>OV281339.1:42030158-43280158 GCA_923062675.1 Marasmarcha lunaedactyla | reverse complement strand
CGTGTATGCGCGATCCGTTTCAGCCAACTTTAAATGAGTAACAACTTTAAATCAAAATTCAAAATGTATCATGCACATGTCTGTGTATGTCACAGTCATGCCTTTGACCGTACAAAATAATACATTCTCTCTCTCTCTCTACTGACTAAGCGATACTGTACTAGGATAACACTCGAATGTCCCGTGGTCATCTTTCAAATAAAATGATGAGATGATGCACAACTATCACAAATAGTTGCATATAAGCTTTAGAGCGTATCATATTGTAACTTAAGGTGCTAACGACAAGGTCTATATTCTGCAGACTTCATTTAACGGTTGAGTGAAGGTTTAGATTTTGTTCATTCGTACGTAATTTTCGTTTCTGTAGTTGCGATGGCGAGAATATTAATGGCACAAAACATTATATAATTGCAAGTATCAAATATTTTCATCAACTATCTGCTATATTTGTACTAAAAAATCAAGTGCCTTAAGACCCTTAACTTTACTGCAAAATGCGTATATGCTTATTAAGTAAATTTACATGCCATTCAGATTTCATGAGAATTTTAGCAATAAACTGTGTAAATAAAAAATAGAAAGAAAGAAAGAAAGAAAGAAAGAAATATTTATTGCCAAAAAAAAAAAAATACACACAGAGAAAGTTACAAAAGTCTTAAAACTAATTAAATTCTAGGTAAATATTATTTTTGACAAAAGGTACATACTCAGCGTATGCAGTCATAACAATATTATTTTGACTGCGCTGGTTTTCAGTATGCCCCTACTAATTAAACATAAAGAAAGCATATTTTATCTTGGTAGTTAGACGCTAATTTCATTTATAAAATAGCCATATTTATTAATATTTAATATACATTTTATTACAAGGTTTGAAAATTATAAACAAACATTCTCAACAACTCATATAACCCAGTATACATTTAATTATATATTTAATTTAAAAAATAAATACTTATCCATATATAAATAATATCCATATTAAAAAAAAAGACAAAGATACATCATTATGTAATTATTGTATTTTTTATCACATATTTCACTTTTTTATTCTTACAATGCATATTGTCTACTTATACCTTTTGTTTTTGTTTATCTAAGTATAAAATCTTAAGTTTTTTTTTTAAAGTAAATTGCGACATGTTTTGCCGCAATGGTGGTGGCAAATCATTCCATATTTTAGAAGCCGCAAATTTGAAGCAACCTTTAAAACCTGCGGATCTATGCACTGGTAAAGTCATCTTTCTTATTTCCTTACTGCGAGTATTGAAATTATGTTGGTCTTTTGTCCATGTCAGTTTGGAAGATAAGTACGCTGGTTTCTGTTCGTAAACAATTTTGTGTACCAGAGTGGCCAAGTGAGTTTTTCTACGGGATTCCATATTAAGTAACTTATACTGAGTGATATAAGGTGAGATGTGAGAGTACTTTGGGATGTTAAAGCAGAATCGCATGCAGGCATTTTGTACTCTTTGAATGTATTTTGAAGTTTTATGATACAAACGTGGCCCATAAACTGTATCACAATAATTAAACTGTGACAGCACGAGGGAATCAACGAGCAAACATCTCACCTGTTCTGAAAGATATTCCCTAATCCCATATAAAATTTTGAGGTGATAAAAAGCGTTTCTAACTTTCAAATTGACATGTTCAGTATACCTCAGTTCTGGGTCCATTACTAAGCCTAAGTTTTTCGCGCTACTAACTCGCTCTATATATTTATCATTGATGCGAATATTGGGTCTAAATGAAATTATAGTCTCCGATTGTTGTTTCGTACCTACTACCATATATTGAGATTTATGGGGGTTTAAAACAAGATTATTTACTTCCGCCCATCTATATATGTTTTGCAAATCATCATTGATGATTTTCTCTGCAATAGTAGTGTTTTGTGGCAAGAAAGAATAGTAGACCTGTGCATCATCAGCGTAAAGATGTAACCTGCAGTTTGCTACCTGATTGGTGAGGTCCGCTGTAAACATGATGAACAAAAGCGGACTAAGAATGGACCCTTGTGGCGTTCCTCTACTTATTTCGAGTATATCCGATTGCACTTCCACGCCATCTTCATTTTCTATAGCCACATATTGACTCCTATGACTCAGATATGAATTGAACCATTTCAGAACTGTATCAGAGAACCCGTAATAACGCATTTTTGCCAACAGGAGTTTTATGTTTACACAGTCGAAAGCGCGTGAAAAATCAAGCAACACTAGGATGCTTCCCATTCCAACATCAGATGCTGCAATTAAATCATCAGTAACATGGGCCAGTGCTGTTGCCGTACTGTAACCCCTACGAAACCCAGACTGTATATCGGGAACTATTTTTTGATTTTGTAAATAACTAGTTAACTGCAGTGATACGGCTCTCTCAACAAATTTTGACATAACAGGTAAAATGCTGATAGGTCTTAAATCAGAATAACATTCTACATTTGATTTTTTTGGTAAAGGTATGACTTTAGCCACTTTCCATGTATTAGGGAAAACACCAGTTCGCAAAGATTCGTTTATAATATGAGTTATTATTGGGAGTGTAATATCTAAACTAAGTTTTATCATGTCAATGGTAATTTTGTCATGTCCAGTTGCGTTAGTATTAATCGTTTCAATTATTTTAAGAATTTCGGTTTCTGTACAGGGTTTGAAATTAAAATGACTCTGAGAAAATAAATTATTTTGGAAAAAGTTAAAGTTTAATTTGTTAAGTTCGCCATTGCCTGGAATATTTAAAAAAGCCTTGTTTATTTCGTTTGGATCTGAAAATTGAGAAGAATTAAGTTTTGCAGTTTCAGATAGTGCCGAACAACTTTTAAGATAACGCCACATTTTAACTGGTTTTTTAATGTTGTTATTAACGTAAAAGTCATAGAAAGCCGCCTTTTCTCTTTTAATTGCACCAGTAACATAATTTCGCATAATTTTGTAAAAGTTCTTATGGTTCTCTTGTTTAGTTTTTTGTGCTTTTATCAAGGCTTTATCACGAATAGCAATCATGTGTTTTATATTATCAGTTAGCCATGGTGTGGGTTTTATTTTTATTTTACGTCGTTTTTCAGGTGCATGCTTATCGAATAGGCCCACAAGTAGTATATCTAATGTAGTCACCATCGTTTCCACATCTTTAGATGCAGTAACTTGATGCCAAGGCCATGAGTGCAGATCATACAAAAAAGAATCTGTGTCTATATTTGCTAGGACGCGGTTAGTTATAAACTTTTCGGGTATCTTTGGTTTTATGAGATGAACGTGTAAAAGCACAAGGGCGTGGTCACTTAAGGCCCGGTTATGGTGTATTGATAAGTCTTTACATATTTGCGGTGAGTCTGTTATAATTAAATCTAAAGCAGTTGCTGTGCTATCAGTTATTCGAGTTGGTTCATTGGTTAGTTGAGTGAGACTGTGTTGATTTAGGAAGTTTGTAATGTCTGTCATATGATAATTATTTTTGTATAGAATATCTACATTAAAATCGGATAAAATAAAATAATGGTTAAACTTACCTAATGAACTGATTGATTCACTTAATGCCTCTATTGCCTCATTCACCGTAACCGATTCAGGTCTATAAGCTGTACAGATTGCAATTTTAATTTGATGCGGCAGTAAAAGTTCCAGCCACATTTGTTCCAGCTTTGATGGCGGGCAAGAGCGAGTTTTAACCCGTAGTTCCTGACGGAAAAAGAAACCCACCCCACCTCCTATTTTTGATCTAGGTTTATGTTTCAAAATATAACCAGGAACTCTTGGTGCAAATTTGTCTTGTCCTTGTTTTAACCATGTTTCATTTAAAGCTAAAACATCGGGCTTGTGGACATTAATAGTATTTAAGAGTTCATCTGTACCAGTAAAAAGTGATCTAACATTTAAAAGTCCTAACGTTAAATGTTTTTTTTTAAAACTGAACAAGAATATTATTCATCGTCAATTTACATGGTATAGTTGTAAAATTAATTCTTTTGATATAAAAAAAACATGTTTAGTAAAAATAATGTAAATTTATTATTTGGTTTTCATTAAAAAATTCCATTAAAGATGGCAAATCATCGTAATAACTTTCACCCCCTTTCTTCGATTTATGTTGACCTTAGTACTAAAAATCACACTTTTTATAACTAAGGGGTCAGAGAAGAGCCACATGAGTGAATTTTATATAATTTATCGTGATTGTTTTTTTTCAGTAGAGAAAACAGTTTTGGGATCAACTGACAATACCAAAACCTTTGTTTGCATAAAAATAATGTAATACACCCAATATTGGTTTAATATTGTATCTTTTAATAACAATTATATTTTCACTTTAGCTATTGACCAGTACTACAGGGCAGCATAAAATACTTTGCCATGAAATCCAAACACTGCCACAGAGCCAAGCACCGAGAAATATATAATAATTTGTGAAAATCCAAAAGGCACAAAAACTACAGATGCACTTTTTTTTATAAGAATTTGATTAATGAAATGATATTTTAGATCACCACTATACTATATTCACCTTATAGCTTAATTTCAAAATAAAAGTATGATAGCTGTTGATAACTGATTTTTTCCCTTTGTCGGTAATCAGAACACAATTTATACGAATTTCATAATTCTGAGTTCAGAAGGTTTCTATTTTCATAACATCATTACTATATCGAAATTGAAATAAATCTATCGGTGCTAGCAGGTAATAAAATGCTTTTAAAACGCGCAACATGACTTTGATTCTTTTTTTTTACAATGGATTTTTAGTAAAGTGGCTTATTGTCCTTTCGTATCAATAGTTTTATCGCACGCAATTTTAACCCACTTATTAAAAGCCTCTACCTTTTTTAAAGCACAATTATAACTAAGAAAAATTTCATTTTAGATTCTAAAGTTGAATACACATTGTAAGACATTGATTGTGGCTAACGTGTCATTAGGGTATTCGCAAATCAAATAATAAAAGCATGCTTTTGTTGTGTTCCAAATGTAGACTATCAGATGAAATTGAATTTAAAACAATTAAAGTGTGTTGATTTTAATGTATCCCGTAGTAAACTATTGTTTTTATAACAAAGGGAGCTAATTAAGACAACGTAAACTTTCATAAGTAATAATAAACATTGTACTTTCTACGGAACCCTCCTCTGAAACTTAAGATGAAAATATTAAGAACCTATAATGCCGTTAATGTTCATTTTATCACCCTTCTAGATATTCGAGTGGTAAAAGAGTTGATTTTTCTTCGTCTTGAAATGTTTGCGTAATGGTGATTATTGCTTCTCGTTTGTAGCCATAAGATGTACAAGAGGTAAAATTAGATATTATTTAGCACTTGAAGTAGCAATTTACACTCATTTGTAGCGTAGAGTAGTACAACAGTGGTAAGGTTGTACAACTCAGCTTTAACCCTGTAGGTGGTATTTATTGAAAACTTTATTTATATTTATCGCAGCTGAATTTTTTACCCAAATAGCGCCTATATAAAACTTTGAGACATAAACTTAGCTGCAATTATCACTCATGTGCTAGTTGGTGATAACTACTACACCCTGTAAAAATCCTGTTGGCTAAATGTTCTTTTTATATTTCTGGTGGTAAATTTTGCCTTTTAGATTTCAATTACTGAACAGATAGTTATATTATTTTGGCGGCATTTTAGCCAAATTAAGTGGACGTTACGCAAATTACGAGGAACCTGAATAAATTATGATTAAGCTTAGGTTACATGGGTCATCACATTGAAAAGATAATTTGGCGTTAGTGTCATTTTCGCTGTTTGTATTTTTAGGTCATTTTATCCTAACCGGCACAAAATCTATGAAGCGGGCTGAATTCCATATAATTTTAAATGCTATCTTTTAAAGAGTTGTATAATTTATAACCATTCTGATTTTTCGGTCTCAGGCTATGATAACGAATATATTATATGATTTCTTAAAAAAATTGTTTCAACCTTAAATCACTCTCCTGTGAAGTTTTCAAAATGTCGGTTACGACATGTAGGCCGTTACCCATAGACATACACATATAATATACATATATTTATAAATCCTATATAATATCATAACTCCAATACAGGTCGATATCGATCATTGCGAGTTCAGATATTAGAAAAGTTCTTTTAATAGTACTTTTTTGATGTTAAAAGATATAGTGAGGGAGGTGGAAAAAAGGAAAGAAAGCAGGTTTGTAGATGCAAGATCGCTTCTAAAAGATTGAAAGAAACGTTACTGTTTGAACTAGAATCGCAGAAACTGTTATAGTAGAAATCTAAGATTGTATTTGCAAATAACATAACCCCTGAGGAGATTAAACAAAGAAGTTGATTAGCTTTGATATATATACACATTTATATATATATATATATATATACATATATATACAGGGTGTCCCATAATTTGCACGACAAACTGAAATGAAAAAAAGATTGAGGTGTGCCCTACCTACTTAAGCTTTGAAAATGTTTAGTTAAAAATGGGGTATTTTATTTGTAAGCGTGATGTGACCTCTTACTAGACCATTGAAATCTAGTCAGATTTCATATTAGGAACCTATCGTTTTTTCCAGAAACGTTTCTCATTGAATGTTCATCAACTAACGCCTGTGTATGTTGATAACTCAAAATTAAATTAGCCGATCATTATTAGTTTCTTAACTAATTTGAATATATTAGGGCTAATAATTATTAAATTATTTAGTTTCATTTAAGTTTATTTGGTTTTATTGGAGTTATTTACTGCCCGTTTAAACATAATTAAATAGTGAGTAATCGTTTAATTTGCTAACCGCACTGTACGTAAACAAGTACTTATTAAATAAATATTTTATAATGAGGCAATTAGATATATACTTGATGTGTGGTAATAATTTATAATAGCCTGTTGGTATTTTGAGCATGGTATTTTTTAAATTATAAATTATAAACTCTTTAAATTATAAACCATATTCATTTTGTTAACAATACTTTCAATAAACCCATTGAAATTGTAAAGTTTACGTAGGCTTTTTGGCACAATTTTTTAAAGAGAAGTTATTTAAAAAATATAATTTACCCAAACAAAGCCGCGGGATAAAGCTGGTAGTGAAATAAACAGTCCCGTTAACGTCATGTTCTAGAAAGTAGGTAGGTAGAGTATCCTTATTTCTGCTTCTATTTCTGGTTCTTATCTATCTAAGAAATTATTGATTATTCAAAACCATGCTTTTTTTATGAATATTTAAATTAACTCTGCTTGAAAATGTTTGTTTTTCTCTACTTTGTACTGAACAGCGCTATCCGAAGCAAAAAGTAAATAAATAACACGAAGAGCGTACCTAAGAAATGACGCAAAAATCCGACGTAACTTGCTCCATTATTGCAAAGAACGAATTATAAAAGCTTGTCTTTCGAACCGCCGCTCGCACAATCGCAGTGTAATTATCGACAGCGAACGTCTTATTAAAGCTCGTTAGAACTGGAAGTCAAGTTTTCCTTTTTTTATATTTTTTTACTGAGTTGTCGCATAAGAATTGTATATAAATAAAAAACCGGGCAGTGGTATCGTTTGTTCGGCCCCGGTCGTGGTTCGTGGAGGAAGCGTCACACGCGCGGCAGATATGGAAATCCAGACGCGTCAAGATGAGGTGGAACTCTCCAGCTCGCCCCCAGATAAAGTACGTTATTTATTAATTGTATATTAGAAATAAGTTAAATAAATAAGTTATTCAGTTACTTTTTAAATAAAGTGGCATATGCGAAATTAAGTAATTTTAATAACATTCAAAGATTTACAATAAGCACAATTACAGAATAAAAGGAATTTTAATAATTTTTGTGCATCGTATAAATAGGTAGTCCTAAGGAATTACTCATTTGCATATGAATACCTATTTAATTAAATTATTATTTCTCATGAATACCTTCAAAAGTAGATCTAAATAAAAAAGCTTGTTCATCATCTATATTTGAAACGATTTCCGCAAATTTTAGAGTTCCTTTGTCGACAAGGATCATGCCACTGCAGCTCAGTTTACTAGAAGTCCTTTTATGGGAGTTTGTGTTGTCGTTCAAACGGATTTTGTTATAAATTAATAATTGGGAAATAAAAACAAGGAATGAAACATATTGAAATATTGAGTACAACGCCTAAATTACTTGGTACATCGAGCAAAATGCCTAAAAGGCTGGTAGAAATTTCAAGGAACAGCGTAAAAATGTATGACAGAAATATTAATTATATTATTTGATTCCTTGGCTTGCGTAGTGGACTTCATAGTCTTGTCAATAGAGTCTTTTTGATAATAAAGATTGTGTGAAGTTCTGGAGCCATTTTTACTTGTTATTAGCCGTTAAACAGAGATCTCCATTAGTTACATACACATGCTCCGCACATTGTGACGAGCATATACGGAACTCTACCCTGGTTGTGGTTCGACCACTCCTAACGATTTTTTTAAATGAATTCACGACCAACCAGTTTGTAGGCTAATAATATTTCATTTAATATAATCGTTAAGACTGCAAATTGATATTGAAAACTAATCATAAAAACTAAGACTTTGTCTTGTAATTGCATTCTGCTGTATATTTCGTCATACATGTTGAAAGCTTGCGCTCGATTGGTACATTTAAGGATAAAATAAAATGTATCCTTGACAATTTTATGAATTGTAGTTAATTAATTATACTGTTATGGTACTACTGCTTTTAGTATATATGGTATAAAATGTTCTTAAAAACCTGTGCACTGTTTACCTAGTGTTGTTTTGTAGATGACGTAGTATTTTTTAGTTCAAAAATATATTAATGTTTACACATAGAAGTGGGTCGATAAATGATTGTGAGATAGCGTTTTGCAAGTTTAACCTAATTGTATGGTTTTTACTTGCAGAGTATTACAACTTAAGTCATCTGTGCTATCTATGACCTACAATAATATAAGCAAAAAACACATTACCCAGTCAAAAGATCGGCTTCTAATATAATTTTTATCTTTAAGACTAGTTTAACTTTGAGTAAACTTCCTAATAACAATTTTTGTCAACATTATATCTTGAATTGACAAGATCCATGGCCCTAGGTGTCACTAATTATGAGTCCCTCGAATGTTTAGTTGAACTCATTGTATATAAAACAAGTGGACGATAAAGTATGCTCCGCTGATACAAGTATATCCATTTAATTATATGAAAAATAAAACCTATATATTTTTTCCAAAGAATAGAGGGAAAGAGAAATGTCTTTGTTTGAATTTTACTTGCAGTACCAAAGAAGCCGCACTGTTCCCTATTTCTTGCCAATAGCTGACACGCGCAAATAATTTGAACCAATCACGCCATTGCGCTTGACTACAATTCGTTGCGTGAATCGAGTACGAGGCCTATATTGCCTCAGCTTGGCTCGCGCCACCGGCTTGCATACCTCTTGTATTTCTCTATATCAGAAGTTCTGTGCTTTTTGTACTACTACAAAATTGGCAGCTGACCCGTAGGATTTATATGAGGAGTCGAAATTTTTATTCATAATTTTATGGTGTCTAAGTTGCTCAGAGTTATAGGGTGAGCACATGTGTCTTTTTTCCGCTCGATTAAAAAAGCATATCTATTATCACATTGCAGCTTTTTTCTCTGTATGATTTACTATTATTGACTTAGAAATTTTGTTAATTTATCTACAAATTTATATTGTACAAATAAGCTGCTGCACATTTATAGAATAAATGGTTCATCACCGCTTTAAAAAATCTTTATTCGTGATACAAAGTAGAATCAGTTTATGATAATAATAATAAATAAATATTTCTAACAATCACACCACATTATTTATTAGAAATTGTGTTATGGACACTAGATAACGGATAAATAAACTTAAGAAATGTATAAGCACAAATAGATTTTTTTTTCATATATAAACATTAGAAATAAACTAAAATAAACATACATCAACTTGCGCATTTACTGGCGCTAGAAAAAAGATGGAATTCTTATCGCGGGTTCTCATTTATATAATTGAATATCTATTTAGATGTACGAAGGTATTAATTTACGTATAGCTTAGAAGATAAACTAAATATGAACTTTTGAATCTAGAAAAACCTTCAAATCGGTTCAGTAAAGGTTTTCTGTTATGAGAATAGTAAAAAAAAATTAGAAAGTTTCTTCAAGATCATTCAATACATACTCTGTAACAAAGTGAAGTAAGTGATATTTATGAGAAGGTAAACCACTCGTTTGAGCATTTGTAGCATACAGGGTGACCCAGGAAAGTCAGTCAATCGATGGTTCAGGGACAGAGCAGCCTGTGGGCATCCGAATCACTCCCGTATACGTTATAATTTTTTTTACTTCCAAAGTTATCAAGCTTTTTACTTTTGAGCTAAATTTGGATATAACTTAGAAGATTTGTGAGACAAATGCTTTTTTCTTTATTAGCTAAAGGCCTAACGAAACATATTCTATTCAGTCAAAAAACAAAATCACACGTTCGATCATAACAAAAATTACACTCTATGCTCAATAGCTCTGCCTGCAGCTCACACTCATTTTACCTTGTCTTTCATCTCTAACAGACACCCAGATATGGTCTTTGGTTCTAGAACTTCCCAAAAACGTCGCGAACTTGTAGAATGGTAGAAACGGTGACAGATGATCGCGGCTGCACAATCTCCATGCTGTTCGTTATACAGCTTTAAGAATCGATTTTTTGTGTGAATATATCGTAATGAAACGTGTGATTTAGTTCTCTGGATTGAATAGTTTTGGATAGGCCTCAATATTAAGCTAACAAATAAAGAAAAAAACAAGCATTTACCTTACTTAATAATTTCATAAGTCTAAAATCACTAAAAGGTTTAATAACTTATAAACTAAAAAAATCGCATGACTCATACGGGAGTTCCTGAAAAGGTGTCCTACCTCTGGACCACCGATTGACTGTCTTTCTTCTGGGACACCCTGTATAACGGTTGTTGGATAGTTTATCTTAGTCTGAAATATCAAAACATAGTTCAAACCGGCTTCAGTTATCTATTAACTAGTTTACTTTATTATTTTATTAGTTAACTACATGGTTTGAAGCAACAATGTTAAGGACGCGAATACCTTTACATGAAACAGCGAAATCATTGAAACAAATCTCTATGATCTATATATACGAGTAGGCTTATTGAACATTATAACTGGATGGTGCTAGAAGTGGTTTGAAACGTTAGAACAAAACGACCTAACTAAAACAAATATAAGTAGAACGAGCAAGATAAAACGCTATTAATTAAACAGTTTAGTTACATATATATATATATAGTTATTATCAACAAGAAAGATTTGTTCACAGGGTTTCTCGTTGACGAGGCTCCAAAAAGTTTTAGTTTAATTCTACAATTTTACAATAGGCCTTCGTATTTTTAACTTCAGTTTATTCTAAATGTTACTTATTTAAAGCTTGGATATTTTAGATATCTTAAACCTCAAATAAAACTAATAGCAAAGCGGTATTCCTAAATCTAGTATGAGACAATGTGCGACCTATAAAAACATGTATAAAGTTTGCCGCACCTTTGTCTCACATTTAACGACACGATTCTCGTATCGTTGTGAACTGCCAGTTTATCGACGGGTTAATCACTCAATTCGCACGTTCTTTGCATCACAGTTAATACTGGATAAACTTTCACACATACAAATTGCTTACATCGTTTTTGAGATAAGCTCGTTATCACCGAACTGTTCGTAATGTAAACATCTGACGTGTTACTTGAAGCGGGCGGGTCGGAGGGTATCGGCGTCATAAAATTCTGAGTGTAACCTGAATATGAAACTCCCTATCGAATGGTTTAATTTATTGCGTAACGGATTTCTAATTAAATGTGTGACAAGAAAATAACTTTAGCTGTAGCACCGATGTTAATAGGGCAGTGAATTTGCAGGTTACACGTTGCAAATACCTACTGTGTGGCCAAAATATCAACCGTAGTGTACAAGTTCTTGTAAATGAATATCTAAAGATTTTTAGATAAGTCTAAAATATGCTATTATTATAACAATAAACCACCAAACTCACTTTCGCATTTAGTTAGAACTAATTTCGAAATTACCATTCATAATTAAGTATTAAAAATTTATTTGTTGTAATTACAAATGTAATATCGAATTAATTATAATGATTTTGATATGAATTGACATGGCGTCAATGAAAATGTGTAAAGTGAAATGGTTGTACTGCCGACTTATATGTTCCTTTTCTACTGAATTTTGGACCTATTACATTTTACTTAAACGACTTTACAAGTGAAAATTCATTTTGTTTCATATAATTACAGACAAACTTGAAAATGTTCTTGAACCATTTTTATAATGAATATATCGTTATGTAATGAATACAGTTACAATTTGTATGTTACAGCCAAAATTGATCAAAGGCGGCAACTACATCCGTGAGGGCCGGGATTCTAACAAGTCGACCTGGCTGCTGTTTACCCCAGAAAGCAGTGACGAGGCCGGTTGCCTCGCTCGGTTCCTGAGCATTTTCTCCTCTCATGGCGTAAACCTCAGCCACATTGAGTCCCGTTCCTCTGCAAGAAGACCTGGTTATGAGTTCATGGTGGAATGTGAGCATGGAGCCGGAGACTTCGGAGCAGCCCTGGAGGAGCTGAAGAAACATGTCGAATATTTGAATATTATTTCACGGAACTATAAGGACAATCAGTGTAAGTTTTATTTGTTGTGTAGAAATATATATAAGTGTATTTGTGAATGTATTGACCGTCTGAATCATACCGTATCGATATCTTAGTCTGATCTATCATAATAAATTAGTGTATGTTTTGATAGAGTAAAACCCTGTAAGGGATATGTATCTAGTCAGCTTAGTAAAACATAAATCTTTCATTTATATCCTCATCTTCTTCTTCTCATTGATTTTTTACTCTTAAAATCGACCTCTTAACTTGACTTTTGACTTAACTCAGATTACTATGTCATTCGCAGCTGCCGTCCCCTGGTTTCCACGTCGTATCCGCGACTTGGACAGATTCGCGAATCAAATATTGAAATACGGCTCTGAGTTAGACGCTGACCACCCCGGGTTCACCGATCCTGAGTACCGAACGCGCCGAGAATACTTTGCTGACCTCGCATACAACTACAAGCACGGTCAGCCGCTGCCTCACGTGGAATACACCAAGGAAGAAGTTGAGACTTGGGGCATCATCTTCAGAAAGCTGACTGAGTTGTACCCAACACATGCCTGCAAAGAACATAACCACGTGTTTCCGTTGTTGATTGAAAATTGTGGCTACAGAGAAGATAATATTCCCCAGTTGGAAGATGTTTCCAACTTTTTGAAAGGTGGGTGCTTAAATATCTCTTTTTCTTGTTTTTTTTTTAAATTGGATTGCGTTGAATTTCGTGATGGAAACTGATGAGAAAGGCGAAGATGTTAGACGTCCATCCAAGAGGTGCGTATTCACTCTACCCTTAGATTCCACTCATATAGGTTTTAGAAAAATAGATGCATGCAGGTCTCTTTACACTTTAGCCGTGCGAACCAAAAAAACCCGTGATAACGTATCATTATCATTATAATCCGATGTTGAAATGGTTGGAGGTCGAATAGAGAATTCGCACACTCTCTTAGAAAGACAAGCGACTGTTTAGTGGACGATAAGTTTATAGGCTCTACCTGATTATGATGCGGTTTAAATATCAAAGATTGTACTGCTAGGATACACAAGACCGTAACTAGAGAAACTCCACAACCAAATCTATCTTTTCAGATTGCACAGGCTTCACTTTACGTCCGGTAGCGGGTTTACTCTCGTCTCGCGACTTCCTAGCAGGGCTGGCGTTCCGCGTGTTCCATAGCACGCAGTACATCCGCCATCACTCGCGCCCGCTGTACACTCCGGAGCCAGACGTCTGTCACGAACTACTGGGTCACGCCCCCTTGTTCGCTGACCCGGCGTTTGCGCAGTTCTCACAGGAAATTGGATTGGCGTCTTTGGGAGCACCCGATGATTTTATTGAAAAGTTAGCCACGGTAAGGAGCGTTTTTTTTTGTACACTACTAATGAGCTTGCATTCTACTTCGTGGTAAAGGGTGCCCTGCCCGTAGTTGTAAATAAATTTAATATTCATTTTTAAGTAGTGGGGATTTTAAAAGAAAAGCAAAGAAAAATTGAAATACGCTTTTGTAATGAACTCAGTGTGGATAAAAAACACGCAAAGGACTGTAGATTAAATATGTATTGAAGATGCGATTATAACACTGTACAAGCAAGCAAAGCCACGTATTCGGAATGTTAAACAATATTATAAAAAAAAGGTTTCTGAAATGCGTGAGCGCACGACTGCCTTGTGTAAGCGAGCCGACCCCCGAACCCCGTTGACGGCTGGCGGCGCTCGGTGATAGGTCACAGTTGCATCCCGACTTGGCACCTCGCAGTACTGTAGTGTTGCCATGTTGAGTATCTCAACAGCTTTGATTAAAGTAAAATAGCAGAACTTAGCTGGCGTTCTTACAATACGCACCTGGAAAACTGCCACTACCATAGATACGTCTACTCACACACACACACTCTATTATATTGCTCCCCGACATAAAATTCAGAATGTTGCAAAGCAGGGGTGTCCAAGCGAGACAGTGTCTCCATTCCTGTCGGTATACATTCGATTGTATCGTATCGGGTCGTATATTGGCGGTTCGGTTCGCGTAGATTTTAGAGGTCCATGCCTCATCAGCTTATCACTGAACTTCCGCTCTTTGACATTAATTATAGTTGAAATAGTAAGCTGGTCATACAAGTTATTAAATAATCATATTATTTAAAGAACACACCTCTAAATAATTTTATTACTAAGGACTCGCTGGTTTTTTAACACTGTACATAACTTTTGTACATTTGATGTGAGTATGAGTTTTTTTTTATAATAATAAACAAGAAGTAGAGAGCCTTGACAATTATGTACCTTATATCTTTAACAGAAGTTTCATTTTCTAACATGTTAGAAATATGTAGCCTCGTCATCACGCGCTTCCGCAATCAATTAACTAAACAATGCTAGTTTACCAAACCTGATGTAAGTATATTTATAATCCCGGCAAAATGCTTTAGCATTTTTTTCGACAGTAAGGAGGTACTTAAGTTACTGACCATTAGTGAAACCAAATGGCGTCAGTGTGATTAGCCGAGCTTCATACGCCAGAGGTTCCAGGTTCGGGTCCTGTAATTTATATATGTATGTTTATTTTGGATTCCACGTATGGTCATCCATATCACTTTGGGGCCATACAGTTGGTGTTGTTGCTTGGGGATTTAGTATTATCACAATAGATCCAAACTGTGCTCACTTAATATGTGATTATTAGGTTATATCATGATTTGGTGTCAATACATTCCTATTTCAGATATATTCGGACTTATAGAATACTGGATTAAGATAATTTTCATAGACTAAGCTTTATTACTATAATTCTTTATAATAAGAATAATTATAATGTTTGCACGCGTTCTGTTGATATTTGGTATTCCTTTTCTTCTTTAAGTGCCTCTCCATTATTGAAGGTTGGCAGTCAAGCTTCTGAACTTGTCTCTGTCCCTGGCTAGTGTAAAAAGTTGCTCCGCGGTCTTGATACCGGTCCATTCTCTGATGTTTCTTAGCCATGACATCATCCTCCTACCAGCCCTTCTTTTCCTCTCTATTTTACCCATCATGATGGTTCACAGCAGTTGGTATCTATCATGACGTAGTAAATGACCCGAGCATGCTAATGCTATTGATTAACACATAAGCTACTTTTTACCGCGATATATTGACTAGAACAAGGATTCACGTGCCGCTGTACTCTGTTCAATTTATCATTCATTCATTCATTCATCCCGCATTTCTTGTGACAGTGTTTCTGGTTCACCGTGGAATTCGGTCTGTGTCGTCAAGAGGGCAAGCTCAAGGCTTTCGGAGCTGGACTCCTGTCTTCCTTTGGAGAGCTGCAGTACTGTCTGACAGAAGAGCCAGAACTCAGGGACTTCCAACCGGAGCTCACGGGTCTGCAGAAGTATCCCATAACGACGTATCAGCCTATTTACTACGTGGCTGAGAGCTTTGAGGCTGCTAAGGATAAGATGATGTAAGTTGTTTTGATATTGTTTGCTTGTAATAGTTATTCCATAAACTCATTCACATGGCCCCAATAACATCAACTGCAAGGATATCAATCTCACCCAATGAAGGGGTATTGGCAGACAATTTATAATTCACCACGCATGGACTTTGCATAGTAATTATATTCAAATAGTTTATTTCGAATAAAGTACATAAATATAAAATTTTGATTTGTATTCGCCAAACTTTCACGTTTGATGGCAAGAAGCGCTTATAATCAATTGGAATATTAAAAAATCCAAAGATTACTTCACACGTAGCAAGCCAAATTTCGAAATAGTACTTATTTCAAACAAACATTGCATGAGAAAGTTTTTGAAAAACGAATGGCTCCCAAATAATACGTCAATAATACGCCCAAATAATAATTCCGACACTACGAGTACCTTCCAATATCACTTATTCAACATTACAGAAAGTTCGCGAAAACGATCCCCCGTGATTTCGGGGTGCGATACAACCCCTACACTCAGAGCATAGACATTCTGGATTCGGCAAGACAGGTCAAGGAGCTCATGAAAGAGGTTCAACAGGAAATGGATCTCCTTATCCATGCCATGGAGAAAATCTAAGAAAGAACAACTATAGCTATATTTGTAAAAGAAATAACTTGAAACCGTCTTCATAGATTTAGGTCTAGATTTATAAAATTAAGGTAATTTAGTTGTTTCGAAACCCGTGACTTAAGTTAATTCTGAATCGTATTTGCATTGTTCTATACTAGGCTGTACTTTTCGTAGAAACGTTTCACATGTTAATAAGGGCTACAAAACAAAGTATTGATTTATTGAATTACATGTAAGACTTATTGTATTATCAAAAATTTCTAGTTAAAAAAGTTGAAACTCTTCTTGTGAGGGATTTTGTTGAGAGTAATTTACCTTCTATGCACCTTTAAAATATTTGTAGTTTAAATACATTTTAGAGACGATTGCAATTTGTGTACAAATATTTCAAATGTAACTGCGATATGAGTTATATATAAAAAAAACTTAGCGTAATAATGTTATAAATATTGTCGATGTAGGCTTGTTCATAGTATTGTGGTATAATAAATACAAACAAATATATATTTCTTAATTTTTTTGAATACCCTTGCTAATGCTTATGTAAGGAATGATCTTAGAGGTTCGTCAGCATATTATGTTTCAGCTATTGTTTGTTTATTAAGTTAATTACTAGTTAAATATGTATATGCTTCTCCCATGACAATATACGATTATGAACCAAATATTTAGCTATATTGGAATATCTGTATGGATCTCGAATAGGCTGCATTAACATAAGTAATGTGAAGTCTAAATAGCTACCTAGACATTTAATTTCCTAAGAATGTTTCCAATTCTAACAACTATAGATTCGGGCACAGGATTTTTAATTTCAGGAATGATTTGCTTGCGCTTATCCAGCCAAAAACGGTTCCGGAACTTTTAAAATGATAGTCAATCCAAAGTTGAATTACGTTAACTAAGTAAGACAGCAGAGTTAAGGAGTGCCCTTTGGCTTATAGCTCGATTGCTGACCAGTCATGCATCAGCAGTAGAAAACCACCGAAGAGTGGATAAGGCTAATGATGAAACAAGCTGCTAACAATGACTACTTCCCGAGGAATTTGAATTATGTTATAATACTTACGTAGATAGGATTTATGAAGTACACGGGCCGACTTATCATCAGGGGTGTTCGGAAGGAGGAAAAAAATTATATTGTTTATTACTTTTGTCACTCTATTTCCTTTAGATATGGATAATTCAAACCGAAGAAATTATCTCTAAATGGCTGAAGTCACCTTACGCGCACAATTTCTATCTCGCCGTGTTGATCAGTATTTAATATCGGGGTTTGGAATAAAACAATAAGATAACAACATAATATATTTATTAATTTGTACAATTTTAAGAATTCTAAAGTACCTAGTACTTAGTGATCGTATATAATATAAATAATATTACCATCAAAATTAAGTACAGAAGTATTTTTATTACAAACAGTGTTGGAGTGCCTATCTACTTTTGCAATAAAACTTAAATAAAATCTAACATGTAGTATTTACAAAGTTCATAATTTAATGACACAGCTTTAGAATCATACCGCATAAGACATTTATACTGTTAGAAACATGGTCTCAATGCGTTATCATTCAGATAGAAATATATGACGTTTGTGTACGAGAAAGTAAATAGTTATTTAAGGAATAAGTCGAGTATTGAATTAGAACAAGCCAACTTTTTGCTGCTGCTGGAAGTTGGGAGCTTTTAAAATAATCTTTTTTCTGTAAAACTAAGAGCTTATTGTTACAATTTCTAACGAAGTAATTGCTAATTAATTTTTGTTGCTCGTCATTGAATGTGTAAAGTAAAACTTAAGTGGTTGTGGATAAAGTTATGTCGACAAGATACATCACCGATCGGTTTTTAAATGGTTTTTTTAAAACTTTAACTCAGCTTTATAATATCATGCAGAACCTAATTCAAGTAATTAAATCCAACCAAAAACTTGAACTTTTCATTTGCGTTATCATCATCGATTAGTTTCACGAAAGGTTGAGCACACCAAATTAAAATAAACCTTTTTTTTATTGTGTGTTATAAGTTATGAAGTATATCTTTTAAGTTAATAAATTAATTTCTAAGTTCGTTGCATTACTGAAATGTGTATTATCCTAAATATGTCTATGCATTTTGGCACTGAATAAAAAAGCAGTGTAAAATAACTTACATAACCCTATTTGTATATACATATAAGATTATTGTTACTATATAAATAGAGAAAATATTAGGCAAACCAAAATAAGTTGAAGTAAACGTATCACAGTTACTAAAAATAAATAAATAAATAAAGATATTGTTTAACCTTATATACAAAACCATTGACAACGATTATTATAACTATCAAGTTTATTACATGAATTATTCTCAAAATTTTTACAAAGTAGGTAAACAGCTAATTTCTACTAAACTACAAATGTTTTTATAATTCGCGAATATTCGTTAGGTAGAGTTTACTTAGCCTAAAGATATTTACAGATGAAGAGTGTGAACTCTATTCCAGCAGTAAAGTTCGTGGTCTAGGTACCAACTAGATAGCGCTACCCTTTCTGTGAACGCTTGAATAGATACGACCCGACCAGCTTATGTCTGCAAGGGTAAACATTTGAACTAAGCTAAGTAAGGACGCCATATTAAAAACGTTATGTTAACTTGGAAAGAAGCGCCAAACTCGACTGCACGTATAAGTTGGTCCGGTCTAAGATATTTCAAATGTTTGGTTTTTAACAAATTGGATAATTTATGTGGTTAGACTTCATTCTGCATGCAATGTATAGACGAGTCCTCAGAAAGTTCGTCCATCGACGAATCAGTAAAAGAGGTTCCGTCTGAAATAAATAAAAATTGTTAATAATACTTTATTATAGGTTGAATACCTACGCTATATCATTTATGAATTGAACCCAAATTTTGCATTAAAATAAATTTATTTAATACTACCAATTTTGACGGCCGACTGGTGTACTGGGTAGTGTTATAGTAGTAGTGTAATAGTATAGTAGTGGGTAGCCTCATATACCGGAGGTCCCAGGTTCAAGTCTCGTCGGGGCTGTTTGTGTGATGAACACAGATGTTTGCTGTCGGGTCATGGTTGTTTATATTTATATATGTATGTTCATTCTGGGTTCCCCCCGTTGGCTGTATGGTCATCCATAACACAAGCTCTGCTTACTTTGGGGCCATACATGGTAATGATGGGTGTGATTGTCTAGGCATTTATTATTACCAACATAATTAATATTATAATTCGATGCTTTTTTAGGAAATAGGATATAATAAAATAATAAAAAGTAATCAAAATAAAAAGAATATAATAAAAAGCACACACTTACATATCGTCTTACCTATTGGCACGAAGGGCGGCTTGTTCTGGAAGGAGTAGGTGAGCTGCAGGTTGATGGGCCGGCCAAACCCCACCGGATCTGTCTCCCGCGCCAGAACTGCCGGCAAATAGACGGAAACTTGTCTAATTATTGAGTAATGTAAGAAAGGTACATATTGATTGGGACATCGCGAGGCAGACAGTTCGCAGAGCTCATAACTAGTTTGTGTTGTTTGTATTAAGGCACATTTGACCAATTAATGGAAATTTTCGAACTTAGGTATTACAGTTTGAATGTGCAGTGTATTGGTTACACTGATCAAGTGGTTTAGTCGATCTTGAATGAGAACTTCAATTTACCATTACAAAACAACACAGGACAACAAAGCATAATACACTCGCAACAGCACAGCAAAAAGCTTGTACCCAGAACACACTTACGCTGGCTCTGCTTAGCTTTCCCCGTGTGTTGGTGCTTCTTCTGCCGCGCACGACTATTCTGGAACCACACTTGGGTGACTCTCTTGCTGAGTCCAGTGACCTGGGCGATCCGTTCCAGGTCCTGGCCGTCAGGGTTGGAATCCAGCTGGAAGTTTGCCTGGAGAACTTGCAGCTGCTCTTCTGTGAAGGTCGTGCGGACTCGCTTGGCTTTACTCTTTGGATAGCCTTCCGAATCGCAACCGTCTGCCGATTGAGAAGCATTCATTATGATAATAAGTTTGAAAGCTCGTATAGTCGATAAATGAACATATAGGTAGCATAATATGTATAGTAGTGTGATTTTATCCTTTATTTATCCTTTTTATACCTTGTATCTATTTTTTTTTGCACAATACGCTGTCTTGTCGGTGTAGTTACTTTTAATAACTTGTATTTTTCCACACTTCAATTGTTTTAAATTCAGATTCTATATTGTTTTTTTTATGTGTTTTTATTACACTTGCAATAAAATAGCTCGTAATTTTATTAATTTCTCAACTCAACCGACTAAAAGTTAACAAGTTAAGACATCAGCTCATGTTAGTTTACGATGAATACGCAGATATTTCAATAAATGAGTCGCCAAAACAGCGATCTGTCAAAGGCGATTTTTACCGCCCAATTAGGACAGGGAGCAGAATGAAGCTATTATAAGCGTAAGCTATGATGGTGGAATAGGTAGGCACTGCCCTATTGCCATTAATTGTGTGTTTAGCAATCAATTTCTTTTTATCCAGCACGTGTTTCAAAAATATTGGCATACAGACCCGATAATTACGAAATGTTTTTTCTTGATTTGACATTATTTGGAAAATTATTTATTTTTGTCGGTTTTGAGTCAGCAAATGATGAATGAAGGTGATGATCCTCATCATCATCATTTTATCAAAAGCGAAAAGTAAATGTTTAATATTGACTTTCGTTTTTTTTCCTTTATTATTTATCTAGTCGTAATAAGTATTTAAATTTCTTCAACATGTAGGTAGATACGACGTCTTCGTAGACGGGATCCGTCACAAAGTAACGGGAAAGCTTTCAAACGTAACGCCGATATAAAGCTCAGTGTTCCGTGCTTTTACGCAACGTTAATTCCTCTCGAAAATAAATAGCAATCATGGATTTATTACAACCGCTTTTTTGCTAAGATTTAAGTTCAAAGCTAATCTTGGTCAAGCCGGTTTTGGAATCTGGCGGAACTCGGTAGCGGTCTCGCGAACTCATTTAAGTTCGCAAGACCGCGTTGCTTAAAATACTTTACAATGTTTTCGGCTTTTTTTTTTAAACTGAATTTTAATTCTGCATTGATTTTAATAAGTAATGAGTTAGATCTGTCTTTACCGCGGTATCGTGTGGCTTTCATCGTGTTCAATACAAGCAGAAAGTCACGTTCGTGTGTTATATAATATCTAATTACTGTATTGGATACCTATAATTTCTAAATATAGCTATTGGTCAAGTACAAATAAGCTAAACTCTTGATCCAGGTTATCGTTTTATCAAAGGCGAAAAGTTATCAGCTTTCCTCTGTGCACAAGAATTAAATAGTCACATTGTTATCAGCTTTCCTCTGTGCACAAGAATTAAATAGTCACATTGTTATCATATTTCTATATAGTTATATATATTCACGCTGATGCGTTACCAACGACAAACGTAAGTTGAATTTTTTATATGATTCCTATCTCAAAGAGAGATGAATCAGAGAACTTCTCAATACAGCCGTACGCTGGTATGTCCTCCTCCCAGTCATGTTAATTTATATTTTTACATTAATTAAAAGCATCAGAGTCGGTAACGCCGCATAGGTTCAGGCGCTTGCTGCGCTATCTCGAGGTCTCCGATTTGATCTTGTCACTGCCAAATGTACCAATGAGTTATCAACTTAAGTAAATAAAGGCGAATACTCTAACTGCAAAGGAAAGCATCGTGAGAAAACTCGTATTACACCTGAGAAATTATTTCGAAGGCATGTTCAATGTCTGCGGACCTAAAACCACCACGTGAGTTAGATGAGGCTGATATACCTGCAGTAGGATTATTAAGGCTATTTTGGATTCACAAAAGACATCTAAACAATTAACCATCTGAAGACAGCGATCCTCCATCCAAAGTCTCCAAGTAGTGCGGCTTGCAGAGCACCCTGTCATCATGCAAGGCGAACTGCTCCCCCGTGGACAGCTGCCGGCCGCAGGCATCGCACGCGAAGCATGCCAGGTGGTACACCTGCTCCCGAGCTTTGCGCACCCAGTCGGACGACGCGATGCCGCGGCAGCACTTCGAGCACTTCGCGCCGAAGCTCCTGCAGACAAACATGCTGATGCTTGTATTTACAGTAAATGAGCTAGTAGAGTTGAATGAGTCAAAAAAAGAAAGTTCATTAAAGATTAGTATGAGCCTCGAATTATAAATTCGATTAGATATAGACTTGTACTCCTCTCCAAGTTACAAATGAGAAATGGACATAGACACTTGTCAATGTTTTAGCTAAAATAAAAGTTCACTGACACCTGAAAGAAATAATCAGTTTTATATTTGTAAAAAAATAATAGAGACTCCTTGCTGATTTTCCCTTCTTACTTTCACAGTGTTCTGGAATACTAAAAATAACCAAAATTTGTCGAAAGTGTGAACGTTTTTATAATTTTTTTGTGGTAAAAAATATAACTTGTTGAATTTTAGTGACAAGCGAGAACCAGCTTAATATGTAAATCACTAAAGGGACGTGTCGTTCTTCTACACCATTTTCATAATAATCTTTAAATATGTTTATTTTAACTAACGTTGCTAAGTTAAGTTCAACTAAGGATATTTCGCCAGGCACCTTTAAATCAGACATTTGTTGATTTTCGCAAAAGCAATAAAAATATAAACATTCCCGCCAACCGGCCTGCAACAATATTTTGGTCATAAGATAGAACCATTCAGTATGCGTTTTCGATTAGCCCATAGGTAATTAAACGTAGGGTTCGAAGAACAACATGCATAAAATATTTTTAGTGCTGCTGATATACAAAACTTACCTTTTTACACACAGCTGACATATTGGTAAAAGAAATAAAAATGAACATTGGCAATAAATTATAAGCACTTACCATATTTTTAGTTTTTATATCGACTCGGAATAATTTATTGCGTTTGCGGAAACAGAGACCGCTTAAGAGCCCGTCTGATGCTTCTTACATTACAGCTAACTGTGCCTACCTTTCTAACTTAAACATTTAGGTATAAATACCTGTCGCTAAAGTATTTGTATAAATCAATAAGATAGTCCGTAGCACTTGACTTCGAGGGTTCAAAAATAAGAAAATTGTTGATTTTCGCGTATAGTGTCCAGACCTTCTGCCCTAACTAATACACAATTTCGTGTCGTCATAGGTACTTGCTTAGATAGAAAGGAAGGTAAAAGAAAAGTACACTTTAAATTAATATTGGCAGTTTTGGCTGTATGTACTACCCGTCGGAAATATCTGCGAACCTCGCTAGAATGCGCTTCTCCGCACCTCGCCCCGTTTTCGCCTATCCAGTATCGTAGCCAACGCAAGCGCCGGCGCATGTGTATTATTCTTGCTTTCGTAATCGAATTATTTTTTATTGTTTTTCTGCTGGTGAAACACTAATAAACTACCTATTTAAAGTTGTAAGATGCGTATTGTTTGTTTGTATATTGCTATCTCTCCAGTTTGCATGACGTCATTAATCCAGGCACGCAGATATTTCCGACGGGTAATAAGCATTAAGCCAAAAATCGTTACACAAAAGGCAAGTGAAGGATATGACATAGAATAAAATAATAAGCTTTTTAGGCACATCTGCAAAACATCAGAAATTTTAGAATGTTCGTAATGAACGACTCCGAAATAGCGTTATCTGTCCTACCACTGCGATGTCCGTGGGCACGAATGCCACTAACCGTAAAGGGAATCGCATGCTCACTTACTAGCTATGAAAAAAAATACTGGAATATTTACAAGAATAACAAACATGTACATTTAATGGTTAGTTAAAGTCAACACTTATTAATTAAACGGCGTAAGCCACGACATAATGAGTGTTTAAGCAACGGACGAGTTAATTATGAAGCGACCCGGGCCTCATTCATATTCGCAACCCTTCATATAAGTATATTTAAACGCACGCAATTACACACTGCTCATTATATCGGCAAGAACAAACAGTAACCGACATGATTTACTTTCACCTTACGAGATTATATTAAGTTTTATCGACAATTTTATTCAATAAACACATCACTAAAACTGTTTATTTTTATTGAATTTATTCTACTAATCATAGTTTGGACCGAAGAGATCTTGATTGTACAATCTATCTTTAGGGTATTTTTTCTTTCATGTTGTAGGTGAATTGCACACTTGATATTTGATTATTTAACATTTTGACAAAACAATGCCAGGAGGCACTTTTTCTGCCAGTTTACCTCTTGGTCTATTATACTACCTACCTTTTAAACCCGTAGTTAAGGGGTATGGAAGCTGTGATGAAGTAGAAGAATACAACGATCAAGTGTTCACAATCTTCGTCAATGATATAATGAAATTTGAATTTTGAATTGTAGGTATTTATTACAGAGAATGTATAGTGCTTTTTTGAGGGACTTCGTTCAATCTAATCGAGATGATCAGCTAAGTATTCTCTTCTATTTCTTCTGTATTAATAATAATAAGTACAGAAACACTTGCGACCTCCAGGACTAGACTTTTTAGGATTGATCTTTTAGTGCACCGACGAGGTAGAAACGCTGAATTTTTGGGAAGAAACAAAAAAGAACTAAAATTAAAACTGTATAAAAGTGATCTAATTCTCGTCAAAAGTGATCTCGATTGAAATGTATTTATGACAACTTTATGTACCTATATAGTTTATTATTTTTTATCCCAGTAACATGTTATTCAGTATTGTAATATTTTCTTGAATGTAACACTGAATTTACCGCTGCCTGATTGGTACAATGTTCAATGAAGGTGCAAAATCGTAATGAAGTGTAATAATTCGCGGTTCGTATTATCGGGCAAAGGAGCCTATACTTTACGCGCCGGCGTTCGCTCTTATCACATCTTATTACCATTTTGTCGCCGGGCGGCTCCATTAACGGACTCCTCGAATAATAATTAACAAGTTGACAGATCAACAAGTTTTAACACTTGGCCATAATGAAGATGTCGAGTCTTACAGATAACTGCTACCGTTTGACTATGCATGCGGCACGGGGTGGTCCTACCTAAGCCACAGACCTATTTATAAGGTATAAGTGAGCACATAAATATGCATGGGCTATGTAGTTCATAAAGCATCGAGCGGACATGAAAATGTTGGGTTTGGATTTTAAAAGTAATTATGCATCTGGAAAGACTTTACAGAATTAACGTTGACATTACAAAACCAAGTCTCATATTTTAAAGTCAAATGAGATGCACAAAACAAATAGTACGATATTTATTGTAAACGAAAAGGTTGTATTATTTTATTTTATTCTTAACGGAAAACTTAAAGTTAATACAGATTGTTTGATATTTTCAATAATAGGCGCTGGAGTTTTGTTTTACACATTTATTATTTTTACAAAAGTACGGCTTCTTGAGCAGCCATCACTTACAAGCACGGAAGCAGAGAGAGATTTTACAAACGTCAAAGTCACTGTAACATTGACAGAGGCTATAATTCATTCATTCGTAAACATACACCCCCGCGCTGACGTAGTCTGAACTAAATTAAAAGTAAACATTGTAATTTTAAGCGAAAAGATTATACATTATATGGGAGTATTACTTATTATGTTATATAAAACGAACACTGCTTCAAAATGAGGAAAGCGAAACAATTTTACACAGGAAGAGCTGTTCTCGTTATGTGAAAATACTTAGGTACACCAAAATTTGCAAATTATAACAAAATTAGTGTTTGTGACTGCTTATTACTAATTAATTACTTAGTTTGAAAGATTACAAAATGTATATAAAGTTATCTAAAGTTGACAATTGTTATACATTGTAAATGAGACTAAATCATTACCTATTGATGCTCATAATAAAGCTGTAATTACATACACTTAGTTTTATTTCCAAGATAAAAGTTCTGCTTTAAATGTTACTTAGTGCTACTAAAGAAATTTCTACTTATTAATTAGAGTATCAAGGATAGTAAACTAAAACTATTCATACATGATATAAAACAATTGTAATACAATATCATAGGTTATTAATAATAATAAATTATATTATTAAAAGATAAAAAGGTAAGTTTGGATTAACAGGGTAGTAAAACTAACTTATGAATAGGACGAGCATATTCACCCTTTGAGGTTTTTACAATAACAGACCGAGTTAACTGGTCATCCTTACTAGTACATGTCCTAATTATTCTCCCCATGGGCCAACATGATGCTGGAGTGTTTTCATCTTTGAGAATAACCAAGTTACCCTTTTCCAAGTTAGAAGATACATTTAACCATTTTGGTCTGTTTTGAAGTTCTGACAAATACTGAGTTTTCCAAGCTTTCCAAAATTGTTGTTTTATTGAAGTTATTCTTTGCCAAACATTAAGTTTATTTTCATTTAAATTAATAAGACTAGGTTCTGGGATATCTAAAAGTGTTGTTCCTATGAGAAAATGTCCTGGACTTAGGTAATTTAGGTTATCAATTAAATCTGATCGAGCACATAAAGGTCTAGAATTAAGAATAGATTCAATTTGACACAAAGTGGTATAAAGTTGCTCATAAGTCATTCTGCAATTTCCTAATTTCCTTTTAAGTAGTAATTTAGCTTGTTTAATGCCAGCCTCATATATTCCACCCATATGGCTAGCTAAAGGAACATTAAATTTCCACTCTATACAGAAACTACTACTATAATCAAGTATTTTACTGTAGGATGTCTCATTCTTGAACAATTTATACAGCTCATGTAGCTCATTATTAGCACCATGAAAATTTGTAGCATTATCCGATAATATAGAATTACAAATACCACGTCTAGCACAAAACCGTTTGAGGCATGCTAAAAATGAATCCGTAGATAAATCTGAGGCTAACTCAATATGGATAGCTTTACTAGCTAAACAGATGAATAGACATAAATAACCCTTTGAATATTTAGCATTGCGAAGAGATGAAGTTTTAATATAAATTGGTCCTCCAAAGTCAAGACCTACATGTAAAAAGGCACGTTCTAAATTAACTCTATGAGATGGTAGGTTTGACATTTTTTGGCTACAAGTTTGACCTCGATACCTAGTACATACGATGCATTTGTAAACAATTTGTTTAACTCTTACTCTCGCGTGAATTGGCCAGTAAACCAGTCTCAGGTTGGAGAGTGTGTTTTGAACTCCGGAATGAAAAAGTTGCAAGTGATACATTAGTATGACTATTGAAGTCAAATGGCTTTTACTAGGAAGTAAGATTGGAAATTTTTGGTTGTATTGAATGTTAGCATGTTTGATTCTACCACCAACTCTAAGTATGCCCTCATTGTCTATGAATGGAGATAATCTTTTAAGAGGACTACTTGAAAATACATATTTGCCTTTGTTTGACTTAAGTTCAATCAATTCCCTTTTGAAGTGATGAGCTTGGACTATTTTAATAATAAAGTTGTGACTAGCCTTCAATTCATCAGGTGTGAGTGAAATTGGTAAATTAGATTTAGGATTTTTTAGTTTATGACAAAATCTAAAACAATATGCAATTGAATTTTGAAGCCTTTGAAATGATGAAAATCTTTCAAAAATGTTGATATAGTATTCTACATCTTTGCCATGATAACTGTCTGAAACAGTAAGTGTATGAGATGTTAACTGTTTAGTATTGCTTGTGTTATATAATAGTTCTTCATTGGTTTCTAGAATATTCACATTAGTAGCATGAGGCCATTCATTTTGATGTGATAGTAACCAATTTGGGCCGTGCCACCAAAGCGAATAAGTTTTTAATTCTTTAAAAAGTATACCACGGGTTAAAAGGTCAGCAGGATTTTCATGAGTTCTAACATGATTCCATGCGTCTGGATTGGTATTTTGTAAGATTTGTGATAATCTATTAGTTACATATACATCCCGTTTTTTATCAGGGGATCTAATCCAATGTAAAACAATTTGAGAATCTGTATAAAGATGAATAGAATCAAATTTTAAAACTATTTCAAGAATTGTTCTTATTTTTTGTACTAAAATAGAGAGTAACAATGCTGAACAAAGTTCAAGACGAGGAATGGTGATTGGTTTCAAAGATGCCACTTTACTCTTGCTGCTCAAAAGTTGAGAGGTTGATATTTGATCATGATATTCTGCTATAATATAAATGCATGCTCCATATGCTTGAGAAGAGGCATCACAAAATCCTACTAGGTGAATTTTAGATGGTATGTTTGAAAAACAATACCTTGGTATTTCAATATTGTGCAAATGCTGAAGGCTGTTATAAAATGGTAACCACTTATTGAGAAGGTGTTCTGGGAGTGGTGAGTCCCAATCTAATTGTTCTTTCCATAACTGTTGCATGAAAAGTTTACCAGTGATAGTAACCGGTGATTAAGAATCCTATAGGATCAAATATCTTAGCAATTATTGATAGTACATTTCTTTTAGTAAAGTCAGATTGTTTTGCAACTGGAATGTTAATTTTAAAAACATCTGTCACTGGGTCCCACTTAAGACCAAGTGTGCTTGTTTCATCTCCAATGAGCAAGCTGCTTGGTAAGGGTTTACCATTATTATTATCAATTACATTTTGCAAAATCATAGGATGGTTAGATGACCATTTGTGCAATTCAAATCCACCTCCTTTGAATAAGGATATCAATTGATTGCAAAGTTCAATAGATTCTGAAAGTGTGTTTGTTCCACAATGAACATCATCCATGAATGTTTGATGTTGTATACACTTAGCAGCCAATGGATACATATGTCCATCACGTTTTGCTAACTCTAACAATGTTCTAAAAGCTAAATAGGGTGCACATCTTGTACCATAAGTGACCGTGCTTAAGCGGATGATTTGCAGTTCATCATTAGGTTGGTCTCTCCATAATATACACTGAAGATAGCAATGTTCATCAATTACATTTATGTTTCTAAACATTTTAACTATGTCACAAGATATTGCAAACTTAAATGTTCTTAATCTTAGAATTATATCACTAATATCTGTATATATGTTTGGACCTTCGTGTAAGGCATTGTTAAGGGATATACCACTTGAAGAAACACTACTTCCATTGAAAACTACTCTAAGTTTTGTTGAAACACTCTGAGGTTTGATTACTGGGTGATGGGGTAAGAAAAACATAGGTTTGTTATGTGTTTTATGATCAAAAGTAACTGGTAAATAAGATGCATGTCCAAGAGTTATGTACTCTTTGATAAAATCAGAATATTGTTTGTGTAAAATAGAATCTCTTAAGAACCTTTTTTCTAACATAAGAAAACATTTATAAGAAATGTTGTATGAATCACCAAGTAGTTGCAGTTTTTCTTGAATCAAAGGAAGTTGTACTGTAAAACGACCTGTGTTGTCTCTTTGTACAGTATCACTATATAAATTTTCACACTGTGTATGTGCAGGAGATAAAGTAAGAATAGGCTTAACTTCTTCTTGTTCCCAAAATCGCTGAAGTAATTGGTCACAAGACTGTTCACAACTGATGTGTGCTGATGTCACTGATTGAGATTGTGAATGATTTGAAAGATACTGAGAGAAATGGACTGTTGTATTAAATAAAGATTGCATGCTTAATTCAATGTCTCCGGTTACAACCCATCCAAAAACTGTATTTATAAGTGTGGGTCGTTGTGGGCCTTGTTGAATGTGACCTTGTAGTAATAATGAGTAGAATATTTCACCACCTAATAATAGATCAACGCTCTTTGGAAAATTAAATAAAGGGTCTGCTAAATTGCAAGATTTAGGTAACTTAAAATTCTGTAGAGGCATATATGTTTGTGGTAATCTGTTAGAAATATGATCAGTAACTATGCAAGTTAATGTTTTAGAGTAATGGTTATAGCGAGAAGCAATATCTATAGTTGTAGACGTACAAGAATGAGTAGGATTGGAACCTATGGTGTTGATTACATATTTTGTTTGTTGTGATAAAGGTAGCTTGAGCTTAGTAGCTAACTCTTTAGTTATAAGACTTATTTGACTACCACTATCTAAAAGAGCACGACATGTTATCTGTTTTCCTTCATTGTTTTTCACTAGAATAAGTGCAGTAGACAAATAAACTTCTGATTTGTTTGAATGTAAGAATAAAACTGAAGCTTGTGTATTTTTCGATGTTTGAGGAGTATCACTAGAGTTGTTGCAACTTGAGACTAGTACTGAACTATTCACTTGAGTATTTTGAAGAGGCTTACCTGGATTTGCTATATTAGTAGTAGCATCATTGATCGGTTTTAATTTAGAATAATCAATATGTATCGTAGTATGATGTTTCTTATGACAAATGAGACATTTGTTTTTTGAGCATTTATGTTGAAAACTATAAGGATGTAAGCAATTGAAACACAATTTATTATTCTTGACATATTCACTTCTCTTCCCTGGTGTAAGCTCTAGAAAGGAAGGGCATTTATAAAGATCATGAGACATGTTGCAAAGAGTACAACTATTATTTATAGTGCCTAAATGAGTGGATACACGGGTAGCAGGCTTAGAGACATGATGTGACTTAGTAGTTGACTTGTTGTCATTAATTAGTTCAAATGCAAGTGACCTATGAGAGAGAAATTCAATTAAATCATTGAGTGTAGGCAAATTATCACTATTTCTGCTAAGTTCCCATGCAGAGTGCAAGGATTGATCTAGTTTCTGAACAACTAAATAAATTAAAATTAAATCCCATGTATTAACTGGTACATGTAATGATCGTAAAGAGTCTATGCTTTGTTGGAAAATTACTAAAAAGTCTTTAATATTATTTTTACTTATAGTTTGAAAACTTAACATGTTTTTGATATGGAGATTTATGTTTAATAACTTATTTTCATACCTCCTGGTCAATATTTCAATGGCACGAGCATAGTTTTCACTTGTGACAACTAAGGTATTAATGAGTCCTGCCGCTTCTCCTCGTAGTAGTGACTTGAGATATTGAAATTTCTGTAGCGGTGACAAACGGTCATTCTCATGGATTACTCCATCGAACAAAGCCTTAAAACTTGAGTACTGAGTTAAATCGCCGTCAAAGTGGGGAATCTTTAAACTAGGTAACTTTGATTCATGTATATTGGACTGCCTTTGAACCGACTGAGAAGAAAGATCACTTTGATTGTGTTCATATAATTTGATGATCTCCGCTATTTTAGCTTGATGTTCATAGTATTTTTCTTCAGTAGAAGACCTCTCTTGTTCATGTAGTAGTTTTTTGTCCGATTTAGCGTAATCAAACATTTCTATTTCATCCTGCGTATCATTGTACCTTTTATACAAATCAACCAATTCTGATTGTCTGACCTGGATCTCGTGGATTTTTTCTCCATTATCTTGATTATCAATAAAGTTGTATATGCGTGTCATACGCCCCTTGTAATTACTGCGTCTATTGACCAGCTTCTCGTAAGTTTCCATTTTAAATATGTATTGTTGGAAACGTGTTGTTGCCAAAATTAAAGCTGTTGTGGTGTTGGTTCTGTTGAACTGTTAATGTAAATGAATAGAATCTTTTTACCTGTTGGTAGTTTTTGAGATGTTTGTGGATTTTGCTTGTTAGCGTGGCTTCCATGTGCGATGGCAGACATAAAAAAACTTGAAACGCCGTCTTTTCCAAATCGTTTATCCGGCCGTATAGGACCAAGTATGTTTGATATTTTCAATAATAGGCGCTGGAGTTTTGTTTTACACATTTATTATTTTTACAAAAGTACGGCTTCTTGAGCAGCCATCACTTACAAGCACGGAAGCAGAGAGAGATTTTACAAACGTCAAAGTCACTGTAACATTGACAGAGGCTATAATTCATTCATTCGTAAACACAGATAATGGTAATTATATAAATATTATTGCTGAAGAATATCAGCTGACTTCAGCCAACCACATTTCAGACTAGTAGATTAACCCGGCAAGGCGCAACAACACCGCGCCGCCGTCGCCGGCACCCGGCCTCCCCTTTCCATTAACTTATTTGTTTTAGATCCGAGATTCATTCGAATATTATTCCAGCGTCTGTCGAACATCGCCAGCCTAGTCAGGTAACCGCCGCGGGCTCTCGGTTCAAGAATATATAGATGACGGATCGCTTTATATGCATACTTTAATTGCTTTTCTGTTACAAGCTATTGACTTAAAATTAAACTTTGGTTCGTAACAATGGCATTTTTAATCGCTTTACTATTGGTATTCTGTGGCAGCAATACACATAATGGCCCGGAGGTGTCATAAATCCTAATGTATACGTGGACACGAAACACTATCTCATCTTTTACAGATAGTGTGTTTATAAATTGTAATGCATAGTCGGATGTGGTAAGTTTATTTAGTCATCAGGACATGTTTCATAACAAGGTGATTTTCGACAACGAGGCAATGTAGCAAGCGGATGAAGGTTTTAAAAGCGCATCGATTTTCATTGCTTCTACATAGGTAGGTATAACAAGAATCGATCTGGGAACGCGTTTATTTATGCAGCTAGAGATTAATTAAAATCGGAGGTGACAAGGTGCATTTACATAGGACACGGCGCGTGCATTTGCGCGGCGGTGCGGTGTGGGCGGGACATCGCGTGCGCGCGCGCCGCCGCGGCCCGCGAGGCGCTGCACAGCTCCACTGTCACCACTGACGAGCGCCACTTGTATCCACTACACACTTCCTGTCAAAACAAAAAGTTCCTTGCTTGCTACCACATAAAAAGGCGCGCTAAATAAACAAAGAGGAGGCATTATATCAACAAAAGCAATTACGGCGGTCCCCGGCGGCGACTGCCGATTTACGTCCCTACAACACCACTCGTTATGCACTCCAAACAGAAATATTATTTAAAGCTTTGACAGCTAGGTAACGAGCTCATGTCGGAGGCTTCTTTTTGGACTTGTTAGTTATTGGCGTCAAAATTAAAATCTCGATTCGCGATCCTTCTACTTGTAAATTGAAAGTTTTCTATGTTTTTGAATATAGAAAGACAATGGTTGTTAATTGTGTGGAATTTTTAGTTTTTGAAGTGAGTATCATTGTGTGTGAGGCGTCGGGTGTCGAGCTTTAATGTCAAGGATGCGAATGATACTCGAGCCCATCGAGCACCACGTAGTGACGCGCTTGACCCCGCACTCTCGCTCACACCATCAATTCATTGCGCCAACAATACATATAATTGAACCCGACGCACCTTGGCCGGAGCCGCGTAGAGAATCGAGCCAGAAACTATTTTTATTCGAGAAGATTTCTTAAAAGTATTTATTCACGACCTACCGCATTGGTTGCTATTGTAAATATGTGGGTATCTATGGATGTTTTTATTTTTCAATATTAATGAATTTCCTTATGTATAGCAGTGTTTAAAAATATGCAGGTCAATTTGTCTTTTTTACAAATTAAAGAATTGAATCTATATTCGAGCGCATATCTTTAAATTAAAACAACAATTACAAATAACATATTTCCTTACTCCTTACCATGAAAATTACACCTGGAGTTAAGCTTGACAACAAAGAAAACTTTTCAACAGCATCACTTAGTCCAAGTAGACTTGTACCTATCAGCAGATATCAGATATCAACGTAAATGAAATAAAATGCCAATGTCATGCAAGACGCAGGACCACCACCAGGCCGGGCAACCCTTGCAGGGCCATTCCTGGCATGCTTTCGAATCCCTCCGATTGAAACATACGCCCCGCGCCAGTTATCACAATCAAAATAAATGACAAATGAAAACTACACTATCGCAAGTCATGCTTGCCTGTGTATTTTTTAATCTGGCAACATTCTCCGTCGCCGCTCTATTGTGTTGCCACACTCAACCCGACCGATTTTCAATAATATATCCTCTCGTTGGGACATTGGCCCTCTTTTTTCGATTTTGAATGATTCAAGTAAGTTCTCACGCACCTGTTGTGGGCCCTTATTTCACATCTCTAGTTCAAAAGTTATGTTAATGAAATGTAGATCGGTAGTTCAAATGGTGCAATGTCTTTCAGTGCTTTTATACAGGATTAATACTTTTAAACCTTAAATATTCTCAAAACTGATTTTAAAATTATAATAAATTAGTTAATTTTGTTACAAACCAATGAGTAATATTTCGGCTAATTTTCTTTATACCACGAGGAATGTCCATGGTACAAAAGGCGCGCGCGCAGAGTCCGCATGGGGCTAATTGACGCGCGACCCACTCTCACTGCCTTTGTTTATAAGTACCGTGCCCATTATTAAATAAACTGCCTTATTTAGTTTTTTTAACGTCATAAAAAAACAATAATATTAAAAAAGACTTGAATATTTTTCGATGAGAATTTTTAGCTTTTATTAATAAGGGAAAAAAGTTTCATGATATTTTGCTAAAGATTAAAATAATTTATTTTATTTAAGATTCATTACTTATGGCTATATTCCTAGAAAGGTCATCTACTTTTTGAATACAAAGAGTAGTTAACACCTAAATTTGATTAATCTGTTATAAGTTTGGTTATTACCAATAAATCTTGAAAATAATCTGAAATGGAAACGACGCCTAACGCAGCAATGAGCGCTTGTCGCTGGGTGTCCATACGCGCACGCCCACAGACACAATTCATGATTAATTATCTAACATTCCATTTTAAACGTTATAAACGGATGTACTTTTGTAATAAAACCTATACTTCTGATTGTAGAAGAAAGATAAAATCCGACATTGTTTTTATACATGATGAATGTGCATATCTTACCGTTTAAATCAAGTTGTATGTTTTTTCTATAACAAAGAAATATAGTTTATATTGAGCTATTGCGAAATGTTTTGTACGAAACCCTTTGAATTAGGTACACTTGACCTGTTGATAACCTACTTAAAGCTCATCAAAGCGGGCTTAAAGTGTGAATCATATCTAAAAACACAATATTATAATATAAATCAAATGAAGCCCAGCTGGACGCGTGCTCGTTGCTTTTCTCACTTTAAAAGATAAATGAGGTGAGTTGGTGGTGATGCGCTGGCGCAGCACAAAGGATGCCTCCGCCGGCTCTCGGGCCCGGTGTTCGGCGTGATTGATTGCCTGCGCGCATTGTCCTATCACACGCATTGGTTTCCTATAACAAACACTTGGGAGTAATCACAACCAGGCTATTGGAAGATTTGGTTGGTGTAACGTATTTTTAGAATTGTTTTCTTTGGATTTGTAAGGTTTTTTTTTGTGAAGGTAGGTGTTATCGTGCAAATTAGATGTTAATGATTTTTTGTTTTTATAGTTTTATATTCGCTTAATTATTTTGTTTTTGCCACAGCTTTTTCTTAAAAGATGTCGTAAATACCTAAATTGTATTGTATGTTAACGTGACTGTGATTTTAACGGTAATCAGTTTATTTGGTTACATTTAGTCTATGCTCCAAAAGATCATGCTGGCTTTAAAACGGGGTTGGCTTATCATACAGTGCTTAAATGAAGATTGAAAACCATAATGAAATCTGGATAGCTCGAAAACATGTTTTAGAGTTCTGTATCGCAAATTCAGGAGGTCAGTAGTTGAGGTCTCTAACCCGATACTCCATCTGTAGTACTCGGTCCTACTAGGCAGAGTCCTACTCGCAAGATCCTCAGCAGGAGATAATCCGCATGCTCTCTCAGCGATCCTGCTACTTACGTGACCATTTTTGTTTGGCATAAGATCAGTCTAATCAAGGAGAAGTTAAAGTAGCCTGTAAGTATTAACTAAGTAGTTAGGCGCGCTATCGAACGATTTACTTACTTAATATAGTCCTACCTGCAATAGATCCAATTTGATTTGCAACTTACCAATTAGATGTGCCAGTGTATACACGATATAATCTTAGCACTAGTTCTGGCTGCCCTCAAGAACAGCTAGCTGCAATGGACCAGTATATCACATGACACATTCCTGCCTACCTCTCAAAAAGCATCCAGGCTCCCAATCCAGCAACTTACTTGGCATAATCCTGCTTGCAGTAGACCTGCCTGTCCCTCAGGAAGCAGCTGGGATGGCGGTCCAGCTGCAATGCACAGACACAGCAGCGCAGGCAGGCTGCGTGCCACGCGCCGCCGCCCACCTCCAGGAGGTACCGGTCGGCGATCGGCTCACCGCACGCGCAGCAAGTGCGGTGCTCCGTCTGAAAGATTCGAAGTTAATATATGAGTTGGAGTGTCAATTTTAGTATGCCATGCTCCCATGTTCAAGGCTACTATTAATAATATAAATAAATGAAATCTAACTAATATTATGAATGTAAATGACTGTATGTAAGTGAAAACAACAGAAATTGATATAATTAAGTGCATAGATAGAACGCGTCCTGAAACAGCACAAGGCCTGAAATTGTACCCAGAAATTTCAATTGCAATATCAAGGAATTTAAGGTAGTCAAGTCGCGAGCAAAAGACCCAAAGATCCGCTCATGCTGCCGTTCCAAAGCAAGCACCCCTTGCGTTATGGGCAACCCTGCAGGGAAACTGGAGATATTCATACATTCGATGCCATCACACTATTTTATCTAATCCTGGATTTGAAAACTATAAGGCACGTCCGTGACCTAAGAAAGACTACGTGCAATGAGTATTTAGCAAAAAAATATTTTATATATAGGTACGTCTTTTATTTGAAGAAGACCTTATAAGAAATGATGCAAAAAAAATTATAAATAAAGCGTATATAAATCTAACGTTTATATAAGATGCAAAAAACAAACAAAGAAATAAGCAGATGATATACAGAGGGATTTTTAACCAGAAATATCATTCTACCTATTCTATAAATTATTTTAAGGAAAATAAGCTATTGCAAAAGTCGTACTAGTTATTAATTCAGTCAACTTGGTGCATAAGCCTGCCATTATTATTCGTTTTAAATAAATCAGTACAAATACAAAGACAAATATTAAAATAAAACAAAAATTCAACTATTTGCGCTATAGCATGGTGCGGGTGGCAGTTTCAGTAACGTTTTGTTTCACTCTTGAAAGTATTTGCCGCGAGTTACAAATTATGACTTAGTATTTCAGCTGTACCACTTTCGTAATATTTTAAATCATTAATAACTGTAGTAAATTAAATTAAAACCAATCAGAATGTTCTAGTCAACAAATAAAATCTAATTGAAAGAAAAATTAAGCAAAGTGTTATGCGTAGAACGTAACGCCACAGACGTATCATGTGGTACTGACAGATGTCAACGTCACAGGCAACTATCAAATATGCTAATATGTAATGCTAGTATAAAATAAGACAAAAATCACCCAAACTCACTAACGCGAGAAGGTTATTTATGATTAAACTGACAATTTTTTACGGGCAGATATCTTGCTCACATCATAGTAAACCGTTTATGTCTAGAAGTAATTTATAGAAGCGGTTTCATTACTCGGACGTGTAGCCGTAAAGTAAGTACTAAATACCTCTGCATTTAACTTAGGTATTACTTTACAATTAACAAGGTAAGATGTAAAATAATGTTATGAACACATTTTATTAAAGCCTGAGAGTGCAGCATTCACTTTAGAGTACTTTAGACCTCAAAGGTTCTGGGTTTGAAGCCGTGTATATTATTTTAAGAATACTGTTATTACTATTTTCAATAAGAAATGCCTAGACAGAAACATAGGTCAGGAGAAAAATTCTGAATCAGACTTTATAAATCAATTTCTTGAATTCAAAAGCGTCGAAAATGCAATTTTATTTGATCAAGGGTCTGGTGCGTGTAATCAGTTTAGACTCAGCCCCGTGTTTCGCTCGCATGGGCGGGTGCATGTCTGCGGGGACAACACAACTGATTTAATTGTTCTGCGACAGTTGCACAACAAACAGACACACCCTTTCTTTACTCTACTGTATAACGTGATAATCAAACGCTGTAATTCGCAGCGATCGAATTTGCCTGCTTTAAATTCGCATTGCGTTCCGCACTGTGTTATTTATATTTGGGCTTACCGTACACTGTTAGAGTTTCCATATTTGAATAATGTAATACGTCTGTAAATGCAGTATATATATTCACCGGAGAATTCACATGGAGAGTCTGTAACTGCGCTAAACTATTCACGTGTTTTACAAATGATTAACAAAGTTAAAAGCTACAGCGCGCGATTAATTCGTAAACGCTTACCAGAAAACATAATTATCCATATATCAAGCATAATATTTCGAACCATAAAATAAAATAAATATCGTTAACATATTTACATTGTTGCTGAATTAGGTGGGCTTGTTCTTAACGGCTGTGAATCTATAATGTGAAAATAATGTGGTTGGGATTTATAATGTATGTGCGTTAGTGGCGGGGTGAGGTGACAATGCGCAGCTTGCGGGACCCGGCAATAAACAGCTTGTCGCGGGCAAATGCGGCCCCGGTCGCTCCGCGGTCTCTACGTCACACTTCGGAACAAATCTCTTGAAGGGCCATTTACAACTAGTATAATACAACCCCAGAGTCACATTGTTGCACACTTCAGCTGATGCATTATTTTTTATGAAGGTTTCCTTTTTGATGAAGCGTCGAGGCCACTTCACATTTTATTGTTGCTATGCAGAGTTCATTAAAACCTCATTTTGTATTTGGTCGTTAAACTGGCGTGAAAGAGGCGTTGTTTTCTATGTAAAAAGTTTTTTTGGTTTTTGAAGTAATTTTTAATAAAATAATCGGTAATAATTACAATTTACTAATACCTATTTGAGCAGGAACTAGTATTTTGGGTGGGTTAATAAACTGCGAACGGCTGGGGCTGCTTGTTAAGTATGGTTATTTATGTAGTTCTTTTTTGAATATTTTTAATTTACTTGGGTAAAAGTCTTAAGTATTAAAAGTATAATTCACAAAAAAATTATAAGCCACTGCAATTTAACATTCAGGTTACAATAGATATACCAAGTGACGGAACAAAACGATATAAATATCACTTTCGACTCCTTCAGATTCATCGGAGATACGGTGACTTTAAGGGGACAAAAAACCTTTCTCATAATAAATTTCGTGGGGTGTTTATAAAAGGTTTGTGTGATATCCCGCAGATTACAATGTGTCGGCAGTTAATAGTTTTGCAACATCCGTGTCCCAAACATTTGTAGTTTATGAGCACAATGGGGCGAATAATAGTTTCCATAAAAGTGAGTGTATAATCCACAAAGTGAGGTGTAATGTGTGTGTGTGACGGGCGTGACACGCCTTTGTGAGTCCAAGCACCGGGCGCCTACGCCATTGTCAGCCGCTTAGTTCGCAAATCCGATTTATATTTGAATATAATTGACTTTCGGCCTCGCGTCAGTTATCAGCTTGTAGCTCATTGTATCCGGCTGATCTCAATGGCATTTTTAGCTCCCGAACTTGATAAATGTATTCAGAAGATTAACTCCCGTAGGCGAGCCTCAGACTTCACTTCGAACTTTACGACATGTAAATCAAATATTGTTTTCGAGTTCGTTTCTGTTCGTGTTTTCTCGGAGTTTGTTTTTATTTGCAAATAAGAGCTCGCTCGTTTGAATAAACGAGGAGAAAGGAAGGCAGTTTTCGAGTTACGATTTCCATAACAGTAGGCAATCACGGGGTGACGTGTTGTGTTCCGAGTTGGGTTGGTTTAGGAAAAGATTTTGCGGGCGGAGTAATAGCATGGCCATGTGGTTTATTCCAGTTAAGAAAGTTATGTTCTCATTTTGTTATAAAATGATAAATAAGGTGATAGGTAGGCACAAAGGGCGTATCACCGCGGGGCTCCAGCTATGCAAATGTGCCACCGTCTTCACGCCGTGACACTTCTACGAAATCTCCTTAAACGCAGTTTGTTTTGCTTCCTCGTCAGAAGCAAACAAAAAGGAACAAGGTTTTTATCTAGCTTATACGCTTTGTTAAATTATGTCACTTTTAGCCCTTTGTGTTTATGTCTTTTTTGATTTATTAACAACTTTTTTAGCAGTTTCACCGATACCACTGGGCCTTACTGATGTTTGGATACAATATAGGTCGTATTACTTTTTTGTCGTACATGGTTTTATTTATGTCACATTCTATTCAGTCACAATAATACTATGGATAGTAGATAAAATATTTTATAGGTATTTCAATATTGAAAAAAAAAATGTAACGCCTAGAACTGGCGATACCCTATCAAGTTTGAATGAATACGCTAGCAATATTCGCAAGTCTCGAGCTAGATTCGAGCTGCACGTACGAGGGCCTCAGGCAGCGGAGCCCCATCCGTCACGTCGTCGGTGACTAGCGGAGGGCGGGGCGCGGGGCGTGGCCGCGTGACGTCACGGATGCACCACCCAGTGACGTCACACTTAACACCGAAACAACGCGGATAGCAATTTGGGCCGCACATAAAAAAGTGGAGGCTTCGAGAATTTGAATGATATCGTAACGGATACACGCCTTTCAGCTGCGATGAAATAAAACTCCTGCTCATAAAAACAAATAGGTAACAAACCTAGGTACGTTTTAAAATGTTTATGTTAAAACAATCTACAAGTCGGTCGGAATTTATTAGTTAACTAATATTTACACACCTAGTAAACAGAAAAATAATTAAAAAATCAAAATGGTAGGTACTGCAACGTTTGCTTGTGCCGTATTTATTAAAAGAGGTTATTGCACAAACAAACTTGCCGACATTTATGACTGGCAACTTATAAGTCTGTCATTATTTGATTTTATTTGTAAAATGTCAAATATATAGAATATGGAAGATTGTTCCATGGCATCCCTTGATGGGATTCCTTGACGGAATTCCTTACGGAATTCTATTGCGGGCTTCGTCCCCAAAATAGTCTAATAATTATCGTTGTATTTTCCTATAAAATAGATTTATCTTGAATAAAAGTAACTTAAAGTAAAAGTATGTTATCTTTCCTTTGTTGATTAGGAAGACCTCCCTAGGTTAGATTAGGTCCATCCCGGGTACCGACCCCAGAGTACCTACTAATAGTGCCCAACTAGCACAAATGGTAGCCAATAAGCTTTAGAGCGCATCATATTGCAACTTAAGGTGCTAACGATAAGGTCTATATCCTGCTCTAGACCCCTTATGCAACAGATATGGCCCTAAGTGGGCACATCGCATAGCAGGTCTAGAGCGTATCATATTGTGACTAAAGGTGCAAATTGCAGCGCCTGTACCCCTGATTTGCCACTTTGATTGAACTGTTGATTGAACGGTTGAGTGAACGATTAAATTTTGTTCATTCATACGTACGTTTCATTTCTGTAGTTGCAATGTTGAGAATATTAATGGCGTGTGACAGTTTTTAAGTGACAACTTACAAAACATAATTGTAAGTACCAAATACTATTATTCAACTATTTGCTATATCTGTACTGAAAAATCAAGTGGGATCTCAACTTTACTGCAAAATGCGTATATGTTTATTAAGTAAATTTACACGCCATATTGATTTCATGAGAATTTTAACAAAAAACAGTGTAAATAAAATATGGTTATAGTAGTTTTAATAAAAATGACCAAGAATATAATTGGTATAACAAGTATTTATAGTGAATTTACGTAGCATAGTTGTAAAATCACTTCTTTTGTTAAAACAAAAACATGTTTAGTAAAAATAATGTAAATTAGAGGTTAGATTTCATAAAAACATTCCATTAAAAATGGCGAATCGTTTTGTTACTATAGGTAATAATTTTCACCCGCTTACTTCAATTTTTGCTGTTCAAAGTGCTAAAAATCACCTTTCTTATTACTAAGTGGTCCAGAGAAGGGCTATAGGAGTGAATTTTATTTACTTTATATATGATTCTTTTGTTTTAGTAGGGAAAATAGTTTAGGGCTCAATTGACAATACAAAAACCTTTTTTTGGATAAACATAATGTAATACACTCAATATTGATTAAGTATTTTATATTTTAATAAAATTATATTTTCATTTCAGTTATTGAACGGAACTACAGATGCAGCATACAATACTTTGCCATGAAAGCCAAACACTGTCACAGAGCCAAGCACCGAAAATTATATAATAATTCGTTAAAAGTCAAAAGGCACAAAAACTACAGAAGCACTTTCTTATAAGAATTTTATAAGTGAAATATTATTTTAGATCAACATTATACAAATATAGTTGTTTCCTTGTAAAAGTAATAACCTAATTATTTAATTTTAAATAAAAGTCAGATAGCTGTTAAAAATGTATTTTATTTCCCTTTGTCGTTCAGCAATCAGAAAACCATTTATATGAATCTAATTATTCTGAGTTCTAATTACTTTTATTTTCATATTGATTCCAAAAGTTGAATGCGCATTGTAAAATATTGATTTTGGCTAACATGTCATTAGGGTACAAGCATATCAAATTTAAAAAAAGCAAATTGTGTTCTAAATGTTGATTATCAGATGAAAATGAATTTAGAATAATTAAAGTAATATAATAATATCAATAAAATATTAATGTATCCCGTAGTAATATCTTTTGTTTTTATAACAAAGGGAGGTAATTAACACATCGTAAACCTTCACAAGTTAAACTTTGGGTAAATTCCACAATAACAAATATTGAACTTTCTACGGAACCCTCCTCTAAAACTTCAGAAGAAAATAATAAGAACCAATCATGCCATTAAGGCTCATTTTATCATCCTTCTAGATATTCCAGTGGTTTAAGAGTTGATTTTGCTTCCTTTTAGAAATGTTGGGCGTAATGGTGGTTATTGCTTCTCGTTTGTAGCTATAAGACGCACTACAGGTATAAATTACCACTTAAAGTAGCAATTCACACTCGCACTGTAGCTTAGAGTGGTACAACAGTGGTAAGGTGCTCAACTTTAACCTGTAGGTGGTATTAATTGAAAATTTGGAACCCATAGTCCATTTTATAGACTTTATTTATATTTACCACTCCTATGCAGTAAGAAGTTGTAATTTTTACCCAAATAACACCGATATACAACTTTGAGTCATAAACTTAGCTACAATTATTACTAATGTGCTAGTTGGGTGTTGACCAATATAGTATATATATATTTAATAATATCTTACGACCGCATGTACATTCGCGTATATAACTGTTGTTGTTATAATTTTGGAACCAAACCACATAGACAGTCATATATTTCTAAATTTCATCCAAACTCGTGCAAACGTTAGAGAGATCGAAATGTGGTTTACAATTAAGGCAATAAAATTACACACGTTTCTAAAATAAATTAGTTAATACAAGCTTCTTTCTTTATATGTTTCAGGATTTAAAACTTCATATAAACGCACGAGTAAGAAGCTGTGTCTTCCTCCAGCCTCTATCCGCCTGGAAACAAGGCAATTACAATCTCGATCACCTGCGACCAATGAGGTCCATTGCCACTTACCATCAGGTGGGCCCCATGCTTGTTGCCGGCTATGAATATATAAGTAAAACGTATCTTATCGTATTTCAAATAAGCCTCTAATTCGAAAAAACTGCGTCTCATTTTATTTGATGTATTATTGTGACGAACACACGATGCGATATCGCTTGGATTGCTTTCAATAAGTTATTTCTAAAAAACGTGTATGAACTTTCATTTTTCTTTCTTTTGCTACCGACATATTCGGCACACAAAAATTGTTCATTATTGATATACTAATCGGAGGCACACAAAAAATGTTTAATGCCTCCGATTAGTATACCAATAATGAACAATTTGTGTGTGCCTCCGATTAGTATACCAATAATGAACAATTTGTGTGTGCCTCCGATTAGTATACCAATAATGAACAATTTGTGTGTGCCTCCGATTAGTATACCAATAATGAACAATTTGTGTGTGCCTCCAATTAGTATACCAATAATGAACAATTTGTGTGTGCCTCCGATTAGTATACCAATAATGAACAATTTGTGTTTGCCTCCGATTAGTATACCAATAATGAACAATTTGTGTTTGCCTCCGATTAGTATACCAATAATGAACAATTTGTGTTTACCAATTTTAATAAACCTTCTTGATAGTGCTTATTGCTTCGAATGACGGAATCTTACAGCAAATGAGGTGGCAAGCCTGTCGAGGCGGGGAGAGAGGCAAAGACTAATAAGCCGGTAGGTAATTTCTATTAATGAAATGTACGAGCTTGTAAATAATAATAATAATTCTTTATTTCGGACAATTTAATATAATTTTGACATAGATATGATCATTACAAAAACATAATTCGTAAACGATAGAAAAAGCATCTAAATACTGAAAATTTAAATAATAATTTAAACTCACCGTCTAGCCGCTAGATATAGCCGCTAGAAAATCTTACACGAAATAATTTGTAACGTATAATTATCAAACTTATACATTTCAAGCTTTTAAAATCAGAAAATGCCTTAATGATCGAATCTGAATATAGAAATGAAACTAAAAATATAGCTGAGAAAATAATAATCAAAATAATTGACGTTCCCAGTTTTTAAAAGTATAAAATCGAAGTATGTGAGCCGCCATGACAGAGTAAATACCGTGCCAAAAAGTTTTAAGTTGACAGAAGGCGGACCATCACAAGCCGTAAAATGTAGTACTGGCGAAGCTGTAATTCTAAGGGATTTAGATACATTAATTATTATTTAATGCTGGCCTTTTGTAAAAAGGAGTATATCCGTCAGAATCAGATATATCGTGGTCACACATAAACAGTAGCTTTGAATTATTTGTTGCCATATGTTACTTTTTTCAAATTATGCAACAATTAAAGCTTCTTGTGCCAATGACGGCCTTGGAAAGGAACAGAGAAAAGCTCAGCAGTTTACAAGCGTGGGAACAACCCAAATGTTATAAATACAATTAGGAAAGTTTAGTGTCTATGTTATGAATAGTTTCGCTACGCAGTCAACCTTTTCTTCTTGGAAGTGCATATGAAGAAATAACTGGCCAATTCTCGTAACAATTATGAATTATTATAAATTTATGAGTAAAATGTCGAACGTGATAAAATAATAATAAATTTATTTTACAAGTTTACAGCAGGACAAAATAAGCTTAAGATGTAATAGTGGTTTTCTTTCCGGTATTAGGGTAACTGTCTAGGCCTAAACTCAACTTTGAAACTCGCAAAGATCGAAACGGTCCTGTACCGCAACATCATTGGTAAATTCTTCCGCTTCACAAAAGGGATTATAGGGGGTTTGTTTTATAAGTATTTATTTAATTAAGGACTTATTTGTCAACGCTCACATTACTTTTATCAGTAGATTAATTTTGCGCATTTGAAGTCATTTCTGTGGAAAGTCTTGTCAAATGTCAAAATTATTTTCCATAGTTATCGGGAGATTGAAAAATCAGCCCTAGATCTTTATTGAATAACGTGAAATATTTCATACACATTTTTTTTTATTTTGGGATAGTATTTTTTTTATCATCCCTTTCAATACATTTTATTTCATCTTTATTGGAGTCACAATCAGAGAAATTGTGAAGTGAACACGATATTACCTTTATTTTTATAACAAAAATGTATCATAACAAGGTACACTGCATGTAGTTATAAATAATTTAACATGTCAGGGCAATAAATACAGTAAAATAATAGAAATAAACAAAACAGATAGATTGACAACAAAAAATACAAAAAAGTACTCCAAAATCACTTCAAAAATATATGAATTCCAATAGGATATTTGATTGTGCTGTATTTCAAAATATTGTGTGAGGAGCCTATTTCTTTACGTCTAGTTAACAAATAAAATTAAAAACGTAGAATGTTAATAAATTAGTAAGTAAGAAACTAAACGTGTGTATTGTATAACCAAAGATAAATAGATCAATAAATATAATGTATACATAATGGCACTAGGTTAAACCTTTGTGGTTTTTAGATGCTGTTTAATATAATACTGGTAATATTTGTGAATTAATGATAAATAAATTTAAAAAAAGCTGACACTTTCAGTTTTTAGATTCGTACATACAGTCACATTACATCATGACTGTCTTAATATTACCACCGCAGGGGCATCACACAACCACGGGGTGGTATTCGGCAATTTATAGTCTCCTCGCCTGTCTATTGCGGGTTGGCTGAGTTTTACACACACCTTCAAAATAATTACTTAAGTACGTAGGTTTCCTTGCGATGTTTTCTTTCACTGTTAGAGCAGACATGTGGTGTGGATCGAACCCGGATCCTCAATAACCTATCAAATTCATCGATTTTTAATATTTACGATGCCTATTCCATTGAATGTATATAACCGTTTAAAAGTTATGTCTAAAAATTTTCGACAAAAATAATAACCCAAAATAAATTACTAATATTTCACAAATAATACATCCCGAGTACGACAGGTGTGTCGGTGACTTGATCATATCTTATGCAAGAATATATAAAACTCGTTCAAAATACCTATCTATACATAGGTCTTAAAATTAATTCAGGTGTAGGAATGATAAATATTCTGATTTAATCAGCAACATATAGAATGTTTGAAATTTATTTTAAAGCAAAATAGGTATCCTAATTGTTTTGAATATAAAGAACAACTTTTAATGTTGTACGATAATCACATATCGGTGATTAGTCAAACCCTAGGAAAGCGCACTTCGGCTGTCATATAACTCAGGGTGTAATAGGCGCGGCTTGCCTTGTGCCAACTATTAAATACTATTCACATTTTACGATAATGCCCAACAAACGCTTATTGACATATAAATTTGGAGTTTTTTCCCGCGGCAGAGGCGCCAGTTGTTTCTCAACGTTAATAACGCGTCGATAGTTCTGTTTTCGGGTTTAATTACGAGCAGTCGCCGAGCCGACGACGGCCGCCGGCCGACGCTCCCATGTAGTAAATTAAACGGTCGGCGAGCGCTTTTAATATTCATAGCTTTTTCAAACAAAAATTTAAACTAATTAAAAGTTGTGTTAATATTCCGGCGGAGAGTAGGCCCGCGGCGGTGCGTGCTCGCGAATCCTGCGCACCTTATCTCCTCATCTGGGGCAGTAAGTGAATATCGCAAATCAATTAATGAAAACGAAAACTACCTCCGCACTAAATACCAATTCGAAAAACAGACAAAAAAGTATTTAAAAATAATTTATTATGTAGGCATACCTAACTACAAAACGACAAAATTCGGTTAAAAGGCTCTTTACTTGTACAGGCGCAATTTAATATGCATTTTGCATTTTGAATACATTTGTTCAGATGACTGATTAGAACATTACCACTAAGATAACATGCAACCCTTTTATCTCTTTCTGCGTGGTGATTACGTCACAAAAGTTTTTTTTTCTTTTTCGGCATGTACAAAATTTTTTCGATCTTGGAGCACCAACATGTTGGATGGCTCGAAGAGAACCTTGTTGATATTCCAAAATGATACGAAAGTGTACACACAATACTGAGGAGCGGGTAAACATCCAATGTCATCGAAGACTTAGAATCATGGATTCGTGTGTCTTGGACCGAAGACTGTTAATTTTAAGCTTTTATCTATTATTATACTTTTCTAGCCAAGTCCTTATTATTTACAAATCAAATAGCCACTCGTTTACAGAGCAACAAAGATCAAAAGACAGAAAAGCCCGACACAGCCTTCAATTAAAAAGATTTCAACAATACCTATTCACAGCTATTTTATGTCGTTGCGCATATCTCGGGTCAAGTTTGGCAGTGGACATCTGTCGCTGGCCGGCCCGCGGAGCCCCGGGGCGCCACGGGACTCCGCTCGTGCCTGCCGCACCTGCCGCGGGCAGCCCGTCCGCTAAGCATGCCTCCGACTGACATATACCACCCTGGTAATTGAGTTGTTTAAATTACATGTTTTTTTACAAGTTTTCTAGTTTCGATTCTTACCTAAAATATAAATTTTGTTGATTTATTTAAGTATTTAGTCATGACGACACTCGCGCATGTTGGTAACTACTTTGATACTTTTTGATATGTATGTATAGTTTGTTTAATTTTATAAATGAAAAATTATAAGCGCTTTATTTTTTTTAATTAGCAATATAATTACAAAACGAACCAAAGAAAATATTCTGCCATATTTTGGCTACTTGGCGCTATATAAAATGTAGCTAAGATATTGATTGTTTGTGTATAAAAATGATTATATATTTGCGCATTTTTTAAATGTATGTGTATTGTGTAAAAAGACAAGGGCAAAGATGTGGTATCTTTAACGACGGTATAAGGTATGAATCGTTATGAATTGCAAAAATCTTCAACAGTTTAAGTTTTTAATAGCATTGTTTTTAGTTTCTTTGAAGGCTGTTTCACGCTGGCAGACAATGAGTTTGATTACGAGAGTTTTTAGTAATACCACACTTTCATCTATGTCATGAATAAGCTACACAGTTCATTAAGGACGGTTTATTGCATGCATGTTGTACATGATTTCTTCATAGCCTTCGATTTGCCTATATTATAACGCAAATCCCGAGAAGTCAGAAAAATGCTTATTCAAACTATTTTTTATAAGACTCTGTCCCGCCCAGCACACGCAGTTTACACAAGTGAATCCTGCTTCATACGATAACTCCGACTTACGTTACAAAACACATGAAACCCTTTATATGAAATTCAACAATTTACTTATTTCATTAAGGTTGATTTTAGAGCAATAAAATTTGGAGATAAGATCTTTCACTTGTTTCGAAATACGGTTGTAAACATTTAATATAGTTGTCAGAAGGCCGATCCAGTTATAAAGAGCGTTTGCGTTTCACACGATAGCCTACGCCGGCGCTGCGACCTACATACTTTGTTAAGGAATTCTGTCACACTCAGAATGTTTCTCACACCTGCGACGCAGCGGGCAGCTCCGGGCACCAGGCCGCAGATCTCAAGAAACCTTATTTACCACGGACAATCTCATAAATGCAAGCAATAACGTCCGAATCAAAATAATTAGCTTTCCACAAAAAACACTGTCTACACCTGTGAAATATACTCATCGAAATATCAATTTAATAGCGTTCATTTCGAAACACGATAATTATTTCGTTTAAAACTTCAATTTATAAATGCCGATTATTAAAGAATAACTATAGAGCCCGAAACTATTAAGCTTGTCATAAAACCAATAACGCGTTCTATGGACCGACGCAAGCGCTGTGGAGAGCGTATCAAAACAACTCGATGTTAAATCAAACTTAATAAGAAGATTAAGAGTTTTTTGTTTAAACCGCTGTAGCGTCAGTCAAATCCTCGGTGGGATTGAATTTTTTAACAATTTAAGGTAAAAAATTTAAAAATAACAGGCCGGTGAAGACAGCGAGCACCGCCGCGCTCACTTCGCGCTGAAACGGCGAATTCTTTCCGCTCACTCATAAACTAAGGTATTTTAACAGTAATACTGTTATTTTGTGCCATTATAAAATTTATTACGCTACACAAGATATACCATTACACAATTGTTAAATTCAAATACGTTTATAGCCTCGAAGCGAGCACCGTCTTAAAGTTAATAGCGCGTCTATTTGCATCTGCATTTATACGGTCATAGAGCCATTAAGTTGAGGTGAGAGACTATGTGTGACTGCGGACCGATGTGACGCGACACGGATGACACGCGACATCGATCACCGCCCACCGCCGCGGCCGCGTGTTCTCGCTGCCATCAATTGATAAATAACACCCCAGAACACGTTTAATCCCTATAAAATGAGCACTTAGGTGGAATTATGGCGGCACGACACCTCGCCGTGATGTATGGCGCGCTTTGTGCCTCCACCGGACTCCAGTCGGCCTTAATTCGCCTCCAATAGCAAGTTTATGAGGAAAACTGGCTGTTCTCGTTCACAAGCTATGGATGTTTTATGATGATCATTTACGCGTCACTGGTAATATTCATAGCTGGTCTAATATGACTTATTTTATTAGCTTGTTAAGATTTATGTTTTTATCGACATTAACATGGATCATAAGCAAGCACTTATTTATTATGTAAGGTTTTAAGGCCTTTTTGGTTTGTACGAACCAGTATGCAACCTGGAACGTTAAATGTAACGACCTTTCTTTGTGAGTTAAGAACTCGTTCCTAGCTGCGTTTTATTTAGTAGATGTCTTTCAAATAAATACAAAATAATACGTACCTTATAAATATTAAACATATATTTCTTCAGAAGGTGATAAATTTACAAAACTCTCTCAAAATCACCCCCGCCCTACTTTTATTTTAAACGATGACCAAAACAAGCTGCCAAATAACAAAAAGAACAAATATTAATTTGTTAAAAAGCAACATTCAAATCTCTGAGCAGGCATCAATTTATTAACTTCACGTCGAATCGTTTATAACAACTCACCTTTTACGCTCATCATACAATTGTAGGTTTTCAAAAGAGGCACAACAAAACGAGACGAATGTTGTTTTTACACCTAAACCATCAACAATCCGGGGTTTTTTGAGAGCGAGGATGAGTACGAAGGTGCCTTATTGAGACGGTTCGGAACGAGAGGTATATTAATACAGAGCAGCGGCAAGCGTTTAATAGGGTTGAATTCCTTCGCGCGGGTCGTATTAATCATTGCGCTAGTGTTGTGCGAGTATTGATCGATCGGCGGTGGCCCGCTTGAATGATGCGCTGTCCCGAGCGGGAGAGCGAGTGTCATCTGTCAATGTCGCTGACCGGCGACGCTCGAGGTGCTAACAAACTAAGTGCTGTGGTAAACCTGTGGGTTGAAGACAAGCCTGCAGAGTATTGCCAAAACTACCCATCGCGTAGTCGAAATGCTCACACCGAAAAACATACCACCAATAAAGAAGGTGGTTTGGTCAAGGTGACTGGGGAAACATTTTACTCAAAGCGATGTTCAACTATCTTGGCGCTGTTCAACCTAATTCTTTGTTTGCCGACGACCCAGAATTAATGAACACATCCAGACATGACGGCGCCTTAATTGGATTATCTGAGTTAATGAGAACATAATTCATAATAAGTGCCATGATTTTTATGTTTTTATCGAGGTAAAGTTATTTTTATATAGATATCGTGTGGAACCTGAGACGAGGCGCAAGTTTGTCAGTCTAGCGAATGGTGGCGAGCATGCGATCTGATACCGCGGCTGTTTATAAAAGTAATTACAACAATTATGTGTTCAATATCGAAGCTCAATGCCTGCCTACAATAGATTGTGTCAAAGATCAAAATCTCGGCAACGCCTACTCTACTCTCAGGCGCATGTAGGTAGTTCAATTAATATTTATTATCGATGTATTGTTTTGATTCGTAAACTTTTAACGCTTTGACATTGAGAGATATTTGCTGCACAAAACTAATTTTAAGTTATTTCTTTATGAGTTGAAAAACATTATTGAAATGTTTACATTTTCACACCCGGCACCAAATTGACACCAACATTTTTTACCGTGATTCTCCTTGTGCATCAAAAAGACCTTTCAACGTTGCCTGGTTGTGAACTAACAATAAACAAATAAAATAAACCAACGTTTTACAAATCAAAGTCCCTTCGAGTTTTGCTTTATTTTTCTTTGTAGAGTCTTCATAATGACCTCGAGAGGACAATTCATTAGAGAGATGGGCGACCACGACATACCGAAGGCTTATTAACAATCTCTAAACGTGAATTGCATTTAAATTCAGTGTTCTGTACACGTTCAAACCTTCTTACATGTAATTGAAATTGGATATTTAATTAAGTCTCAGACAGGGAACAGTGGCGAGTTAGAACGAGTACAAGGACTAACGACACGGAAACAATTAGCTTGTGTGGCGAGGCTGCGCGGGAGTGTCGCCCCGGCGCTGATACCCTACTCGCCTTGTTTGTTCAACAAACAGCGCGATCCTTGTCCCGCCTCGACTGACACCTCCTGTCACTTGACAATTGACTCACGCTTTTTTTCTGTTTAAGAAGTTTTTTGAGTTGTCATTGAATTACAGTAGCTGAATATGTCAGCGTGGATAGACTTGGGGTTGAAGAGGCTCAGCGAGGTGTATGTAGGGATGTTGGATGGTTTGAGAGAGACGTTGGCGGTTGCGGCAGTGATACATTTCGATCATTAATATCGGCATTGAGGTGGTGGCAGCGCCGCGGGGCTCCGCTCGCCTTTAATAACACATTAGTCTCCAAAGCCGCCGCCGCTATATTTCTCGATATTTCGAATAAGTTTTTCGGTAAATCGGTACGTAACGAATCGCCGCCGACGACAGCGACACCTGAGGATTTATCGCGCGCACCCGAATGCTGGTAATCGGATTTGATGTAACGCGCTCGGATTACCGACGCATATAACATAAATTTGGCTGCTTTCCAACCTGCCTGACCCTGCCAAAGCCTGTTTGCGATTCGAACAGCGTTTGAATAAAATCAGGCTGCAATGATAATAGGTAACTTTAGCTTTACATACGAATATACGATTTATTTATTAATCCACACTGTTACTGAAGTTAAATGCTACTTATATTGTAAAATAGTTGTAATAAGGTCTCGCCGTCAACTTAATTAGTACAAATAACAACAATAAAAAAATTACACTCGTTGAAGTCTTTTATACAAAGGCACCTAATCTGATAGCGGGCGGTGCGGGCCGACGCAAATTAGACCAAAATACTATAAAAGGGCCAGTTTTTTGTGCACCGAATTAAGAGGAAAATTTTTTATTAATAATATATAATTTCTCCCAAATTGTAACAAATGATGACGCGACCATGTTTTACAAGAAATTACGTTTTTATAAATTAACGTCAGATACAAAAAGTATTTTACATTTTCGAAAGAGTAAGTATTTTCTTCGACATCATTTCTTATGATACTCGAGTTAAAATAATTTATTTTAAGTTTAAGAAGCAACTGACCCACAATGCCTTATGGTAATTTGGACAGTTTTGGTTTATAAACAAGTGTGCCGCTTATATTACTCGCCATAAGATTCTTTAAGTTTCTTTAACCGTTTTATTACAGGTTTTATCATCTTTTATTATTTAATAGTTTTTTATTATTTTGAACTAGGTTCAACGACCTTTCTAAACGTTCTACCCTTTCGTGGTGTATGAAGTAGTTGAGGCGAAGATTGCATTTGTATACCTTTTATATATACTAACATGGATTTTAATTTTAAATCATAATTAAATCAGAATATTTCGTTTTAATCCCTCCAAAGCAAAAAGAGAGGTGTTTTTTTAAACGGCATCGTGTCTCCAACAAGCAAGGGCCGATTTCGATGCGGTTTTGCTTTGTTTGAACGAAGAAGTTTCTTGGAGATCGGTCAGCTGTTCAAAAGGTATACTCGTACATTTTGACGTGTCCTGTCAGACATAATTCTTATTTTGTGTTTACAAATAATTTTTCTATGTATATGTCCCAGGCGAACAGTTTTATTAGTTATTTTCTTAATAATAATAATAATAAATCCCCAGACAATCACACCAGCTGTATGGCCCCAAAGTAAGCAGAGCTTGTGTTATGTACGACCATACAGTGAACTGGAGGGGGGGGAACTAGAAAAGACGTACATATATATAAAGGGAAATTATAAGTCAAGTCACAAATTTCTTTATTAGTGATCAAACTTCTAATTTTATAACTAAGCCACTTGCTCCAACAGCTTGTGTTATGGATGACCATACGGCGGACTGGGGGGAACCCAGAATAAACATACATATATAAATACAAACAACCATGACCCGAGAACAAACATCTGTGATCGTGAATGAATGACCCGGCCAGGACTCGAACCTGGGACCTTCGGCGTATGAGGCAAGGCTACTTACCACTGCATAACATCGTGGCGTTTGCTAACATTAAGAACAATAAAGCATACAACTTTGGACTCATAATAGGCCGCATATTAAGGTATATATTTCATCGTTACCAAATACTGTAGTCAAGCGCGCATCGCGGTGCACGCGTTCCAATGGCGTGATTGGTTCAAATTATTCGCGCGTGTAAGCTATTGGCAAGAAGTAGGGAACAGTGCGGCATCTTTGGCACTGCAAGTAAATTCAAACAAAGGCATTTATCTTTCCCTCTATTATAAGTTTTGTGACTTGTGAGTATTATACAAGAGAAAATATTTGTTTGTCTGTGTTTGTAATCGACAGTTCAATTATAAAAGTTCTTTCGCTTTAGATGCGCAACGCAATCCACCACCATCCATATGAAGGTACCATCTATAGTTCCTATCCTATCCATACGGTCCAATGTAAACTCGCTGGGGTGGTACGTAAGAGTCAATCAGCGATCACCGCGCAGTCATCGTTGGCCGTCAAAGACTTCATATTACATTACATTTGTTTGCTATCGCGCTGTATTCGCTGGTGTGTAAAGCTATTAAAGACTTTTGCTATCGCTTCGCAGGCTACGTAGTTGAGCTATCAGCGCATCGCAAATTTGAAAGTGATTGCATTCTTAAACTTTTATTTGTTTATTCATTTTAGGAAGATTTACAGAGTAATACATGAATTGACAGATAGTTAGTTCTATGCTATAAACAAATCTCCGCTTTTGTGTTGCAATGTTTTATATTCAAAAGTACCTAAGCATAAAATTATATTTTCTTAGTAAATTACAAGCAGCTTAAACATAGGTTTACATTAAGATCACATTATTAATCATTGTCTGATTAACACAATACGTATTAAAAATACAAAATAGATATTTGATACACAGAGATCATTTATAGTTAGTAGAGCATCCTGTTTATTGTCACTCCTAAAATAAGAGCTGGTTGCCAGCGTTCTAACCGACGCCGCGCTTGAGCAGAGCAAGTCCTCGCCATGCGGTAGTTTGTTAAATAAGACAAAAACGCGCAACGTGAATGCGTTAGCACTGAATCTGATTTTCACGTGCGGGATATCCAGTACTGAACGCTGTCTTAAACTTAGAGTATTGGTCCTTAAGTTGATTGCAGACAAAAATTCCGTACAATCGACCTCACTCTGAGCAGTGTTTATCAAAAAAACAGATATCACTCATTTTTCTCCTTATTTCAAGACGTACTATGCGATTCAAATGAGAATAGGAACGTCAATGACCTCTAGCTGTCAAATTTCACTTGAAAATTATGGTCTGCAAAGAAAACTTTTTGCATAAAAATAACGATTTATTTTACTTTATTTATCAGAGTATTATATCGGAAAGAAATTTTTCAAAATAAAACTGTATTCAAAAAAGATCTGTATAAGTTAATTAAAAGGCACAAAAATGGCATTTTCAACTCTCATGGTTATGAAATTTTGAGGTTTCCATCTTACAATTCAGATTTAAACCCAATCGAATATATTTGGCAATTAATTAAGCGTAGGGTGGCAGACGAAAACGTCAAAAAGTTCAAAAGGAGGATTGAGAGTTTGACGCTAGAAGCAATTGCTTGTCTGAATAAATTATGTTTAAAATAATTCTTTTTGTGCTCATGCTACCTTATGCAACCGGTAACGGTTCAAATTTACGGCTATGACGTCACAATATGGCGCTAAGTCGGTCCTATTGTTACTTGAAACGCATAGTAAAAAGTGTTACTTCCCGCTCCTGTGATAGTAGTCAGGCAAATGCTGCCTAGTTTTAAAATCCAGGTACCTGAGAATCCTACTCTAGATGCTCTCCATGCGAGGAATGTAAGTTTGATATTGAGGATTCCAAATTTGTGAAGCGAATCCAAGGTGACTCTTAACGTATGCACAGTACAGAATTTGAATTATTTTAATGTTGTTGCGATGAGATGACCAACGTTGTATGCTCGCTAGAGCCCTCGAGGCTTTATTCAAAATGAAATCTATATGTTTATAGAATAAAAGTTTAGACGGGTCACGAAGGCGCGTGATATATATGAAAAAGCATCTTGAGACATAAGATCAAGCTTGAAAGAACGAAATAGTCCTCAATCCGAGAGAGCTCCGACTGTAGATCCTCTGCATCGCCAAAGCTACGAATAGTCTTTAACAACTTCATGTCATTTCATTTAGAATTCTGGAAGCAATGTTTAATATCAAGGAAGAACAGAGTAAACAGTTGTGGTCCCAATAATGATCCTTGAGGTACACCGGACGAACCCCCTGTATAAGTCGCCTTATTAAAGGAGAATTTTTATATATTTTTGATACATAACTAGATTTAGGGCTAATTCTTCAATGCTCTGATAACTTTTATCAGACTTTGCATAGAAATTATGTCAAATTCTCAAAATTTTTCTACTCATAAAACATATTGAGCGTTGAACAATCAGTCCTTAGACAAAGAATGAAAAAGTGTACAAATGGGCGTTGGCCATTATGAAACTGAATGGCGTAGTATGTATGATCAGTACGAAAATTTGATTGATTCTTGTGTTTGTACGTTTTCATATAAAGGTTTTAATCAAAAGTTTAAGAATGCAATCATTCATTAGAAATGTAAGGTACGCTGATAGCTTAATTACGTAGCTTGTAATATGAAACCGATAGCAAAAGTCTTTAATAGCTTTACACACCAGCGAATACAGCGCGATAGCAAGCAAATGTAATGTAATATGAAGTTTTTGACGGCCAACGATGACTGCGCGGTGATCGCTGATTGACTCTTACGTACCACCCCAGCGAGTTTACATTGGACCGTATGGATAGGATAGGAACTATAGATGGTACCTTCATATGGATGGTGGTGGATTGCGTTGCGCATCTTAAACGAAAGAACTTTTATAATTGAACTGTTGATTACAAACTCAGACAAAAAAAATTTTCACAAAACTTATAATAGAGAGAAATATAAACTGTTCCCTACTTCTTGCCGATAGCTTACACGCGCGAATAATTTGAACCAATCACGCCATTGGAACGCGTGCACCGCGATGCGCGCTTGACTACAATTCGTTGCGTGAATCGAGTACGAGGCCTATATTGCCTCAGCTTGGCTCGCGCTACCGGCTTGCATACCTCTTCTATCTGAAGTTCTGTGAAGTTCTATCAGAAGTTCTGTGTTAGTACTATACGACCTATACAAAAGACCTCTTTTTGTATGTACGTAGGGTCCTGGTGCTTTTCGCAAAATAATCTGAAAAATAAGATAAAGCTTGTCACACCTGAAGGGAAAGTATACGCTCAAACATGATCAGGAATATTTTTATATTTATACATTTTTAAAAGTATAATTATAAAAATATTCCCAATCATGTTTTATTCATAATATGGTCATATCATTACAGATTTACTTTTAACAAAGTACCGTCGCCCAAGTAAGTGGTGTACCACTTTTGACAAAACTTCCTTGTATTATCATAATGTTACTGTCGGCCGAGTAGCGTAGTGGTTTGTAGTTCTGCCTCATAAGCCGGAGGTGCCAAGTTCACGTCCTGGCCGAGGCATTAATTCGTGTGATGAACATAAATATATCTTCTTGAGTCATGGTTGTTGATACTTATATGTATGTTTATTCTGGGGAGGCCCAGTTCGGTGTATGGACATACATAACACAACTTACTTTGGAGCTATCTACACTTGGTGTGTTTGTCTCGGGATTTATTATTATTATTAATGTATTCTGTTGAGTCAATAACTGTCAGAATATTGCCAAGAAAAAATCGACCTTGTTGTTTCATGACGTGTATACGATGTTCACCTGTGCGGTAGACCACACTTATGGTCGACTGTACTTTAACACAATTTTGAATTTAACACAAATCAGATGAAGACACTGTGGACTTTTATCAAGCATCGGATTTGTTCTACCTTTAGTATTTCAAAGTTGTACAGCAGTAAAATGTGATTTCTGCCAAAAAAATTATATAATTTTATTATTTAATTTATATCACTCCTGTTATATTATTTGTTAATTTTAATTTTTCGAGTTCCTAGAAACAGATAGATGATATTTGCTAACTGCCGCCCAATAGTTAGAATAACTCTTAAACGGCAGAACCGATCCAGCTTTTAAACAAAAGACAGACAGACGCATGCGTTAAACTCACAACGCCCCTCTTTCAGAGTCTATGGTTAAAAGGGAATCTCAACAAAAAAAAGGATTTAATAGGTTATCAACATTTACATTTATCTTATATTTCAATGCGACTTATATCGAAAATCATTTAGCTATAGCGATTCAGCGAAATATTTCTACCAGAAATTTGGCCAAAGTCCTGCCACATCACAAAACACCCGTAAGAGTCAGAATGGTTTCTTTCGGATTATTCTGATACTGATCTTAATAATAGAAATAAAAAATTGTATCTACTGATTCAATCTAACCTTCTTTTTAAAGACCTCACCATACATACACCGCATCATAACAACTTTAAGCACTCGTAGAGACGTCAACCTTGCTAAAATTGTCCCAGGGATTTAGGCTGTGGTTGGTATTTCTGCGCACCCAAAGTTATACACAAACTATGGAGTCTTACTTTGGTTGTAACTTTGGCAAGTACTAACTACAGAAAAGCTCATTTATTACTGAACCATCCAAAGTGAACCAAGTAGATCCTAATAGGATAATTCTGTGATATATGAAAGCAGTGACGAAAGTGCCTCACGAAATATTTCTTCTTAAAAAATGTTAATCATGACTTGTTTATCATTCAGTATCTATGTATAGTTTGCCCATACTTGAAATATTTATTTCTCAACATTTACAATTACTTGTTCTTACTGACGTCAAATAAAACATGACTCTACCACCAGTTCGGAAAAACCTTCGAGAAGAAGAACTGGCAAGAAAGTTCATGGGTATATTTTTTCCAAAATAAATTTACAGAGTCTCTTTATGTCTATACAAAATTATTCTTTTCTGCATCTGTTAGCTCGGCAAGTCTCCCTCCACCCAAGTATCCAAACGACGAACATCTTCAAACGGCACCAGTTCACGATTTAACGCGGGATCCAGCCTTGGCCCTCCTCAACCATATTAGAGGGAAGTGAGCGGCCCGCCACCCGACGCTACCATAAGAAGACGTTCTTTAGTGACAGTGACGATTTAGATATTCATCGGGACGAAGAGCTCAACGAACAAACAGACACATTACACATGTTTTGTTACAAATACTAGTACAATCCCGTTAATGAGGGAATTATGCCCAAGGGCTTTTATCATCCGAATAATCGGATAGTTTATAATATGCTTTAGCACACAACTTCTGCTATATAGTTTCTTTGAATTTGTCAATAGCAAATAAAAGCGTATACATTGACCAATGAATGAGTGACTTTATGAAGCCTACTATTATGAGCTGCCAGCATATTTCTTCCTCTTGTGTAAACATTGTGCAGATTACTTTTTCTTTTGAACAAGGTTATGTTCTTTTTTACATACATTAAATTTTCTAAAATATATTGTGAATAGAAGGTAAGAATATTTATTTCCTTAAATTTACTTCTAAGTGACACCCTTGGACCGAGCTGATAGAGTGCGCGAACAGGCCTTTTCTGCAGAATAAATATAGTATCGATGTCGGCAGCACTCCCCCACAGCAGAATGCCATATGTCATGAGGCTGTGGAAGTAACCAAAATAAACTAAACGAGCAGTTGTTCATTTGAAATAGTTGAGTTCATTCCAGGCCCTCAATAAGCTTTTGATTTCAGTACTTTGCGCAAAAAATGACTATACCTTAATTTTTATAACATTTTATAATAATTACTAAAATGAAGAACCAAATTATGTATATAAATATTTAAAAGACATAAAAGCAAATCAAGGAATACGTAACTGCGTGCATCTTTACCGATACAGACAAGGTTCTCGAACCATAGGTTTATCATTATACAAAAGGAATACTTGAGGTAGTCTTTATGATTTAAAATAGATGACATAGATATTTAGTCGAATAAATTACTTTAAAAAATGTCGAAATCATAACATATTAAATAATATCACTAAAAATATATTTATGTCAGCTTTATAGTCAAATATTGTATTTTTGTGCTTTTTATTTGCTTGGGTTTATGTGCGAAATTATTTTCTTTGATCGGCAACCCTCAATAAAAACACATTCGCTCTGTTTTTGTGCAACAAGGGAATGCAGCCTGCTTACTAATGAGATAGCAAACTAACACAATAAATAATGAAATAGTAGTTAAATGTTTATTTTTCCTATTTTTCCCTATTAAATGAAGTAACAAATATTTTTAGATTAAAGAATTGGTGGTGCAATACAATATAGTTATTATAAGTTTACTCTAATGATGGCTATTTTAACACTAAAAAATAAAAAAAACTAATTAGTATTTAGCCCAAGTGATTATAAAATATGGTATTAACCTTATTGATTATTATAATAAAAATAATTATAACTGTATATTTTACTGAAACATAAGTGGCCGACGGCACGAACATTTTGAACTCAACCCTTTGTCTCATTTTTTTAACAGCGTATGCGGCAGAGCCAAGCCTCTTCGCTAAACCATCAACATGTGGTCCCCACTGGAGTTTGGCGTCTAAGGTTATGCCCAGAAATACAGTTGAGTTTACAGGAGTCAGTTCCTGGCTCTTAACTACAATGTTTGTGTTTACCTGTTCGACATTTGGCAATGTAAACTTAACACATTTAGTTAATTTTTCATTGAGGAGCAAATTATTAGCTGAGAAGCACTGCTCTGTGTTGAAGATGCATTGGTTTACTGCTTGATAAAGTCTATTAACAATAGAATTACATAAATTAAAATCGCGCAAAATAGCCAGTGACCTTAGCGTTTTGTTTAGGCGGATATAAGCGCATAAAATTATAATGTTACAAAATTCAAAACGGAAAACATTCATTTAAACACATAGTATAAAATGCGATGTTACAATTAAAATAATCCTTATTCTTGTTTGTTTGTTTTTATATTACACGAAAACAAATTAATAGATTTGAGTAAATGCCTCAATATACGAGTATATCTGAGACTAATTTTTTTATACCTTCATATACCTAGCTTTAATTTATTTTCAGATATAATTGTTAATTATTTAGAGGGAAAAAGCTGTTTGTAAGCCAGGTAAGATTTGATTACTGATATTTTTTGTTAGATGCACAAATAATTTTTTGTACTTATATTTCATTGCGTTAAAATACTGAAAAAATGAAAAGACCATGGAAAGATAACGTGTGTGATTATTTAAATAATAATGACCCCGATATTGTTTAAAGGTGCCCCTATTAAAAGTCTCTGTTTGTAAAGATCTCGCCTAGGGTTGTTACGCCCCAAAGAAAACCTCCATACAGGAACTCTAGTACCGTTAAAGTTTATTATTGAGCTAGATCTTATAAAGAACTTCAAGATCTAAATTATTATATAGATTAAATCTATACGCAGAAGATCCGTAATAGTTTTCGTACTCTATAGGCCTATTGTAGTTCAAATCCAGCAATAGATCCGGATTGTCGACCCAGTAGCGTAATGGTTAGTAGCTCTGCCTCATACACCGCAGGTCCCTGGTTCGAGTCCTGCCGGGACATTCATTTTTGTGATGAACATTAATGTTTGCTCTCGGGTCATGGTTGTTGATATTTATATATGCATGTTTATTCTGGGTTCCCCCCAGTTCGCTGCATGGTCGTCCATAACACAAGCTCTGCTTACTTTGGGGCCATACAGTTGGTGTGTTTGTCTGGGGATTTAATATTTACGTAGACTTGCATATACAAAACAACTTGCAAATATAATTTTGGAAGTCATAAAAAAAACTTGAATGGGAAAATCGTTACGTGAATTCAAATAAGGGTAGAAACTATGAGATATGTGAACCAAATATAATAGTTTTGTTCAGATATATTCAGCAAGTTGGACCTTGATGGGGCAGTCTCCTAGAGTCTTGCCTGGCTGCTCCCAGCGTGCTAAAACGACATAAGGTGACGCATAGGTTTGAGGATCACTGCGGTCGAACTCCTTCACATTTTATACTGGTGTTTGAGAAAACTGCCTTTGTTTATACCAATCTATGATTGCAGCCGATTTGTTTGCCGTTTCTCTTCCGCCTCGCCTCAATGTCATTTGAATCCTTAGTTTTAATATTACAAAAACATTTCTGACAAATTAACTAAAGGCTGCAAGACGTGGATACTTTTTGTTGCTGCCACAGTACACCAACACAATAACCGCAGTTGCTGTGTCCAGCGACGGTAAACGGACACAGTTGCAGTTACCTATTGCCGATACGGCTACCCGCAAGAAACCGTTGTTTTCGCAGAACAATTAAGCTTAACTTGCTAAAGTCTTCAGTTGACAATATTTAGTTTCAAGTAGGTAACCGAGACGAAACAATAAATTTTATATCGATTCTGTAAAAATATAATATTTACTGAATTGCTGCATCCGAAAAGAGACACAAAAGTGTCAACGTTGGCGCAGCGCCTAAGACACAAATATGTAAGTCACCAGAAGCTTAAAACTGTGACCCGTTTCATGTGTAAAGTCGTCCTGTTGGTACCTATGTACATTATTGTTGAAATGCTATTATGTACTGCACCGCCATTTTGTTTTGCTAAAGGTTTGATCATTGTTAATAAACAAAAAATGGCAAGCAACTTTACATATTCCTGTTTAAAATGAAATTGTTTTCCAAACCAAGACTACGCTTGCCGCTTGTATACGGGCGGAAAAACACGGGAAGACGGGAACACGGGAAGGCTTGAATGATTTAATGTTAAATTCGGACAAATGCCGTAATATTTTCATTAAAAAATCACCAATAAAAATATTAAATATTACAGAATTGTTATAAATGTGTCCAAAATTAAGCTTTTGTTGGTTTTAGCTTTTGGTATACTAAATATACCTGCTGCAAAAATCTTCGAATATAGGCCTAATATACCTACCTACTACACAAATAAATGCGTACTTAGCTTATTTAATAAAAACCTTGTAGATAGATACATTGTTTACTTACCTTCATCTCTAACTTTACACCCAACACTTTGCCAGTTATTTCTGCCGCTGGTCATAAAATAAACTAAAATAAACATATAGGGTACTGCAGTAGCACTCCAACACTCAACTACCGGTTCATAGTCTAGAGTTTCACTGGACCAAAGGTAGCACTCAGGATTACAATCAAAAAAATAGGTTATTACGTACACGACCTCTCGCGGCGGGTGGAAGGTACAAACTGAGGCTTCAAACGACATGGGGCGGCGCTGCGCCGGACCTTCGCTAAAATCGGCGCTCCGATTGGTCGGCTACCCCAGGGGGCGTGGCCTGTTCTGTTTTATCTTCTCGCCGTAGTCGCCTCATCTATGTAAAGGTGTCCGTTGTAGCAAAAACTTCTAGGCTGAATTATTAGTATTCGCTGGCACTAAAACTTCCGAAGTGTATATTCATGTACGAGCTGGGGTTCCGTTTTATTTGTATTTATGGGGCTACTTTAAAGTATTGTACTTTTGATGCGAGCTTAAACTTACTGTCAAATTTAAGATTTATATTTCATGTTTGCGTTTGAAAAGAACGCTTTTTTAATATTTTCCTTATTATATATTTCTTTTGTTAGTTGGTAGATTAACCTAGATATTTATCGAGGTAAATGTTTCATGAAATCCCCAATTAAGAAAAATTTTTCAATTTGGAATAATACAAATTTTTAGGACTTTTGAGAGCTGTCTAAATTGACTCATTATTGATTATTTTAATAGCTAAGAACCTTCATTATGGTTTTAGAACAGTTTTTTTTTTGCATAGGTAGGTACGCTTACCATCCATCCCATCATTGCACTTAATAATGTTTTTAATTATTTAAATACATCGATGACTCTTTTGAACTCGACCTTACATATTTACAAATGACATTACCAGATAAGAATAAAAAATAACGTAAAGCCTTACTCAAAAATTATTTTAACTAACTCGAGTATTTTTTTAATCATAAAAAAAAATAATGAACAAACTTAGGTACATGCACTTTAAATTGATAGTATCCTGTAAAAGATTCATAAAATATCAATATTGAAGTTTACTTAAAACCTCCTTGATTTGTCATAAATTGTGTGGTTTCACTAAAATGACACAATCAATTTACATTGTACACCGCTTATACATACATTAATATACCGCTTATTTTTATAAAAGGGTTACTAAAGAATGAACAATATAAAAAAAACTGGTTCATACTTCATACATTGTCCACTTGGATTTTTATCTGTCACAAATCAGTATGATGTGAGCATTTCTCAGTAAGACATTTCTCTATCAGCAGAATTCTGCAAAAGTGTTAATCTTTGCACCTGAACGATATCGAAAACTTAGCCATTATAACATTCACTGTTTTACTGCCAACAAATCCACCTATTTTACCACTTAAAAAACACAGACTTGTAATAATTTGAAGTATTAAGTTAGAAAAATGTGCAAAACTTGTAATATTTTAGCCTGCTTTCTATAAACGGGGGGTACACTTAGATTGAACACACTTTGACAGCTGTCAACGTATCCAACACAACCCGATAAAAAATCTAGTCTCGCACACTGGCGAGTAGCTCAGCGAGCCAGTAATTACTCGTTCAGAGCCAGGACGAAGTAATTACAAGAAGTACAGTCAAGTCGAGAGTGTAATGAGGGATCAGGCTGGCTGAGCCCGCAATCACGCCAGGGATGACACTCCACACGTCTGTAATTTCGGTACAAATTCCTGATAATCGACACCCCGCGTCGATTCTCGGGGTCTTTGTCACATCCCTATGCGATCCAGGGACTGATTCAAGTAATTGAGGATTGTTTTAGATTATGTATATTTAAAGGGGGGTTATTTGTCGAATAGTTTTTGAAACTCTAATCTGATGTTTTACTATTTTTTCGTATAAATAGTGATTGAACTTGAAGACTTTTAAGTGATTGTTTATTTTTAAGAAATCAGTCGATATTATCAAATAACGCCTTCATCTTTTATGCTTCCATGAAACGATTAGTCGATTTGTTTGTTCTTAACTACTAAACGAGATATTAGTAGTATTCGGCGTTTGCACCAAATAATTAAAAAAAATTGTCATACCTATATTTACTTATATATCTTCGGGGCAATAGTACCTCCTAGCAATCTATGACTATTTATTATTTATTATTATTTATTATATGCTCCGTACAGTTTACGCATTCTCTATAGCTTTAGCGATCACAGATTGCAACTTGGCTATGGCTCCTGGATGCGTGAATTCTGTTGCCGAAAGCTTAAAAACAAACTAACAGCAAAACTACGAAATTTGGTAAATTGAATTCGATAAACCAAACAATAACACGATACGAAAATCTAGAGACAGAAAAAGTTTTACAAGTTGACAGCTCGTAAATCAGGGAGGTCTAAAACATTAGTTTTATTCAATCTCAAACACTTCTTGAAATGATGAATGTAAGCTATTTGTAGCGGAATAATTAGACGCGTATGTTTTGATGACCACGATTTTTATGATCAAACTAAACATTCTTTATGACTTTATTTATGACTACAATTTAACAATTATCTGCATTCTCGGAGGGTTTTTTGCTGAGGTTTTATTATGAAGCATTACTTGTATCATTGCCTGGCATTGATTGGCCACTTTTGTTAGCAATAATAATTATATTTTATTACTTCAGTGCTAGTATTTTAAGAACGGTGGTAGAAATGTAAATGTGTGTGAAACCGTTTTGTTTTACGCCAAGGAACGTTTGGCTAAATCTATGAATACTTTAACATAAATAAATAAGAACTGGCGTATAAATCTTTGGTATAAACAATTAATAATTAATATAAATTGCTAAACCTGATCAAGTTCTTAAACAAATTGTAGATTAACAAATTATAAATTAATATAAAAATATTGTTTACAAACAGAAACACAAGGAACGTGGACTTTCAAAATGTCATAATTATCGCGTTTTGCAATCGACAAACGTAACAATTGTAAATAAATAGATTTTTATTGTTAAAATAAATTTAAAGCGACCAGACCACATTTTTATTTGGATAAACCAGAATACTAGAAAGCGTATCCAAACATTTTGTATCGCCACCTGCAAGATAAGTACGCTTAATACCAGAAATAGCTAGTCTAATATAGCTAATCTAAAGAAACATTTCTTACATTTACAAAGATGCAACACTGCCGGTTTACGACACTAACCGGTTAAAACCAGAAAAACTAAATCCCTGCATTTTTATGGCATCAAACTAGGGTAAATTATAAGGATCAAATCTTTCTAACGTACATGGTAATTTAAATTGAAGTAAGACCATGAAATAATAACAAGATATATCACTTTCATTTACGATTGCATCGATATTTCATGTTTTAATTATTGTCATTTATATTTGACTTGATTTGTAATAAAATTGCAATTATATTTCACGTACTTGTAATTCACACTTTTTAAAATATGAAAAGTCACATTTAATTAGATAGTGCTCTGGCCCATAACAGAATCTCCACAGCCTATGTTAGCCTACAAACAAATTCAATACCTTGTTCGGCATCAATCAGAATCAATCAGATGGCCTAGGATATCACAAAACCTCAAGCCTGTAGATTTTATTGATTGAATTTGACATATAACCTCGAAATATATTTTTCAATGTAACTTTTTTTCTGAATTGCTAAATTGCATTAAGTTGTTAGCTTAAGTTTAGGAGTATAACACTATTTTTTCTGCATCGTTTTTATATGTATACATTAGATAAATAAAAAACAGGCTGACAGGTCGTTGCGTATATGAAACATGGGCATTGTTCTTTGTGTAAGCTACAAAATATTACCTACTCATATCAAGAAAAATTTGTCAATTCATTCGTTTCTTATAAGTTATTTCCTTAGATTCGAACAATGTTAGGTTTCATGGTTTTCGTTTCAATTAATTTTAACAATATTTTTAAAGATTTGATCCTTATGATTGCCCGTAGGTACCTAAAAAAAATGAGTAGTAAAATACAGGGTGTTTTTTTTTGGGTTTTAAACGGTCCGATTCCCGGGCAGCGGCAAGCATTTTATCAAATATCGTTATAGTTTTTAGGAAATAAAAGGTTATTTCTTATAATAAACCTTGTTATCTCCAATTTTGAGAGTAAGTCCCCCCAGGTGGCGTTCCAAACTTCCACCCTCTATACGCGAGTTTCTTTTGGTGGAAATCTACTGGAATATGACTGTGAGAAACAGATTAGCGCATTTTAATTATTGGAAAATGGTCAATCTAAGATTTTAACTTGCAAGAGCCGGGGTAAGTATGATTATGCTTTTTTGACATTAGGTAGGTACTGCACAACAATATCTAAAAATTGGGTGGTGAAATAAATAAATATTCGTTTTTTCATAATATTAACAGATATATCGGCAATTAAAAGATCCTGTATTTATTTTGAGGAAAATAACTACTTATTTAGCCGCGTTGTTCACCGTCACAGACGCTTCCAGAGCAATTTAGAGCGGCCCCCACCGGCTGCCGGCCGCCGCCCGTCGCGGAACCCTCCCGATTGGCCGGAAGGATCGGTCCCAGCCATCATCTGCAATTCTAATTTCAAAACTCTTTCCCCGCCTTTTTATGCCAAATGAAGCCCTTTGTAAAAACATAATTGTTCCATCCGAAATCATCCCGTGCTTGATTTACGTCAAACTTTTAGACGAACTTTTAATATTGTGGTTATCTTTTTTTCGTTTGATTTCCTTTTCTTCTAAGGGTGCTGTAAGGGTGATCTATGAGAATTCTAATAAGAGAAAAGTTCATGTTGATCTGGCTCATCTAGTGTGATCAATGCAGATAAATTTCATAAAATTATATATAATGGAACACGATAATGCATTTACAGTCTTATTTGTTTGGAATATAAATTAAAGTTGATTAACACAGACAAGGTCTATGATGTACCAAAATAAATGCCCAAAAGAATTTAGCACCTAAAGTTACAAAACATCGTAATAGTATACAGTATAAGTATACAGGTGCAATAAAGTGGTTGAAAAATGAAGAGGTCTTTACATCAGACCTGCCTGTACATCCTTTACAACATCTTGATACTAGAAGTTTACTACTGAAAGCAAATGTGCCAGAAACCACAATTTCATCTGTAGTTAGGCTCCATATTTTCCCTATCTAACCGCAAAAGTACAACAACAAAAACTACGAGCATTTAACAATATTTGCTACACAGAAACATCCTTTTATAAATTGAATTATCACAATACAAGTTGTGCAATTCCGAATATCGATGTTTTTGCGACCCGTCCCAGGGGATGGTTGGTTCGGATTGATCAATCAGTCAGGGACAGTCCGCACCTATTCAGTAGACGATTGAACGCTGATTGAATACTAATGTGAGGGGGAATGGGATCTTAACCGACACAACGCGGTTAATGTGTCGTATCCGAACAGTTGTATATGTAAGTTTTAAATTTTTTTCTCGGTTCTGGGATATTTAAATGTAAAAAAATAACTTTTCAATTATGTTTGCTAAGCTCAGATGTGGCTTCTATGTGATTCAATAGCTTGCATTCTACCAGTACACAAGATATGAATAAGTTAAAACTGGCTCAAACAGAAACAGACCAGATTAAACCCTAAGTAACACATCATACACCGTCATATTTAGCGCGTACTGCGTATCTTATTTTATAGAAAAAGTGATGTTAATATTACTGTAAACTTTGTGTATAATTAAACTCTGAAAAATAAATGTCCCCAAATGCAATGAGTCTGGGCCAGGTCTTTGTACATTTGATCAAAAAATAGTTTAAGTGCTTAAGACACTTTTAGATTGTTAAATTGTTATTAAAACACTTTGTTTATTGGTAGGAAATGAAATTGTGCATTATTAGTGTGCAACACAAACAAAAAACATCACGGCGGAAAAAAATCTCATTTTGACAGCTAAAGTTTACTTCCATCTTTTTGTTTTGTGTGTGTTGGCATTAACTTAAAAGAATTAAATTGTTTTGTGTATTTTTAGCTTATTTAACAGTTGTAAAGTTAAAAAGAAACCGACAGAAAGAACTCAAGCGCAATGAACAATCAAACACACAGACAGACAACAATCATTGTGATGTGAGTGAAGTGTGCTGTGAGTGAGGTGGCTGTCCCCTCTGCTTAGCGAACTAACTTCACTTGACAACTTTCGCCATAGAAAATACTCATTGCAATGTTGCCCGCTACCATCTAACTACTAATTAAATCAAATTATTTGTATTTTTTTGATAGTGTACAAAGACCTAGCCCAGGATGTGACATTTCTTTTCATTCCAAAATATTAGCACAAACGTTGAGCAACCCCAAAGTTTATAAGTTGTCGTATCGTCAAAGTGACCAGTCCTTAGGTGGGTCAGTATCGACGCTAGTTACGATTATTTCGGTTACCTACATATACTGAGCCAGTTTTTACTAACGGTTTCGAAACACTTTGTACTCTCATCCATTGGAATTACAACATGAGTCAATAAGACGGTTTTCGGCAAGTCCTACATTTATTGAATCCAAACGGCGCTATTTATTTCAGGAGTAAGAATACAATGTCGATATTTTTATCTAGTTTATCAAGTTCATATTACCAAGATGAAGAAGAAACTCTTTTTGGATGGTTAATTGAAATTTTTACTGTGTTTTATTATCAGGCATTTCCAAAGGTTTCACACAACCTATGTTTGATAATGAGGTATACAATGTAATTTATATTTAATTTACTGAAGTCAAAATTATGAAAAGCCAGTTAAGAACCTTTTAATAACAAAGACGGCCGAGTGGCGGAGTGGGTAGTATGTCCTTTGAGTCCTGGCCGGGGCATTCATTTGTGTGACGAACACAGATGTTTGTTCTCAGGTCATGGTTGTTGATATTTATATATGTATGTTTATTCTGGGTTCCCCCCCAGTTTGCAAAATGTATGGTCATCCATAACACAAGCTGTGCTTACTTTGGGGCCATAGAGTTGATGTGTTTGTCTGGGAATTTATCTTTATTTTGGGAATTAATGAAACAAGCACTACATAACAATAATTATTAATCTACTCAGTTACCCACGGAACACAGCGCAGTTTAACGTACCAAAGTTTATAACAATACGTACATCATTGATGTCTGCTACAAGTTTCAAATGACTGCACCTATATTCCAACAGCTCAACACAATCGCTTATTGTTCAGACCACGGGCCGGAGAGTTAATAAAATAAAAGAGCTTTGGTGGCGCCCCCACTGGCAGCCACTAAATGTGCTTAATGTTCCCCAGGGACGTCTCTAATTTAACCTCTAGTGACACTTTGCTAACTCTACAAGACCCTTTACATCCTATGTGGGCACTGAAGGGTGATACGCTAAACTTGATTACTTAATGTTGCTTATGACATGATACTTTGGGAATATTTCAATCTATGTCAAGTTGCTATAATCTTACAGAGGTTTAAGAATGGAGATTGCGCGGCGACAGATCTCTTCGTCGATATATTTGTTGGTATGAACTTGTATCTTTAAAAAAGAAATAGTAGGTATACAGGGTGACTGGAAATTAGTGAACACCCTTGTAAGGGAGTATGGTACAGATCATTTGCAACAAATTTAGTTATGTATATGATAGTGCCAAAGTCAATCATTAATGAGATATTTTTGAAAAATCTTTATGAGTCCTCTTTAGGCTGAAATAAAAATAAAACTATCGGGTTTTTTTTCCAATTTTAAAAAAAATATTTTATTTGCTACCTTCCAGTTACTAAATCGTCACTAAATAAGGTTTACTTTAAAATTTACTTGCCTTATTTAGATGCAGTGCTTCAGACAAATAAAAATAGCACAAAATTTTGCAAGTCTTGCTCATAAATACTTAATTTTAACACTTAAAAAACACGATACCTTTAGTTATAATATTATTTTAAAAACATTAAATTTAATTAGTTTTAAAAAGAGGTATTATAATCCGACATAGCAAGCATAGCGCTAAAGATATTGGTTTGATAATATTATAGGTTAACATTATTAAGGGTTGATTGAAAAACATTGTGTTATGTCTTGGCCATTATTTTTATTGTGAATAAATTGAAATTGAAGTATCTCATTAATGATTGATTTTGCCATAATCATATACATAACTAAATTTGTTGCAAATGACCTGTACCATACTCCCTTACAAGAGCGTTCACTAATTTCCAGTCACCCTGTATATGTTATAAATTAATAATAATATATAATAATAGTAATCTCCAGACAAACACACCAACTGTATGGCCCCAAAGTAAGCAGAGCTTGTGTTATGGATGACCATACAGCGAACTGGGGGGAACCCTGAACAAACATACATATATAAATATCAACAACCATGACCCGAGAACAAACATCTGTGTTCATCACACAAATGAATGACCCGGCCAGGACTCGAACCTGGGACCTCCGGCGTATGAGACAGGACTACTGACCACTACGCTACTCGGCTGTCATATAAATGGTCGATTGAATAATCTCATACAAATCTGCTGCAAAAGATATGCTTTCTGAACTGCGGTTAAAATCCATTCATGGAATGAATAAATCATTCATAAATAACTAAAGATAGAGCTTCCTAGGGTTTTCTTAAATTTTCTTCACCGTCAGAGAACTTGTTTACTGAGCATTCACCGGAATACCCGCAAGTTCCTGATAAAACCCCAGATTTATCATAAAACGCACCTACCAAGCTCAAAGATCACGTTCAGTGACATTTGGCGAGTCAAATTGCAGCGTTTGAGTTTCCTTTGTGAGCCTTAAGACTATTAGGGCAATGAGATTAGCGCGCACGCACCCGACCGCCCGGGCGATTACATCCCGCCCCGCGCCCCGCTTGCAGCTCCGCGCCCATCGGATAAACAACCCCTTATTTTTTGACGTGTAACTGGATTTCGATGTACTGTATGAATAATTTTGAATGATAAAAGTGTATCTTTGTGATTAAATTTAAAAAGTTACTAATTAAATTCGTTGGCCAGTGCTTTTTATTCTGGAATAGAAACTTATAATAAGTTAAGTAACTCAGTTCGTTCAATCTGTGAGAAATGCGACACTTCCGAATATTTTTCTTATGTGCCTACGTGGTACAAAGGACACTTGACGGGTTAAATATATACAGAGCAAGGTGTGTGCCATTTATTGCATTCTCTTAACTGTTTCCTGCATGATGAAAATAATAATATAGTAAAATCAATTTGATCAAAACGGAAACAACGATTATTTACTTTTCTTATTAGTTTTATTTCTTGTTAGATCTTTTGTTCTCGCATTTATATAGGGAAAGGCAGAGTTGTTGGCACAAGAGCGACCCCCGATCGTTCCACAGAAGTCTCCAGAGGGTTGTTATCGTGTAACTAGTCTTTTATAACAATTGTTGCTGTTATTGTTTATAATATGCCGGCTCCAGGGACGTGGGGCAACTGAGGCCGAACTTACGGCTTAGGGGTTAGCTAAGTAAATAAAGTACAGCAAACACTCATTTGTTTGAAATAGTAAAATAGAATTTGATGAGTTTCCGAAGCATGAACTAGGTAGACCACTGGATTTCTTGATAAGAAAGATTATTTTAACAGTCAATTTCATAGTCTTGCGGAAAAGGCATCCTTATTTATGTAGGTACTGAACTTTTATATACTTATGTATACTGCTTGTTCATTTTTCCATTCTTTTTGTTTCAGTGCTCATCTCAAAATTATCACGTTTGTCCAAAAAAATTAAAAAAAGTTTCGGACAAAAAGCGTTTGGACTCGTGAACAAATGAAAATTAACTAAACGTAGACCAATTAAACCAATGCTATTCCACTGAAAAAACCATCGGATAGTTTTAACAAGAGTCACGCGTTTACTAATCACACATTTTTTCGAGTCCATTCAATCTGTGTCCGTGTTCGAATGATCATTCGTTCACAATGAATAATCGAGTGACTCGCGTGAGAGCGACATTGACACGCGACTCCGCACAACTCGCTGGCCACGGATAAAACGATCAACCATTTAAATTAGAACATTATTTTATTTATCCTCGTGAGTGAGAATCGGCATAATAGAGGCGGCTATTCTGGGTAGGAAGGCACGGGCGTGAACTGTAAACATAAGGGCGGGAGGTGAGAATCTACCCCTATGCTAGTCGTTTCATGTTTTATAGATGTTAGATGTAGCAGCGTATTTACTTATATCTAGGTTTTTATATTAGAAATGAATATGAACTATTTATGAGAGGATTCTATTCAATGGTTCTATTCTCGTTAGTACTATTTCTGGGGATCTAGCCATATTACAATCTGCAATAGCGATATAACTATAGCCACGTTATAAGCTCCATATAGGGTTGCCAGGTCGCCAAACCTAATAGCCGGACAGAGCAGCCAGTTTAGCCGGACATTTGGGTAGAAAGGCCGGACACCCTACATTATTGAGGATTTTGTCTCAGTATTAATAGGTACGACAATTTTTTTAAATGTAAAATCAAGCTTTTACACAGAGCGCAGGGGGGCCTCTCGTCGCCTGCGCTCGGGCACGCTCGGTGCTCACTCGTTTGCAAAATGTAAAATGCCTAACAAAAGCTGGACAAGCCGGACACTGTTTATTTTGGCCAGACACGCAATCAAAAAGCCTACCTATGCCCGGCTTAATCCGGACGCCTGGCAACGCTAGCTCCACACAGTTTAAGCGTTTTCTATAGCGTTAGCGATTATAGACTGTAATATTGCTAGAACCCTGCTGGAGGATTTCTATTTAAGGGTAGATTAAAAGTAAACATTTTTAATACTGGAGGATATTTTGTGCAACGTGTATCGTTAGCGACCTGATGCGGCAATTCTGACAGCCTTTTAGCCACTTTGCCCTGTGTACACAGCAGTTGAATTCCTCGTCTTTCTTGTTCCTATTGCTAAGGTGTAAATATTATTTTTTATATCATTAATGTATTTGCGTTACCTTTTATAGGTGTGTTTTATTCATATTTTTATATATCCAGATATGTAGGTAGAATTTGGGTAGTGGGTATATTTTTGAGGCTTTTGGCGTTGAAACCATGGGATTCTGGGGACCAGGGGCTCATCGCCTTTTTTCGGACCTAGCGTGGCGATTGGTGAGTGAAACTCGTGACCCTAAGGCTGGCACCTACCTCGCACAATAAATTTCTATTGCGATCCAGCGTGGTAATTCGGCCAGCTTTTTGGCTACGTTGCCTTCAATGGATTCAAGTTAAGATTTAGTTTTTTATTTGTAGCATAATTTTCTTTTATTTTGTAGGTATTAATATGAATTTCAATATTTTTTTTTAAATAGTGTCATCAATAGTTATTTATTGGTTATTGTTCAATTATGCGTTGCTGGCCGTAGAGTTAATATCGAGTTGCCTCAGTTCCCCTTGTACGAAAATCAACGACGTACACCACATAGACGTAGGTTATTATGACGGTTAAAATGGGAAGGACATAACATAACAAAATTTACAACAACTCTAATGAACTAATTGCCAAATCGTTGCAAATACCAGTTTAAGTTTACATTGCATCATATATCTCTTATAAAATTGGAGATTCTACGAACGCAAAGAAAAATAAAATCATCCATTTACACGGCAATTCAAAAAAATATATAATGACTGAAAAGATCGACAAACGCATCGATGGCTCGGCTACGTCCCACCGTCCACGGTGGTTCCACGGGACACCCACCCATTTTTCAAAAAGGCTGCACCAGTTGCAAAAGCACGTACGGTTAATATCCCCACCTGAAACTAACTTACGGGTTTAACTGATGGAGTATTTTTATGGATGCGGAGCACGTTCAGTTCGTCTGTGATACATGGATAAACAGCGGGAAAAACGTTACGCGTGGTCCCGGCAGGGGGCGCCAGGGGAGGTCCCAGATTAGATTACCATCCCCCCTCCCTGCAAACAGTTCGTTACGCTACCTACAAGAAAGTTAACGAACTCCTTACAAAAGATGATGGTACACAGGAGTATGAGTTATTTGTTTGAAAACTATTTTGCAAAAATTTTGTTAAATAAATTTTAGTTAAGTAATTAATGATCCCACATTAAATTACTTGTCAGACACGAGGTCTAACGTTTTGTTTGGTATCTTTATGTGGTTTTTGACAAAAATCTATTGGACTATGCACGCGTTTGTGTTTTTTAATATATAAAAACCCCTTTTGGGGTCTTAAAAACTTAAAACCTTGTAGATTCTACAGCATTCTCAATTCCTAAATATTATGAGTCGGCAAAATTTTTTATTTACAAACAGGTATGTTTACAAATGGAATTAGAATTTCATAAAAATTTTAACAGCAGCGTCACACTGTGCTCGTAACTTAACGTAAGTAAATAACCTAATTATTTATTTCAAATTAAAAGGCGTCTACCTCCTTCTAATGAAGCGTTGGGTTAGTAGGCAGACTTGTGATACCTAACCAGTAAGTAACAGAATATGTATAAATGATGAATTATATATTTAATAAAATATAGTATTAACAAATGTAAGGGCTCCTTTATTTTGTTCAAGTTCCGCGATCCGCAGCAATATTTTGGACATCATTGATTTCTTCAAACTTCCAAATTGCATTTCCTGAGACATATCTACCTACAAATATGGAAGACAAACGCCTGCTAGTTATTAATAATTTAAAAAAAATATATATATAAATAGGATTTTATAAAGTCAAGTACATTTTAGTCAGAACTTATACAAAACCCCATTCAAACACAGCAACTGTGTGGCCCTGAAGTACGCAGAGCTTATGGTATTGATAACCATACTGCGAAATGGAGGGAACCCAGAATAAACATACATATATAAATATAACAACCAGTACCTTAATGGTACTCTGTTGGCTAAAGTTCATGAATTTAAATATCTTGGTCATATTGCCACGCCCACCCTGAGAGGCGATGGTGACATTGAGCGGGAGCGGAGGGCGCTATAGGTCAGAGCAAGTATGGAAGTCCGGAGGTTTTCTCGGTGTTCAATGTAGGTGAAATTGACACTTTTTTGAGAATATTACACCTCTTCATGGACGTGAAACCTGTGGGCTGGCTTTACACAAAAATCATATAGCACCCTTCGCGTCCAGTTTAATAACGCGCTCAGGGTGTTGTTGGGGCTCCCCGTTGGTGTAGTGCCTCGACAATGTTCGCCTGCGCACATGTAGACTGTTTCTACAGCACAATGCGCAGACGAGCGGCGTCGCTAATGAGGCGCGTGCGGGGCAGCGCCAACTCCATGCTGGCCGCGATCGCTAACAGGTTCGACTCTCCGTACATCTCTCACTGCTGTCATTTACATGTACAGGGGTAAATTAAATAAATTATTTATTATTATTGATTATTATGACTATTTATTATCCTATTTGTTTGCTGACATTCTTGTTGATATTTTTATATTTGATTTTTATTTCTGTAAAGTGACCGATTCTAATTGTAATTATTTTTTGATATAGATGTATAATTTCTGTAAATAAATGTTTATTATTATCATTGTATTATTATAAGCCGAGAACAAACATCTGTGTTCATCACACAAATTAATGCCCGGACCAGGACTGGAACCTGGGACCAACGAAGTATGAAGCAGGGCTACTATCGACTACGCCATTCGACCGTAAAAGTTTGTTTATTTGTAATCGATTTGTAATTCAAATTACTGAACCGATTTTAGAACACTTTTAGATACAGATATAATTCGGAAGTAACGGCTCGGAAACTATGCGGGGAACCAGTCAATTAATATGAAATATACACCGTGACTTTTAAAAACTAATTTCAGTTAAGACGCATATTTTGACCTATGTTGATATAAAATTATTTACTCGTAGTCGCGTCAGAAATACGTGGTTTAAATCTGTCGGGTTATTAGAGTCCAGGGTGTAACCACATTTACATGGTTGTGTTCGGAATTAGGGGTAGGAACAGACAGAGCAATCAGGGTCAAAGGCCATTCCAACTGAACCCTACGGTCGGGTACTTAAGCTAGACACAAGAAGTTGTTAATGTAGTTCCCTTCGTACGTACTTCAGACAAGGCGTCGATTAAACAAGTAAAAAAAACTATGAGATTTCATTTAATGACATCTATATGTCAACGGAAATTACAAAAATGATGATGTTTTTCATCTTTTGTCAAAGTCAAAAGATATTAGACTTTTTTAAATTACTGGTTTAAATGCTTTCTTTAACGTACATCACATATTTCACATGCGCTCATCAAAAAAATCACAATAGCGAGTAGCGATGTAGCCTCTAAATCAGTAAAAATAAATAAATGTATGATAATATGCAAGTTTTTAAAGATTTAAAGTTGCTGGCTCGAAGGGCGCGGGGTATATTTACACATGGGGCGATTTATCCACGCTGCGTCGTAAATAACGCGCGTCGACAGATATATGGCCGGGTGTATTTATGACTGTTTGTTTGTGACCACCGTCGGCAGAACATGCAACCGCTTGGATCTTTAATTGCACAACTGCCGCAAACGTAACGAGCCTTAGTCTTTATAACCTACTGCGTTTGTTGGCGTTTATATCGTACGTCGATTTATTTTACTATTTGTGTTTTAGTTTTGCAGAACTGATAAGAAATTTAAAAAAACTAGTGCGAAGTCGAACTTTTATTCTGTATGCTGTCGGTACTAAGCATGCGGCCTACACATATCGTTTTGAAATGGGCGAATTCGGTCCTCGGCAGCTCGCCTGCTTCACACGTTGTGATACTTAGAAGTTCACGATGTTTTCAATAAAACCGCGATCGCCGATAAATCGAGTGATGAAACCTCTTTCCCGCGGCACCCAAATGATTACATTTTTCGGCGTACAGCAACTGAGTTATGATCTGAGCACATTTTTGTGATTTTCATAATCAAATCTTGATTTACAATGCGAGCTTTATTAAATCCTTTTAACCATGATCGAAAGTCGCTGTCTTTTTGTTCTGTATCGTTCAAAATACCAAATTGAAAAGCCTGTTGGAGTGAACGACTTTCGTTTTGGATGCGCGCTTAAATCGTTGGCTTTGGTAGGACGGTGTGTCGTAGTAAATTGCAGGGATTTCTTTGTGGGTTTTTAAGGAGAATAAGGGGTGTAAATCGTGAGCGGCACGTCAGATCAGGCGTGCGGTAAATCATGCTTATATTGGTAATGAGGCGCGTGCAGCGCGCGGCAGTCGCCGAGCCGCTGTCCACTCCCACTCGCGGTATGCCATATTCAAAGTCGATGGGACTACCTTTGGAGGAAATAAATAAGCAACGTTTTATTGTAGAATGTTTACAATTCTAAATCATGAAGGAGATTAAAAATATTGTATGATTTTGTATTTTCACTCACTAGCCGTTGAGAAACTTCACTGGAGAGTTTGTGAGCACTGTGACTCGAACACCCCATAGTCCAACGCAAAAACTGTGAAATATATAACCATTCCTTTAATATTGATCTTTCGTACGCATTTCTTGAGAACCATTTTGTATTTACTGAATGTAAACACAACATGGAACTGAAAAACGATAATTAATCTAGACCAGGCTGGCACCTTTCTTAAACTATTTGTAAAGATATTCACCTCATGTTCTATATATAGTTATTTAAACAACTTCCAGTTAATCACAAAATTCATATCAATGGAAGAAGATACCTTACATGCCTGCAAATGTTCCTGATTGGTTGCTAATTACATAATAACAGACTATCGCCAAGGAACTTAACATTACACTGTGGTCCAGTAAAGTCAGCATTCGCAGCAACAACTAAATAACAATACAGTCGACATAATGGAATACAGCATTCAAAGCCTCCATAATTCGTATTGTTAGCATAAACGATAATAATATTTCAGTAGTAAAAGTCGTCGTAATACCATGTAAAATGTGATTTTAGTGTTAAAAATAAAATAAATACCAGCATATTTTCCAGGGAACATTTCTACTTATTCACTAGCGCATGTTTTCGTTGCATTGAATATAAAAATAAACTAGACAAGAGTTTTGCGAAGCAAACTAATTTATCGAATAGTCTTGATTTTATCTAACTGGTTAATTCGATACAATACAATCTAAAAATCAAAACTTTTATTGCAAAGCAGTGTAACGTGGCAAACTAACTGCAGGTGTTCTAATTACAGCGGGTCACGAATGTAGCCCCTGCGTTTAGCGCCGGGTTAGCCACAGTGAAGGGTAATAAGAATAATCATAATTTATTTCGGACACTTGATCCATATAAAGAGTTAGTAACAATTTTGTTATTTTATTTTATATTTCAATGAGGGCTCCATTGTGCAAGTGTCACTTTATTTCTTTGTGCGTCTCGGTCCACCAGAGATGCGGCTTCATATCTGTATAGATCAGAGAGGAGGGAACAGTGAATTCATTGACGGGACTTGCACGGCTTTGCTTGCGTTGTAGGTTGTTAATGTACATTACTTAGAAATATAACATATACTATTTCCATTTCTTTATTTCTCGATGACAGTTATCGTTGATTACGTTTATCGATATAGCTCCATCCCTATCAGTTTCTCCGACTCTGGTATTATATAACCTTGTACGTGTGTAAACGTGTATATTTAAAATAATGCATACATAATGTAAAAAAACGCTCGCACAAGGTTACACAGGAGCTGTCATCAAGAAAGTAAAGAAATGGAAATAGTATAGTTACTCTAATTTCGGATTTCGAAATAAAATGAAATTATTGAAATTGGTTAAGTAAGTTTTTAATTCCTCTTGATAAAGGAATATTGGCATACTCACATACATTGTCAGTACCGCTTTTATTTCCGTAGAGCATTCACGTATCTCAAATTGAATATGTAGGTAGAACTATTTGAATTATGGATAATCGAAATGCAATCATAAGATTTATATAGAAGTTGGGAATAAATAGTCGAAATTATAATCTAACCTCAAAAAACACGTGAAAAAGACGTGAAAACGTTGTTTACTTTATAGGACGAATACGGTTAGAGAGTTAATACATTCATAGGATGATCAAATGAAGCTATTGAAATTAAAAAACACTCTAATTTCAATTATTTTTCATACAACAGCGAGCCGGGACAAGACAATTGACATAAGGGCTCATTGAAATGGCGGCTCAATGTCTTTGAGGTTTGACAGATTGACAGTATATATATTTTTCTAGATGTCGATGAAAAAATAAATGGCGTTGTTATGAGAATAATTGGATTTTATTATACTTTCAAGTATTTCCAACAACTATCTCAATATTTGAAATGGTAAATACGTGTCTAATATTGACCTATAAACTAAATATAGCCCGGTTTTGATATGATTACAATTTATAAATAATACAGGGTACCCACTCTGCCATTCTATTTTTAAACACAACGTAACGTGCGAATCTGAATAGGAACATTCCTTCTTTTTTGTTTAATCAGACGTTTATTTCCGAGTCATGTATATATGTTTTTGTTTTATATACCTATGTTTATTTAGGGTTCCTAGCGTACTTATGTGTGCCCCTTAGGTTGGCGTTTCAATCTAGCGATAGCATTTCAACTAAGCACTAAAAAACATTTTTATTTTTATTCGTCTCTACGTTTCCTTTATAAGGCTTTTTAAAATCTTTAAACCTAGTGAGAAGATATCACAGTCAGTCACACACAGCCCTGTAGCAAGCCAGAGCGTCTCCCCCGCCCTCCTCCTGCACCCCTCGCCCGGGCCGAGGGGGAGTATTATCGAATTACTCGCCTGTAATCACTGCTCTGTGCTCAGGCTCACGTTCGTTAGTGGAAATGATCTTGGTACTTTGTACAGTATGGAATTATTGTTTACAATACAATATATTACAATAGACAAATTAAATACGTCAACACAAGGGATCAGCATAGTTTTGGTCTCTTATTTCTGCTATTACGTCGAAAAGTATTAGGAACTATGTATATTCTTTAGTTAGGTAATACGGTAGCTCATTTCCATCTTAACGACGAAAACATAGCAGAACTACTTATCTAGAGGTTAAGAAATATTTTTTTAAGTGTCGTGCTCCCAACAACTAACTGCTAGACAACTAAAATAAATGGACTGTTCTCTCTCAGTCTATAAAAACATATTCGAAAAAATCCCTACTAACAAAATTTAAAAGTTCTGGATTTTATTTGGCCAAAATTTACTCACACTGGTTGTAGGTGGGACTGACCGATAATTTCAAGTATCAAAACTACATACCGGTTGCAATAATCAGAGGGGTAAGAAATGATGAGTCGGGAGCCGCTAGCCGCTTGTCGCTAGCCGGTCAAGAAGTAAGGTACGGTTTTATAAAGTAACTAAATAATATGAACCTTTTAAAAATGACATTCAGCCAAGGATTATAAATAGACGCTAGCTTTAAGATAATTTCTGGTTTCTGGGTTACGCCACACAGAAAACATAGCTTTACCTAATGATCAAGGCAGAGTAATTTTTTTTAAAAGATCCACATACACGTGTGATTTAACTGGCTAAAATATTTATTAATTTAACAGTTTTTGTACAGACATATAAAACCAAAATAAAATACCTTAAAGACTAAATATGTACAAAGGTACGGCTTATTTCTAAAAGAAGTCTCTTCCAGCCGACCTGTGAGAGGAGAGATTAGTTTATAAAAAAGTAGTGTGTACCTACTTTAAATATACATAAATTATATAGGTACTTAACACCGTAAATAAACTTACAAAGACTAATATACATACATAAATAAAATAAAATATATACAATCTAAAGTTTTTTAAAAAGAATACTTATAAATGCCAAAACATTAAATAACTTACTCAATAAGGGAAAAGTAGTGGTCTATAATTCTTTTTTTAAAGATAAGTAGCGTTTCTGACTCGCGGATTTCATAAGGGAGTGAGTGCTGGTTGAGGAGGGCGATGGCTGGATCCCGCGTTACCTCGTGAACGGGTGCCGTTTGAGGGTGTTCGTCGTTTGGATACATGGGGGGAGGGAGACTTGCCGAGCTAACAGATGCAGATAAGAATAATTTTGTATAGACATAAGGAAACGCTGTAAATTTATTTGAAAAAATATATACCCGTGAAGTTATTTCCAATTCTTCTTCACGAAGGTTTTTCCGAACTGGTGGTAAAGTCATGTTATTTGACGTCAATAAGAACAAATAATTGTCAACGTTGAGAAATAAATATTTCATTTCATTTCAGTCCACAATCTGACTGCTTGAACGGTAAATGCATAGGAGAAAAATTCAGTTTTATGTGGATGTATGTGTGTAAATACTCTCGTGACAGCCTCAATAACCCCACTGCATGGTCTACACCACAACTAAGGGTTGGTAGGCAATGTACAGCCCTCCAAGCTTGTCTACTACGGGTTGGCAGCTTTTTACAGATGCCTTCGAAATAATTACTAAGGTATGCAGGATTCCGCAAGATGCTTTCCTCACCGACAGAAGAGTCGGCTATATTCATATAATACCAATTTGGCAATCGCAAGGTTTGAACCCGGACCTTTAATACCTCATAATAGTTTAACGAGGTAATCAGGTTTCAATTCCCTATAAAATAAAAATTTCATATGTCATTGTTCGTTTAGATACCCGTTCCCGTTTAAAATTTCGAGATAAAATGTAACTATTCCTGTATTCTATTCATATACTATGCGTTTCAAGTAAGAATAGACCGATTTAGCGCCATATTGTGACGTTATGGCTGGCAATTCGAACCAGTTAGGTAGCATGAGCAAAAATAATGTTTTTAATAGAATTGATTTAAACGAGCCGTTGCTTCCAGCGTCAAACTCTCAATTCTGCTTTCTAACCTTTTGACGTTTTCGTCTGCCACCCTACGCTTAATTAATTGCCAAATATATTCGATTGGATTTAAATCAGAATTGTAAGGTGACAACCTCCAAATTTCAAAACCGTGAGTGGAAAATGTTACTTTTGACATAGTTTTTTGGTGGTGTGTGCCCTTTTTATTAACTCATAACAGTTCTTTTTTTAATACAGCTTCATTTTGAAAAATCTCTTTTCGATATAATACTCTCTTATAAATAAAGTAAAATATAGCATTATTTTTTTGCAAAAAAGTTTTCTTTGCAGAGCATAATTTTCAAATTAAATTTGACAGATAGAGGTCACTGACGTTCCTATTCTCATTTGAATCGCATGGTACCAAAATGGTTGAAAGATCCAAGCAGACAGTAGGTTTTAAACATGGTACTCTAAAATGCAAGTATTCTTTTGCACATAAAATAATAGAACAACATTTTGCAAAATGATAAAACTTTTCCAAGTCAGTAACTAAGTACGATACTTAAGATCATTTTAATTGTTTGAAAGCTAATTGATACAGACCAAACAAAATTCCGTGTTGCCCACTACACAAAAAATAACGGTAAAATATATATATAAGGCACGTTTTTCTTCTCTTACAGTAGGACGTAGCAAAATAAAATGCATGATTTATTCACAATAAAGTTGTAAATACTAGTAAAACAAGTAGAGGGCGTTACTCCCTTCAGTCGAACATGAAACAAATACTGCCATGCGGGCGCGAGGATCAGCAAACAGGATTTAGGAATTTTGTTAAATACGCTTAGCTCAGGCAGTCTATTTGAATGTTTAAGTTGAAGGAAAGGGCTTTTTTCATCGTTAAATGGTGTATCATGATATTTTAAAAGCTTGTTATGAGAAAGTTTGTGAGAAAGTGACGATCAACATATCGACAATTTTCTGAAGTATGTAGTTGGTGAATGAAATTTTCTCATCATTTCATATCTTTCTCATAGATAATTTTAATATATATTATATATATAATATAATATAATATAATAAATCCTATGACACCAACTGTATGGTCCCAAAGTAAGCAAGATGTGTGTTATGAATGACCATACATTTAGCGAACTGAGGGGGAACCCAGAATAAACATATATATATATAAATATGAACAAACATGACCCGAGAACAAACATCTGTATTCATCACACAGATGAATGCCCCGACCAGGTTCGAACAATTATGTTTAAATAATTATGTTTTCGTTATTGTTGCATCATGCGCTAGGATTCTGTATTCCAACTAAGGTGAGGTATAGGCGTAACGGTAACTCATGAAAGCACACAAATGTGGTGCAGGAGTTTGATCAGTTATCGTACGTAGTGTACTATAAGATCCGGCTGAGCGCCGTCAGCGCTAAGCTACAAAGTCCGGTGAAATTTGAAAGACTAATTGTCCATTTCGAAAAAAAAGTTAGATCCGTCGACCATTATGAATATGTCTTGATTTCTCCTTAAAGTCCTTTTTGTGTTTGGATCATTATTCTTTGCATCATGCTGAAAGATCCTTCTTCCCAGTGTACATAGTTTTAATTTAGTTATACCAGAATAATAATTTATTTCAAAAACAACTTTTTACATTTTAAGTAAGTGATCGAAATCACCTAGTAAACGAATACTGCCTGTGACAGGTGACAGCGCTCTTCCGTAGCTACGAAGGGTACAATTAATATTACAATTTGTTTATACGTATAATAAATGAACTTTTAACTGAATATTTATTTTCCTCATGTTAGTGAATATTTGTATGTACTTTATCGCAACTATTTCTTTATGATACTCACTTTAAAATTAGCACAATATAATATATATTTAATGCCATAGGTAAAACTTTGTCTGAAGGGCTGCGTGTTTGTTTGGTAAGTGTCTATGTGCGTGTTTATGTTGTGTATTAATATGTGTTATGTAGTAATGCTTCCGTCTCCTCATAACTCAGAGGTGTCGAAAAGTTGGTACTAAGTTCTTATATTTCTTTTGTGGTTTTACTTTAAATCCCTACATTTTTATTAATTTTATTAATAAGAATAAAATTACAATCCGAATAATTCTTTACCATTTATGATACCGGCTTTAAGGCATTCAAAGTATTATGCCTATTATATTAAAATGTATATTAGCGAAGACCCGAAAACAATCCAGATTATTTTCCTAGCCAATCCGTGTCTTGTGAAATTCATTAGCAGAGTACAACTTAAATTGAATACACACTACTACTTTTTATTCATCACTGAACATCAAAGCGCAACAAGACAATTACGAATCGCCAATTCAGAAAAAGAATCTCTAATACAATTGTAGGCCATGACCGCAGGCGCTATCATTGCACCCCAATCATCTTTCACCAGAAGTTGGGACATGCGATTACATTTGTAACAAAACAATTACGTCTCTATTCGCGGGAGCCCCCAGTAATCAGCTTAACACGACAACCGCCATGTCAAGCCGCGTGACGTCACGTGTCGCCCTTTTATGCAACACTTTATAGACTTAATTTACGCCTTCCTTAATAACAGTGTTGTGACAAGAGAAGAGAAATACACAAAGGATATGTTGTGATAGAGTGTTCGGGAGGGATGGGATCGATTTTGATTTTTGTAGGAGGTATTGCATTTTATTCGGAGTAGTCAAGTGATCGGTCTTTATTTATTTGTAATGCCTTAAAAATAACAAAACAATACAGAAAAATAAGCGGATACTTCCTATTTCAAATAGTTTTAAACAACATTTTTACATTTTTATTTATATGTATATGCCTAACAATCTTTACAACTAAAATACACAATATAAACCATTTTACAACATTTACAGTAAATGAGGTTGTTGCTTGAATAATTACAATTTTCATAAAAACTGGTCATACAACACTTGGATTGTAACGTTTCTTTACTAAATTTATAATAATAATAATAATAATAATAAACTGTAATTCCAACCTAAGCGTACGGCCTAATCAACGCATCATAAATCAATCTGTGGGCACTGATGCCACTTTCCATGGAACGCGTGTTCGTTTGCCGGCTATGACAAAGTTAAAAAAAGTGGCAAGATTTGGAATTTATAAAGCCGCCTCTTGGAATCCCACAGGCCTCTGACCTGGCTTAAGTAGTGTCTGTTAGCTTACGACGGCACCCAGAGCTGAGAGCATGACGTGCCCTCCGAAGCACGAACATGTTCAGGAACTACCACAACGGGATGAACGAAGATTTTCCAGATAGCACATCTGTGCTTCGTTCGTAGTAGAGTATCTACTCTACTACTGATAGCGGTAGTAGAGTATCTACTCTTCTACTGATAGCGGTAGTAGAGTGTCTACTCTTCTACTGATAGCGGTAGTAGAGTATCTACTCTACTACTGATAGCGGTAGTAGAGTATCTACTTTTCTACTGATAGCGGTAGTAGAGTGTCTACTCTTCTACTGATAGCGGTAGTAGAGTGTCTACTCTTCTACTGATAGCGGTAGTAGAGTGTCTACTCTTCTACTGATAGCGGTAGTAGAGTGTCTACTCTTCTACTGATAGCGGTTTGATTCCGATTTTGTCCGCCATTTACGTGGTTGCGTTGATTGAAGGGAAACTGCCAGTGCATTTGACGGCCTGTTTGGTGTGGAGGTAAGTTCCCTTGCCTTTCATGCCAGAGGTCCTGGGTTCGAATCCTGGTAGAGGCAGATATTTTATCATATTTGCTTTCTAGTCATGGATGTGTATTTATGTTTATTTTAGTTTACTTCTAATATTTTTATATATGGAAAAATATCTATAAGTGTTTATATATTTCCTAAGTTTATTTGTCCGTTATCTAGTATCCATAACACAAGTTCTTAATGATACTTAACTTGAGCTAGACAATGTGGTGTGTCAGTTAGAAATATTTATTATTATTATTATTATTATAATTGGCGGGGCAAAGGCAATTTCAGTGTCTGCAGCGCATCATTATAGTCAGGCCTTTTTAATAGGTAACATTTGACAATACATCAAAATTCAACAACGTCACCTCGTAACGACGGGCATAAACTAATATATTTTTTCATTTTGTTAGAACTGCACAATTGCTAAACTTTTTTCAATTAAGATTGCATGTTTATTGTAATAATGACCGATACGAGTAATTTTACGATTTGCTTTCACTAATAAACCATTCTAAACATAAAAAACAATTTCTGATCTATAGAACTGATTGTCGTTACAATGTTGCGTCAATTAACCCTTTTTCTTTTTAAACACTAGGGATGTTACTCTAAAACTCGAAAGCTGATAAGTTGAATCGAATGCAATGATTACTTGTGAAGAAATATCACCATAAATTAATAACCACGTTGTGATTATAAAAAGATAAATATATTTATTATTCTTTTAACTACCTATAAAAATACAAAAAATAACTAAATAGCAAAATTATTGATGTTAGGTACAATTTTGTTAATAATATCTCTGAGTGCTGACACAGTGATGAAGATAACAGTACTAATAACAGTTCTGATAGTTCAACTGAATAAATGCAATTTTTTTGTTATATTATGTACTTGTCTTATTTTGCTCCTTAAATTTACGAAAGAAAAAATAATAATGGGACAGGGATTCGCCTGATGATTTGTAAAATTTACATATGTTTCAAGTCCGTATCGATTCATGCACTTTAATCGATGTTTTTAAGCAGGTCACCTCGCTATAAAGATAAAACTGACAGACGTCAAATGTTACCTATTAAAATGGCCTGACTCTAGTCTATATAAGAATCACAATCACAATCTACGAGTGATGTTTTATTTATTTATAAAAAACAAACACAAATGCCTGTCAGCAAGGGTTAAAACCAGTGACATCTACTATATATAGTACAGGCCCTAGCAATAAACAAAGTACATCAATAGTTAGCAGTTGTTTTCATAATCTAGTGCCTACACCTAGAACACATTCTTTGTTACTATATTCGCTCATGTTCGTCGCAATTATAAGTGTGATCCTCTCGTCTTAGTTGTATGGATGTAAGTGCCTGCAGTGCTGCACGTCGCTGGAGTCCGACGAGGAATGCCGACCTCTGCCCCGGCGTGGCTGGCGCCATGAAGCTATGAACGGAGGAGGTGGCATGTGGGGTAACTTGAAAACGTGTGTTAGCTTTAACGTTAACAAATAAAAAAAAATACATGACAGTGTCACGCCACAGTACAACAATACCGCAATAAAATGACTAGGCTAACGTGCCTTTAACTTTTTTGAAATACTTAAATACTATATTTTGTAATTGAAAATGAAAACAATATTTGTTTATCATATTTCGGTGGCAGATAAAATATTTGTAGAATTTTTTTTTGTGAATACCTAAATGTAATCTAAATGTTATATTAGGTCCTTTCATATGAAATTGGCGTTTTGTCGTACTGGCCTTTTGATCTGTATTATTTCCTCTTTGGTTAAGAATTCCAATTTCAAATATATACAGCTATTTACTCACGCATTTGTGTTTCGAAAACCGTAATTCATATGTCTTTTCTGCTTTTGGTTTTTTCTTTGCGTCACTTAGTTTACAAAATGGATAACTTGAAATATTGCGTTATTTAAGAGTACGAGTTCCACCTGGGCACCAGTGCTGCAGAAACGGCTCGGAGTATATTATAATAAATATCTTATATATATTAAATAATCCAAAACGTTAAATGTTTACAACTTCTCACAAAATTGATATTTTTTCAGACAATACTAGCTGAAAACTTAAAGGATTTATTAATAAAAATGTGAAAGATTCAATCGTGAGTCTAGACCAGTACCTAAACATCGGAATTACATTAAAAAAAACTTTAAATAAACACAAAAATCCATACAAAATAGTCTTAAAATTGCGCTTCAGGGACTTATACTAACGACATGCGTACCTATAAACTACCACATCTACCATTCGTGGGCCGTGGGGCGTGTATGCCCACTCGACCCACTAACAGATATTGACGTGGCATCAAAGCCGCGTGTCATAGCCTTTCCATATATCATCCCGGTTGCGGTGATACCGGCTTTCATGTCGCCCTGGAAACGTAGAGTACCTTACTTATAGAGAGTTAATTGTCAGGAATATATAGGTATAAAAATAATAAAATTCCTAATCGAACACCCTAGGTAGCCAAGACTAGTACGTGTATTTGGTGCACTCGATCAAGGGCGAGAATAGCTCGCGCGTTTTTTGGTCTTTTGTAAGCACCCGCGTACAATGGGAATGAAGACACTACAGGGGATTTGAACGCTTACACAAGCCTGAACCGGCGCCGCGACCGGGACCGTTAGTGCAGAAGCACTGTGCAAAAAACTTGAGGGTAAACATACCTTTAAAATCCACGTTAAGACTGCTTATCTAAACCTGCAAGGAGAGTGTAAAGAAGTAAACTAAAAGAAAGGCTAAAAATTCAAAAAAATATTTTAGAATTTAATATTATAATATTAGTGGTGCAATGGTTAAATCTAGTCTGAGTGTCTAGTCCTAGTGTAGTGAGAGTCTTTCTTATTTTGCCGTGCAATTACTGGTGAAAAGGGAACTCTTACGGTCGGCTTTTCTATTTTTTTTTAATTAAATAATTATTCATTTTTAATTTCACCGGACTTTGTGGCTTGGCGTTGACGGCGCTAAGCGGCGTAGGACGTCGTATATTAAAACTACCACTGGTTCGGAAGATTCTCTACTCAACCACCAATGCAGTTATTGGACGGTAGGCAAATACAACTGAAGGTACGCTTCAGTCGGCAACGCAGTTTATATTATAGTCAGTACTAAAAATTAGAACCGTGAACAACATAGGACGTTCGATGTAATTCATCAAAGATGAAATATTTTAGTCAAGCCGCCTCTCAAAAACTTTACTAAATATTGAAAGGCTCATCAATTTAAAATCATATGGGTCGACTATTCACATGAAAATGTTTTAAAAAACCGACGCTGGGTGCGGTTCTTCGTCATGCTTGGGAAGTGCCAGGTTTGATCCCCGAGTAGAACAGTCTTTGTAGGGTTATGTTCAGCACGCTCATAAATATTGTAAGCATACCATAACGTGTTATTATCTTGTGATTTCATAAATTTTTTTTTTATTTTTTTTTATTCTTTATTTTGGAAGGGCTTTTGTACTTAACATGTCAGCCCTATTGTATGACACAGTTGAGTAAACTCATTGAAAAAAAAAAAGACTAGATAATTTATATGTAGTATCAATACTCGTAACGAATAATAGTTTACTATTACAAAGTATTAAGTTTTATAAACCTAAGAACTACATACTCTATCTCTTAACTACACTGTAATAAAAATTATGCCTAGTGGTCGTCGATTGCTCCAGTGAGGACCACCTCGCCTCTGCAAGTCATTCTGCCTCCTTACCTCACCTGACCTCACTTTTAACCTTAACACAATAGTCAAAAGGTCCACATTTCTTTACCAATTCACGGATAGGTACTATGTTTGAAGCAAAACAACAAGCAGATATCGATATCTGTCGATTTTGATTTCGGTAATCGTATGGATTGTTGAATCTATGACGCACGCGCGCGGCTTACGCTGATGCGAGGATAAACAAACGTACCAGGTATATAATAAAACAAATATTTTTGACGAAAAGTAAATACCTAGGTAGGCCTAGTATTTCATATTTGTAATTTGAGCTTAATATATATTTTAAGCTTATTCATATGCCTTTCTTCATGTGCTTCAGACCACTGAAATACTGGTTAACAAAACCTATAAATAAAGTTATCAGTACTTAAAAAAAAATTCAAAATTAATTTCTTTATTTCAACATAGTTAAAAAAATGTATTCTTTTTGAAAGAATTATTTTGTTTTCATCGAGATTACATAAATACAACTTAACTTCGTCTTTTAAAAGGTATGGTATGGTATGGGTAGACTAAGATGAAACGAAAGACAAAATGTTTGACAAATAGGTTTTAACAACCATCCGGTGCGTCATCGATACTAGCAATCTTCACAAATACCAGGTGAAACATAAGTCGTAATGTGTGTTTTATACTGTATAACTTTAGTTTAAACATGTGGACGTGACAACAGGCAAACATATGCAAACGTTGTTTTATGATTCGTTCATTTAAAAAATTGTTTTAAATTTACTGAGTCTCGTGGTCACCCTAATTGCTACTTTTAACTGTTATAGACCCTAGTTATATAGTTATAGACAAAGCATGTGGTACTTTAAGCTATAGACCAGGTCTTGTAAAATCGGGTGACCACAAGGTTGGTGTTATTTGCTATTTAAAATTATTATCAATAAAGTTTGATTTTTTGCTTCTATAGATAATGCAATGAATTTGCTTTAAAATACTGCTATAGAAACTAAAATTTTTGTTTATGACTTTTATGTTTCACGCATGTTACGATGCACCTTCCATTAAACGTTGTGAGATTCTTTAGTTTTTAAGCGTATGTACATAAGGACTCACTTAATAAATGTACTTTTTTTTTTAATTCGCACTAGTTCGGGCAGATTAATTCAAAGTCCTGTCGGTAAAGGTGCTGTTTTATATGTTTTTCTGCACATTTTCTTTTTGTTTAATGCTGACTTTGGTAAATGAATATCCTTTTCTAATCACGTTATAGTTTTTTTATATGAATTACTTACAATCTATCAAATCTTTCATTTACTTATTTAACGTAGAATAGTCGGAAACTGACCAAGGTTGAGTCAGCCATTCTGGACCACAATTGGGGGGCCAAGTCTGGGTAGTAGGGTGGGTGACTAATTTCATCAAACCCGCATTCTCTTACAGCAGCCGTGGCAACACGCGCAGTGTGAACCGGCGCGTTGTCATGAAGAGGCAACACGCCTGCGTTCAATATCCCGCGTCTTTTTTCTTTAATTGCTTCCTTTGAATTACACAAACTATTAGCATACCTTTATACTCTACCTTTTTTGTGTACTCGATAAGCAAAATTCCTTTCGAGTCCCTAAAAACTGTAGCCATGAGTTTCCCAGCCGACGGAGATACTTAAAACTTCTTTGGTAGCTCTGCTCCCTTTTTGTGCTATTGCATCGACTCCTGCTTACTTTTTGGATCATAGTGATAGACCCACATCTCATCACCAGTAACAATCCGATTAAAAATAATCGATGGATTGTCTCCACGCAGTGAGCATTTGAGGCTCCCATCTTGCATTGACCTTTGACAGGCGAAGATGGTCACGGAGGATGGTGTGAATGGTCCCATTAGATAGGTTAGTCATCTCTGCTAACATTTTGATTTTTATACGGGCATGTTTAAGAACAAATTTCTCTTCTCTTTCACGTTTTCCTTTGTCGTGGCACTCACTGGCCTTCCCGCACGGGGGTCGTCTTCAATGCTTTCCCTGCCTCTTTTAAATTCACTTGACCACTTTTGAATTGTCGATAATGAAGATTACTAGAGTACTAGTGATGATATTTGTTAGATTTTTGTATTTATACCCTCAGATATTGTTTTATTATAATGACATTTTTAAAGTACCCTCATAGTTACTTAATCACCATGATAAAGAGGATACATTGAACGCCCTACGTACCTTTGATGGTGCTGGATTGTTAACCGTACTATTTTCAGTCCGGAGATAACGATGGTTATTTGCTAGAAAACGAAATTATCATTCGTTAAACCAATGTGAGACATCCTATCGCTCTATTCTAAGCGTCATATTTCTATTCCTATAATTTAATGTAAAAAACCAAACGCTTACGTTAAATGTGGTCAAGAGAGACTGTCTCTGACAATTTTTTTCTGTTCATGGGCAATCAACGTCTTTTTAAAAGGTTTAACCAACTAAAATCAACTAAATTTTGGGTGTATTTTATATAAGTACGAGTATGCCAGGCAGTGTTTGCCGTTTAAACCATGATAACGACCACCTGCGTATTATGTTTAATGTCATTCATAGCTTCCTAAAACTTGCTGTCATTTGTAAAAGTCTGCTCAGTGCTAATATAATAGATACAGGCCAGTGTCTGAAGTTGATAGGTACAAAACAAAAATAATCAATATTGAGCCATGGCCATAGCCCATTAGCAATACCTACATATATAACCTATATTTTCGATACAGCAGTCTTGTATAATATTTTGGTACTCGATTATTGTTCAGCTGCAGTCTAGTCACTACTGTGGTACCTGTAAAATTATTGTTTACTTTTTGTATCAACCTACAATTATAATTACACTATATGTAGCTTTAACAAAACTAATTACTATTAATTATGTCAAGTAAGTATATTTTATGTCCAGTGCTAAATTACTCAACATTTAATATATAATGTGACCCTAGTAAATTCAACCAGAGCTATTATCGCTTTACGTGCAATATTTCAAATGGTTGTGTTGGAAATGCAAAATTTTAAAACACAGAACTTGAAAATTGAGTTGCGCTGTTCAAAGGCTACCAACGTAATCATGCTACAGGGAATGTTTGATTTGAAGTATTCAATTCAAACGCATGCTAATTTTGGATCAAATCGAATAGCGGCAGTAACCACGAGTACAATTTGTCGGCGGGTAATGATCATCCGCAGGGGGCGTGTTGGTAGCGCGTCTGATATTTGCATAGTTAACGAGGCTCTTCCCCGCGCCCCGCTTCGACCCCCTCCGAGCCCCGGGCAACGCTTGTTAGCTATGCTGCTTACAGCTGCAGTTTGCGACATAAAATCATGGAGTCTGCTCAATGAACGGTGTCTGCACCCTCCCCGGAACAGATGGAAGTATCAACGTACGCTTCAAACTGTTAGGCGTTCCGTCAGATAATTCGCATGACTTGCAGGTATGTAGGTACGTACGGATCTTAGGTTTTGAATAATTCTGTGTTCGTTACCATTCATTAATACAATTCATCGGTAACATGACTGTTGGTAAAATAAAAAATTTTAAGTTAGTAATCGGATGCATACGCAAATCCTATCCCTAATTACGGTATCCGCCATCTTGTTTTTAGTAGGTACATTTATACAAAATTGATACATTTTAACAAAAAAGTCACTTTGAAAAAATAAATTAAAATTGTTTTTAGAATTCAATTAACCTTCCTATATAACAGATTCTGCTTAAAAATGGAATACTCTGGCGCCGTCAGCGCTAAGCTACAAAGTCCAGTGAAATTTAAAAGGCCCTGCCATAAATAAACAGTCCATTTCGAAAAAAAATTAATCTCTTCCGATCATTGAGTTCTTACTAAACATACAAAGAAATTAAGCAAATATCATTTCCCATGTAGAGTAATTAGTATAAAAGTTATTTGTAAGCACAAATTAAGTACTTTCGACCTACGAATGCAAAAAGCTCGCATAACTTTTGAACGGCTTACACATATTCTTCAATGATAGCTAGCATACACTTTTGATAAACTCAGTTTTCAATCACAAAAATATCGTTTGGGACTATGATGATAGACAGTCACACAGACACACCAATACACTCATACACAGGTCCAACTTATAATACCACTCTTTTTGCGTCGGGGTTAAAAAGAAATTGAAAGAAACATCAAGTGGATTCACCCTTGGAGCCCCCGATGCCGATCTCTGGAGTTTTTTTATTTTTATAAAATATAGCCTGACTTAATGATAATTTAGCAGTTGAAATAAAATTTGACAGGTATTTAGGAGTTTCAAAAATTGCAAATTAAAAATAAACGCTCACAAATCTTTCCTCTTCACGGTGATAATAGGTTGAAGAACAAACGAATGTATAGATAGAAAATATTTATATTTCACATAAAAAATATACTGGGTTGTGGAAACTAGATGCAAAGCCTTCTGTCGAAGCTAGAACAGTATTTATAACCATCTGAGCCATAGTTCTCTAGATTTTTGTTGTAGTGTGAAAATTTGTGGATGACAAATTGGTTTTATCTAATTTCTTAACACTTTGAGTAATTTGCCACCGTTTTGTTTTTAGGTTCTAATTTCAACATACGCAAGTTATCCATGTAAATGATACCTCAAACGAAAGGGCAATAACTAAGTATTTGTTAACTTTAAATAAATTAGATAAATACTTATTACACAGCTGCACAACCAAAGCTTTGTTAGCTTGTTTACAGAAAATTTTTAAGTTTACAAAAGTAATCCAAATTTCGAAAAAAAGGTAATCTGTTGGAGCAAGATCCGGGGAGTACGGTGGATGTCTTACACATTCCAATTGAAGCTTCCCTAATTTAGTAGCCGTCTGTTGTGCAGTGTGTGGTCTAGCGTTGTCCTGAAGCAGCAGTGTTCTAGAGTGATTGACCAGCCTCGGTTATTTAGCAGCTAGCTTTTCCATCACAGTTTGCAGTTGCTGACAATCGACATCTGCCGTAATCGTCTGGCCAGATTTAAGAAAGCTGTAGTGACGACACCGGCACTAGTCCACCAAACGCTCAAAAGTAACTTTTTTTAGTCAATTTTCGCTTGGGGCAGGATTTGGCTGGTTCGCCAGGGTTCAAGCATTGCGATAAGCGTTTCCGATCGTCGTACAGGATCCACTTTTCATCACAGGTAATTCGATTCATAATCCTTTCATTATTGTTACGGTTGGGTAATGTAACACAGCGGTCGACGCGCGTTTGTCGGTTTGCTGCACTCAATTCATGAGGTACCCACCTCTTAAGCTTTTTCACCTTCTCAATTTGCTTCAAGTGGACTAAAACAGTTTTGTCACTAACACCACAGCCTACAGCTAACTCGGACGTGGTTTGCGATGGATCCGCTTCCACAATAGCCTTCAAATCTTCATTATCAACTTTGGTCTCCGGCCGTCTACGTGGCTTGTTCTGCAGGTCGAAATTTCCAGAACGAAAACGTTGGAACCAAAAACGCACCGCCACCATACACATCATTAATACTTTGAGCCGTTTCTGCAGCGCTGGTGCCACGGTGGAACTCGTACTAGTAAATAACGCGATATTTGAAGTTTTCCATTTTGTAAACTAAGTGACGCAAAGAAAATACCAAAAAAGAAAAAAAAATGTGTTACGGTTTTCGAAACACAAATGGGTGAGTAAAATTATACATTTACAATTGGACTTCTAAAATAGAGGAGATAATACCGACAATAAGCTGGAAACTTAGCTTACACGATCGGGTTACTATTATGAGTCTTTTACTGTGAAAGCTGCACATCTCTGGAATTCAGTGCCGGTTGCGTTGCCAGGCGTCCGGATAAAGCCGAACATAGGTAGGCTTTTTGATTAGGTTGATGATAGGATGGCGTGTTTGGCCAAAATAAACAGTGTGCGGCTCGTCCGGCTTTTGTTAGGCTTTTCACATTTCGCTTTGACTTTATAATGGCATTCGATTTTATTTATTATTTCACTAGAATTTAACAAGATTTATAATAATAATCAAAAAAGCTTGATTTTACATAAAAATTATTTGTCGTACCTATTAATACTGAGACAAAATCCTCAATAATGTAGGGTGTCCGGCCTTTCTACCCAAATGTCCGGCAAAGCTGGCTGGTCTGTCCGGCTATTAGGTTTGGCGACGTGGTAACTCCAGCTGCCGGCCATTCAACATTCTAAATCTATTGCTATCTTTAAATCAAGATTACACAATCTCCTTTTAGAGAAATTATAGATTGCAACTGTATATGTATCTTTGTAATTTAATGTTACATATGTATATTATTAATTAGTTTATATGTATATATTTATAATTATTAAAAGTTGTATGGTTATATGCTTATAGAGTTTTATTTTTTTATTTAGTAAAATATCTTCCGCTCTCGTACTAGATTTCCAGTTACACAAAGGTTGTCTGGAAGAAACCGCTGCCAGTGATAAGACCGCCTTTGCCCAAATTAGATTTAAGTAATTTACTGCAAATATTATTTTCTTATGTCGTGTGAGCATTAAAAAGTTATTAATTACATTATTATTATTACAGATCAAAGTGGCTAATACGACAAAACGCTAATTTCATATGTAAGGACCTAATATTAAGACATTACATGGATGCCTGTAACGAACCGCCATGTCAGGGTTGTCTGTGTAGTCAACTGACTTATTAATCAACTGATCAATATGGCAATGCTGGGCGGCTCAAAATCCATAGCACTTCTAAACTGCGGACATAGGGCGGAGTCCCGACCTATTTAGTTAAGAACTCACTTTGGATGTCTTGAAATTGATTGAGATTCGACTCGAAGGCGTATCCCTATTGAACTCCCCCTGGATTGTATTCACCTCCTTTCCGTTGCTATTCACCGTATATCACGTTTCTATTGAATCCAAAGACGCTTTAATTCACTTCCTTCCCATACCTATTAACCCCAAATGAGTCAATAAATACAGACTTATTTTTAAATTAACCCGTCTACTAATTTGTACCTACTTTATATGAAAATTGTTCCAGTAACACTAGAGTATCATATAAGCTTCTCATGAACCAAAAACACATTTTTATATATGAAAAATAAAGTTTTGAGGAGTTCAAAAGTAAATCAAACGAAAGGTGCTAGAAAATACTTGATTTGATTACCATTCGCAACTTGTCGCAACTTGCCGTTTCATGAAACGGTGCTGCAATTTCGTAAATACATAAATAATGAACGTATTGTGTTTTATGTAGAAAGTTTTATTGCCACAGTCTACTGATTTCTTTGTATTTTTTTAATTATTCACTTCTGCTTCCCTACTCACCTTATTTTACGATGGTATAATTCAACTCATAGCACATTTGAACCAAATGCCATCTACCACAAAGTAGAAGAACTTCAAGAGAATGACTTTTGTGAACGGGAAACAGGTAAACTGTTTTTGAATCCACTTAGTTATTCCTTAAAAATAAAGATGGCTTAATGTTACAAAAGTTACAAACTTTGTGAAGAGTTATTTTTGTAGAACCAATGTTGTGGCCAGATTACGTATAAATTCGCTGCTAGAGGCGCTTGTCTAGCGTGGGTTCTCGCAAATGACAAATTCCCTGTTTGCGGTTTGTAGGCTAAGCAGGTTTATTTCTTATTAGAATAATGTTGTAAATATTTTTCAATACCTGAGATTAATTATTGCTAATATGAGTCACAGGTCAATGAATGACACTGCTTTGAGAATGTTTTAGCTTTCAGAAACCTATATCCTCAGTTTTCCGAACAAAACGGGACTGTGCAAAACTGTGGCATGCTTGATTGGTGTGGTAGAAACCGTCGATCGATGTCGACTGTTCAATGCTGCCATCGATCGACGTCGACGGGTCGATGAAATCATGCAAATTGCCAGTGTTGAGCAAGCCAAAAGGCTACGACTCATCATAAATAATGTTGCGACTTGTATCGCAACGATGTTATTCTGCCGCAGCCCCTGGATACACGCTCGTTTTAAATATTACTTAGTTGATAATATTATAAAAAAATAATATATATAATTTAAAATGGGTTATAATACGAAAAAATATATATACTAAATTACTTAATACATAATATATACTGACATAATTGGTTTATACACAGAATAAACATAAATATATAATTAATTAATAGACTATGAAACATCTTTAAGTCGAATTAATACCTACATTGTGCCACTAAATGTATTTATTTTCGTCATTGGTTAATAAAGATGATCTAAGCGTGGATTTATATACAGCCTTTGAGTTAATTCTTCACGTGGGCGGAGGACTATCGTTCCAACATTTAGTAGCACAAAATGTACAACTCCCCGGCAAGCTGCGGTCCTGTGTTCAGGGACTGACAGAAGGTGACTACATGGTGTAACACGATGTTGCGAACTCCATTTTAGTTTTTTAAATAAATATTTAGGTTGCTGCGTTTTAATAACTTCAAAGAGTAGAAAAGCTAAACAAAGTTTTTGCCGTTCTTTCATATTTAATATGTTTGCTTTAATTAAGTATGGGGTTACATGTGTTCTTGGGAACTTAAAACAAAAGCGAGCACATGCGTTTTGACCTCTTTGAATAAGGCATTGTGACCTCTGTAAAGAACATGGACCATACACCGCGATACAATAATTTAACTTTGACAACACATGTGTGTCGCAAAGTCTCACTCTAACATCGACTGAAAATTGGTCCCTTATTCTATACAGAATCTTGAGGGGGTACATGAGCACATTCCAGAATATAATTTTCAAAGCGAAGGTTCACGTCAAATAATCTGCCGAGATTGCGGGCTTCGAATACTCTCTCGACATCGACACCTAATAATTTGACGCTAGGCGGATGTGTTCGGTCAATTTTTTCTAGCTTAGCTTTCGATCCTAGTATTATGTATTTCGTTTTTGCAGGGTTTAAAGCTAAGCAATTTTGCGAGAACCATGAAGATATCCGAGATAAGTTTTCATTAAGGGATGAAACTGATTCAATTACTCTAGATTCGTTATTAGTGCCATAAACCTTCAAATCATTTGCATATACATATATGATATTGACTATGACAGAGACTATCAGGTAGATCCGAAGTATACAAAATGAAGAGCAGGGGCCCTAAAATGGAACCCTGTGGTACGCCTCTTAGAACAGGTTCGATTCCTTTACAGTTCCATTCTGGGCATCGATAATAACTTTTTGACTGCGGTCTGTCAGATAGTTATGAAACCACTTCACTGAAGCATTGCAAAATCCATGGAAAGCCAGTTTAGATAACAGTAAAGAAACATTAATACAGTAAAATGCACGCGAAAAGTCAAGTAGCGTTAAAATTGTAGCATTGCCTTTGTCCTGGTTTGATAAAATATAATCTACTACGTTTAGTAGTGCAGTAGTAGTGCTGTGGCCCCGCCTAAAGCCCGATTGGAGTTCTGGAAGAATGTTGTTACATTCACAATATTTTAGGACCTATATATATATACAATCCGACGTGTATATATACAAGGCCGTCATCCCGAAGCATCATCATATAACGCACATTGCTGGGACAACCACGGAGTAGGTTTCTCACGAACAGTAATTGATTTAACAGGCGCTAACTTATCCATTAAGCTCAGCACCGCTGTATTGAAAGCTTCAACCATCTTGTCAACGTCACTTAATTCAATAATATATTTGAAGTCTATCACATTCAATTCTAAGTTGAGATTGTCAAGGTTTATATCTTTTAAGTGTCGTACTAAGATACGTGTCGGAGGAGTCTTATTTATTTTTTATTTTTAAAGAAGTTGTCACGAAAGCATGTTTGCCTAGGTCGATAGAATAGTGAACATTTACATTTAGAACGGGAACATTTATACACACAAGGTCAATAAGAGTCTGGCTATTATCAGTGAAATGGGTAGGGTTATTTACCATGTTTTTTAATTTCATACTATCTAGAAAGTTTATCAATTATCGAGATTTTATATCCTTGTCATTCGTCATGTCTATATTGAAATCCTCGGTAAGAATGACCGTGTCACGAGCAGAGAGTGTCATAATAGAATCCATGAAGAATTCATCCAGAGCCATGGAGGTCTGTAGGCAGTGCCGACAAGCACTCGTGTTGTGTTTATATTAGGCGACAGCCACATTTGCTCGATGTCAGTCGAGCCGGGGTGTGAGCAGGTCCACGCATTGACGCCTCACCTCACATAGAAGCCACCACCGCCGCACACGGCCCTCCTCGCTCGTCCGCAGCCACGTCTCGTTGATGGCAATAACATCGGGCGCAATGCGGTCCACCACAGCCACGAGCTCGTCATGCCCAGTACCTAAGGATCCGGCGTTGAAGAGACTAATTTTTAGGAACTTTTCCCTAACCATTTCTATTCAAATCGGTTTTATATTGTACAACCTCCCCAGCGATATAATAATAAAATTTAAAATGAGTCATGAGTTTTAAACAAAACGAGGTTAACAATACAATAGAACAGTTAACAGGACAATAAAACGATCTAAAAATAGGAACCGCACCACTAACAATCCCAAAGCACAGTGTAAATGTAATAAGAATAAAAATAATAATAAGTGATAAACATCGTCTAAATTTATAACATGGTATGTAGAAAATAAGAAATATATAAATTATCATTGTAATCGTACTGTAAACGTAAGTATTTTGCTAATAATAATGTCCAAAACTCCTTTCGATCGACTGGCTCAACTCATGCACCTACATATATTGGTTTAGTGATGGTGTGTAGATAACAACACATGTTTGTAATGGGGCATAACCAAATACATATAGTCTACATAAAATAATTAAAACGATGATAAAATTGTAAACATATTATTTACGGCTTTCAAGTTTTGCATAAACATCTCAGATCTCAATATGGCTCATAACAACGATAAATTACACTTGTTTTACCAAAATGTACGTGGATTAAGAACTAAGACGAACACTTTTTTTAATAACTTATTGGTACATGAATTTAACATAGCATTAATCACTGAGACGTGGTTATGTAATGGTATATTAGACACTGAGATCTGCGATGCTCGATACGATGTGTTCAGGCGAGACCGCGGCGGCGGCGGACAGGGTGGCGGCGTCATGGCGCTATGTGACATACGTTTGCAGGCGCGTGCGCGACCTGAGTGGCAGCGCGCGGACCTGGAATGCGTGTGGTTCACCATACCCGGCCGCGGTCTCGCTCCCCGCGCGCTCGCCCCTCCCGTCTCGCAACCGGATTTACACGTAGCAGTTGTTTATATTCCGCCAAATCGATGTATGGTGGATCGTATAGTGTCCTTTGTAGGGTTGTTTAATGAAATATTTGACGAGTTTTCGAATGATAACTTTTTACTTGCCGGTGACTTTAATTTACCCTGTTTAAATTGGAGTTCTTCTGACCCAATATTTGTTCATAAGGGCTCAGTGGAGGTACAAAATGTCGCCACAAAATTAATAAACACTTTATATTTCCATGGATTAAAACAATCAAACACACTTCTAAATTGTAATCAAAACACTCTGGACTTATTGTTTTCAAATTTTGAAATTAGTATCTGGCGTTCTGAAAGCCCTTTAGTGCCTGAAGATAAATATCATCCCTCCATTGAATCTTATGTCTCAGATATTATGGTACCATCCTTAAAGCACAAGTCCCATGGAAAGTATATTTTTAGAAAAGCTGATTTTGACGCTATCAGTGAAGAAATAACAAGACTTAACTGGTTTTCTTTATTTGAGGATGTTGATATTGATGTGGCTCTCAACGTTTTTTATGATTTTCTGTACAACTTAATCGACAAATATGTCCCTCAGTCTCAAGTATCGGGTGCATATAATTATCCGGTTTGGTACAGCAGAGCGCTTATTCGCGTCACGAAGGAGAAAGCTAAGTTTCATTCACTGTGGAAGCGTTACAACAATCCTAATGATTATCTTTCTTTTTCGACGTTGAGAGCTCGTCAAAAGCAACTGCAAAGATATTGTTATAATAGTTATATTGCCTGGTCACAGAACATAATTAAACAGTCTTGTAATTTTTTCTGGAAATATGTGAAGTCAAAGAAGAAATGTAATTCGACTTACCCGGGGTACATGGACTATGGGGCTACGAGTGTCTCTGGAGGTTTGCATATTTGTGGGGCATTTAATGATTTTTTCTATAATAACTTTAGTACCCCACTCGCTGTTTATAATGATGCTCAAACCTTACCATTGTCCTTAAACACTGACAGCGTGGGTACCATCTCAGTTAACCCGGAATACTGTGAATTGTTATTGAAGGGACTGGATATTAGCAAAGGCCCGGGCAGTGACGGTTTGCCACCTATTTTATTCGCGAAATGCGCGAAAGCTCTATCGTATGCTGTGACTTATATATTTAATCGATGTTTTGCAGAAGGGTATTTTCCACTACAATGGAAAATAGCGCACATCACTCCTGTGCACAAAAAAGGGCCTAAGACGTCAATAGAAAATTACCGCCCAATCTCTAAATTAAATGTTTTAAGTAAGGTTGCAGAAAAAGTTGTATACAACCACATATATCCCATCCTAAGAAAAATGATTCCCCCTCAACAACACGGCTTCATGAGAAACCGCTCGACCTGCACTAATCTTGCCATTTTCACGAACGAAGTTCTCCATGACATGGAATGTGGGGGACAGGTTGACGTGATCTACACTGACTTCGAAAAAGCATTCGATCGTGTTGATCACGTCATTCTCTTGCGCAAGCTTCAGGAAGTAGGGATTTGTGGAGATTTGTTGCGATGGCATGAATCATATCTTCGTAATCGTAGTCAGGCAGTTGAACTGGGTGGGTTTCGCTCTGATTATGTCTCCATACCATCTGGAGTCCCTCAGGGCTCAATCTTGGGACCTTTACTCTACTGTGTATACGTATATGACATAGGACAACACATACATTATGCAAAGTTTTTAATGTATGCGGACGACACTAAAATTTATATGAAAATGAGAAGCCCATCGGATAGCCTCAGGTTACAAGATGACTTGCACAGATTAAATAATTATTACCTTGACAACCGCATCACTATTAATGTTAATAAGTGTACACATGTGGCGTTCACTCGCAAGCTTAGACCATTACTGACCCATTATTCTTTTAATGGTGTCGAAATTTTGAAATGTAATATCGTTCGGGATTTAGGTGTGCTCCTTGATGCAAAATTGAATTTCAGGGAACACATATCACACATCACAACAAGGTCCTATAAGAATTTAGGTTTTGTTTTAAGGACTAGTGCACCATTCACTGATTCAATTTGTTTGAAAGTTCTATACTACTCTTTTGTTCGCAGTACACTAGAGTACTGTAGTTCAATCTGGAATACTCAGTATGTTGTATATAAACAAAATATAGAATCTATTCAGCGAAAGTTTTTAAAACATTTAAACTATAGACAACAGACCCATGCCCGATACCCAGAAGCCTGCAAAAATCACCATATTCTAAGTTTAGAACACCGACGTTGCTTATTAGATATGCTATTTTTATACAACACTTGTAATGGTTATATTGACTGTCCAGAGTTAACGCACCTTGTTCTAAATTTCCACACACCCTCCACAAGAACCCGCCACACCCAGTTATTTTACTCACAGCACTCAAAAACAAACTACACAGAAAACTCAATAATCAATAGAATACAAAACACCTATAATAAGAACTTTTCACATAATTTGGATTTGGATCTGTTCCATGACAGCAAAAAGAACTTTAGACATAATATAATAAAAATACTAATGACAGGATAAACAACTTATAAACACATACCATCTTCAACATCCATACACAAACACACACACACACATAATATACACAAATCACACATGACTAAAAAAAAAAAAAAATACGAGTAAGATTTTAATGTAATTTGGCACAAAAAAAAAATCAATTAGTTTTTCTGTTTTTATAATAATTGTGTACTTACTTTTTTATTGCATAATTAAGTTTGTTTTGATATTAATCCATGATGTTGATTTTGTAACTTAGTGATACATCTCTCCCTATTCTTAAGCTTATATATGTTTCATCTATAAATTGTTAGTCCTTAATTGGCTGTCAGTGCAAAATAATATAATGTTTATATTTAGCTAAGAGCTGTGGATTATGTAATAATGAAATAAATAAATAAATAAAAAAAAAATGATCATCAAGAAAAACAATATTATAAAGAACAGAGATTCACATTTTTGACAGCCATATGATAAGGCAATAATTATAATACGCATTAATCGATATTGAATCATAATGATATTTTTATTAAAAAAGTAGTATTTTAAATTATTCAGAAAAGGTAGGACGACCACTATGAAATCAAACAAATAAACAAAACAAGATAAAAATAAGTGTCTAACATTATGGACGGGAGTCTGCACCGACTGTATAAAACATGCGATTTATGTCATCAACAGATCGTAACACATGCACTGTAGATATTTCGGTACAACGAGCAAAAATGTTGCCATCCCGGCTCCACACAGAGTTCCACTTAGCAATGCGAGCGAGCTCACGAGCTCACAAGCTGTTTTATTTAATTCACAAAACTGGTACATAATACAAATCATACAACTAAAATACATGCTTCGAACAGTTATCCTAATTATGACCTTCTAGAAGTGAATCTAACAGTACAAGATTTAAATATATCTACATATATAATAAAAATAAAGGGTAGGCTATTTATGTTAACCCGTTCAAGCTATAATGGATGGAAATCAGTAAAAAAAAGTTAAATTAATGAAATTTTTTGTATAATGTAACTAGTGTGTGCCAAAATGCATTTTCAGTTTCTTTTTTAAAGAGGCCAAAGAATCACCAAATATATCTGAATTGTTTCTGAGACAATTGGCTAGATGAAATAAACGGTGCAGTGGAGCATGGCTCCCAACATTAGTGTTCACTTTATTTACATCGAACACTTTACGATTCAGCAGTCTGCTCCCTTGACGTGGAACAGCTATATTTATTTGAGATATAATCTCGGTGGAATCTATTTTACCGTGAATGACCTTGTGTAAAAACATTAAGTCCAAGGTCGTTTGTATAATGGGGTGACTTTTTAATGTTTACATCTTTCCTCATCAAACAATTATACACCGATATAGTCACAGTTGGATCCCTTTATCGTTTATTCGCCTTAAGTGTGATGTTCTCGAGATGACTTTTGAAAGTGAGAGAGCTATCGACCATCACACCGAGATCCCTAGTAACGGAAAGTTCTTTTAAAGGAAGTCCATTAATACTATATGCACATGGTGCCGAAGTTTTCTTTCGTGTAAACTTTATCTGATAACATTTTTCAGGGTTGAGGATCATTGAGTTCTTAAAACACCACTCCTGTACTTTCTCTAAGTCCATTTGCAACTGGTAAACATCTTGGGTCGAACCAATTGTCCTACACATCTTTAAATCATCAGCATACATTTTAAATTTTGACGTTATTACCTCTCCTAGGTCATCTATATATTATATAAGAAAAAAAAGAGGACCCAAATGTGAGCCTTGAGGAACTCCTGACGGGATAAAAAAGTCATCCGACGAAAAACCTTTAATGACTGTCATTTGCGATCTATTAGTCAAATAAGATTCAACCAGCGTAAAAGAGAACCATGAATGCCGAATACTGATATATGGCCAGAACCTCTAGGCCTTTATCTAAAACGTGGGCTGTATCTGTAACATACTCTATCAAGTTTGTGGCAGTCGATTTACCAGGTCTAAAACCGTGTTGATGTGCCATGAGTTGTGTTTTGACATGAGCGTAAATTACTTGCTGCACGAAGCAATCAAGTATTTTTGCCATTGAGCTTTGCATCGAGACTGGTCTATAGTTCTCAATGTCATTCAGGTTCCCGGACTTATATACTTATATATCCCGGAGTATAGGAACCAAAAATGCAGTTTTCCACGCCTCAGGGAAGGTTCCAGTATGAAGTGAAGTATTAAATATTGTTGTTAATGGTACTTTTAAATTATCTACGCATTTTTTAAGAAAAATCGTAGGTATAAGGTCTGGACCTGAACCTTTCTGCGTATTTGCGTAGTTTTAAAATATAATCCTTCACATCTTTTTCCGTGACCACTACTTGAGAAAGAACCTGTTAATCTTTAGAGCCTTCTGTGTTATGATTTGTCTGATTTCTTACGTTAGAGTCTACTTCGTACATAGATTTGAAATAAGCATTAAATAGATTACTTATGTCCTGTCCACCTGTAGAGCTTGAATAACAAGCAGTTGTGGCAGACCTTGTCGAAGGCTTTAGCCACGTCAAAGATAAGCGCACCTGTCTGCGTCTGTACCTCTTCCACCGTTACCGGTTGGAGGGTGTCAGTCGGTGGGCTGATGCATTTAGATTCGACTGTGCTATTCATAGTTTCTATGTGGAGAGCGTTAGTGTTTTTTGTACTCGGTGTACATTGGTGAGCTAATCTATCGGCTAGGATTTCAACTTTTTCGGAGTCATCGAAGGCGGGAGTCATGGGCGGAGGCCTAAGGAGCGAAGGCATCGATGATGCGGTAGAGTCCATCTTGAGAGACTTCGCCAAGTTCCAGTAAGCCAGATGCGAAGGCGAAATCTCATCAAGAAGCGCGTCCTAGTTGTTAGACCGCAGATAGAACATCTCGCTGTATGGCCCTCATAAGGATACGGTTTGCCTCGGTTGGAACGTAATCATACGCCCGGATAGCTGCTTTTTTTGCTCTCAACAATTCCCTGACATCCTCAGCCAGGAAAAAGCGGTGATCATTCGCCGCCAGAACCTGCCTGGAGGATGCACGGATAGCAGTTCGAAGGTGGTTAGTGAAAGCAACGATCGCAGCATTGGTCTCCTCGATGGATGATAACGAATCGGGAATGGTGTTTAGGTCAGGGCGGTCGACTTAAGGGCTTCCGTTAGTTTAACCCAATCGATGTGTGACCTAGTTTGAAGAACGGAGTCACTTGGGATACCTAGCTGCATGACTAACAGTCGGTGTTCCGAAGTAAGCTGGTGGATGACTTCTAGTGAGTGTACCGTTAAGTTAACCCTTTGTAGGTGATATATCGAGTACACTACATCACAGTTTAGCGAATCTAACATGTGATGCAGGTGACGGCCGTTTGGGTTGGTAACTACGGAGTACCAACTTGAATGTTTCGAGTTACACCAGCTAGTATTACGGAGTAGGTAATTTTAATTATTGCAATGCAGACGTAGCAGATTCGAAAATCATTTAAGATCATGTCAGGCCTTACTTAGATAATAGAGCGGTTTCTAGACAATATACCGTTTCAATAAGGAGCTTTTTTACAATGTTTTACTGCCCCTTATCAGAAGAAATGCTGGTTAGAGCTTCTTCGATTTAGAATATCTCTCGACACAATTTTCCTTGGCTTCAAATCAAGAAGACCAGCAATAATAACTTGTTTGCGTTGATATTTTTATTTATTCATAAGTTAATTAAGTACATTTAATTACAGGATACACGCAGCACTTTACGAATAAATGAAAACACAAGTTATAATGAATAAAAATATTTTTTTTAGTTATAGGCGAGAAAATAAGAAGTACTATTGAAATGTGTACTGTTTTAAAATAGGAAATCTGCCTCCAATATTTTTTATTAATCTATTACGCTTTTTTATTTTTCAATATTATGCAAGACATATTTAAAAGGCTGAAACCATGTTTTATTTACAAGGCCATGATAAAATATTTGAAGGACTAAGAGTTTGGAATGGCCAGATCTTCATTCAATTAAAACCACTGTGAGCTATTGTAGAAGTTGAATAACATTGAATAGATTTGACAACAAATCCAAAATTAGTCCTGCCTGCTACATTGTTACGGTCTCACTATCATCAAGTATCAGAAGATAATTAAAAACTGGCACACTCAAACCTGAAAAGGAATACTTACCCGACCAACAAATTACTGTCAAAAATACGTTAGCCAATAGGCAAAAATTAGCCCCATGCCCCAATAATTTAGTTTTAAAAAGTTTATTTCTCTACATAGTCTCCTAGCAAGTCAATACATTTAGTCTTTTTTCTAAACCCATAATTCCCTTTGAAAAAATTATTTGCTTTGACCCTCTAGAAACCCCTCTACAGCAGTCACCACCTCGCTATTGTCATAAATTTTTTGTCTCGGAGGTGTTCCTTGAGCCGAGGGAAGAGGTAAAAGTCACTGGGAGCCAGGTCTGGCGAATAGGGTGGGTGTCCGAGCAATTCAAATCCCGTTTCTTGAATGCGACGGCGTTTATGATCGAAGCGCATCGTAGAGCTTTTCTCTGGATTCACATCGATTCGCAATTTTTTAAACCAAGCTCCGAGGTCGTTTACGGCCTTCTGGAGTTTGGTGGAGGGTGTCGACGTACACGCCCTTGACGATAGGTATGTCATTGGTGTATGTGGTGTATAAGAGAGGGGCGAGTACCGAGACAGTATGACTCTCTCGAGAAGTTTGCTCAATGCCTTGAGGAACGGTGCGATTTTTAATATAGGAGCCAACTAGTTTGACGAGTCGGTCGGGTAACCCTGTGTTATAAAACTTATAAATGAGACCCGCGTACCAGACTTTGTCGAAAGCCTTGGCTACGTCAAAGAATACCGCGACTGTTTTAAGTCGCCTGGGGTAGAAGTCGTCGAATATGTACTCGACGATTCGGTGGACTTGCTGAGGGCATGAGTGCTTTGCACGAAACCCGAACTGATGGGGGATAATGAGGGGGTCACCGTCCGCTGGGAACAGGTGGTCTTTCATTCGAGCGAGTGTGACTCTCGAGAAGTTTGTACAGTGCCTTGAGGAGGCTGATGGGTCTGCGATTAGCCGGAATATTCAAAGGTTTACCCGGCTTGGGAATACCAACTTTTGAAAAGTAGCTCAGGTCGAAGCAAGCATTGAAGATAATTGCAAGCAAGGTAAGTACCTGCCTGACTGGACGGGAGTCCTTGAGTAGGACTTCGTCTTCTACCGCCTGGATGTGCAAAGGGTCTGCGGGTTGGGTACTCGGGGAGCATTGTGAAGCAATGCTATCTACGAAGCATTCAGCTTTCTCGTCGTCCTCGAAGGCAATAGTGCCATCGGGACGAGACAACGGAGGGGTGTAAGTTCGGGCGTCAAGTTGGAGGGCTTTCGCCATCCTATAGTACGCCACGTGGGACGCAGAGATATTAATCATGAGATCGTTCCTTTGAACGTCTCTGTATTCCGCGATGGTGAATTTGACTTTACGTTGTAGCCGGTTTGCGGCTAGTCTGTAAGCGGGTGTGCGGTATCGCCTGGCTCTGCGGAGAGCGGCGTTTTTAGCTTTGATTAGGTTGCTAATGTCCAAGGGAAGCTTGGGCTTGCCATGTTTAGCAACCTTTTCATTCTTACTGATGGCCGAATTAATGGCAACAGTAAGCGACTCGACTATCGAGTCGATTTTATCCGTGCTATCGAGATAGTCGGATGAAATCACGAGGGGGCAGTCTGGGGCTTCTATGGCCGCAGACAAGGTATGCTTGAAACCTTCCCAGTTGGTATAGGTTTTCGGGGCAGAAGGGTCGTTTTGGGGTCCTAGTATTAGAGATTAGGCGGTGGTCTGAGCCTAAGTCGTCTAGAGGCTGTATGGTCCTAAGGTCGAGATACCTTTGACTATGCAAAGTCAAGGATATCAGGGGAATGAAGCGGGTTATCCGGGTAGTGAGTTGGTGTGACGGGAGAAATTACATCAAGATCGAGTGACTTCGTGATGTCTCGAAGTTGACGACCGCTGGTGTTGGTCGACAAGCATGTCCAGTCAATATGTTTGCAATTGAAATCGCCGAACATATGACGGATTGCCCTAGTTTGAGTAAGGCCTCGAAGTCACTACTAAGGGGCGGTGTTCCGGAAGGTATATAGACCGAGACTATGCTTATGGTCCTGTGACCTGTCATAGCCAGCCTACACACCATGGCCTCAATGCTGGTGAGATGAGGCGTGGGAATCGGTGAACAGTGAATGCTCTTCTTGTAGTATATGGCAGTGCCACCTCGTTGGACAAGTACGGGCCTGTCAGCACGCACAAGAGAGTATTTAGGAATAGAAAGACCCCTTGTTTGATGGGGTTTTAAGAATGTTTCCTAAAGAGGGATTAATTCCAGCTCGATGTTCTTAATGAACAGTTTGAGCTCGGGAAGTTGGTTAGTTAGTCCTCGGGTGTTAAACGAGATCAGGAATAAACCCCTGGATTTGGTCCTACCAGTCTTGGCGCTAGTTGGAGGATTCATTATTTATTTTTTTATTTTTATTTCACAGGAAAACTTACAGCTAGGAATCATTTTGAATACATTTTTGTATATACGACAGCCAAATAAAGTTTTCACATATAGATATTTACACAATCACATAAATAAAAGAAAAGAAACAGTTACAGAAATCAAACGTATTAAAAAATATATATAATAATAATAATAACAGAAACATCTCCTACAAGAGTTGTGTGGTTTTTTTTTATTTGTCTGCAAAAAACAATCTAGCTATCGCCGCTCTAACACTTGATATACTGGTACAAAATATATCGAAATTGTTTAATTTGTTATTTGCTTTGTTCACCTGATTGCAAGATCGTGTAATGAATGAGTTCTGCCTATAGTTAGTACTTGCTGTGGGACGTGGAGTATGGTAGGACTTCCGTATAATTCGGTGTGCGCGCAAATACCAACCATAGCCAGAAGCTCTGGAACATCGATCTTACTGTTCATAATTTTCATGATATTACAGATATCTGCTATTTCTCTCCGCATGCTCAGTGGTAGTATATGGTGCCGTCTACAACGAGATAGATAGTCTTCATCAAAAGTATTACATTTGAACTGTAGAAATCTCAAGAATTTTTTTAGAATTTTTTCTAAACGTGTAATATATATGTCATATGTAGGGTTCCAAACAGATGAAGCATATTCAAGGTGACTTCGGACAAAGGCGCAGTAAAGGATTTTGAGGGTTTTGATATTGTTGAAATCGGATGACAGTCTTATTATAAAACCTAGGGCTTTAGAAGCTTTTTTTACCACATTGTGTATGTGCTTATCAAAGGTAGTTAGTATAGATGTACTAATAATGATTTTAAAGAGATTCGTACTCGTCGAGTACCAAAAGACGTTCATGGGAGTCGCGGGTCGCGCGCAGCTTGCGCGCGCATTCTGCAATTTGATTCATATCGACACCTTTGATGGTGTCGAATATTAGTTTGAGATCCTCAGCCATTGTAGGCTGAGGAGTGGATTGTGGGCCTGCTGCTGGAGCAGGCCGGGTGGGTGCAGCCGGGCGCTGTCTCCAAGCGAGCACTGGAGTGGGCGTGGGCTGGGTGGGATTTGCCACCGGGGGAACCCGGTGGCGCAGCGGCGGGAAATTCATAATATTAATAAGGGGTGGGGCCTGTCTGGATGCCGCCCTCCTATGAGCATGTCGGATTGTTCGGGGTGCGCGAGGGCAGCCCCTGTGATTTGCGGTGTGGCTGGACTAGCCACACAGCACACAAGCTGGAGGTGAAAGCACTTAACGCACCTGGGGCTCGCGGAACAGTTGACCGCCGCATGCCCGTATAGTTGGCAGCGGTGGCAGTGCCCGGGGTTTCAGAGAGAGAGAGTTTCTGAGTCGGAGACACCGGCCTGTAGGCGGGTGTCGGCGACACAGGGGCTTGTCGCGACCTTCCACCAGCGTGAAGCTGACGGTGGACTCAGGGGAGCCGGTGACGGTGTCCGCTTGGGAAGCGGACTTGGCGCTGCTGCTTGACGCAGTGAGCTTGGAGAATCGGGCGGCAGATGACGACGAGGTTCAAAGTAGCCGTCGAGGCGGCGTCCGTAGTTTCGACCTCCATTGCGGAGGCCGAGGAAGTGGGGGCGCTGTGAAGCAGCTATTCGGCCTGAGGGGCCTGCAGCGCCAGTGAGCTGGCGATTTGGGGGAAGATGACGCAAATTCCCTGGAGTGGCACGTTTGTGTCAGGGAGGGAGCCTAAAGAGGCGAGGCCATTTAATAGCTTCGCAAGGTCCAAAGCCGCTTTCGAAGCCATAGCGGTGGGTGGGGGTGAGGGGAACGACAATATAGTGTGGCGAACCTACATCATTCTTCACGAGTCAAACATAAACTGCTCTTACTCGCACATAGACCACAACCCTACATTTTGCTTTAAATCGCTTCGCTTATGCTACTCAGTTGCACCACTACACGAGACCGGTTTATGTTCGACTAGAATGTTCGACTGGAAGCTTTCGCCTTTTTTCGCCTTCTAGCTGCGTGCGCTATTCTTTCGCTTATTTTTGCTTACTCGATTTCTACTTTGTAAAAAGTGAATTTTTTATAATTCGAATACCTAAATTAGTTTTTAGTGCAACGTAAATAAAAATCATCATTTCTTGGCCGCCTACTTTTCCGTGCCTATCTAAAACTATTATCTCAAGGGAAATAATTTATCTCGTATGGTAGTGAAGTACGCTATATAAGTAAGTATACCTACAATAACTGGTGACCCCTGTGGAATTCTATACGCACTGGAAGGATTGCCGCGTGGAGCCACGGAAAGTTCCAGAATTCAGAAAGTCACGTTGCACTATATAAGGGTGAGGTGTTAGTGAGCGGTGTGCGAATTTTTTATAATTTTATTTTATTGGTTTTATTTAAAGTGATGACAAGTGAAAGTGATAAAGCGCAGATTGCCCCGCATGGCCATGAGGTGCTTTTGCGTCTGTGTACGAGTTCCTCCATTTTGGCCACAAGAACCAGCTCTGTTGTTTGCACAAATAGAGAGTCAATTTGTTCTATCAAAGATTAGCACCGACGAAACGAAATTTTGTTACATCGTTTTTCAACTAGATCACCAATATGCTGCCGAAGTAAAAGATATTATTACTAACCCTCCATCTACAAATAAATATGAGAAATTATAATCTGAATTAATTAAATGTCTTTCAGCTTCACAGGAGAACAAACTTAAACAATTGTTGATGCACGAGGAGCTTGGCGATAGAAAACCTTCCTAGTTTTTGCGGGACTTGCAGAGCCTAGCTGGTCCAGGAGTACATAATGATTTTCTAACTACCATCTGGACAAGCCGACTACCAGCCAACATTCAGACGGTTCTCGCAACCCATGATCTACCCTTGGATAAACTGAGTGACATAGCTGTTAAGGTACACGAAATAGCGCCTACTACTCCCCAGGTGGCAAGCGCTGCTATACCGTCATCATCAACTTACGATGACCTGGCCCGGCAGGTATGTGAACTCACAATGCAGGTTTCGCAGCTAGCTGAACAAGTAGCAAGCAGTGGAAGGTCTCGCCCTCAGCAATTTTTTAGACGCAACAACCGACGATACTCACGCTCACAATCACGCTCACGAACACCATTCAAGCAGCCGCCATCAGACTTCAAGGTTTGTTTTTACCATTACAATTACGGCGTTCAAGCGCAGAAGTGCAAAGTGCCCTGCAATTTTAAGGCGTCAGTAGACTCCCAGGGCGGTCGCAAGTAGCGGCCCACGACTGCCCTTCTTCTACAACAGGCCGTCTCTTCGTAATCGACCGCGCCTCGAAAATGCAGTTTCTTGTGGACACTGGTTCAGACTTGTGTGTTTTCCCGCGTTCGGCTGTGAAAACGCCCTGTTCAAAGTCGAAGTTTTCCTTGACTGCTGCAAACAATACAGTTATATCTACCTACGGAATTATTCACCTGCGTTTAGACCTAGGCCTCAGAAGAACCTTCACTTGGACTTTCACAATCGCAGACGTCTCCAGGCCCATCATAGGTGTAGATTTTTTGGAACATTATTGTCTGCTGGTTGACTGCAAGAATCATCGTCTCGTCGATGCAGTTACTTCCCTATCGGTCAACGCTCTCTGTTCCGGACTGCCTGGCGACACTGCACGTGTTAAGGCTGTGACAGGTGATTCGGGATTTCATATGCTGCTTAGGGAATTTCCAGAAATAACAAGACCTGCTGGTGTACCTTATCCTTCTAAACACAGCACTCTGCATCACATTAGGACTACCGCAGGCCCTCCAGTCTCTTGTAACCCGTGTCGTCTAGATCCCATCCGACTCCAAGCTGCAAAGAAGGAATTCGAGGATATGGTTGCTAGCGGAGTGGCCAGGCGTTCTAAGAGTCCACGGTCGTCTGCTCCTCACCTGGTTAAAAAAAGACGATGTATGGAGATCCTGTGGCGACTACCGCGCACTTAACGCCCAAACGATACCTGACAGGTACCCTTTACGTCACGTTCAGGACTTTTCACATCAACTTTCAGGATGTACCATATTCTCAACGGTGGATCTCGTGAAATCCTTCAACCAGATTAGACTTAATCCTAGCGACGTAGCGAAAACAGCAATCACTACTCCTTTTGGCCTTTTCGAATTCGAGTACATGACGTTTGGTTTACGCAATGCTGCTCAAACTTTTCAGCGATTTATCGATGAAGTGCTTCTGGGACTAGATTTCTGCTATGGATTTATTAATGACCTGCTGATATTTTCCCCCACTCTAGCAGAATATAAAAGGCACTTACGTCAGCTGTTCGAGCGTCTTAAGCAGTATGGTGTACTCGTCAATACGTCCAAGTGTGTCTTGGGCAAATCTGAGGTTACCTTCCTAGACTTCAACGTCTCAGCTAAGGGGATTCGTCCAACAGAGTCAAAAGTCGAGGCTATCCAGAACTACGCTGTTCCGAAGACTGTAAAGGAATTGCAACGCTTTCATGGAATGTTAAACTTCTATCGAAGTTTCATACCAGACGCAGCCAAACTTCAAGCGCCACTGAATAATTTGCTCGCAGGACAAGTAAAAGGTTCACACCCTGTGGAGATGACTACTGACCTGATGCGCGCCTTCGAAGATTGCAAGACATCGTTGTCACGAGCAACTCTACTTGCTCATCCTGACATTTCAGCAGAACTTGCAATTGTCACAGATGCGTCAGATACCTCCATAGGTGCTGTTTTGCAACAACGCAAAGGTTCAGACTGGGGGTTCACACAAAGGTTTAAGCACATGTTTGAGGCTAGGATATTTGCTCTATTTACTTACCAAAAACCTCTAACTTTTACCTTCTTTCGTAACAAAGAAAATTGTTCCCCTCGTCAATTTCGGCACCTAGATTTTATAGGTCAATTTACAACGGACATTAGGTACATTCCTGGAAAGAAAAATATTGTAGCTGATGCACTCTCTCGTGTTACAGAAATCGTAGGTGTCAACTACCAAGCTCTTGCAAAATTCCAGACATCACATCCTGAACTGCAAGACTTGTTTACTAACGGTTCCAGCCTGAAGCTTCAAAAAATGAAATGCATTGATAGCGATGTACCTATCTACTGCAACATGTCAACAGAGTAACCTCGTCCGTATATCACCCCACAGCTGCGTAAGCAAGTGTTCAACATGATTCATGAGTTACACCATCCAGGAAGGTTAGCTACTTCGGATTCGTAGAGACTGTAGAGAGTGGTCTAGGCAATGTTTACAATGCCAACCGTCAAAAGTAACCCGTCTCACACAATCTCCACTTTCCTCTTTCTTTACCCATTCCGCGAGGTTTACCCATATCCACATAGACCTCGTGGGCCCTTTACCTTTATCTGCTGGTTACAGGTACTGCCTTACCGTCATCGACCGTTTCACACGATGGCCTGAGGCTGTTCTCCTTCCTGCCTTGGTTTCCACCTGGATATCCAGATTTAGGTGTCCCGCTTGCGGTCGCTAATTCGAGAGCCAGCTTTTCAAGTCGCTGACTACACTGGTCGGTGCGCGCCACTTCCGCACCACTGCTTACCATCCAGTAGCTAACGGCATCGTCGAACGTCTGCCCAGGCAACTCAAGGCTGCAATAATGTGTCATACTTCTTCCCAGTGGACAAAAGCTCTTCCGCTAATGCTGCTTGGCATCCGCAGCGCCTTGAAGGAAGACCTTCAGACTTCAGCTGCTGAACTTGTTTACGGTGAGCCTCTTCGCTTACCTGGGCAGTTCTTCTCTCCCACTGATGACTCCAGCACTGATGACATCACGCAGTACACGAAGCGTCTCCAAGCCCACATCCAGAAGTTATCTCCTCGTCCAACTTCTTGCCATACTTCTACGCCGTTCTACATACCATGCGACCTCAAAACAACTTCGCATGTATTTCTGTGGCAAGATCACGTACGTGGCTCGCTAGAACCTCTCTACGCCGGTCCCTACCGCCTCATTGAGCGTCATCCGAAGTTCTACAGCATCGAGGTCAAGGGCAAGCTTACAAACGTCAGCATCGATAGGCTAAAACCAGCTTATTTGGCCAGAACTGCACACTCTCCCACTTCACGTGCACGCAGCCCTGATGAAGAGGACACTGGACCAGCACCTGCAGCTGCATCATCAACAGAGGAGAAGAGGACCCATAGCGGCAGAAGAGTACGATTTCCAGACTTTTATCGACCGTAGTCACGGTCTGGCCAGAGGGAATATGTGGCTAACCTACATCATTCTTCACGAGTCAAACATAAACCGCTCTTACTCGCACATAGACCACAACCCTACATTTTGCTTTAAATCGCTTCGCTTATGCTACTCATTTGCACTACTACACGAGACCGGTTTATGTTCAACTAGAATGTTCGACTCGAAGCTTCCGCCTTTTTTCGCCTTCTAGCTGCGCGCGCGCTAATACTCTTATTTTATATTCTTTCGCTTATTTTTGCTTACTCGATTTCTACCTTGTAAAAAGTGCATTTAAATTAATTCGAATAAAATAGTTTATATTGCAACGTAAATAAAAATCATTCATTTCTTGCCCGCCTACTTTTCCGTGCCTATCTCAAACTATGATCTCAAGGGAGATAATTTATGTCGTATGGTAATGAAGTACGCTATATAAGTAAGTATACCTACCATAATAGTAATATATTAAATATATAAGTTATGACAAACCTAAACCAGTCAAAACCTAACTAAGCTTCCTTACGGCCTGAAGGGCCAATAAAGCGCACCGGGGCAACGCTAACTGGCTTCGTTGGCACCGTTATGCGTTTCCACCAGTTCTCGACGTCTTGAGCACGACCAACTTACACACGAAGCACCTGGAACGATGAATCCCGTCGACGTAGCTCTCGTGCGAAGATGTACGGTTTACGAACCAAATGCCGTGAAAACGACGAATGAAATTTGATACAACGGTACGTGCACAGTCGTGAAAACGACTGCGTGAAATTTGGGGTGCTTCGCTAGTGCGAAGACTAGGTAGCGGAATAGCGTCTGCGATCGACGTGCGAACGAATCCGTACGCAAACCGAGACTGTCATCAACGAGCCATATTCGACCTTATATACCAGAAGAATTTCGTTACGAAGCATTCATGAGCGTACATAACATAAGCCACCCAGGCACTCGGACGACTCGCAAACTAATTTCAAACAAGTACTTTTGGACTACGATGAACGCAGACATCGCTCAATGCAATAAAAGTTGTATTACTTGTCAACAAAACAAGATACAGCGACACACAAATTCTACAATTTCAAACTTCGCGCCAACCGATCGATTTCAACACCTACACATTGACATCGTCGGACCGCTACCAACTACAAGTCAAGGTCACCGTTATCTTATCACAATGATCGACCGACTTACTAAATGCGCTGAAGCTATACCTACCGACGATATAACCGCAGAAAATGTTGCCGACGTTGTTTACAAACACTGGATATCGCGATTTGGATGTCCTACAACATTAACAAGCGATCAAGGTGGCCAGTTCGAGAGTCAACTATTTCAACAACTTAACCCTAACTTAACTAACCTAACGAACACAAACTCGTGGATCGAAGAAATACTTACTGTGCTACTCGGATTACGAGCCGCCCTGCACACAGACACAGGCGTCAGCGCAGCCGAACTTACCTACAGTTACAACCTACGACCAACCTGGAGATTTTTTCAATGAAACGAACGAAATACCTACAGCTATGGATTATACCTACGTTGAAAGATTACGTAAAATAATTCTAGCTAACAAGCCACAGTTGTTTTGTATCGCAATAAGCTAGATGCTAGCACAATAAGCATCACACATTGCTTCACAATGCTCCCCTAGTACCCAACCCACAGACCCTTTGCACAGGCGGTAGAAGACGAAGTCCTACTCAAGGACTCCCGTCCAGTCACCGCCGGCCACATTACAGTGTCTAACGATGAGATTCTTTTCCTCATCAGAAGACAGAAATCCAAGAAGGCCCCGGGTGCGGATGGAATTTCCAACCATGCACTTAAGCAGCTGCCTCGGCAGGCGCTTACCTTGCTTGGGATTATCTTCAATGCTTGCTTCGACCTGAGCTACTTTCCAAAAGCTTGGAAAGAAGCTACAGTCATAGGCATTCCTAAGCCGGGTAAACCTTTGAATATCCCGGCTAATCACAGACCCATCAGCCTTCTCAAGGCATTGAGCAAACTTCTCGAGAGAGTCATACTCTCTCGGTACTTGCCCCTCTCTTATAAACTACATACACCAATGACATACCTATCCCGTCAAAAGGTGTTCAACTCTCCCTCTTTGCCGATGATACCGCCCTGTACGTCAAGGGCGTGTACGTCGACACCCTCATCATCAAACTCCAGAAGGCCGTAAACAACCTTGGAGCTTGGTTTAGAAAATGACGAATCTTCGATCATAAACACCGTCGCCCCTGCGACCCCCATATCCGAATGCTAGGTACGCCCATCCCGTGGGCACAAACCACCAAGTACCTAGGCGTAACACTCGATCGTACGCTTTCATTCCGACCTCACATACTCAGAGTTACCGAACTCGCCCGTATGTACATGGGCCGCCTAAACAGTATGTTCAGAATGTCTCTTAGGAACAAGCGAATGCTTTTTAAGGTTTGCGTCAGACTAGTCATGACGTATGCCACCCCAATCTTTGCCCATGCCAAACCCTCCTATTTCTATAATCTGCAGGTAGTCCAGAATTTCTTCTGCAGCCAGGCCACGGATGCTTGGTGGTACGTGCGAAACGCAGACCTGCACAGGAATCTCGACTTACCTACAATACAACAACACCTTAGGACGCTCTCGAAGCGATCCAAAGAGCATCCTCACCCCCTCAAATGCGAATCAGTAGCTTATACTGCTCCGTCCATGCCGTCGAGGTACAAAGTCCGTAGACCGAGAAACGCACTCTCAGATCCCAGGCTTTCGGCTAATCTGGACCAGCTTAAGGCTGCCCAGGCCGACTAATCATGATCCAAACTGTCACTTGCACCTTATGTGATTATGTCCTCAGCGGGTGACCCTATAGCGGGTCCCCGCTTGCGCACCCAGCTCCCTACCCGGGTGTCGCTCCGGTGAAGGCAGCATTCCCATGCTACAGCCGGCAAGGTGGTTTTAGTGGGTAGGTGCCACTTTGGTGAGTCCCACATCACCGTCGCGGAAGTCAGTTGCCTGCGGCAGTATGCATGACGCATCTTCCACCGCGAGGGTGTTGCTTAGGGGGCATAAAAAAAATATTAAATAACAATTCTACCTTGAACAAGTTTCAATCTACGTCGACCTGAGAACCTTCTGCCAAAGTTGTACACATAATGAACATTCCTATAATCCTAGAGGATTTGACCTTTTAAAACGTAGGTTCAAAGTCAAAACAAAGCATTAATTTTAGTGTTAAGTACTTGTATGAAGATTAGGAAAATCTTGATAATTTTCCATACCAAATGATGTCATATAATATTATATTTTATTTTATGTTATTTTATTTTTACATTTTCGGAAAACTTACAGCTACTTAAAAAATAAATAAACAAAAAGAATAAATATTAAAAATGGCCATTATCAAAGTTTTCACTTATAGAATTAACAAATAAATTATACAAATTGTCGCTTAAGTATCACAATACAAAAGTTAAATAATTTGAAGTAGGTATATACGAATAATTTAATCAATAAAGAACCGCTTCGCCATTGCTGCTTTAACACGAGGAACACTAGTATTAAATATGTCGAAATATGAGAAATATGAGCTCGCTGCTCAGCCGGTTCACCAACCGTGGGGCCCTGACCATGAACGAGTTCTGTCTGTAATTGGTACTAACTCTAGGAACATGGAGTAAACTGGGATTCCGATAGGATTTGGTGTGCACGCAAATACCAATCCCAGACAAAAGCTCCGGTAGTTCTATTTTGCTCTGAGCTATCTTGATAAGGTTAGCGACGTCGCTGTTTTGCCTGCGCACATACAATGGTAGAATGTGGTGTAGTTTACAACGTGAGATGTAGTCCAAGTCATGTATACGTGACTTATATTGAATAAATCGTAAAAAACGTTTTGCGTTCAATACGGTCAACATATATTCCATAGAGAGGGTTCCATACAGATGAGGCATATTCGAGGTGACTTCTGACAAAAGTGAATTCTGAGGATAATCGCAATACAAAGCCCAAGGCTTTAGTTGCTTTACTAACTATTCTGTCGATATGTATATTGAACAGCAACTTCGAATCAAATGTTACCCCTAAGTCAACCATAGCATCCACTCGTTATAACTCAAGATTATTAATATTATAGTTAAATACAATAGCTGAGGGTTTTCTCGTAAACGAGCAAACATAACATTTTGATATGTTTAGCTCTAATTTATTGTCTAAGCAATAGTCATAAAATTTGTTTAGGTCAGATTGTAGCTTTAGGCAGTCATGTATAGAATTAATTGGATATAAAATTTTCATGTCATCGGCATATAAGATTATTTTAGACGTAAAAATAAGAGATATGTCATTTAGGAATATAACAAATAACAATGGTCCGAGCAGAGATCCCTGTGGAATTCCAGATGGTATGCTTTTAGGTTTAGAGCTAAAACCGTACAGTACCACAATATGAGACCTATTTTGTACATAAGATGTATACCAGCGAAATAAATTCCCTTTTATACCGATGTCCTGAATTTTACGCAATACGATAGTATGATCAATACGATCAGAACATTTACTGTAGTCTGTGTAAATTACGTCCACTTGCGATCGCCTTGACATATGGTCAGACAAATAATCGCTACATAGTAAAAGATTCGATTCTGTAGATCCACCCTTCAAAAAACCATGTTGTGGATCAATAAAGCTAAGTTTAAGGGCATTGTATGTCTGCGTGTGTACAATTTTCTCTAATACTTTAGAAAAAATACATAATTTTGAGATTGGGCGGTAATTAGCTATGTCATTTTTATTGCCTTTTTTGTGTATTGGTGTAATAAAAGCGGTTTACCATATAGAGGGAATCTGTCCGAATTTCAAGGTTAGCTTATACAATAATGACAAGGGAAAAGCAAGACTTTCGGCGCAATTTTTAATAAATATAGGATGTATGCGGTCTGGTCCCGCCGACTTTGTAATATCTATAGATTTCCTTAGTTTAAGTACCTCAGATTTCTTTATTTGTATGTCATTAATGTTGTTAGTAGGGGATGAAAAGTTAGTATTGTCAATTTGGGAAGGTTCCTGGAAGGTGGAAAAAAAGTAGTCACTAAACAAGTCACAAATTTCACTGCCGGAGTTCGAGCTTACATTACCGTACTTCATTACAGCAGGAAATGAGTTCCCCTCCCTTTTGCTTTTTATATAAGACCAGAACTCTTTAGGATTGCTGAATATCTTAATTAAATATACTATATTAATATACCCAATATGGGGTGTATTAATATATAAATATATTAATATACCACGATCCCCATCTATACTAACATTTTAACTGCAGCTGCACTCGTTGCTGCTTCGATTCTCAGAAAACTATACACCAGAAAAGATGTGGACCAGCGCAACTGAATCCATTTTTTACCTTTTTTTTAACTTCTTACCTCCTGCGCCACTTTATTTCCCATACAACAGTAAAGAAATTTTTCATTTTTCATTTTAACTGAACAACTAAATACTAATATTGTTCAAAAGCGAATTGCGTGCGAATGTACTACTGTGCGTAATGAGCGTGCGATGTTAGTCTGCGCTGTAGCGAGTCGTAGTTTCGAATGTTTTTAAGGAATTATTAGGTATATTTTCCTAGTTCCAATGATTTTTTTTGGTTTTGCTTAAATGCTAGTTAATAAGAGAAGAGCATTTATTTTTGTTTAACTGAATACTTTTGTACCAATTAACTAAATATTTTTCTTTGGTAAAGCAAATTAGAGTAAGTAGGTACTTAAGTCATTGATTTCTTCTAGACTCGTAATATTATACGAAAAGTTTTTATTTTTAACTAAGTCATTGATCTTTTCTAGACTCGTAACATAATACGAAAAAATTATATTTTTTAATTAAATTAATAAGAGTAGACCATTTGTGTTTTGTTTGACCAACTACTTTTGTAACGTTTTTGTTTTTTTGGTTAATTTAATTATATTATATGAGAAGTAACTAATTGATCTCTTCTAGAGTTATATCATAATTCGAATAATTATAGTAGCTAGTACACGCTAACGATGCGCGATGACGATATGTTGAAGTCGATTGTTTCGATTGTTCAAACATCTCGATGACTCGTGATTGTTTTCATCGTACAGTCGCTGGTTTCGAGTCAACGCTCGGTACGACTAAGCAATTTGCCATCTTTGACGATGCGATGCGATGTTTGCCTGCAATCGTAATTCGCAACCGCGTCGATTGATTCAACTGGAATCGTATGGTGCGTACGTTCACTCTGTTCGTTCGTTTGACTCGTTGACACAACTCTTGTCTTAAATATAAATCGAGTTGAATCGAGGTGTTGTAGGTCGTTGGGAGTTTAATTAATGAGACATTTAGTTAATCAGTCTTATTCTTTAATTGTTTATTTTCAATACTTAATACATATAAAACAGATTGGTTTGTTGAACCGCTTCAGTTATTTAAATTCAAATTAAGAAAAAAATTAATACATGTAGTTATACATAGGTAGGTACTCAATAATATTATAAATAAGTGATAGAATCGAATCGAAAATTAAACAAGTACTTACGATTATCTCGGGCTGTCATCGAACAATCGAGATGTTTTTCGACCTGATTCAAGCGATGGCGTTGATTCGAGCCGTTTTATATTTTTGTACAAACGATTGACTTATTATGACAAACATTGTATCAAATTAGGCAAACCACGATCAATGTAATATGGATGTTGGACGATTCAGAATTAATTTATTTTATTTGTAATGTTAAAACCAGCTGGCGTAGTTAAAAGGTTCAATTCCTTGTATTTACATTTTTTTTCATTTTTGTATACATATATACACTGGACATTATCTTTTTTCAATTTTTTTTGTATTATGTCAATGTAATAAGTTCACAACTAAACAATGAAAGTAACACAACCAAAACAAAAACTTCATGAAAACACTCTCGCACGTGCATCATCAAATGAAATAAAAATTAATATTAGACTATTTTAAAGTCATATGAAACTTGCAAACGCAATAATGAACTTTATTTACCTGGTAATAAAACAGTTCAGTTACGTTAAGAACGCAAACAAAATATTGTTTTAAATACACTAGGCGCGCAAACGTTTCAATCCGAGTTCAAAGGTCATAAGTGCATAATGTGTACAAAGTGTGTACAAAGTCGTGTCATAAGTGCATCATTATAGCGCAAAGCAGATAGTACAAAAAATGGCCTACTAATAGTCAGTATATCAAATTAAAGACCAATAAATATGGATTATCATACAACCATTAGTTTAAATATATAGACCTTCCTACCATTGTAAGATATTTTTCTAAAATATATCTTTTCCCCGTTTTTTTTTGGATTCACTCTAACTAATTCATTCAAAAAAGAACTGACAGATTGTTGATTGACTGTCAAAACTAATCCGCCAATAACGTCCATTACTTGTGGGTTCATTTGACATCGTTTTGTACTTTTTTTGACATTGACATTGATACATTCAATAGAAAACAACATGGTAACTTATGATTGATTTTTCGCACATTTTTATTATTTTTTTACAAGATTTTTAGATTTAAAATTAGGGATGTTTAAGGGGGAAAAGGTTACTCATGAGTTATTCTTTCATGCGTACTACTGACCATTAGCAGGTCAAAATCCCATATTGAGTTTGACCATCATCTTTAAAGTCTGAACTCGTATAAAACGATTACGTGCGAGAAGTCTCTGTCTGTCTCTCTCTGTCTCTCAGCCGACCTATTAAAAACCTTCAAAGTATTTTATTGTAAATTAATCCCAATACACCTATACATATGGATTATAACAGTTTCGACAATGGGAAAAATACTTATATAGTTTGCAATTTTTTGACTGAGCTCATGCGATTATATTCCTTATCCTATCAGTAGTAAATTTTAAATTCCTGCTTCAAGTACTAGATACCTGTTAGAAAGGAAGTATCCGCACGGGGCGGAGTGCGTTCGCGTATTGTAATACCTTAAAGGTATTGAAATTATTCGGGCTGAAACCTGGTTTACGTACTTGGAAACAGGAAACCTGGTCGCGTAAATACGCTCCACCCTAGTCGTATGTCAACGAGTCAAACGAACGAACAGAGTGAACGTACGCACCATACGATTCCAGTTGAATCAATCGACGCGATTGCGTATTACAGATTGCAGGCATACATCGCATTGTCGATCGATGGCAAATCGCTTAGTCGTACCAAGAGTTGACTCGAAACCATCGACTGTACGATGAAAACAATCGCGAGTCATCGAGATGTTTGAACAATCGAAACAATCGACAACATCTCGTCATCGCGCATCGCTAGTACACACCACACACGCCCCGTCAAGAAATTTATAAATAACAAGGGAACGCAATTATGACAATATTCTAAGTGATAAAAATATTTTGTTTCTTTTTGTTTTTGTGAATTTGGATCGTGTGTGAAAGATGTCTCTTAGCGCGAGTGCTGAAAACCTGTCAAGTGATGCTCAAGTAAGCAAATATTTTTATTTTCATAGTTAGTATACAAATAGTAAACATCTGCTATTTTCATAAATATCATTCAATATCTACACTTTTGCAAATGCGGTTGTTAAATTCTCAGAAATGATCAAATATTTATGACTCAGTGCAGCTAAGGATAGGAAACAGTGACCTGTTTTTTTATGGAATCCGTCCGGCAAAATGCGCATTTACAGTGTTAGAAATAAATATTAGATTTTGTAATATAACACAATAAGTAAATTTCAAATTATAACATAGTGATTTGTGCTACTATAACACAAAACTATTCATGCAATGTTGCTTTATTAGAAACTTATTGAATGATTCATTCAACAGGTAGCAGGCACACTTGCATAATTAATAGTATGACACAAAGACTGCTACTTTGCACAACACATTGTGTCCTCAGTAAATCAATCCCATGTATTTATATTTTGTGCTAGCGTAAATTTATTGAAATAAAAAAATTATTTTACTTATTTACTTGTACTGTAACATTTCTATGTTATGAATTGCAAAAAAATAGCATGACTCTTAGTATAATAACAAAAAATGCTCTTAAGAAATTAAATCTTTATCAGATTTGTCATAACTAAACCAAAATCATAAATACTATGCTATTCTTCAGTATTGCATTGTCTGTCCCTTTCCATGGCTTGAACCTGCGGAATTGAATTTCTAATTTTGTCCATGCAAGCAAACAGTATCATGGGCCAAGTTGCTATGATACACACATCCTTCAGCATGGTTTACACAATTAACTTTGTCATCTTTACTGTGTGTCGCTAATTTTTGTTTTTATCTTATTGTCCTGTACTTTTCATTAAAAAAAATAGTGAAAGATTTAACAATGGATCAAATACTCCCACAAACTCAAATATGTAACTATCAAAGAAACAAAATGATGCAATATCAAGGTGCACAACAGTTTAAGTTTGTTTGTTGTCAGGTCATGTCTTATCACCTCAGTTCTATTCATGTAGTGGCAGTCAGATTGTAACTAAATTAAATCAGGTGATGGGGATAAGATTTATGAGGTTCATCAGGAGCTTATCACTCATCTACTGCTTTTAAACTTTAATCAATGTCCTGTACACGGTACTAAGTGCTCAAGAAAAACTAGATAGGCTATTAGTTTTTCTTGAGTACTCTGGATTGCTTTGCTACACTACCATATTAAAGTAAGCTCAGTGCGAACATTTTGATTTATAATTTTTACATGTCATAGCAACAATTTAAACAATTATATTGATTCAAAATTGCATAATTTTTTAAAGAATTATATTTGTGGTAAAAAGTAGGAATGCAGCGCTGTAGGTTCTTTGATAGGCATCATAATCGTTTTTGAAGTGTTTGCTTTGTGAGTGTTCCCTGTACTGCATTAACGCTAGAAATTTTCAAGTTCCACAATTGTGCTCATCAAACGGCACCTTTGCAAACACTCAATCCTGTAGTGAGCTTATAGATGTTGAGTGAACCTGGAAATAAACAAAATAAGAGAACCTTGTATGCAGCTTTTATATTTGTATCATTTGCTGTTGTTGTAAGATAGTTTTAAGGTTTTTCAATACTGTGATGAATCTTGTCATACAGTTTGCTTGTGTTGATATGTGGACGTCCCGGTTAAGTTTACTGTTCAGTATAATTTATCAATAATCAGACTCCAAGCTGAGTGTGGAGGAGATGTAACAGCCGTTTTATAAAAACACCCATACCTAGTTTTGCTTGTGTTAATTTTACATAAACTCTCCTCAAGACATCTGATGAAACTGCATAGCCGTGCCTCTGCAAGAGTTTGAACCTATTCCCAGTTATTATCACATAAAGAATCACTGTATCATCAGCAAACATGATAAGAACCACTTCATTTTATTGACAGAGTTTGTTGAAATATATAAAAAATAGAGTAAGGTAGGATAATTATTATTGGGTAAAAGTAAGAAAAAAAATTTGTTTTCCAAAACGAACAGAGAAAGCACATATAAGTATACAGAGATATAACCATTCATTGTTATTATTACATACATACACATAAATTAATGTAATTGAAATTTGGGGAAAAATAACTTTTCAAAATTTATCTTAGAAGCAAATCATTTCCTTTGCACCTCATCCAGGAAAAGCTCTTTTAATTGAATTTTAAATTGATATTTGTTAGAAGCTTTCTTTATATGAATTGGCAATGCGTCCCATAAATGCACTGCTCTTACAGCTAAGGAAAAAGAGTAAGATGCAGTGTTACGAGCTGGTGTTGTTAGAAGCAGACTCTGGAGTGATCCGAGTTGTCTTTGATGTGTGGTGTGAAGGAAGGAGAATTATCTTTGAGGTATTGTGGGTAATGAGAATCAAAGAGTACAGAATATAAAAGACGAGTGTCGCGACGTCTACGTATTGGAAGCCATCGCAATTGTTCACGGTAGGATGATATGTGATCAAATTTACGTAAATTGAATAAAAATCTAAGATAAAAGTAATCGGAAATTTTATTTATTTTGTTAGCAAAATTGTTCACGCATATTCCAGTAGCCTCTGGCCACGCTAGCGCATCACGGGCAGCGTGCCGCATCTCGCATTGCCACTCGCCGACATGACAGGACCGTTACATCCAAAATACTGCTCGACGAAATCGTAATATGACAGCCATGATGTTAGTTACGAGGCTCTACAGCTCTTCAGGCTTGTTAAAAAGCGATAAAGCCATCCGGAATCGTTTACGTGAAGTGAGTCTGCGTTCCCTACGACCGCTGAGAGTCCTCCCTAACGCATTTGAATTTGGAGAACCAATGGACGTCATGAACGTTTAAGCTGTTGTCAGGAAGTTCATCCGTATGGTGGGGGAACAATAATGATTTGGGCTGGTATTTGGATCGTTGGATGAACCGATCTCATTTGGATCAGGGGCTACCTCAATGCTCAGACGATTGGATTGTTTCAGACGTAATCACCCCTTTGCGAGGCCAGTTGGGTCATTCGTTTCAACTAATGCACGTCCAGACACGGCTAGAGTTGTAACATGCACTCTTGCCTAAGCTGCTATTAACGTTGTGTTGTGGCCTTCTCAATCGTTAGACCTCAACCCAATCGACATCAACAAAATTATTTTTTTATCAAAAATATAATTTCTTTTTATTATTGTAATAGAATTAACAATCAGTCTTCTTTATATTTTTAAAATAATAGAATCAGACTAAACAAAAATAAACTAAATGTTATGTTTTCTTTCCAGATTACACAATCAAAACAAAAAAACAAATTAAATGCGCTTCTAAAATCAATTTATATTTTTTATTCATATTATACAAGAGTTACTTTTTACTCAGTCTTTGTATTACTCAGAATCAGTCACATTTACTACATAATTAGTATGATATTCCTCAAAACAAGCAGGGCAAAGAGGATTTTTGCAAATCTTATACCTGAGCCTCGTTTCCTTGCGCTTTTTCTTTTTGCTGCATAGAAGGCAATTAAGGTATTTAATGTTCCTCTTTGAATTTTCTGTAGTCGGAATGTCTTCAGGCCAGTGACTATTGTAAACTCTCTTTGCTGGCTGTTGCCTTGTTCCGTGCGTCTACTGGAATAAATACTTCCTATTCTGATAATATCTTTGCCCTTTAAGTTACAATCGACTTTAGAAATCTGCATAATTAGCTTATTCCGATAGCTCTAAAATTTTGCCCTTCTAGGTAGTTTGCAATCAGGCAATAAAGCTGACCTCCCCTGTGAATGAGGGGTATGCGTATGCGCTACAGATATGGGTTTGCCATCATAAACCCAGTTTAAAGTAGCCACATAAAAAATAACATTTGAAATTAATATTAATGTACAATGTAGTTTTATGAATTAGAATAAAAAAATTAAAGTAAACATATTTAATTTAAAAAAGGATATTTTATTTCCCGAATAAGACTTATTATACCAAAAAACGACACATTTTAGTCGTACATTAATTCACGGAACTATAAGCAGAACGAATTATGCTCAAAACTCACCTAATAAAAGAATCCATAAATCCAATAAAAGTTCCAACGGCAAGAAGTCTTTGTAAACTATAATTTTACTAAATTACACTGAAAGTAAAAACATTCATTATTACATAAACATATTTATCTGAGCGATTTAGTCCTATCGGATCTTGTTGTAGCGATACATCAAAATGTCTATACGAATCGGGAATCGATACCTGTCATTCATTCATTTTCATTTTATGTCGATGGTTATCCCTAATGTTTGTATTTAAAAAAAAAGAAATAACGTCAATTTTTTAAAATCTAATTGTAGTTTTTTTAGTTGTTTTTAAAAGGGCGGCAGTGTTTTCTGAGTTACTGGTGTGCAATTTTAGGTCTCATTAAACTATGGTAGCATAATAAAGCCTAAGACTTTTTGTTAGATTATCTTTTAAAATTCTCGATTCTTCAATACTTTCATTTTCTTTTCTTTCTTCGCTTTGTCTGCTTCTCAGGATGCTCATTCTGGTTCGTTGATTTTGTAAACGTGCTTCGTGCTCTTCTTCCGTTTCATTTCTTCGATATTATTTTTGTTTCCGCCGTTTCGCTGCAGAACTGGCAAGATCTCCTCCTCTTTTAAGTCTAGGCATTGTATTCTGTAAAATATAAATTAAATAAACATTTTATAGACAAATATATTGTTACGTAAACGTGGGGTACATTGAGACAAAGAAAAAAAAATTTATTTAAGAGAATTACAATTAAAAGAAAAGAAAAAAATCCCATTAGAATTAATGAAACTATTAAAAATACTCACATTTGATATTTTACAATAAAGGCTCACAGACAACTTTTTTCTTCTTCGCTTCGAAATCGAGAATTAATTAAACAAATTATTAAAAATACTCACACGTGATACTTCAAAGTAAAGGCTCACAGATAACTTCTTTCTTTTTGGTTTCGAAATCGCTTATTTCACTGTTTAAATCGAACTAACTCTGGCGGGCGACACCGGGATCTTATATATTCAGAGAGCTAGGCTCTAGGATATTCGAGAAAGTTTGGGAATATTTTCTTTCTCACACCTTCTAGAATGCTCTCGACATTATCGTCCGCCGTAACAATAGTTTCTGCAGCTGTAGCATACGTAGTAAAGGCGCGAAATTTAAAAACTTAAATTTTAAAATGTTTTCAGAACCAATATGAATAACTAAACTTATGTCGCTTTAACTCCAAAATATAAGTTAGCTACTGCTGTATAAATACACAAAATTTAATAACTTTATTATAGTAACAAATGTAATTTAAGACTTTATTGAAATTGGAATTTTAAATTTCGCGCCATTACTACACATGCTGGAATTGCTCGCAGCGCCTTTCGAAATGCACCTCAAATAATCGTTGTTCTTAAATATTGTGTGTGTACAATGAATGAAGTTTAAATACTCGACAACAGATGGCGCCACTACGCTTAATTTCCAAGTTGAAGGGTTGGAAAAGCCGTTATATCTTTAAAAACACGCCCTTTAAGTTAAAACGGGAACTTTCTTGTTCGAGGGGGGATAAAGGGCTATCACACTATATAAGTCCCTTTATCGTGCTGGGACTCCTTTTTAAGTTTTATCGGCACGCACATTTTATCAACTTAGTTTTATTATATATAATGATAATGATATAAAGAAGACCGATTGTTAATTCTGTTACATTAATAAAAAGAAATTATATTTTTATAAAAAAATAATTTTGTTGATTTGTTGATGTCGATTATCGCTTTGCCAAAGCGATTAGATTTAATAATTCAATAATCAGTATGGGTAACATCACTAAAATGCCAAAGGGTCATTGACGTTTCATTGTTACTAATTTTTTTTCTGAATCTGGTCAAGATAATATGTAAATACTTGTTATACCAATTATATTATTAGTCAATTTTATTATAAGTACTAAACCATATTTTATGTACACAGTTTTTTGTTGAAACTCTCATGAAATCAATATGGCGTGTAAGTTTACTTAATAAACATATACGAAGTTTGCAGTAAAGTTAAGATCCCACTTGATTTTTCAGTACAGATGTAGCAGATAGTTGAATAAAAGTATTTGGTACTTAAAATTATATTATGTTTTGTAGCTGTCACTTAAAAACTGCTACACGCTATTAATATTCTCAACATTGCTACTACAGAAACGAAACGTACGTATGAATGAACAAAATCTAATCGTTCACTCAACCATTCAATCAACAGTTCAATCAAAGTAGCAAGTCAGGGGTATAGGCGTTGCAATTTGCACCTGTAGGCACAATATGATACGCTCCAGACCTGCTATGCTTTAATCCGAATATTTCCCAAACTACAGAACTAGTCACGCAAATTTTTTACACGTCTTCATGCACAAATTCTCTTAGAAATTTGGCATATTCGCTAGCTTACACGAATTTAACATGAATATGAATAAAAAAATCATTATTACGAGTGGGTTAGATGCCAAGATACCACGGTTTCACCGAATATCTCGTAAAGTAGGTATAATATGCACAAATTTTTAAGAAGGAGTATTTAGTGTTGTTGCCGCTGCGGAGTGTAATTCCGGTCGGGCTACGTGTACAATAAAAGGTCTATTGGATATCTATAAAGCAAAGTTAAATACACAGTTTGAATTGAAGGCGAACCAGTTATATCTTCTATTGTTTTATTGTAGTCTAGGAAGGGGATTTATTCACGGCATTTGGCAACTTCTGCGACTGTGATAACTGCTGGGATTCAAAGACATCTTGTTACGCTAAGGAGCAGGAGGTTTGGGAGTGATGAATTCTCTATCCATTAATAAAATTTAATTTGTCGATGTCATAAAATTTGTCGATAAACTACCAAAAATAAATAATGTGCAACTTACCTACAAGATATCAATTTTCCACGGAGATTTTCCGTAAACGCCAAATTGACAGCCCCGACGAGAATTATAATACATAAATAATAAAAATACACAACTCTCAATCCTTGCTTCTGATACATTTTGGTTTGAACATTCGAATGTCAGTTACCTGCCAGTTACATGCCAAATGCAGTAAACCTTTAAATTTTAAAATTTAAGTTTTGTTCATTTTTATTAAAATTCATTTACTCGTGCAATTTTTCTGACACGGATGTACTTTTTGCTATGTAGAGATAATGGTCTTTTCCAAGATAAGATAAAATCGCCTAAAGAATTGGAATTGTCATTTTAAGAAATTCACTTTACTTCGTAGAGAAAAGGCGTGAAAAGGAAGCTGAAATTGGTTGAAATAAGCATCGAATATAGTATAAAATTTCACGCCCGAGTGACTTAGGTTCGAGTCCTGGCCGGGGCATTCATTTGTGTGACGAACACAGATGTTTGTTCTCGGATTATGGTTGTTTATATTTATGTATGTATGTTTATACTGAGTTCCCCCCCAGCTCGCTGTGTGGTCATTCATAACACATGGTCTGCTTATTTTGGGGCCATATAGTGTGTTTGTTTGTCTGGGGATTTATTATAATTATTATAATTGAGTGACATTAGTCCACTTCCAACAACCCTTCCAAAGAGTGGCACTCGATGCTCTTGAGAAACCCGACACAAATCTAACCGCATGAGACGCAGATAGGTCAGATATAGCTGAAATGAATTCCCGCCATGTTCAGCGTTTTGCATTAAGACTCCGCTTCTGCCCCGCGCGACCCGCGCCCCACGCATCATTTCAATAAAATTCGTTATCTCGTCCCGATGGCACTACCGCCTTCGAGGACGACGAGAAAGCTGAATGCTTCGCGGAGTACCCAACCTACAGACCCAGCGCACATCCAGGCGGTGGAAGACAAAGTCGTTCGCAAAGACTCCCGTCCTGTCACCGCTGACCCAATTACAGTGTCTAATGATGAGATTCTCTTCCTCATCAGGAGACGGAAATCCTAGAAGGCCCCGGGTGCGGATGGAATTTCCAACCATGCACTTAAGCAGCTGCCTCGGCAGGTGCTTACCTTACTTGCGATTATTTTCAATGCTTGCTTCGACCTAAGCTACTTTCCAAAAGCTTGGAAGGAAGCTACAGTCATAGGCATTCCCAAGCCGGGTAAACCTTTGAATATCCCGGCTAATCACAGACCCATCAGCCTACTCAAAGCCATGGCTAAACTTCTTGAGAGAGTCATACTCGCTCGAATGAAGGACCACCTGTTCCCAGCGGACGGTGACCCCCTCAATATCCCCCACCAATTCGGCTTTCAAGCCAAACACTCGTGCCCTCAGCAAGTCCACCGAATTGTCGAGTGCATACTTCGACGGCTTCTACCCTAGACGACTGAAAACAGTCGCGGTATTCTTCTACGTAGCCAAGGCTTTTGACAAAGTCTGGCACGCGGGTCTCATTTACAAGCTTCACAACACAGGCTTGCCCGACCGACTAGTCAAACTAGTCGGCTCCTACCTTAAAGATCGCACCTTTCGTTTTAAACACGAAGGTACGCTCTCCACCCCCCGCCCCCTCAAGGCGGGCGTCCCTCAGGGCTCGGTACTCGCCCCGCTATTATATACTACATACACCAATGACATACCTATTCCGTCTAAAGGTGTTCAACTCTCCCTCGTTGCTGACGACACTGCCCTATACATCAAGGGCGTGCACGTCGACACTCTCATCACCAAACTCCAGAAGGCCGTAAATGACCTCGTAAATGACCTCGGAGCCTGGTTTAAAAAATGGCGTTTCGATGTTAATCCAGAGAAAAGCTCTGCGATGCTCTTCGATCACAAACGCCGTCGCCCCTACGACCCCCACATCCGAATGCTAAGTACGCCCATCCCGTGGGCACAAACCACCAAGTACCTAGGCGTAACGCTCGATCGTACGCTTTCATTCCGAACTCACATACTTAGAGCTACCAAACATGCCCGTCTGTACATGGGCCGCCTTAACAGTATGTTAGGCCGGCACAGTAAAATGTCTCTTAAGAACAAGCGAACGCTTTTTAAGGTTTGCGTGAGACCAGTCATGACGTAAGCCGCCCCAATCTTTGCACATGCTAAACCCTCCGATATGTATAAACTACAGGTAGTCCAGAATCTCTTCTGCCGCCGGGCCACGGATGCTCCGTGGTACGTGCGAAACGCAGACCTGCACAGAGATCTCGAACTACCTACTATACAACAACACCTTAGGACGCTCTCCACCGGTTTTTTTAAGCGATCCGAAGAGCACCCTAACCCCCTTATACGCGAGCCAGTAGCTTATACTGCTCCATCGATGCCGTCGAGGTACAAAGTCTGTAGACCGAGAATGCACTCTCGGATCCCCCCGTTCAACTTTCGGCTAATCTGGACCAGCTTAAGGCTGCCCAGGCCGTATAATCATCAATATAAATGTCATTTGCACCTTAAGTGATTAGAATTCTCAGCGGGTGACCCTCTAGCGGGTCCCTGCTTGCGCACCCACCTCCCTACCCGGGTGTCGCTCCGGTGAAGGCTGACAGCATTCCCATGCTACAGCCGTTTAGGTGGTTTTTAGTGGGTAGGTGCCACTCTGGTGAGTCCCACATCACCGTCGCGGTGCATGACGCATCTTCCACCTCCCTCCCGAGAGGGTGCTTCGGCAGCAAAAAAAAAAACGCGCTCGTCCTCCGTCCTCGGCGGTTCCTGCAGCGAGTGATATTTCATCTCGCTAATACTCATTTTTATTTGTCATGTAATTTGCTCAGTTTTACTTAAAGTTAACGCTTGTATTGTGAATTCCATTAAATTCCAATTCCCCTTCCATTAAATTAACTATATTATTAGCTCTTGTGACCCCATAAACGAAAATAATTGTAGCGGCGTACCCTATTCTAAATAAACGTGTGTATTTAACAAATCGCATTATTATTCATTTCTCCAGGTCGCTGCGCAATCAACGATCGATCGTCGATCGGTAGAATGGAACAGTCGACGTTGGTCGATTGGTGTGGTAACACCCTTACATACATCGCGGTCAGTGTTTTAATTACGATAATCAATCGTGAATCTTAAGGATTTTATAAGGTCATGTTTGATAGCGGCAAACGTGCCGATGACGGACGGCTCAAAATCTTTTTTTACTTAACAATTTGCTTCAAACAAGATGTTTGTACCAATCATCTTAAATGTTTCTTTTATTTTTTATATAGGTATAACATCATTATAATATTTAAACTTCCCATTTCATTTATTCATCCAATTGCAGAACATTGCCGTATTGACTAATCGATGTGTACAAAAATAAACCAACGACTTTAGTTGGCTGACGTTAAAGAATAATTTATTATTTTTACCTTTTCAAATAAAACTTTGCATTTTCTTTATAACAAAGTATTTGAAAGCTGTTCACAATTGAGTATTATTCAATTTTAGTTAATACTAGATAGGTTTTATTGCTTCGGTCGTGTTGGTTAAGTGCAACCGAAAGTCGGTCTGATGAAAAGGATAGTCGACCTAGCTTCCGAGTGTACGTGGCAGTAAAGGCGAAACCAAAATAGGTCGACAGTACGTTCTTGTGGACCTATTTTATTTTTATACACAGTTATTTTAACATAATAGATTAAAGCAACATCGAAGAAATGAATCTACTATTGGAATAAGAAAATATTTTACAAACCTAATTGTATTTTGTTGATGAAAGTGAATTGTGCAATGTTTGTCGTTTGGGGTATTTAGCTTAAAACGAAAGGAAGCGTTTTTGTTTTATGCGCACCGATCGTTTATTAACTGTTCGTAGTACATTACAATGATACACTACAATAGCAATTTAATGATTTTTAGCAACTTTGCATATCTCAAGATAGTTTGAGATGCTACGTTGCTATCATTAATATTAAAAGCATAGGTATATTCTTTTGGAGGCCATTATCTCATTTGTCTATTCTCATACTTATCCCCACTTTATCTTCGTTTTTATTAATTTTTACATTCAGGGCAATCGGAGAGGCCCAGGCTAGCGTCCCTCATACTACACTGCACCAACACCGGGGACATATTTTAGTCAAATATGTTCTATATAAGAGGTCCATACTTTAATAAAAACTCTGTTCTATCTCTTTAGGGGTCATCCGTAATTGCGTCATACGTGATAAGGTTAATAAGGTTTGATATCTTCGTTATTTCATAGCGTTGTCTTGTGCAAGGAAGGGTAATTGTAATTATTTTATCATACAAGCATTAAATCTAAATGAATATCAGATTTTGTTTTGTTTCAGAGTTGCGATGGAGGTTCAATGTGTCTAGAGCTGGCTCTGGAAGGCGAGCGTCTCTGTAAGGCAGGTGACTGCCGCGCCGGAGTGGCTTTCTTTCAGGTAGCGATGATAAGATAGCACGTGCAATAACACCGTACTTTTTAAAAAGTTTACCTCTCTTGGATTACTCACTGACCTCATAGATGTACTCAGGTATTGGTTTAATAATCAAACAAATTGGGTAAGATGGGAAGACGCTGCATCTGATGAATTTCGGCTTGAGTCTGGTGTAAGACAAGGGGGCTTTACATAACCTTTCTTATTCAATTTATATGTTGATCAGCTGAGCGTTGAACTCAGCAATACTATGGTCGGCTGTTCAGTTGATGGAAAAATAATAAATAAGTTGCGCCGATGACATGGTGTTGCTGAGCCCGTCGATCCGCGCTTTGAGAAAGTTGTTGAGGGTGTGTGAGAATTATGCAGACAGTCATGGACTTATGTATAATGTCAAAAAGTGTGCACTTTACTTTACTTACTACTGTTTAGTGCAGGTAAAAAGTTACCCACTAACATTCCTGGGCTCAGACTCAATAACATTGAATTAAAGCGGACCGTTCAATGTAAATATCTTGGGCACGTTATTACTTCCAACTTAACAGATGAAGATGACATCGAAAGAGCACGTGGAGCTCTCGCTGCACGTACCAATATGCTGGCTCGAAGGTTTGCGCGTTGTACACCACAGCACGTAGAGCTCTCGCTGTACGCACCAATATGCTGGCTCGAAGGTTTGCGCGTTGTACACCACAGCACGTAGAGCTCTCGCTGTACGTACCAATATGCTGGCTCGAAGGTTTGCGCGTTGTACACCACAGCACGTAGAGATCTCGCTGTACGTACCAATATGCTGGCTCGAAGGTTTGCGCGTTGTACACCACGAGTTAAATTAACTTTATTTAGAGCCTATTGTCAATCTTTTACACGTGCAGCCTTTGGGTTAGTTATACAAAGAAAGATGACTCAGCTCTACGTGTACAATATAACAACGGTTTTAGAACACTGTTGGGGCGCCGCGGTGCTGCAGCGCGTCAGCCATGTTCGCAGAGGCTTAAGTAGATGATTTTTTCGCGATTACAAGGAAAATGGTCGCCTCACTGATGCACCGGACCTGCGACAGCTCTAACAGTATTCTACTAGTATTAAAGTAAAAGATTGATAGCTCTAAATATTAAAACATTGGAATAGTTGCCACCTACATTTTGCTAGTAATAACGTTTTTCTGTAAAGGTGCTCCCACACAGCAGTTATATAACGTTAGAGACTGTTGCTTAACATTTGGTGTCTAACTTTTCTAAACAAATTATAACAAAAGTTATAAATTGTTAATGATGTTATACGACTTAATTGAACAAAATATTTTACAACTGATACCAACATGATATAAAAATATATAACTTTTGTTGTAAAACATCATCAGGGCCTCAGCTGGACGTTAGCGGAAACAGCCAAAGCCCAAACTGATTTGAACATAATGTTATACAACGATTTCAACCAGTGTGGAAGCGTTCATAACATGTAACATTTCTTGACATGTTTTAGCGTATATACACGCTGTTATAAAATGTTATCGTGTTACACAATGTTGTATAACGTTATATAACTGTTGTGCGGGAGCACCTTATAATGAAGGCTAAGGCTGCAATTTATTTGACCCAACGTCAATAGCAATCTGACACTGTAATTCTGGTAGACTTTTGGCCGGTACTAGCATTGCTTTTACCTCTCATTCATGTTATTCTCTTTTTTCTCTTTCCTTTTATTATTCTATTGTTATTCGTAAATATTGCGTTAGCAAACAAAACATATAACATAAATATTCTACTTGATCGTTTTCCTTTTCGGATCTGGAAAAGCGAGTGCAATTATTTTTTATAATAATACGACGCTAAGAGTTATTTTTGAATATCTATAAGAGAGATTTATGGGGACGTTCTATTAAAACTTAAGATTACAGTTTTACCACTGAAAACGGTTTTACCCAAAGTTTTAGAGGTATTTACTTACCCAATTTTTAGTTCATTTGCTATCGAACAAAATAAATGTTTTTATAATTTCAGCACATTGTTTCTGTATTTGTTACTATGTATTTCAACATTTTAAGGATTTTACTTTGTTTACTGACTTATATAAATCATTAAAATGTAAAAGTAGGTAAAAGTGCATCACCCTCATTGACATAACAAATGAACGGTGGGTCTAATACAAAATTGACGTTATAGTGTTCCGAGTTAACCCACACAAGTGCAGAATCATGAATAAATTATATCACTTGAAATTTAAATCATGTGCAATTGCATTACAGCTGATTATTGCTTGTCTCAAGTCCACCTTTTGTAACTGTGACTAGGAAGTTGCCAATAAGAGCTCCTAAGCCTCGACTACTTTAAGCGCTTCAATTTTGATAGTTTTTACCAAGTAATATGTAATTTAGGACGTGTTGTGGGGCGGTCGATCAAATCAAGGCTGGCAAGATATTCACACCATTTTCGTATGTTCATTCCATTTTTAGCCGGACGCTTTTGAGCGCAGACCTGTTGTCCACTTGTTTGTTAGTCAATGACCTTCATGGATGCACTTTCACGCAATTTACAATCCAACCTTTTACTACATAGTTGTTCTGTTACTTCATGCAGAATGCATGCTCGATATATAAGCATGTTAAGTGAAAAAATAGAATTTAGCATTGATTGGCATTTCCACATGCAGGCAGCCATCCAGGCGGGCACGGACGACCTGCGCACGCTCAGCGCCATCTACAGCCAGCTCGGGAACGCCTACTTCTATCTCGGCGATTACAACAAAGCCATGCAGTTCCATAAACATGATCTGACATTAGCTAGGTGAGTTTTATATGTCAAAGTATGGTAATATCCGGATTTGCGCTGATTTTAAATTACCATTGAATTATTTGCTCGAAGTCGACCGCTAGAAGCCGACACGCGTAGAGGATTTGCTTAGTGCAATCTTGGGGTGTAACCGTGGTGTTACAGTCGACGTCGACCGATAGATTCTACTAGACCAATCGGTCGATGGTAGAATGGAACTAGTTTTTCAATGTGCAAGTACGAAAGAAGAATGGCAGGAGCCGCTGTATTCTCAAAAATGTTTATCCTCCACTAAAGCCTAATTAAACATGCAGTAATAAGAAAAGCTTTAAAAACCTAACCTAAAATCGGGATGTAACGAGTGATATCTAGATAAAATACGGAGGTTTAATGGGATATTGACAACACGGAAATATAGTAATATTCCTACTGGGCGATTGATAAATACTTTATTTGGTACTAAAAACACAAGGTCATGATTTTTGGTTCTTTAATGTGGCGTGGAATATTTGCGTTGAATGTAATTTCAAATTCATGTTATTCTTATTATTTCCATCTTCTATAATGTGAATTATTAATCTCGTAGCATATTATATCGTCGTGACGGCTGATTTTCACAAAGTGAAGTGCTATGTTAAAATATTTATCATAAATAAGAATTCATGCCGAATCTAATACATGAATATTTTCTCTTATTTTTGATATCTTTACAGAAAGCCCAATTTGAAAGTCGACAGGTTATTTACTCTTGAGCTTATTAAAAACAAAGACAAATATATATTTCTTCAATATATAATGTCTTATAAAATTTAAGATAATATGTTTACATTTAATTACATTACATATTGATGTTTGCATACAAGTAACGTCTACCAAAAATAACATCAAACATAGATCCAGCCTTCATTTTGCGTTGGTAGAATTTTATCTAATTAAATATTGAAAAATATTTTTTACCCTAATGTGACTTTTTGGTACCCGACATTGTACAATTAAAATGTAATACATTCGTAATCCGCGGTGCGTATTGCAACTAGTCTTTCTTTTGTTTCTCTGCATAAATCAACATTTTGTATTTGACTGTAGCGCACTTAAATTGCTGGATAAAAAGGTTAATTTGAATTATTTCCTACAAGCAAACAGTGTCTAGGTCCATTTACCTACATCTTTTATAAATATTGCGTTTTATGTTTCTCAGTGAGAAAGTGAAGGATGTGTGCTGTAACTATTGTAATAATTTTTTCATATGTACTTTGTATGCATCTGTTTTTTCTCCAAAATAAATAAGTAGAAAACCGACTAAAAATCTAGTGAAACTTTTTTCTTTTTGAACAATCGAAAGTATGCTTCTAATAGGAGACATTATTTATATATTTTATGTTATTATAAGCCAAGTTATTAAAGTTATTTATTAAGGTAAAAAATTAAGAACAATATTGAATCCTAATTTATGCAGATTTTATAGACATAAACTCTAAAGCGTTGTCTCTTTTACTCCCACATACGAAATCAGACCACATCTCGCTCTTCGAGTTTGTTGAAACGAATAGCCATGTCAATTTTAAAACGTCATTTTAAATAGAAAAATAAAATAAAAAAATAGTACTTACGCAAGAAAAAAACGTTTATTCTATCTTTAACAGTAACAGTGTAATAAGTACTCTATCTAAACACACAAGAAGGTATTGTACGGTATTAAAAACACAGAATAGGGAATAAGTTTTGTTTGACGTTAAGTCATGACACTGGGTTGCACAAGACTGAGTCAAAAGGCCGGCAAATGCCCTGCATTTGCGTTCCCATTTTTGAGAGCGGATAACCTGTCTATATGTAATCACTGACTACGAACGTGTCCGGGCGAGTCTAACCACTCTTGAGCTCACGCACACATATTTACCATGTTTGTACACATGGTCGTTTGGTTACTACAAGTAAAGCAGACATCGCTTCGTGAGTAAACAGTACTCGTGTACAATTGACAAACATTCACCTCCGAATGGCCACTATCCTTCTGTAGTATATACGTTTATATGTATTCTTTGACTGTACTGTGTCAGGTTTATTCCCACAGTCTGTAATGCGCGGTTTACTTGTATTAAGTAGTTAAGTTGGTAACTAAATTTTAACAAAATTTTAAGTTACTGCATGTCACTTGTGTGTCCAAACGGATTAAGTTGTTAAGTTCATAAGTTCAATGAAGATGAGCAGTGATGAATCTCAAGGAATTCGTCAATTCTGTAAATATATGTTAAATGTGATTTTGGACAAATTCAGAGAAGAATTTTATTCGGAAATTAAAATCTTTACACTTATATGTTTTTTTCTAAATTTTTATTCTACAAGCATATCTGTTTTAAATATTGTTCAACAAATTTTAAAGTTGAACCTAAACTCCATTCCGACATTTAAAAACAAAAGAGTAAATGCGAAATAAATAGGAGCTCTTGCCGCCACCAGCTTTGTCAACTTATGCACTGAACTAAAAAAATAAATAAAACAAAATAAAAAATAAAAATAAATTACTTTTTCAACAGGACTATGAACGATAAACTAGGTGAGGCGAAAGCGTCAGGGAACTTGGGAAACACGTTGAAAGTAATGGGCAAATTCGCAGAGGCGATACAGTGCTGCAAAAGGCATTTGGAAATATCCAGATCCTTGGGTGATAAGCTGAGCGAAGGCCGAGCTTTATACAATCTGGGCAACGTGTATCACGCGCAAGGGAAGCAACTTGGGCGAGTCGGACAAAACGATCCCGGACACTTCCCTCAAGAAGTGCGCGAGTGCCTTATGCAGGCTGTGACTTATTACGAGTAAGTAAATTTTATTATTTATATAAAAGTGCTGAAGAGACACCATCAAATCTAAGCGAGCGCTGAGGATGATGATCCAGCGTTATCTTTTTTAACATACTTAGGAGCGGTATTCCCGTTCGGGTTTTGGCAAGGCGAGCCAAATTTGACGAACTGCATCAAGCCCGAAAGGAATGATCGGCACTGGATCACGTGTTTTAATTGCCTTAATTCTTTGTCGTTCAACGAATGTTGCCGAACCGAAAGTGGGTAGAACGTCAGACGAATGCCTGATATGTCATATCTGATATGTTTGGTGCAATCAGAGCTCTTGTCACATTGGATACGCTTTTTGTCTTCCATCTCACCTGATGGAAAGTGATGATTAAGACTAGTACGGTACAACCCTATCGAAAACGTACCATTCACTCCACTCTTAAAGCTTCCAGGACTACACGTTTTGGAAAAGTTGACGCATTCAACTCATTCCATATTCTCCACTTCAACCACAAGGCCGCTTACAATGTTTACATTTCATATTTAAACATCACACGTATATTTTTATTTTTAAGTATATAATATATTTGTTCGAAGTTTAAATTTTTCAAAATTTTTTTTAACATCAATAAAACCTATAAAACATTTTTATTTTTTTGCTCATAACTTTCTGAATGACCCACGTATTTCATTTTAAAACATCTTTTAAAGAATGTTGAATGGTGACGTCGTTGCTATCTTTTTAAAATCTAGTCTAATCTAATCTATATTATACTAGCTGTTACACGCGGTTTCACCCGCGTTATTCTAAATTTCGTGGGAATATCGGGATAGAAAGTGTGTTGTTCCAGACTATAAACTATCACTGTGCCAAATTTCACATTGATTACGTGAAAGGGTAACAAACATCTATCCATACTTACAAACTTTCGAGTTTATGATTTGAGTAGGATTAGTAGGATTAAAATGAGCTTAATCGCTTTTAGAATCAAAATAGATTATAAATACCTAAGGTTACTAGAATCAGATTTTCATTATTACATTCCGAATTGTTTCTCCATGCATAAAACATTGGTTCTATAAATATGCCTGCCTGTTCAATTGAAAAAGAAAAGTATTGAACTCAGTGACATTTAAGGCCATCGCAAACTTTAGATCAACTTTAACTCTGCTTCATTATTTAAACTATGTCTATGGGCCCGAACACCAGTTACGATAAGTAAATCCTGTGTTTGTTATTTTAATCGTAGCTAAATATATATGTAGGTATAGTTCGTTCGCGTCAAGAATGCAGTGAGTCATCGATGCATCTATAGATACTAGCCAATGAGATTACCTTTGGCTTTACCATTGGCTATAACCTAATGCTGAGACGATACGTTACTGCATTGTTAACGCGAACGAACTATAGATCCGTGTGATATTGAAGCCCTATGAGTCTTAACTTACCTACGAAACACAAATACTGTGTTAGTTATTTTATTCGTGCAATATTTTTTTCACCTTTCTGTTTCATTCGTGTAGCCGTACATACCGTCATACACGCATGAGAGACGAGTTCTGGGGGTAATTAAGTTGACCCCAAAGTAATTGTGTCTTAGAGTCTTGCGTGTATGCTCAGTTTTAGATCTTTATAAAAGTTAAAGACTATAAAACTAAGTGCAACATAACCGTGTAACCGAGATATTTATTTGAGTGAGAGTCCAGATCAGATCAATTTTATTTTTACATCATGTTCCTATATACCATCCTTGGTTCGCTTCCTTCTATATCCTTACTTAAGTCAGTTTGGTAAAAAAATTGTGATAGTTGTGCTGACCTATTTCCAGCAAAAGTATCTTGAGCCTTATCTTTATTGTAAGTAATGGCTCAAGACTTATTGAGACAAAGGTGACTTTGAATAATACTAGCTAAATTACGTACACACATATTTTTAGCATCACTTTTCCACAATTGAACAAAGACCACTGTTATGCTCTAAATCCTAAAAGCTAAAAGTTTTAACTGCTGAATACCCATAGTGATAAATTCAAGTTTTTGAGTAAAGTTCAAGTGAAAGTACGAAGCAGCTTAAAGTTTAAGTTTGTTTGGTCATGCAGGGAGAATTTGGAGATGATGCGGGTTTTGGACGACCGACAAGCGATGGGCCGAGCTTGTGGGAACCTCGGGAATACATGCTACCTGCTGGGCGACTTCACAAGGGCGATTCGCTACCACACGGAGAGACTGCATATAGCGCAACAGTTCGGAGATAAAGCTGCAGAACGGAGGGCCAACAGCAACCTTGGAAACTCGCACATATTCCTGGGACAGTTTGAAAATGCAGCAGAGCATTACAAGTAAGTACTTTTTATAAGTTGTTGATTTGTTGTATGAAACATGAAAAACGTTAATATTTTTGAATCGTATTGTAGCCGTGTACAAAAATGTGCATTTCATACTGTCATATTGAATGTCTTCTGAATTTTTTCACAAATAATTTACAGTGCGTGCTGCTGGTTTGTGGAATTCCCTACCTCCTTACCTACATACCGCTTGGTCTGTAGATTGTCACTTCTTCTAAATTCAATTAAAAAAATATTATCTATCTAATATTTATCCAACATAACATTTTATTCATTTATATATTAACTACTTATACTTACTTTTTTTTTATAAATAATATTTATGTATAACTACTTAATATGTAGGCATGTGTAATATTATAGTTTTTATTCATTATAGTGTACCAATTTATTAATACATTCTCAACTCTTTAAAAACTCTGCCCAATTATTTACAATTTGTTACAGAAAATTTTTTTCAATTTCAAAATTTTGATCAGGCCACCCACATTGTCAGTGTCCTTATTTAATTGTTTTTTTATTGTATTTTGTTTTGTTAATGGCAATAAAGAGTTTTTATTATTGCTATTTGGCTTTTGACTTAACGTTTTAAAATTCAGCAACGAAATTGATCTTAAGAATAAACTAGCACGCATTGGTGTCAGCGGACATGACGCCGCTGACAATTTAGCAAACAAGGCGTGTTGAGATGGCGTAGAACATACAATGCTACTATGTTTTTTCGGACTTTTTGCCAAAATATAAAGAACTGTGTTACAATCAGTTGAACATACGATCAACATACGATCTCTTGAAAAAGGGAGATTCCCAACCATCTACATTAAAATAAAATGTTTAAAGATATCTGTCAGGCTTCGTTCTGGCTGGACACCATCCGACCAAAAAGTTTGCATTTTAAGGATACTCGATCATCCCTACTGTGACCTATTTGGTGTGGTTGACGATGTGCAACATTTGTTAGTTGAATGTATCAAAAACCAGACAGAGAAACAGTCTCTGCTGATTGCGACGAACACGCCCTTGATAACTGTAGGATCGTGTAACGTATTTTGTCTGAGCCCGCTTTGGACGCTGTGAGGCTCACACGGGACATGGCACATCCTTATTGATAATATTTTTGAGATATGTTGTAATCCTTAATTTGTTTTTGTGTAATTAGAGTTTATTTAGATTATCATGTCCAGCTGGTAAAAATCCCTAAATCGTTACAGCTAAAAATATCTACCCTAATGATTATTCAACCGTCCGTCCATATATGGGACAGAACTTTTAGGATTTGGTTAAAACATAACAATACTCATTATTTGTTTTTAACTATTACCGTAGCTGTCCCTTAATAATGTTTATTGCTTTTTTATTTAGTAAAAGCATACAACATTATATAAGTACATAGAAAAATATGACAAGTGTTCACAAGCCAATTAAGTTTTCACTGTTAATTATCATAAATATTGGGTAGACTCAACAGAAGTTACAATTTAAAGTTATAGTAATTACGTGTAAAGAGCAATGTTTTTAGTATTTAGTACGTAGTAATTGTAAATAGTTTTTAAGGAGTAGATTTAGGTGTGATTTAAACAACATAATTGGTGTGGTAAATTTGGACTATTTTATATTGGTCAGGACTTATAATTGGCCAACTATTGCTATCATAGATATGTATTATTGTAATGTTGGATGTTAGTCTTCCTTTAATAAATAAATGAGTTATGGAGAAATTAATATAAAGTTTTAAAGCTATTTTTATTTAAGCTATATCAGCACATTAATTTGAAATCTAAGAATAGAGGAGACTACTTATATTAGGGGAATATCATTAGGTAGTTACAGGTAAACTACTTTCGAGACGTTTTTGCATTTGAAGCTGTGTACGGTCAACACGTAAATAAATTAACCAATACTTTTCTCTTATTTTGTAATTTTTATAGCCAGATACTTCATATGGAACTAATAATATTAGGTCTTTACCTATGAAATTGCCGTTTTTCACGAAATAAATGAAGCGTAATTTTTTTATATATTTTTTATTTCTATTAATCAAAATAATCACCCATGCAATCAATGCATCTTTGCCAACGCATTGGTAGCTTATTGATGCCTTTCTTGAAGAAATCAGCTGGACGGGAGGCAACAAATTCTTCAAAGGCATTTTGTACTGCCTCTCGGGTATTGAATTTTTTTCCCGCCAAGAAGTTATCCAAATTCTGGAAAAAGTACAAGTCTGTAGGCACAAGGTCTGGTGAGTAAGGCGGATGACGGAGAACTTCCAACCCCAACTCTTGTAACTTGGAGACCGTCTGCTGTGCAGTATGAGGTCGCGCGTTGTCGTGCAGGAGCAGTGGAGCCGAACGATTGACCAAAGCTGGTTGGAGACGTGCGAGCTTCTCCATCATTGTGTTCAGTTCCTCACAGTACACATCTGCAGTAATGCTTGTCCCGTTTGGCAAGAAGCTGTGATGAATTACACCCGCGTTAGACCACCAAACAGTGACCATCACTTTTCTAGGGGTAAGTTTTCGTTTAGGGCATTGTTTGGGTGCTGAACCAGGGTCCAACCAACTTGCTGAGCGCTTACGATTGTCAAACAGGATCCATTTCTCGTCACAAGTTACAATGCGGTTCAGAATTCCTCCATTTGTATGCCTGCTGAGCAGTGCAAGGCACGTCTCCACGCGTACTTCGCGCTGGCGGTCATTGAGTTCGTGGGGTACCCATTTGTCAAGCTTTTTTACCTTGCCAATTTGACGCAAATGGACCAATATTGTTTTGATGCTAACGTCGAAAGCTGCTGCTAATTCAGCCGTGGATTGAGTTTCATCAGCTTCCACAATTGGCTTTAATTCGTCATTGTCGACCAAAGTTTTCGGACGACCACGGGGTTCATTTTTCAGGTCAAAATTTCCAGAACGGAAGCGGGTAACCCAATAACGGGTGGTGCGTTCGTTTGTAGTGTTCGCTCCGTAAACGTCGTTGATGTTGCGTGCCGCTTGTGCCGCTTTGCTGCCACGACGGTACTCATACTCCATAATTACTCGAATTTTTAACTTATCCATGATGACGAAAAATGTTCGAATGCGTTGAAAACAAAACATTAACTATTAAACAAATGAAGATTTTAGAAAAAGAATTCCATGTTTGTCAAATAAAATTAATTTGAAATTAGAATTATAAGTCAAAAAAAAAATATTTTCATTTGAAATGGCCAGTACGGCAAAACGGCAGTTTCATAGGTAAAGACCTATTATTTAACGATATCAAAATAGTAAATATTAATATTAAACATAAGTAATTTTCATTCTAATCTTATTAGACTCCAAATATTAAGAACTCATCCTCATTCTCACTTTCATCCGATGAACCATTTGTGTTAACTGTAATTTGTTCTGATATAATATCTAACGCCTCATCCGCGCCTTGAAATTTATTTTCCCCTTTAATAGCATACAGACAAACATTTTTTCATTCCTCTACAGTTATGCTATTAAATTTTTCCTCAGCTAATGTAGTACTCATGTTCATTATTCATATTGACATAACCTTTATAATCTATTTCTTCTTAAAATTTTGCGTGTAGTAATCCCATCGTCGAAATTTCTTTATTTGTAATGTCTATTATGATCGTAGGCTTCCGATTAGGTTTCTTTTTAGGTGGTTTAAAGGTTGGTCCCTATTCTGAAGGATAACATTAGCTTTCTTTTTGATAGGACCTTCTTACAGAAGTCAGTGATATTGTGATTGATATAGCAACTATAGCAGATAATAAAAAAAGATAAGTCATACCTCGACCATGTTTCAACTTCGGAACTATTTTAATTAACGTCTTTACAATAATATACTGTACAATAAATTTTATATACGATAAGAATAAACCACAAATAATGTCAGTTCATTCCTTTATTAACATTAAACCAAATAGTCAGACCTTACGACAATTTGCAATGTTTATAAATATAATTACTATTTATTTGAAATTTACCATTTGATTAATATGCAGGGTGGCCAGAAACCAAAAATATTTTTAGGTCTCTCGTGTTGAGAGGTATCTAAACCACCCAATGACATATTACATATTGACAAGTTGTCCACTCTCAATACTGGCAACGCAAATACAAGGCAATTGCCCGCATTTCCCAATTCTGTGTTTTTAATACCGTACAATGCTTTCTCGTGTGTTTAGCAAATGTACTAATTACACTCTCACTGTTAAAGACAGAAAAACGTTTCTTTTCATGCGTAAGGACTATTTTTTATAACTACATATTTTGTTTATTATTTTATTTTGCCATTTAAAATAAAGTTTAAAATTGACATGGCTGTAGATTTCGATAAACTCAAAGAGTGAGATGTAATATTATTTTGTATGTGGGAGTAAAAGAGACAACGCTATATACTGCGACAATTAACGTGCGAAGCAACGTCACGAACTATGTACATTGATTTCTCTTTCTTACAACAAGTGAACCGTATTATTCTTTCCTTCTCCCACAAATTTATGTTACTGTATATATCGGGTAGGTATTTATAGTTAAGTTGACGCCGTTTTTTTGTGCGGAAATGTTTGGGTATGACTTGTTTATTTGTAATATGTCATTGGAATCACCCCTATGTATGTTATACGATTTTTCATAGTTTTGGAGTTACGATTTTATTATGAATTTTTGCAAAATTGCGACCGAATTAGTTTCAAAAATTTCTAAAAAAAAATGTAAAAGGTTTCTTCGGTTTTCTATTTTTACTACAAAATCTCTATGAACTGTGTGTTTATGCATCAAAAAATTAATATATAAAAATAATATGCCTCATAAATTTAATAAAAGTTACTAAAAAATACCCTAAGTTGAGAATGTATGTTAAGTGAGATATCATTTAAGTTATTCTTTTTTTATTGTCATCTTAAAATTAAAAATCTATACTGGTAGTTTCTTCGTTTCTAAGTTGCTGCAGAGAATGCGTTCAACTCTAAGCTTTCATAATAATAATTATAAAGTAGTACTTCACGTACATTAATCGCTGAAATCAGACATCAAAGACAGCGAGGTGGAAAATTTGAATAAAAGAAATCCTTTGTTATCAATTGTATATTGATTAATTTAAAAATCGTAAAAACAGGAATTTCTGTGAAGTACTAGTTTATTTTTATTTGATATCGGCTTGGGCTCTAGAGCTTGCCAAAGTAATATACATATATACACTGGAAAAACATTACCTTCCTTTCAACATTCGGGTTGATGAACAAAATTTTGTTTAATATTTTTAGATGTGGATTGAGTCATTGTTAAATAATAATAACAGTTCTTAGAATTACTTTACTTTTTATGTAGGAACGCACGAAACATTCTCAAAACATTTCAAAAAGTAAAGACACAACACAAAATTGTATGAAGTAAACGACTTTGGCACACCGCGAAATTACAACGTGTCATGGAGTACCTACAGCGCACCGGAAATAGTTGATAGACCCAATAATATTTAGTGTATACAGGGTGGACACAATAAATGATCTTATTCGATTATTTCTAAACTATACAAGATATCGAAAAACTTATCTGATAACTATATCTGAAATAACTGATCCTGATAGTACTTCACAAGTTCTATCAAATAGTATCAATAAAAGTCTATAAAATAAACAGGATCTATCCGAAATTGCATAGCTTCCAACTTCCATAAATTGAATATAGCGACATGGCACTCTAATATGATGGCTTGATAATACTTTAGAAAGGTTAAAGCCAATAGAAAAAAGTCTTTCATAAAGATTTTTACTTATTTTACGAGCATAAGCTTATTTTACGAGTTAATCATTTATTTAATTACATCAATATCTCATTCACTGAATGCCATGTCACCATACTAAATGTATGGAAGATGGAAGCATCAAATTTTTGGATAAGTCTCGTTTATTTCATAAACTACTATCTATATCGTACATCTACACCTTGCTTGACATTTATGAAGCAATTTAATGAGTAGAAATTCGTTTTCCGACATCTTAGTTTAAAAATAATCGAGTGAGATCAGTTATTGTTTCCACCCTGTATAATCTCAACTTGTGCCTGATAATGTATCTGTGTATGTACTATGCAATTCAAATGAGAATAGGAAAGTCAATTACCACTATCTGTCAAATTTCACTTGAAAATTATGGTCTGCAAAGAAAATTTTTGTGCATAAAAATAATGATATATTTTACTTTATTTATTAAAGTATTATATCAGAAAGAAATATTTCAAAATAAAACTGTACTCAAAAAAAACTGTTATGAGTTAATAAAAAGGCACAAACCACCAAAAAACTATGTCCAAAATAACATTTTCAACTCTCGCGGTTTTGAAATTTTGAGGTTGCCTGCCACCTTACAATTCTAATTTAAATCCAATGGCATGACAAAAACATCAAAAGTTAGAAAGCTAAATTGAGAGTTTGACGCTAAAAGCAATTGCTTGCTTAAATAAATTCTATTTAAAAAAAATCTTTTTTTGATCACGCTACCTAATCGGTTTGAATCGACAGCTACAATATGGCGCTAAGTCGGTCCTATTCTTATTTGAAACCCTTAGTAGTGTGAATGCTTGCTTTCATACGCAGCTCTAAAGGGTATCGACATTGCTATACTTTTTGTTTGGCGCCAGGTTAAACTTATCTACGTTCGTACGTTTTTGCATGCACGTAATATCCGGTGCGAAAACGCATGGTGTAAAAGTTGACTAGTATACACTTGTTAGTTAATTTAGCTATTTATTATTCACACTTAAGTGGATTTTGTAGATCTCAAACATCAAATACTAACGACTGCAACGCAAGTTTAATAACATTTTTATCGATAACATGTTATACCAACAAAGCTTATAGCGTAAGTGAGTGGTGACGCGCTACTCAACCGACCAATCGCAACTCGTGATCCACATCGCAGTATCAACTTTGCTTAAGCGGTTAGTTTATACATAACTTTCTGACAAATGCTTTTTTTGTGCACCCACCTCCCTCCGGGTGACGCTCCGATGAAGGCTGCGTAGGATTCCCATGCCACAGACAGCAAGGTGGTTTTTAGTTGGTAGGTGCCACTCTGGTAAGTCCCACATAACCCCGCAGAAGTGACGGTTGCCTGCGGAGGTATGCATGACGCATCTTCCACCTCCCTACCGTGAGGGTGCTGCTTAGCGGCTAAAAAAAAAAAGACATCTGTCGGACCCTGGGTTGCGGCCTGCTCACCCTTTTCCATCAGTGGGAACGCGTCGTTAAGTTTCCTAAATAAGAATCAAAATTATTAAGGGCGCACTTGGTTTGATTTTGATTGAATTTTCACTTGAAAGCGAAAGAGTTATGTATGACGCAGTGCTCTGCCTAATAGTGAGTAAAAATTCCCGTTACAATATTAATAAGGGGAGGGAGTTCCATATGGAGGTGGCTTACTACGGTAAATGATTCCTGATACTCGAAGTGGCAGCTATGACTAGGGGTTGCCAATAAATAATCGATTATTCCAAATTACGTTCATCGTCAATGTGCCATTTCATGGTATGATGGCAGAATAGAACGTATAAAAGAGAAGGCTGCTATGATGAGAGCATACAACTTTGGGTTCTAATTACAAAGTGAGTGCTGAAAATAACAAACCATAACTAGTTTTCAATTGAAATCAACTTAATAATCGGTATTAACTTAACTCAGATAAATAAAATTTTAAAAGTGCTGGGTAAAAACTATAAAAAGAATATCTATGGTGCTAGTCTTCTTTGGATCAACCTTGCCATGATTGGACTTTGTAAATTTACTGTACTAGCGGTCCCAATCATAGCGTTTCATAACAATCAACTAAAATTTTATGATAATCAATTAGAAATAAAATTATGATAAAGTATCATGAGATCCCCATGTCAAAGAATTATATATTCATGGAACAAGAATGAATGACATTTTCGTAATCTAACTGAAAGAAGTAAATAAACTCTCGATTCGACTGCAGTACACCTGTAAAGACTTTCCGTTTCTAGAATATGTTGGCACAGCTCATTTGCTATTTCTGGAGGTTGATCTCCGTAAAAACCCACTATTGTTACATCTTCTTCGGCTATATTATCGTTGCCATCCATCCTACGATATAAAGATGCCCTTGGAAATTCATATATATGGCTGGCTTTATTTAGACAGGCTGTTTGTTTCTTTACGATTCCAATGGCTACATTTCTTTTATATTCCGTTATGCTGAAAACAAATTGTGAACAGATAAACTAAGTAAGATGCAATGGGGACACAGCACACAATGAAATAACAATGGGGAAATGTGTAAATATATGTATTAAACCCTCAAAATGCTTGCCATAATTGGACCGGTTCAACATATAAAAAATATTTCGTACTGTAAGGAACAATTTGGATCCGCAACCATAAACTCACATACCGCCACAAACCATTGATTGAAATAATAAAGTACTTACATTAGAAATTATTTTCAGTTATTTTAGCAATCCAGGCATCAAAAACTTGTGCACGCTCGTCACTCAGTAACGGGCTAAGCGTTTGCTTTGATGTTTTGACAGGTTGCACGGGGGATGGGAACATAACCGACGTGCGTCAGGGTAACCAGATTCTAAAATGATTAGGTGGTCCAATGTAAGTGCTGGTCCAATGAAAGTAACCGTCCAGTAGCCAAATATGAACCTTATACAGAAATTCTGAAGGCGCTCAAGCTTATTTATTTGACCCCCAGTTAAAAATAGATAGCTTGCATCGGCATAATCAAGTATAGGAAGGGTTAATGATAGCGTGAGTGCAATTTTGGTGGATATGAGTAAGACATTTCGCAATCGTCTTAGTGTAGCAGCAGCAAGTGAATAGGTATCTCGTGGATAGACGTGTAACACCTTCGTCTTCATCGTCACTTTCCATCAGGAGAGATGTGAAAAGTACCTTTGCCGATTGCTCGTGTGTCCAGCTGACATGTCTCGAGTGAATTGAAGTCGAGCTACTCGATGCTGTCTGAGGAGTTCTGGTCCCCATGCTAGTCTGCAAGCTTTTAAATTTGCTTCCAACATTCGTCTCCTAATTGTTCTCTCGTTCACATTTACACCACGCACCATTTGGAGACGCTGACGTATCTCAACAGCGTTCCGATGACGGTTCCTCAATCTCTCCAAACGGATAAGTAGTCATCCCTTTCTGTTGTGCATCGTCAACCTCCACTGCCTGGTCTCCGCGAGTAGCTTTCCATTTCCCGGTATCACGGAAGCACAAGAGCCACCTCACGTTGGGTCAACCCCAACCCCTGCCCGATAAGCACTACTGCTTGTGCAACTTGCTCTGGTGCTAATGACATTTTTAATTGTTAAAAATCACGTTGAACGTCTAGCCAAAACCACGAAACCTCAAAACTAATAAATCGACAGCTGAAATATTGAAAACACAAAAATAAAAAAAATATTTTTCAAGTGGGTCAAGTGACACTTTTTGACTAAATGATTAAAAACCGTACAAATTACACTTAAAACATGATGAATTGCTCTCTTAAACTAAGAGTTAAAATTTATTTACCTACCCTTATAATAACTTTTGTAAAAAATACTTAGAATCGTTATAATCGCGATGTAAGTGCTTGGCCATGATTCCGTGCCGCTGTGGATATACTAAGTAACCCGTTGGACATTCAAGTCCAATTTTAATTCCTAGATAATATTGGTCGATAGACCGTAAACTGTCGAAGAGACCTTCCTCGTATTGAGGCAGCAAATCAGTTTCAGCTGAAAATATTAAACTGGAGCGTTTACAGAGCAGTTTAGTAATTGGCAAAGGAAAAGCTCCGTTTGCTTAATTAACTTTGAGCATACTTCTTCAGGGCATGTTGCACTAATTACTCCCACAGTAATCACAAATCGTGAAGATACCAGGAAATCTATGACTTTGCGTTTCTACCGTAAAGAAAACACAAAAAAGAGACGTCGTCAGCAATATAACAATCTTGTTATTTGTAGCACATTCGCTTGTTAAGTCTCTACATGCCAGGGGTGCGGGTATCAGTGCCTTCTGGTTTTGTGGCGTGCACCCAGAGCCATCGTTGTTGAATTTTGTTTCTCAGTGAAGGAAATTCATTAAAAAGACTGTTATTTCGCTTATATAATATAGCCTTATTTATAAAAATGGAAAATTTTCGGTACTAGCTAGAAAATAATGCTATCTAAATAATTATGTTTTTTCAATAATTCATCAGAAGTTACCAATTTAGGTCACTTTTAATTAGCGATGGCATCGCAAGGCACTCACCCGCTACCCGCGCGTCGGTTTAGGTTTCTAGAGATCGACATATTCGGCTCCTTCTTCTCCTGTCTTCTCCTGTCTTCGTATTTGTTTCATGGTTTTATACTAGTTTTTTCGTATGATCAATGAAATTATTTGTGAAAGCTTATCCCTCATTATGCGTTATGATGATTCAAAATAAATTAATCCCGGACTCTTAAGGGTACTATTGCAGAAGTCGTATGAATTATAACTCATAAAATAAATCAAAGGCAAATAAGTAATACCAAATTAATGAAACTTTTCCATAAACGTCTTACGTCCTGGGAAAACCTAAATTATGCACACTGACCTGGAAATAATACATGCACCAAGACATCATTGACATGTAGCGAAGCTTTAAATAGCTATTATGTGGTATGTTATATTATTCATAACGTCCTGTAATACGATATCGGCTCCTATAAAGGCTTACCGAAAGGTTATCGATGTATCTCTAATCATTTGAAATATTTATATCATAGACTCGTAACACATGCTTTGTTAGTACGGTCGATCTACTTTTGCTATTCTTGTAAATTTCATTGATGACACTTTAGCTACAAAATTACTTACGCTAATTTAATCGATTTTGGCCTAAAAATCAGTAATTTAATAACACCTTCGAATATGGGCATGGATGCCACTCGCTATTAGGTGGATCTTGTGCAAATTGTATAATGTTTAGTATATGTTGGTAGGGCCTCTGAATTGAACTAAGCATATATAAATAAAATTAAAATTAAGCCCGCCAAATAATTATAGCATACGTTTTAAACAATTTGAGTTTGATTATTTTAAGTCAGAATTAAATAAAATAAAAAATATACAGGGTTCCCAAAATTCAACGGCAAGCCGAAACGGGACGATAGGATAGATGGTAACAATCATCAGAAAAATCAGAAGATATTCCATCCCATGTTCTTTAGTAATTATGGGCATTGAACAAAAAAGCAGAATTTCTCCATTTTTGACCATTTTTTGACGCTCTTGTGGTTAACGTTAGTTATTTTTGATCATTTAAAATGTGTCACAAAAAATAATAACACAATCGCCCCAAATTTTCTAAAAAAATTACACTTTTACCAAACTGTATATTTTTGCTTATATCTTAAAAGATATATAAAGAGAAAATCAACCTTCTTTAAAACTGTGTCATGACATTTTTACAAAGTCATTACAGTTTCTGAAACACTACTGTAAAAAATTACATTGATATAGAGCGACGACGTCATTTAACCCGAGAAGAGATGATGATAGCCATCGGAATGTTGAAAGCCGCCTCCAGGCAAAGTACTGTGGCTATTGCTCTTGGCACTACACACGCCGCCTCTGGATATTTTATCGCGTCACGGGCAGCGTGGCCGAGCGACATGGCAGACAGAACTGGTGTATGCAAAATACTGTGCGACAGAATCGTACCATGACCGCTGTGATGCTGGTAATGAGGCTCCACAGCTCTTCAGGCTTGTCAATAAGCTATCAAACCATCCGAAATCGTTTACGTTTCCTTTAAATCCTTTAGCACTCTAAAATCGTAAGGCCCGATTACAATGGTCTCTTGCACACAGAGATTGGGAGGAAGAAGATTGGCGTTGTGTGTGCTTCTTCGATGAATCTCGTATCGGAATGAGGCCGTATACAAGTCGCTTTCTAGTTTGGAGAACCTCTGGATGTCATGAACGTTTAATATTTTAACATTAATTATATGGGCTGGTATTTGAGTTGGTGGAATAACCTATCTCATTTGGATCAGGGGCAACCTCAAAGCTCAGATTTTCGTGGAGAGGATTGTTACAGACTGGATCATCCCTTTGCGAGGCCGGTTGGGCAATTCGTTTCAACAAATGCACGACACATGCACGTCCACACATGGCTAAAATCGTAACAAGTACTCTCGCCAAAGGTGGTATTAACGTTCTGCCGGCATGCTCAATCGCCAGACCTCACCCGCCAGACTTCAACCCAATTGAGCATGGTCCCAAGAAGCTCGATTAGTCTATTTCGGTTACTTCATAGCCTCATGACATATGGGATTCTGTTGTGGAGTTGTGTTGCCGACATCGGTACTATATTTATTCTGCAGAAAAGAGCCGCGCGCGCAATCTCTCAGCACGGTCAAAGGGTGTAACTTAGAAGTAAATTAAAGGAAATAAATATTCTTAGTTTTCATGCGCAATATATTTTAGAAATTTTAACATAATATGTAAAAAAGGACATAACCTTGTTCTGAAGAAAAAGAGACCTGCACAATGTTACACAAGAGGAAGAAATATGCTGGTAGCTCATAAAAGTAGGCTTCATAAAGTCACTAACTCATTCATGGGTTTCTGAGGTTCCTGAGGATATCCAAGGTCCTCCTAATGACAAATTCAAAGAAACTATAAACGAAAAGTTGTGAGCTAAAGCTTATTATAAACAATCCGATTATTTGGACGATAAAAGGCCTAACAGGTTTTTACTGAACAAGAAAATGAACAGTAAAAAGAGGTCAAAAGATTTAAACCTAATTGACACTGAATCCCTAAAGTGATTTCAAATACAACAGGATTATTTTCGTATCTCTGCAGGATTAGCCTTATAACACGATCAGTTAAATGTTATTAATTACTGATTATAACGCAGTGTGCGTTGGATCCAATATGAAACTTGAAAACTTAAAATTTTAAGGTATTTAATTTAATATTTAAATTATATGTTCGTTAGTTTACGGTAGAGAATGTAGGGTAAGAATGTTTGTGATATATATGCGTGCATTACTGTTATTTTCAGTCAATATATTTCAAAATTACACTAGCCACAATGTTACCGGGTTCGCGGGATATGTTTGATATTTTACCTTAACATGGATTTCGACAGCAAAATGTGTCAATCGGTCAAATCATTAATCTCATAATCTGGAATTAATTAAAAAATATAAGGTTTTGATACCTTTTTACGGCCCAAGGCACCGGCAAATTTTTCCGCACCTTCTCCCAATAAAGTGGCGCTTGTGGTACATCAAGCCGACTACTCTAATGGAGAGGAAACCCTAACCGCAGAAATTATTTCGAAGGTATGTGTAGGGTCTACACACCAACCAGCAGCAGGCGAACGTGGTGGAGCCCTTAGTTGGATGTAGCTAGTATACGTGAGATTTTTTAGGCTATGAGGAAAAGAAAACATGTGGCAGAATTTAAATTCCAGAGAAGACATGCCATATTTTAGCAGCTGTTGCAGGACTACAAAAAATAAGGCTTCAATGAATTTAAGGAACAGAACCGACACACAAGCTTTATTCGATTTATATAGCTGTTCTATACTGTATACTGTATTTATATAGCAATCTTTCTTAATCTTTGTGGAAAATAGGGGTATTTTTTTAATTTGAACGTAAGAAATTAAGTAAACAATGATTCTGGTATACTAGATTTGATACATGTTGAATGGATAATTTTTATTTGGATAAAATTTACTTGATCCCTTTGACAGTTTTGATGTAGTACCTATACAGAACGAAACTGGGTCGCCGTTTTTATTAATATTAAAAACAAATATTGATTGCCTTGAAGCAATATTATTACAATCTTATATTAAATTTCAAAAGGCTGTTATAACTGCTATTCAGACTACTAAATTTTTTATATAAAATTTTAAAATGGTTAATATATAGTTTATGGTTAATATAATATATAGATAATCACATTTAGCTTTCACAAGTAAACCATTCAATATGTCAATCAATAAATCCTCTTTAGGGGTAAGTTATCAACAACAGAAAGTATTTTAAAACGTTTATGTCGCTGTAGTCTAAAAATATCTCGAGCCAGTTCAATACCGGCTCTGTAAAATGAAAATTGATTGGATGAAAAAAGTAATTTCTAAAAAGAACATGTTTTGAAATGATCATCATGATGAATCGTTTATTGTTGACACACGAGGGAAATTATATAGTTACTATTTCAAACGTATTGCCTGGACCTTTGTTCCAGAAAATTGACACTCAATCTCATATACGAATCGGTAATTAACGCATTCAAATGTTGGTGTTACCACTGTGTGCATACAGTGTAATGTGGCCTATATACCAGGGCGTGAAAGTAAGGGGTAGACTCTCGCCGGACGCCGTAGCCGCCTAACGTAGACTGTCGCTCGCTTCGACGCGGACGCCACTACGCACTCAGTAGTAATATTCGGTTTTTTATTTAATTATTTTTATCGTTTAAAGTGTTTAAATATTGGTTGGTGTATTATAAATCTAACATTAACTTAATTAATTCGAATATTGTAATTAAGTTCTAATAAAAATTAAACCCAGTAATTACATTTAATACACAACTGCATTTTTGTCAAAAGCGAAATTATAAAAAATATATTTGGATGCCTTCCGAAATTCATTTTGTTTGAATAATCTTTCTCAGTTTGGCAATAAAAAATTAATTGTTCTAAAACCATAGTCTACAGTTGCTATATTTATAAATCGTTTACCCTTGAAGAATTTCACAAATGGCTAGAATTTGAAAGTGAAATAAAATATTAAGTTAGTTCCTTGTCTGACACCTGTTGATTTGATGTCGCCGCGCGAGCTGATAATTTTTGTTTTTCCTACAGTTTAAACTAAATAGTAATTTGCTGTTTTAGTTAAACCTAATTATTTTTTTATTAATTTCAAGTATTATAGTATTTATTGTTAAATATTTATTTAACATCGACCTGCCGGTAAGTACTTTAAATCATAATAAGTTAATTAAAATTACCAACATAGAATTAATAGTTTGATGACATTTTTCTTGATTGCTTTTGCAGCAAAGCAGCTCAATTGGTTTCATACGGGGATCGTATAATCTTGCCGTATGACACTTGTGTACTTTATAAAATTTATATTGTTACATTTTTATTATATAAGCGGTGGAGACGCTTTGTAAAAGGTGAATTTAAAAAAAAATCTAAAAAAATTAGCTTTAGACTAAAAAAGTTTGCCATTTCAATAATTACAGCTATATTTTACTTATAAATTAACAAGTGCCTAGTACCTATATTATGAATTTCTCTGTGAACATTCTCAAAACTTTTTTAACTGTATTAGAAGTTTCATGGCAGTGTGTAATTTTCAAAAATCTCAGAAACTAGTTCAATGACTGAATGTCGGTTCGAGTGGGGCTTCAGTGTAATTAAAAGTCAAAAGAGTTCTGAGGCTACCAATCAGCGGGAACTGAAAGACAGTTCCATAAATATCTGTTTTGGGGCCTCCACCTAAAAATGTGTTATCGTGTATATTTGAGCGTGTCGTGTCTGTTTATGTCTCTTGTAAGCTAGTTAATGGACCGATTTGCTTATGGTTTATGTTTGGAAGTTGACTTCATGGAGAGTGCGCTCTCATGGGTGTAAACAATTCTACACAACTGCCCATAATTAGCGCAGCTTTTTTGAATTCAGAACATATTCTTCATTGCTTTGAAACAAAAAGCTGTTACTGTTTTTACAGCCGGCAAACGACCACACGACCCGCACTCATGGACATCAATAGACTTGGAGTTTTGTTTATCAAAATAAATAAATAACTATTGAAAGTGATTATTATATCGCAGGCTTGTTTGGTATGGAGGTAAGTAGCCTTGCCTTCCATGCCAGAGGTGCCGGGTTCGAATCCTGGTAGGTGCAGATATTATATTTGCTCTAGTCATGGATGTGTATGTATGTTTCTTTAAGTTTATTTCTAATATTTAAATATTTCAAAAAAATCTATGTGCGTTTATATATTTCTTAAGTTTATTTATCCGTTATCTAGTATCCATAACACAAGTTCTTAATGATACTTAATTTGGGCTAGATAATGTGGTGTGTTAGTTAGAAATATTTATTATATATTTATTAATAAAACACCATGTAAATGTCATTGTTATTTTGAAGGCCAAAATAGGAAAGACTGTAGTACTGTCCCAGAAAATATCTTAACACAGAATGTCTACTGTCACTAAACATAGCTGTAGACGAGCGCATTTAAAAAACGGTATACAATTATAAAATAAATAACACCACTTTGCGCTAGCGGGTATAAGCAACTGCTTAATTTCGTACTGTGTTTGGTTATCATATTTTAACTAAAATCTAGAAACGTTTACCCTCGATCTCCATTGACATTATTTAGTATGAGTTTTCTTATGTATGTATATAGTAATATATTCCGCAAGCAGAACTACTTTTTCATTCCTATTAATATGTCATTTGCATCTATGCGGATCCGGAATACCAAGTTATAAAAGATAAAAGAAACTTAGAAATTAACTTTACTGGAAAAACTACGAATACGAGGTTCCTAATATAAAGTCGAATTTTAATGCAGACAAAGCCAAAATGGCCAGTTTATAAAATCCTAAAAAGGATAAAAAATCTTTCATATTCTATCGAATACACTCATTATACTTGCATTATACTTGCTAGAGCATAGCTACACGCGGTACCGGCTACAATGGGCTCGCTATCATTACTTGAAGAAAAACTAAATCCTTTCTAAAAATTTCAGATATGTATCTAAAGGCTAAAAAATATGTATGTTATGTCTGCCCCCCCCCCCCTCAGTTCACTGTATAGTCATCCATAACAAATGGTCTGCTAATTTTTGGGGCCATACAGTGGTGTGATTCAAAATTCAAATTCAAAGGCTGTTAAAATTTATATTATTAAAAAAAAATCTTTGTTATGTTTTAATGTATAACATTATTATTGATTTCCTTGTTTTGGCAAGACACCCACAGTATTAAGTCTGGATGATAGATAGTCGTTGCCACCTCCAACAAGTATAAGGATCCGTACGATCTATACCCAGTACCTAAGTTACAATCATTTGCTCGTACAGGTTAAGCTGCATTGGGTCAAAGCCGTGAAAGGTCATGATCATTGGGCTCTCCTCAGGGAGCGGCATCGATGAGCCACTCCACAGTCCCCATCCGTATCCCAGTCCTAGAGACCTGGTAATACTTACCCGCATTTCAACTTTTTTCATATTCCATTCCAAGATATTCGTTTTCATATTGCACTTTTAGGACCTCTAAGCTTTATCAAGGTGAAGCTGAAGGTGATTTTTTTATAAAAATTATTCTCACTGGTATTAGTGACATGAAAGTTCTAAATGACATTTTTAATATTTTTTAATGGATTGTTCATTTATTATATTATTATATAAATGATTTTTAATCTATTGGCTCTAGATTTCTGAGGACGTTGTGCGGAATTCCCATTCCATTATTCTTTTGTTCGGTGGTATGTTTTTGTTAAAGATAATTTTAAAATTGCATTTAGTTTGACATTAAGTTTGAAAGAAGGTATGTTTCGTCAATATTTAACTTTCATCTTAAATTAGTATTTTCGTAATAAACCAAAATAACCTTATGAACCTTAATGTTTCAAGCAGAGGTGATTGATGCTTAAAACAATAAATTATTGTCCCATAAATTAGATCTGTGATCGCAACTTGGGGTTTTTGATATATCATACGCACCATTTACCTTGCGTTTGACAGGTAGATAATATTGGAACAGTAATAATCACCAATATTGGACAATATAGTCATTAAAGAATTGTCTCGATATGTTTATAAAAATAACAACTATACCGATACAAGTAACAATTATGAACGCGGCACTATAAAAATAATAATTTTTATTTAATCTTTATTTCGGACAACTTAATCCATATTACAAAAATTACACAGCACAGTAATGTCTTTGTTCTCTCTGACCTGGTAGTGGTCAGAATATTAAGCATCATTTCGGAGCATGAGAAGCTCACTTGGTCGTTGAGAAGAGCTTTGCGCTATAAACGGATGTATCGAAAATCTATTTGACTCGAGATGTTATTTATTTATTAGGTCACCAACAGAGTGTACATCTAAATAAGCATAGTATAACAAAAACAAAATTACATTCTAAATGCCTCTCTAATTACAGGTGACGTCGACATCCTTAAATTATACAACTGTAACACACACTATAAGTAATTGTAAATTATTATTCAAATTTAACTAATTTATTTATTTATAAAAAAAAATAATTTAATACAAAAATATACAATGAACAAGAGAATAGGGAGGAGGTTATCAATATAAGTTTAAGGTTATTTTAATAAAATTATTTAAATACAAAAATATGCAACAATATAAAACGATCAAGAGAACACGTGTAACGTTATAATTAATTAATAATTATAATTAATTAATTAATTAAGAAACTTTTTTGTCAGTGTAAAATTATAAAATTATTGTTGAAGTTATTTTTATTGAAAGGGTTTACTAAATTTGATTACCCTAGCTACAGAATCCTTGAAGAGATTGAGGCCTAGTCCAAAAATATCCACTTCAGTTCCTCTGGAAATTGAGTTGTACATTTTCATTAGCCTGTTTATTGGTGAATAGTGTCCAAGGTTTGTTTTGGCTCGGTTTTCCGTGAAAAGTATATATTTTCCTGGGCGAGGTAACCTGGAAGGTATCCGGAAGTTTAAACGCGACAGCAGCAAACTCGAATCAATTGCACCATTCGCCAATTTCCAGAGAAACCGAATGTCCAACAGGGCGCGACGCTCGTAAAGAGACTGCATTTTAAAATGATGCAGTCTACTTTTGTAGCTTGGTAGCTTAGTAACCAAGTTACAATTAAATGCTAAATGCCACAGGAATTTCTTTTGAACGCTCTCAATACGTTTGATATAAACATCGTAGTGTGGATTCCACACTACACTACAGTATTCTAACCCAGATCTAACCAGAACATTGAACAAAACTATTTTTGTCAAGGGTTTTTTAAAATCGCGACTGTTACGCAAAACAAAACCAAGAACTTTGAAACCCCTAGAGACAATATGTTCAATGTGATAGTTAAACTGCAGTTTTTGGTCCATAATTACACCCAGGTCGCGAATATTACTGAGACCAGTCAATGCATTGCCCTCAATGTTGTAGATGAAAGGCTCATTTTTCTTTTTGCGAGAATAACGTATGTGAAAGCACTTCGAAATGTTGAGAGCCATCCCATTGTTTTGACACCAATCGATGTTTTGTATCACTTGATGCACTGACATATCTGTTTAGATTAGGTATATATATCGAATAGAACTAGTGTTTTGGTTCTGTTCCTTAAATTCATTGAAGCCTTATTTAGTGGTCATGCAACAGCTGCTAAAATATGGCATGTATTAGGTCTTTACCTATGAAATTGCCGTTTTTCACAAAATAAATGAAGCGTAATTTTTTTATATATTTTTTATTTCTATTAATCAAAATAATCACCCATGCAATCAATGCATCATTGCCAACGCATTGGTAGCTTATTGATGCCTTTCTTGAAGAAATCAGCTGGACAGGAGGCAACAAATTCTTCAAAGGCATTTTGTACTGCCTCTCGGGTATTGAATTTTTTTTCCCGCCAAGAAGTTATCCAAATTCTGGAAAAAGTAGAAGTCTGTAGGCGCAAGGTCTGGTGAGTACGGAGGATGACGGAGAACTTCCAACCCCAACTCTTGTAGCTTGGAGACCGTCTGCTGTGCAGTATGAGGTCGCGCGTTGTCGTGCAGGAGCAGTGGAGCCGAACGATTGACCAAAGCTGGTTGGAGACGTGCGAGCTTCTCCATCATTGTGTTCAGTTCTTCACAGTACACATCTGCAGTAATGCTTGTCAAGAAGCTGTGATGAATTACACCCGCGTTAGACCACTAAACAGTGACCATCACTTTTCTAGGGGTAAGTTTTCGTTTAGGGCATTGTTTGGGTGCTGAACCAGGGTCCAACCAACTTGCTGAGCGCTTACGATTGTCAAACAGGATCCATTTCTCGTCACAAGTAACAATGTGGTTCAGAATTCCTTCATTTGTATGCCTGCTGAGCAGTGCAAGGCACGTCTCCACGCGTACTTCGCGCTGGCGGTCATTGAGTTCGTGGGGTACCCATTTGTCAAGCTTTTTTACCTTGCCAATTTGACGCAAATGGACCAATATTGTTTTGATGCTAACGTCGAAAGCTGCTGCTAATTCAGCCGTGGATTGAGTTTCATCAGCTTCCACAATTGCCTTTAATTCGTCATTGTCGACCAAAGTTTTCGGACGACCACGGGGTTCATTTTTCAGGTCAAAATTTCCAGAACGGAAGCGGGTAAACCAATAACGGGTGGTGCGTTCGTTTGTAGTGTTCGCTCCGTAAACGTCGTTGATGTTGCGTGCCGCTTGTGCCGCTTTGCTGCCACGACGGTACTCATACTCCATAATTACTCGAATTTTTAACTTATCCATGATGACGAAAAATGTTCGAATGCGTTGAAAACAAAACACTAACTATTAAACAAATGACGATTTTAGAAAAAGAATTCCATGTTTGTCAAATAAAATTAATTTGAAATTAGAATTATCAGTCAAAAAAAAATATTTTCATTTGAAATGGCCAGTACGGCAAAACGGCAGTTTAATAGGTAAAGACCTATTATATTCTGGAGTTTAAATTCTGCCACATGTTTTCTTTCCCTCATAGCCTTAACAATCTCACGTATGCTAGGTGCACCCAACTAAGGGCTCCACCACGTTTGCCTGCTGCTGGTTCGTAGATCCTACCTTCGAAATAATTTCTGAGGTAAGGGTTTCCTCTCCATTAGAGTAGTCGGCTTGATGAACTTATGTCGATACAAACTCATTAGTACATTTGACAGTTCGGTGCCTCGGATGATCTTAAATAAAAAATAATGTCGGGACAGCGATACTTGCTATTACCACAAGCGCCACTTTATTGGGAGAAGGTGCGGAAAAAATTGCCGAAAAATTGAAAAAACGTATATTTTTTAATTAATTCCAGATTATGAGATTAATGATTTGACCGATTGACACGTTTTGCTGTCGAAATCCATGTTAAGGTATAATATCAAACATATCCCGCGAACCCGGTAACATTGTGGCTAGTGTAGTTTTGAAATATATTGACTGAAAATAACAGTAATGCACGCATATATATCACAAACATTCTTACCCTACATTCTCTACCGTAAACTAACGAACATATAATTTAAATACCTTACGTCCTTCTTTTAAGTTTTATAGTTTCATATTGGATCCAACGCACACTGCGTTATAATCCTTAATTAATAACATTCAACTGATCGTGTTACAAGGCTGATCCTGCAGAGATACGAAAATAATCCTGTTGTATTTGAAAGTGTCAATTAAGTTTTAATGTTTTGACTTATTTTACTGTTCATTTTCTTGTTATAATAGTTTTAACTGAAGAAAATCAATTTATACAAGTATTTCTTGAAAATAAATAAATGTAGATTTCTAATACACTGCTTCCTAGAAAGATCAGATCATTTTACAGTAACTGCACACTATCACTCGTGCGTGAAATTTTCTTCAGTAAAATGTTTCAATTGAAAAGAACGATCTTTGCTTCTTATATATTTGTAGATACATATCATTATAATTATTTCATAATGTGCCGTTAAGGTGTTTTTGAAGGTTGCGATAGTGATAAGTAGTTAGAACTATAATTTTTTATTCGAACTTAATGGAGCACGCGAATCTTTCCCGCAGGCGTACATTAGCGCTCGCTGAAGAGCTCCGGGACGCAGCGGTCGAGGCACAAGCTTGTTATTCCCTAGGGAATACCTACACGCTTCTGCGCGAGTACCGCGCCGCTGAGGAGTACCACGCGCGCCATCTAGCGGCCGCTCGCAAGCTCCGAGACCGCGTCGGCGAAGGCCGGGCCTGTTGGTCCCTGGGGAACGCACACGCAGCTTTGGGAAATCACGAGAAAGCTTTATATTACGCGAAGGAGCACTACGCGATATCTAAAGAAGTAAGTTTTGTCTTTTTTTACTATGTACTGAATTCATTTACAGTAGAAAAAAGAATGAACTATACATAGACGCAAGGCCTAAATTAGTTTAAGATTAAAGTGCGCATAGGGCGGCCAGAACATCCACGTTATACAAAATAAGTTCTAGCCTTTAAGTCTCGAGTATTAGTAAAATATTAGTAAAATAAAGATTTATAATGCCACTATGTCTCTATTCCCGACCGATGCGGATAAAGTGAGCAAAATAATTAAATCGTTAAAAGATACAAATTCAGTAGGATATGATGGTATACCGACTAATATTATTAAACAAACAAGCAATTCGATAGCCCCAGTCTTAGCTCACATAATTAATCTATCATTCAAACAGGGTACTTTTCCTGATAAACTCAAAATGACCGTAATAAAACTTATTTTTAAAAAAGGTAACTAAATTGACCTATAGCTTTAATTGCTGTACTTTCAAAAATATTTGAAAAGTGCATGTATGTTCGGCTGACTAAATTCATATCAAAGTTTAATATCGTTCACCCAAACCAGTATGGTTTTCAAAAGGGAAAGTCAATTGGACTCGCCGCATTTAATCTTGTTAATAACGTTATAAAGTTCTTAAATAAAAAGGTTAAAACCATAGTGGTATTTTTTGACATGAGCAAAGCATTCGACTTTGTCTCTCACAGCGTACTATTACGGAAATGCGAAACTTATGGGATACGGGGTATAGCAGCTGAATGGGTAAAAAGTTATTTAGAAAACATGAAACAATTTGTTCAAATAAAAAGTAACAATTCATCTTCTTCCCTAGAGACTATTAAGACGTCTACATCAAAAGTGAACGAGACAGGCGTGCCCCAGGGTAGCTTACCCGGACCCCTGCTTTTCCTCTTGTATATAAATGACTTGCCACTTATCTCAAACTTCCACATGACTTTATATGCAGATGACATTTCTATTATAATTCCAGACAACTCAAACAATAATTTTAATGACATTATCAATAATAAAATTTTTGACATTATCAATTGGCTTAAATGTAATAATTTGACTATTAATATGACTAAAACTAAGTACATACCATTTTTAAACAGAGCGGCAAAAAATCAAAAACTTGACATAAAACATAATGACCAAACAATACAAGAAACAGATAGTTATTCTTTCTCAGGTATACTTTTTGACCTACACTGTGCGTGGAACTTGCATGTAGAAAATGTTTGTTCTAAATTAAACCGGTTTGCCTATGTCCTATGGAAACTAAATAAAATCACAAATAAAGACCGTATCAAACCGTATCATGGCTATGTTGCTTCAATCCTAAGGTATGGTATTCTGCTTCGGGGGATCTCAGTTAAAATAAATAAAGCATTCATATCTCAAAAGCAATGTATTCGAGCTATAGCTGATGTGGATGTGTGGACAACCTGCAAGCCTTTGTTTAAAAGCATGAAACTTCTAACGTTGTTTGTTAAAATGCATCCTGAATATTTTGTTAAAAAAAAAGAAATATTGTGTTTTAATACTAGATTTCCAAATAAATTATGTCTTCCGAATGTTAGAACTGAAATATGTAGCAGAAATTGCCTCGTTATGTGTATAATTTTTTTTAATAAATTACCTGAAAACATAAAAACCTTGCCACTAAATAAATTTAAATATATTCTACGCCGATGGCTAATTGAACAATGTACTTATCTATGATATAAAAGATTTTTTAATAGCAAATTTGGCATGAAATAATTAATATTAAGTATTAAATCATTGTGCTCTCTAATAAGGAATGAATATCTTGTGATTATAATTATAAATATTATCAAATATAGAATAATGAACTGTAGAGTAATTTTAGATAGTTTTTGGTTAATATTGTATGCTGTAATACAGTAAAATATGTGCTCAAAAAAAAAATTATGTAAACCACCAAATGTTACCATATTTCTGCATTAAATTGGTTTTGATTTTGATTGATTTGGCATCTATAAAGTTTATACGTCTCAGTTATATAATTTGTTTCCGCTCCTTTTGCAAAGAGGTTCAGAGTGATTATTATGTAAGAATGGAATAGTATTATGGGAAAATGTAATCAAAGACAGGTATTTTTTTTTTCATACGAATATCTTTAAAATAAACATATTTTCTTGTTCTCAGTAAACAAATCGTTCATAATTTATTAATCTGAAATTCGTGTTTTAGTCCTTTCCTGATCATTTTCTTCTGTCCAGCTGGGCGACGTGCTGGGGTTGGCCACAGCCCAAATGAACATGAGCGATTTAAACAAGATCCTTGGTCTGCCCACTATCGAAGAGGTTCTGACTCCGCAGAACGAAGAGGCACCGCCGACACCTTTCAACGCGTTGAGGGTTCGTAGGCAGAGCATGGAGCAGTTGTCGCTTATTCAAGTTAGTCCCGATTTTATAATAATAAATAATACAATTCCTACACCAACACACCGACTGTATCACCCCGAAAGTAATGATAAAATAATAAGTAGGTCGAAAATCGGCGAGCTGTAGTTTACTGTGGATGTTTAGTATGCACATGGATGATTGCATACTATATAGTAGTCGAAACATTTGTTTAGATTGGCACAGATTTAGCCGTGGAAGATTACCCTTTTGCAGTGTGCGTCGATAGGTTGTGTACAAATCAATTGATTAATATGGGACGTAGTAAACTGAAAAAAAATCTTGGAATCTTTCATCATGTAATCTATTACACCTGATACCAAAACCTTTCAAAAAGAATTTATGTTTCGTAATATTTTCAAAGGCGGTAAATGAGCACGCGACCTACCTAATGCTAAGGGCTGCCGCACTCTTATGATTACTATATCGACTTATGATGAAGACTGCAGGCTTCAGTTTGAATTGCCTGTGTTCCTGTAATATATCTGGCTATTTCCACCCTTAGCTGGAACACAATCGCGTGAACGTGTTTATAATGGTGGACATAAGAGAATAGGCTGTACTGCCGCACCAGACGAGATCTTTAAATAAAAACGTGTTCGCAGGCGAATGGATGGAGTAAGATATTCAACTAAACAGCTCGTTTGGTCATCTAGCGAACATTTCAAGTAAGAAAATGGTTGCCACAGATAGGTGAAGTGGGTGGGATCTCAATATTCAGTGTATTCGTGTATAAAAATATTTGTGGTATAGTTTACTAACTGGACACAATACATATATTTAAATATATAGTTATAGAAACAACGTTGACGCAGTTCTTAATGCGTTTTCATCTAGATCTGAAACCCGGGTCCGATCTCGACTGTTATATAACTACTTAGTTACGGTAAAGCAAATCATTGTGATGCGTTGAGTACACCTATACACATCAAAAATAGTTTGAGACCACTAGCTAAAGATATATTTTTTTTAATTTAACTTTAAAAGAATGTTGCTTACGTAACATCTTTTTATAAAAAAAGATACACTTTTTGAAATTAAAAAATTAAATTATTTTTTTACTAACAAGAATTGAATTTGAAAGTCCTAATGCAATTTTAACTAATAAATAATTAGGAGAAAAAGAGAATTTAACTAAATATTATCAACATTTATTATGAAATTATTTTTATTTAGTACAAGATAACTCCTCCCCTGGCTAGAACACATGCGGTAATCCTTCTGGGCATGCTGAGAATTAGTTATCCAGCATTTCTTGCGGTAGCCTGTCCCATTCTTGAATAACGGTTTCCCTGATCCCTGGCACTGTCTGGGGAGGTGGCTGACGGTTCCAAACAGCTCGCTTGACAGCATCACACTCGTGGTCCGTGCATCTAGCCAAGATACGGGATCAACGGCGTTCTAGCACCAACCATTATACCGCCCCAAAAGAATACCGATTTCCCGCCTTGTTGAACGGTTCCGGTGGCAGTTTTTTGTCTTTCAGCGTTCCCACGTCTTCTCCAGACATGGAGACGTCGGTTGTCCGGATGAGTGCTAATTCTGGACTCGTCAACGAAGGGGTCTCGGGCAGTCAGCAATCTGATGTAACGCTTCTGAGCAGCAATAAGAACAGTTGGCCGACCACTCCGGCGTCGATCTGCAAACTTATCCACGCCGCGATACCTCCGTAACGTGTTCACGGCACAGGATTGGGATACGGCCACTCGGCGTGCTATTTGTCTCGTAGAATGTCTTTCCCCCAAAGTAACAATTCTTGCTCGTAAAACTTCTGATAATCTCCTCAGCATCTTTTTGAACGAACTCCTTCTTCGAAAAGTCAGAAAAAACGCTTGATTCAATGAATCTGAAATTGAATGAGCGTAAACAAGGATTTAATATCTTTTTATAGGTACAGAAAAACAATTGATATTTTAAAATCTTTTGTTACTAAAGGATTTGATGAAGAATCTTAGAAGAAAAAACGTTTTAATCAACTGTAACAAAAAGATTTCGTCTTTTCAAAGTAATCTCAATCTTTTTTTGATGTATGTATGTGCAGTAGGTAGTATGTAGCGTGGTGGATTACGAATTGCCTGAAATTACTACTGGGTGAGGCTGACGCAGCCCAGCAGTGTGCTCATTATAGTTGTTGTGGTACTAATAAACGCAATTTACACCAGATAACTCCGGACGCCAAGAAACGCGAAGGGGCGGAACAAGAGAAGCCGGAGGTTGCTCGTGCAGACTCGGAGGACAACCCTACCGAGTCCTTCTTTGATCTGCTGCAAAGGTAACTAATGTTTTATAATGCTCGGTTATGACTAGAATTTTAATTTCATAAACAATCTACTACTCCCAACTAGCACATTAGTAATAATTGCAGCTAAGTTTATGACTCAAAGTTCTATATCGGTGCTATTTGGGTAAAAATTACTACTTCTTACTGCATAGGAGTGATAAATATAAATAAAGTCTATAAAATAGACTATGGGTTCCAAATTTTCAATTAATACCACCTACAGGTTAAAGTTGAGCACCTTACCACTGTTGTACCACTCTAAGCTACAGTGCGAGTGTGAATTGCTACTTTAAGTGGTAATGTATACCTGTAGTGCGTCTTATAGCTACAAACGAGAAGCAATAACCACCATTACGCCCAACAATTCTAAAAGGAAGCAAAGTCAACTCTTAAACCACTGGAATATCTAGAAGGCTGATAAAATGAGCCTAAATGGCATCATTGGTTCTTATTATTTTCTTCTGAAGTTTTAGAGGAGCGTTCCGTAGAAAGTTCAATATTTGTTGTTGTGGAATTTACTCAAGGTTTCACTTGTGAAGGTTTACGATGTCTTAATTAGCTCCCTTTGTTATAAAAACAAAAGATTTTACTACGGGATACATTAATATTTTATTAATATTATTATATTACTTTAATTATTCTAAATTCATTTTCATCTGATAATCAACATTTAGAACACAATTTGCTTTTTTTAAATTTGATTTGCTTGTACCCTAATGACACGTTAGCCAAAATCAACATTTTACAATGCGCATTCAACTTTTGGAATCAATATGAAAATAAAAGTAATTAGAACTCAGAATAATTAGATTCATATAAATTGTGTTCTGATTGTTGACCGACAAAGGGAAATAAAATACATTTTTAACGGCTATCTGACTTTTATTTAAAACTAAATAATTAGGTTATTACTTTTACAAGGAAACAACCATTTTTGTATAATGTTGATCTAAAATAATATTTCACTTATAAAATTCGTAAAAGAAAAGGGCTTCTGTAGTTTTTGTGCCTGTTGGATTTTAACGAATTATTATATAATTTTCGGTGCTTGGCCCTGTGACAGTGTTTGGTTTTCATGGCAAAGTATTGTATGCTGCATCTGTAGTTCAATAGCTGAAATGAAAATATAATTGTATTAAAATGTATAATACTGAACCAATATTGAGTGTATTACATTATGTTTATCCAAAAAAAGATTTTTGTATTGTCAACTGAGCCCTAAACTATTTTCCCTACTAAAACAAAAGAATCATATATATATAAAGTAAATAAAATTCACTCCTATGGCCCTTCTCTGGACCACTTAGTAATAAGAAAGGTGATTTTTAGCACTTTGAACAGCAAACATTTAAGTAAGCGGGTTAAAATTATTACCTATAGTAAAAAAACGATTCGCCATCTTTAATGGAATGTTTTTGTGAAAATCTAACCTCTAATTTACATTATTTTTACTAAACATGTTTTTATTATAACAAAAGAAGTGATTTTACTACTATACTACGTAAATTCACTATAAATGCTTGTTATACCAATTATATTCTTGGTCATTTTTATTAAAACTACTATAACCATATTTTATTTACACTGTTTTTTGTTGAAATTCTCATGAAATCAATATGGCGTGTAAATTTACTTAATAAACATATACGCATTTTGCAGTAAAGTTGAGATCCCACTTGATTTTTCAGTACAGATAAAGCAAATAGTTGAATAAAAGTATTTGGTACTTACAATTATGTTTTGTAAGTTGTCACTTAAAAACTGTCACACGCCATTAATATTCTCAACATTGCAACTACAGAAATGAAACATACGTATGAATGAACAAAATCTAATCGTTCACTCAACCGTTCAATCAACAGTTCAATCAAAGTGGCAAATCAGGGGTACAGGCGCTGCAATTTGCACCTTTAGTCACAATATGATACGCTCTAGACCTGCTATGCGATGTGCCCACTTAGGGCCATATCTGTTGCATAAGGGGTCTAGAGCAGGATATAGACCTTATCGTTAGCACCTTAAGTTGCAATATGATACGCTCTAAAGCTTATTGGCTACCATTTGTGCTAGTTGGGAATTATGTTTTGTAGTTGTCACTTAAAAACTGTCACACGCCATTAATATTCTCAACATTGCAACTACATGAAACGTACAATTGTAAATGGAGTTTGTCTTCTATCTCACCTAATGGAAAGTGACGATGAAGACGAAGGTGTTACACGTCTATCCACGAGATACCTATTCACTCGACGCCTGAAAGAACTGGGACTATAGTTTTCTGGAAAAACAGACGCAGGCAGTTCATTCCACACCTTGGCGACCCGCACCAGAAAGGAACTATCGAAGCGTTTGGTTCGACTTCTTGGGATATCTACTATAAAGGGATGGAAGGCCTGTCTGCGTCTAGTAGTCCGATGTTCTCTCGATCTTCGGAGTCTAAATCAAATGTGACACTTTAGAGCATAGTGAATTATATTTTTTGTTCCTTAGAGTAGCCTAATCAATATAAATAAGTTCTATCGTGCGCAGTTCTGAAAAAAAGAAACAGTAGACGATCTTAGACGATGCCATGCCCCATACAAAACTCTTCAAACCTGTTTTCGGCGAAAACTGTGTTCTATATTTAAAGATGTCGTTATGCCAGATGCCAGGTAAAGTGTAGAGGACCTTACCTGGCCTGTAGTTTCAGTTACAAGTTTGACAATTATTTAGTCATATAAACTTCCATTTATATAATACAAACACACATCAAGTACATTATAGATTACTTCTGCAAAAGAGGTTTATTATACTTACATTTTTGGATCGCTATTGATAGTAATTAGTGGTTTTCCCTATTTTGTTTAAAGAATTTTGTTTAAATTTCGATTAAAAGAGAAAATCATGAGAGCCATCGGAATGTTGGAAGCTGGCTCCAGGCAACGTACTGTGGCTATTGCTTTTGGCACTACGCTAGCGCATCACGGGCAGCGTGCCGCATCTCTCATTGCCACTCGCCGACATGACAGGACCGGTACATCCAAAATACTGCTCGACGAAATCGTAATATGACAGCCATGATGTTAGTTACGAGGCTCTACAGCTCTTCAGGCTTGTTAATAAGCGATCAAACCATCCGAAATCCCGATCAAACGTTCCCGAATGCCGCTGAGAGTCCAACCTACAGCACTCTGCAATCGAAGGGACCGTTTACAATGGGCTCGTGCACATAGAGAAGATTGGCGTTGTGTGTGCTTTTCCGATGAACTTCCGTTTCGGAATGAACGTTGTAAGATTTTGTCAGAGTTTAGCCGTATGGTGGGGGACCAATGTGGGCCGGTATTTCGATCGGTGGAAGAACCGATCTCATTTAGATTATGGGAAACTCCTTTGCGAGGCAGGTTGGGTAGATCGTTTCATTTAATTCCCGACAATGCACGTCCACACACGGCTAAAGTCGTAACATGCACTTGTGCCGAAGATGGTATTTACGTTCTGCGGTTGGCAATTGCCAGACCTTGACCCAATAGAGCATGGAATATGTAAAAATCAAATTCAAATATTTATGTCTCAATGTTGACAATTACTTGGCTCTTATTGATGTCAAACAAAGCAAGAGTCAAACACCAGTTCGGAAAAACCTTCGTGGAGAAGAACTGGCAAGAAAATTTACGGGTTAATTGAATTCTCCAAAGAAGAGTCAACAACTTTTTGACTTATCAGAAAGCACGTGGGCGGCCATTCCTCAGAGTGATAAATGTACTGATATTATGCATGCCAAATCGCTCCGACTGAGTTATTCGTGTTGATTGTAGACTTTAAGAATACAATGAAAACTTTTTTAGACATTTGATTGGCGCCGTTAATTTTAGTTAATTTCCCACAAATTGCAAAAATATCAAAGTTTTCCTTATGTTTACCAAATGTGTTGAAGTATATTTTTATTTTTATATTCAAAAAATTCTGGTAGATCTAGATTTGGTAAATATTGATTGGAAAACTTTATCCCTAGACAATTTTGATGTGTGTATTTAAATTCCATATAAATTTCAGATGCCAATCCGAACGCATGGACGAGCAGCGCGCTACGCTGTACGCCACGGCTAACAACAAAGAGAACCAGGAGACTCAGAAGCTCCAACGTTCCGCCAGCAGCGGCAATCGGGCACCCGCTGTCACTAATGCCCCGGCTAATGCTAACAACAAGTAAGTGTTTGTAAGAAATTGAGTTTTTTCTAAATAGGTCGAGTGGTTTACATGTGTGATACAGTTACAAAATGCCAAGCATTTCAAGCGTCGAGTGAATAGGTATCTCGTGGATAGACGTGTAACACCTTCGTTTTCATTGTCACTTTCCATCAGATAGATAGAGGACAAACGTCTAATCCTTTTTCAATAAAAAAAAAACATGATCTTTCACATCTGTAAAATGCATAGGATTAAGGAAGTCGTTTTTGAGGAAGCGTGTAAGATGATTAGGGCGTAGGGTAACTATAGTTAGGCAATTGTGAAATTGTCCAAAGAAGATTTTCCTTATTATTGAGATTTCAATTCGTATACAAATATTAATTTTGTATTTTACAACTTTAAATTAATGTATGTATTCAATTCGTACTTTTAGGTCATTTGAAAAACATAAAATTTTTAGATAATTGTTTTATTTTAATAGCTATCTAGGGTCGCTACCCACATTTTAGGCCCGTTACATTCCTGCTGGCAGTATTTGTTCATTGGTAATATGGCCAGCTTGAACCAGCCACACATATTCGGCAAGTGCCAAGGGCTTTATACCGGTCGGTTAATTTAGCTCGTCCCGCCAGACCAATATAGTTTGGCGGGACAGGCCAATATAGTCGGCTGGCCAAATTACCAATGAACAAATACTATTATCACTACATAGTATAAAATTAAGTTTTCCGCTGTCTGTCTGTCCCTATGTATGCTTAGATCTTTAAAACTACGATAGAGTGTAATGTAGAAATAGATAGAGTGATTCAAGAGTAACGGTTAAATGTGTAATAGATGCATAATATAGTAGAGAAACACTGATAATTTTAGAGGTTTCTAATGTGATGTCGTGATTAAACAAATTTTTTTGCGCTTACATTGCAAACGCTGGCTGAACCCTAACAGATAGATCAAAGTAATGTACTACAATATTGTACTCCTTAAAAAAATCTACAAAAAGTCCGCGGTGGTATTATTTCTATCTGTTAGGGATAAGCCACAATAGCCATTTTTTATCCTTTACTTTTTACGAGAAATTTACGAAGCGATTTTAAGTAATACAGCATTAATCCTTATCCAATTAAGTACCTTAAATACACTATGCATGTAATATAGATCAATATGGCCATGCACAGCGTGTAATTTAAATGAATATTTTTGAAGATATTACAGATTTAAAAAGCAGGGACAAAACCCGTGCGAAGCCGGGACGGGTCGCTAGTATTATACTATAATAAAAATATTACTGCACCTAAACTGCGCAGCTATCGCGTTTTATCAGCATCTTGAAATGATAGCCCAGGTGATAAACTTCCACTGCGATAACTCCGAGACTGATTCATTCTGTACTTTAACTCATTGTCAAAACATAGTTACACATGGGTTAATAAATTGGCAATAATTCGGGCAATATAAAAAAAATGCAGCATAAAAATAGCAAAGGCATGAACAGAAATAATTCGGCTGTGGTAAATGAGCCGCCCACTCACCCTCCAGTGTCAATAGCAGACGATTTAAATTTAAAGTATGTATGAGTTTGTTTATCGTGAATTGTTCATTATAACCTAGTTTTATAAATTTTGTTATTCATTTCTTAATAAAGTTTAACTTAGTATGTAAGAATTTTATGTTATTGTAAAAATCAATAAAGAATTTGCGTTCATTCATTCATTCATTTGAGTCATTATCAAATTCCGACTCATTCATTTTATTTTTATGAACTTGTAACAATGCGCCCACATACAGGTAGCAGTAAGTTTATCACCGTTAATAACTTCTTTTCGACTTCTTGTTGCAAAGGTTTTTGTAAAGGACGATGAATTCGAGAATGACGAACGTTGATTGTGAAGAGAGAGTGGTTGTTTCACTCTACATATACTCGGTGGCACAGTAACTAAGGCGTTGCCTTCTGGATCTGAATGTCTCGAGTTTGAGCCCCGGTGAAAGCCAAACTTAAGGACATCAAGCCGACTACTGCAACGGTGAAGACTAACATCGTGATCCATAAAGAAATTACGTATTTTTTCAAAGTACGTGTAAAGTCTGGCAAACCGCAGTGGGCCTGCATGGTAGACCAAATGGCCTAAACCAGCCCTTAGTTGGGTAAAATGTAGTTGGGGTTATCTATTCGCAGTGAGATTATTATAGACAAAAGTTGTCCTGCATAATAGCTTCCAATTAGACAAATTTATACAATCACGTCAATTCTTTTCGATGCCAATTCAAAACTAACGTGGTTGTGTTCCGCTCAAAGGGATGGAACAGCCGGAGCATATAGTGGAACAAAGGCAATTCCAACTGATGCAGAGGGTTCACCACGCATCAGTCGATATAATAATCTTAATCGTATTTTAAGAAAAAAAAAAGTTTCATAGTTTTAAAATGTTACAACCGGCAGGTCGCAGGGTCATCAAAGTTTGAAAACATCACTATATCATACAAACATTTTGCGACAGCTTGTGACAAGAGCAGTATCCAAAGACCACGACATTCAAGTAAAGGTAGATGTGAGCTGGTTCCTAATAATGATACGTATAAACCACAATCAATCCATGTTTCCAACTCCAGTGCAACGGAAGCAATGCTGGACATGATAACTGCGATGCAGTCGTCCCGTATCGACTCGCAGCGCGCGGAGCTGCGCCCGACTCCGCCTGCCCCTACTTCGACTCCGGCCGTCACCCCGACGGTCGCAACCGCCGCCAACGGAAAACCGGGCTCGCCGTCCCCACCCGATGACTTGCTGGATATGATCGCTCGTATTCAGGTAAATGTGACAAATGACAAATAAACAAACAAACATCCTATGCAATACCAAATAATAACTTATTTATTAACGTTAATAGACAAATGATGCCCGCTTTAGTCGAATAATTTTGGTTCGCAATTCAAGATATGAGCTAAAACTATTAATGCCTCACATGAAGTTTAAGTATTGCGTCTTCCAATAGCCTCTAGTAGCCGAGTGATGAGTTTTTATGTGTAATTATGTTTATTCTCTTGTTTTTCTATTGTTAATTAGCTAATGAATTATATTATGCGCGTCACACGACATGGCTGTGAAGTAAGCTGCAGTTCATGTCTAAAGTCTGCTGCCCACGCCCTGCACCCCGCTCGTGTTCTGTGCAGCGTCTCGCAGATACTTCAGAGCCACCAAGTTGTGTAACGTGTGCTATACGTATACTTTCAGGGTTCCCGTATAGAAGAACAGCGTACGGAACTGGGTCGTGCTTCTAGCTCGCGCCGCACCGTGCCTGACGACGATCTGTTCGCGGCACTAATGCGTGCTCAGGCAACTCGCATGGATGATCAGAGGGCTGTGGTAGGGACTATGTTCATTTAATTCTTATAAGCTACCTAAAAAGGGTTAAATACCAACCCTTCTAAACTATTAGTGGCTTTTAATATGGAATTTTTGAAATATATATTTTAAGCTTCGCACTTACATAGTGGGTCTATGGTTATTGAATGTTGCCATTTGCCATGCAGTTTTGAATCGTTCTTGATAGTGCGTTAATGGTGGGTCCAAATGTTCTCGTAGCATGATTTGAAGACGGAAACCGATCGAAATAGTTAAAATGAATATCTTTTTTTTTGACTGGCGTTCCGTGGCAAAATATTTTCTATTTGATAAGACTCGACAAATCTTAAAGTAATGTTTTTTTTTAATAAAATGTTAAGTTCGAAATAATTTTAAGACATTAATGATGACTCGACAGTTCTTATTAAAATGATTATATATATTTTTTACTACATAGTTAAGTTTGATATTCAATTAAAAACAGAAACGAACAGACTAACGCTGTCATGTCAGTCCTATTCAATGTGGTAAGATTGAATTAAGTTGAATAACTTAACCAGATTGAAGATATCTAGTGGGTATTGAGGTTAGATAGTTTTCTCGAAGTCAAATGTCCCCCAATTTTAAAGGAATCGAATACCTTCCGACAGATCATACTGAAATAGTATTTGTAAGTTAAGTCGGATATGCATTTGCGTAACCAAAGAGACCTCAAAGTATGGTATAAGTACGTAAATATAATGGAATTCCTTAAAGTTATGGACGATTTTATCCAATAACTCACATAGGTTATTACTGAAATGATGGCAAAATTGTTCCACACTGTGGACCCAGCTCATAAATATATTTAAAAAAAACTTCCTGGACCCAAATTCAAATATTTATTTCTCAACATTGTTTCCCAATTTGTTCGTGACGTCAAATAAACATGACTACCACCACTTTGGAAAATCCTTCGTGAAGAAGAACTGGCAAGAAACTTCACGGAGTATATTTTTTTCAAAATAAATTTACAATGTCTCTTTATGTCTACAGATTTATTTTATCTGCATCTGTTAGCTCGGCAAGTCTCCCCCCCCCCCTCCAAGCCTCCAAATGACGAACACCCTCAAACGGCACCCGTTCACGAGTTAACTGAACTATATTAGAGTGAAGTTAACAAAAAACGAAAACAAACGACTGCGTGTTCGGCAAATAGCCAGAATTCTTAATTAGGAACTTCTTTGTATGAAACAGAGCTTTTATCTGAGAGAATTTTTAAATTATATTTCGTCGCTTCATTCTTCAGATAGTATATAATTAAACAGGTAGTCCTTTTAAGGTACTAGGTAACTTCGCACAGTTTTAGAGTATGTCACTTGACTTATTAATGACAAAAAATAATGACCGTCCTTGAATGACAAACACCTTTGTACAACTATGAGGCAAAAATTAAACCCCCTAAATTACCTACTGTTAGAAGATTTAATCTGGTAGAAAAGTATAAGTAAATATACCATTCCCTGTTCAATTACTTTACAAATTTATAAGATATATACAGATGCATCCAGAACAGGCTGGGGCGCAGTATTCCAAAACAATAAATTGTATGGTTCTTGGAAACATATTTAAAAAGAATACCATATCAATTACCTAGAATTGCTAGCCGTTTCCTTAGGCTTCAAAAGTTCAGCCGGGGAAGAAAGAAATTGTGCAATATTATTACGTATTGAAAGTACTGCTATTAGTTACATCAATAGGATCGGTGATATTCAGTTTCCACATTTAAATACTCTAACTAGACACATTTGGCTATGGCATTTGGCGAGGAACGTAATTTATGGATTTGTGCTTTAATGTTTGTTTGCAAATGTGACACATTTGTAACTAGGTATTCTGAACCGGATGCAGTCGCAGTCGATGCGTTTACGATTAATTGGGCCTCTACGTATTTTTAATCATTTCCTCCATTTCCCTTGTGTTAAAATGTGTAAGACAAATAATTGATTTGAATTGAAATAAAAGATTTAATTAACTCCCGTAACAGCACCAAAGCAAAGCACTTCAGCCTTACCCTGGGTGCCGCGAGACACTCCAGGCGGAGTTCGCGCGGCACGGCATCCATTACTATTTGTCAATACAACGTCATGGTGGGAGTTTTGTACGTTACGTAATATTTTCAAAAACCTGTTTTATTAGTTCTTTGTTTTTTAAATGAGAAATTTAACAAGGGCTGTTCATTCGGTTCATTAAATTCAAACCGTTCAGCCTTGTCTCTACTGTTAGGCGAAGATATGGGCAATGATGGGGCAAATTTTACAAGAAGCCTATAAAATGAACCCAACTAAATCGAAGTACACTTTTCTTGGGATCCAAATTAGTTCTTAATCAGCTTTCTCTGTGGTATCCTATTATTACTTTAACATTAGAAAAAATTACCAAAAAAGTTACCGTTACATTGTTGGCCGTATGCACCGACATAGGGTCCAGACATTAAATTAAAAAAATATAGTTTTTCATCCGTACACATAATCATAATATACATCATTGAAAACATTAAAACTAAAAACCCAAATCGTAAAGAACCTATGCTATCCTTGCCAATCTTTAAAAATAACATAATGATTTTGACTTAACGACTTTGCCATGTCCGTACTCAATAAAGGTACAAATCACCCAATATCTTCCGAAAAAGAGATGCATTAAAATTAAATTATTCTGTTTATTTATTTAATTAATTTGGCAATCACCAAGTGTATAATAAATGCCTAAAGGTTACTGGATTCTTAAATTATGTACTAAAGTAAGAAAGGTAATGAATAAACGTATTTAAATTAATTATAATTTGTAAAGACAAACGAAAACAAAACATAATCTCTAAAAATCTACCTCGTTAATTAAATACTATCTGAAGAATGAAGCGACGAAATATAATAGATGATTAAACGAACTTCCAAGTGAAGGTCGATCGCTATTACATGAGTCGCTTCATTCGAAGATATATAAAGGACCCGTACCTCCCGGAACCCATACAAAAGTTTTATTTTGATCTCTAAAAAATAAAGACTTGTCGGGACCGGGGTTGATCAAGTAAACAGTAAGTTTTTTGAACAAGTCAAATGACATACTCTAAAACTGTGCGAAGTTACCTAGTACCTTAAAAGGACTACCTGTTTAATTATATACTATCTTCGAATGAGCGACTTCACTTGGAAGTTCGTTCAATCATCTATAATACATTTCATTTCATTTTCAGATGCCGCTGCAGGAGAATCGCCGTAAAGATTCAAACACTAAGAAGTAAATCATCATTGTGAACTGTTCACAAATTGTTAACTTCAATCTAAATGTCTAAGGGCCCTAATATGCCCCTTTGAAACATCGATTCTGCACAGGCCGAATTACTCACAAGTGATTTCAATATTTCTCGAATATACTGTATTAGGCTACTTAATTACTTTAATTATATACTTATATTTAAAAACTTCAAAAGTAATTTGCGGGCCTAATTGATAACATAAAAATTCGAACAAATGAAAATTGTATTGTTTAATTGATACATTTGTACTGTTACAGAAACGCCCACCGTGTACAGACTATTGATTGACAAGTGTGGTCACTTTATCCTTTTATTTTATCCTATGAATATAGCATGAAAAGTTATAAACCTTATTTATTAAGTTTTAAAGTGGTTATAGTATGGTAATTGCTCATTACAATATACCTGATGGCAGATACCAAAACAATCGTATGTGAAATCGACCTTTTATATTATAACTGCTGATTAACACCAGAAATCATTTGTATAATTAATTACGAGCCTCGAGTTGAAAAACATGCAAAATTCTGTAAGGTAATTCAATGTTCCTTTATTTTATAAAAAATTCAACTATTGCCCCAGAAAAAGATCCCTGCTCAAAAATCATACTTTATGATATTTTTTATAAGATTTTTTTTAAGAAACTGTTTTATCAGTAAATTCTGGTTGCTATAACTTTTACAACTTACTATGATTCCGATGATCAATCGGTCTATTAAATATATTTTGTATTTATTTTAGTTATTGTTTGTAAGCACAATTCCGACCATTGTCGATTAAACTTTGCCATCCGTTCTGATCGATTATTTTAATTACACCATCACACAATTTGAGCTTTAAGATATTTTATTGGCTGAAACTATTTATATATAACTGCTATAATTTAGGTAATCATTGTAATGTTAGACATCTATCGAGTAATTTAGATTATAATTCTTATTTTGTAACATTTTTACAAGACAGAGTGGATTTTTTGTCTTCATGTCTTAAACGGTCAAACATTCAATAAATTTATTATACATTCCAATTTAATCAGCAAGATATTCAGATCCAAATCCCTACATTCCAAAATAACTGTGTTGCCATTATAAAGTTTACCTTGAAAACCGTTTCATGTTAGGTTTTGTTATTTATCACAATTTTTATTCATCGCAATAACTCCGTGTGGATTAAATATTATAACAAATACTGTTATTGTTGAGGCACACTACGATGTATTGTGTTAAATTTATTTATAATTCTATACAGAAAAAGCTATATATGAAACTACTGCGTCTTGGCCATAATTATATACTATATAGTTGTAAAATGGTTTATTTAAAGTAAATATTTCTGGATTAGCTTCAAAGCAGAATTGTACTTATGAACAGCTATGGAATTAAAACAATCAAGTACGTGTCTTGAAACTAAACAATTATTAGATACCTTGAGATTAAAACTATTACAGAATAACTATTAAAATTGAAATATCCCATAGGTGTTCAACAACATCTAGAATTCAAAAAGCTCTCGTACTATTAATTGCAGGCATAATGCTTGTACTGACGATTGTCTAATTATGTGTTTTTTTAATCATTAAAATGCTTATTATGTACAATTTTGATCGTATTTAATATCTGTTCTTAATTTCACTTTGAAATTTTCGTCTTTCAACTGACCTGAGAAAAAAAGTAATATTAACTTGAACACGAAAAGGATCAACATACATATATGACACATGATCTTGTTTAAATTTAACGTGTTGTATATTGAAAAACATCGTTGTATATTGGTTGTATATTGTTGTATACATCGTTGTATATTGAAAAATAAATAAAGCTTTTGCTCACTAGAGGTTTTTGTAAAAATTTCATTGGTTTGAATCGACAACTTTTAGTTAGTAAACAACTTTTACTAGAGGTAAGGACATAGCATAACACGCTAGGTTTACAAATCCTAGTTTGAACGTGTGATATCTTTCCAAAAACAGAAAACACACAAGGTGCGATAATAATCTGCCCCAGTCTAAGGTCTCTCTTTTTATTTTTTGATGTTTCTTTTAGGTATTCATTGTAAGTGGTGAATTCATTGGAAAGTAATGAACAATTATAGACTATAAGCGTTTAGCTTGATTGAAATAAAACGTATTAAACTGATGGAAATGAAATTTCAAATACATATATGAAAGGTACTCTATTATTATAATGATAATGTTTTTGTCTTAAAGCTACATTTATTTTTGTATGAGATTTAATAAATATATATTTATATATTGATGCATCAGGTCAGGATGCATCAGGATAATTGTCATCGAATTTCTTGATTATAGTGAAGCAGATCATTCTTTAAGATAGGAAGTTTGGGATATTTGTAAATGTTTGGAGCTGGTAGTGATAACTTTTTAGTGATTACATGTTCTATCTATAACAAATATTCTGAATTTGTGTATTTTTATAAAATATCCTTATTATATCTTAGAGATAAACTATATCAAAACAATATTTTCAACACAGGGATTTAAAATATTCTGTCTCCTCAATATGATGATGTTAGTAATGTTACTTTCTAAGGCATCTGACTCCTATGGTTTAAAATAAAATTATATTAATTGTAGAAGAAAGATTTAAACGCGGTAGTCAATAATAACTACACGGAATATAAATTTGAATGCGTAGTATCTCACGTTAATTGATGTTCTCATGTTACAGTAAGTTAAGTTTAGAAACTTTAAAATATCTTGAATTATAAATTATTTAAAGTTGTTGTATCACTCCACTGTTGCGAATATGTTTTTCCTGAAACAATAACATAAAAATATACTTGTTGAATAAGGTGACTGTGTTGGTGATTGAAATGTATTCATAGAATCGTTTAACTGTCAACGGTTAGGTCCGTCTTTCTGAAGACACTCTACTGAAATTTAATCTGTCTAGATAACTATTGATGTAGGCCAATAAATAATGCCAAATAATTTGAACTCTGTAGTTTTATTGTTAGATTACTGCTTGTCCTTCTCAATCGGTTCTTTGTATCTACTTTGTAGGAAATGCAACTGTTCGCGTCTGCAAGGCCCTTTGGGCGGAAACATAGCAGGAACCGGCAATCGCTATAATCACTACATTATACAATCACCATATTTGTTAATATAATAATAATAATAATAAATAATAAATCCCCAGACAACCACACCAACTGTATGGCCCCAAAGTAAGCAGAGCTTGTGTTATGGATGGCCATACAGCGAACTGGGGGGAACCCTGAATAAACATACATATATAAATACATACAACCATGACCCGAGAACAAACATCTGTGTTCATCACACAAATGAATGCTCCGGCCAGGACTCGAACCTGGAACCTTCGGTGTATGAGGCAAGGTTACTTACCAAATATAATTTGAAGTTAATAGTCCCTATTTATTTATACTAAATAATGATTAGGAATATGATATGTAAAAAAAAGAATATATATAATTCAAGATTATAGAATCTAATATTAAGTATTTTATTTTACATATTTAGGGAAACTTATAGCTATTAAAATATGTAGGTATACATAAAATTAATTATAATATGATTCTATTTATTGTAGGGCGAGTGGTAGATAAATAGATACCTTGTTATTTACTTGCGTAAACAGCTTTCTTACATTTCCAGTCCAGTAAGACTTCTAATAAGAATCGAAGACAAATGGTATTGAAGTAAGTACTTGCCAGTGTTTGTTATTATCTATTGTGTTGTATGTATAATACGCGACTGTCTGTTGATCGCACAGTGCTTAATTGCAAATTAGGTGGAAAAACTGCATGCAAGTAAGTAGGAAGGTATCTAATTATCTACGTTTACGTTTTTTCTATTGTGCAACGACCTCCCAGCTGATCGCAAGGTCCGCGCGTTATCTGGATAGCTGTGACGCCGCGCGCTTCAAGGCTAAATGTTTAGAATTTTTTTTGGAAAGACCATAAGTCCAAAGGAAAAACGGTTTTTAGTAGTCGAAGGGTGAAGACTTACTCAGTCTGGAATATTTTTTTGTAAAATACTTTTTTGAACACCCTGTATAGGTACATTTCAATTTTCTGAAAGCCTTTCAAATATGCTGACCCTAAGTGTCGAAAATATTTACAAGATCACCTATTGTCACCCAACCGAATAGGACGTTCGACTTATGTGTTCGACGTACATGAAATGAGTAACCAACCTAGACTGTAACAAAAAAGAAATAGGAATATTCCTTTAAGCTAGCCCAAGCATTTGGCACAGTCTCTGTTACACTCCTGATATCCCTTCAGCTGTAGCATCCATTTCGCGCGAATCTGCGCATCTGTGGAACTACTTACGGGTAGTCCCGCGTGATATCAGCGCTTGTTATATCTAAGCTGTTTTCTCATAAATTTTATATAAGAACTGTATAAAAAATATATGTCATTTATATTTTCATAAAACAAGCTTAAAGTTAAAGGACAGATTAGGTAATTTTTGCGTTGACATCAGAACCTTCAAAGGTCCAGTTTCCCTATACCAGGGAAGCCATTTAAGCCTGTTCATAATAGGTATTTGTTTGATTATCATATTTTAAAATGATTATCATATTTGCGTAATTTCTTCGTCACTGATGTTTTATACAAGTTCTTAGTTCCTAGGACCATCCGGTGCCAAGATACAGAGAAGCCCTAGGTCTATAATTATGAACCTAGGGCTTCTCTGTATCTCGATGATGGCTCGTGTTACGAAATTCACACCTGCGTCATTAATTAGTGACGCAAATGTGACGCTATCGTGACGACTTACATCAAACCGAAATTCAGTAATTTACGAGTAATTTGATGGAAACTGGTAAGCCCTAGGTTCATAATCAGTTCCATTCAACCACTAATATCTCCGAAACCAAAGCGTCACAAATTTCAAGTAAGGCCGCAATGAGCGTCATGTTTGAAGTATTATAAGGTGAGATACCTTTTAAGTCAGTCACAAATGAGGCCCTAGGTTCTGATGTCAACAATTTTTGCTATGAAATGTTTTAATAATTCTAATTTGAAAACCGGATGAGTGATTTTATCCATTACGATGTACAAAAGTCGGTGAAATTAAAATAAAAGTTCATGTTTTTTTAAAGATTTTATTTTATTTACATAATTAAAGCATTATTCTACACATATCATTAAAAAAGAAACACCTTTCCAGAAATTTGAGAGCAGGCTTTTGTTACTTGTAGGTTTTGGGAACTGGAGTGGGAGATGGTCATATAAGGAAGCTGGTGAAAGAGACGCCCATGCCATTCTTAAGCGCGTCTGCGCCAGAAGCTTCATATCCTGGCCAAAACACATAAAGTGTTCTAGGGTATACTGATAGATGCTCTAGCAAAACAGTCCACTGTTTAGTTACCTGCAATAGCAAAACGCCCCGGTATCCAAGCTAGTGTGATGTTTAGGGATTTAAAGACGGTAGGAGAACAGTATATTTCTAATTTGTAAGATAATCGGGAATGTAGAGCTTAAATTGAAAGAGTTACCCTCTAAGGCCCGTAGTGTAGGAGCGAAGGCAGTCTGTCAAAATAAGGGAGTTAGACAAATTATTACCTGAAACATTTTTTATGGCCTCTAGGATGGCTATGGCTTCACTAATAAACACCAGTTTTTAGATAAGTTTAGTGTGAAGTGGATGAGAACGAACCTGTTGGATGTTGGCAAGGAATCTATCTGCCAGAAATTGTCTTCGAAGATATAAAGGAGGTTCTGCATATTCTACCTGCATAGCATTAATGGGTGAGGATTTCATGACGCCTCAGATGATCCGAAGGGCCTTACGTTGTAACTTATCCAGTAAATGTAACACTGATTTGTTACATGGGACAAGGCAAAAAGAGCCATAATCCATAATGCTCCTGACTAATGCATTATACAATAGTCTCTGAATGTAAGGGTGGGATCCCTACTAAACTTTTTTTCACACTTTTTAACAACATAATTTAAGTTGGCTGAGAAAGACAGACTTGAATTTAGTACAATAGCTAAAAATTTCACCTCATTGCACATTGGCATTGCGAAAAGCTTTCAAAAGAGATAGCTATTGGGGGTAATCGTCTCTTCCTCGTAAAGATAAGAGCTTTGCTCTTAGAGGGAGAGGCCATGAGATTCCAGCCAGTTGCCTAGGTAGCAAAGAACAGTGTTAAAGCGATCCGAAGTAATCTCTGCTGTGGTTACCTTCGAGTAGATAGTGGTATCATCTGCATATTGCAGGATATTACAAAAGGAAGACACAGATGTGTCCAAATCAGAAGTGCAGATATTGTATAGCAGTGGGCTTAAGACAGGCCCTGCCAAACTAAAGGTGGTGATAGATCTCTATCTAGTAGAGTGCTGATGTCTGATTTGGACAGATCTAGACACAGACTAGATCTAGATGAAATAGGTCAATATCACCGGTAAACCCAATCGCAGCGTTTTCTGTCTAAGTATCGGACGTTGAACATTGTTATATACAGAACAGACTTCCAAGAACACCGCCACCACGAATTCATTATAAGATAGAGCTTGAAGATACTCAGGTTGTCCATGGTGCTCATTCCTTTCCAAAAACCAAATTGTGTTGAACTTAGCAGGTTTCGGGGTTTTTGCCTGGTGTTGCGATGCGTATTACTAAATAGAGTTTCCACGGAACTGGTATCTCACCACATATAAAAATGATGTTGATTTTTTAAAGTAAGGATTCCCTAAGGAGGATGTCGGCCCTGGATAAGAAAAAAAGGGATACTATCATGGCCTGGAGTCGAGTCATTGAGGATAACATTTAAATCGTCCATGGTGAAAGGAGCGTTGAGGGAACTAGATGAGGTGAGAGTAGAATAGGTGGAAGGTAGTAAAATAGAAATCAGGACATAAGGGGGAGCAATTTAATCTAGGAATTTATCAAAATAAAGATGTGGGTTGCACCCCGGTGGGTTGAGCCCCGGCAAAGTTTAAGAAAAGGAGTTGCGGAAACGTCGAATGACACTCCAGACATGGGAAGAGGGAGACGAGGAGTCAAATTCTCGCAGAACTTACACCACGCCTCTTTCTTCTTTTCTTTTTCTTCTTTCCTCCTGGCTTGGGCTGACACATTTTTGAGTGTCAGCCCTGACACTGACTCTGACACTTGGATGTAATTTCACATTGACATAGTGACAGCATATGTGCGGAAAGCAGACCTACGCGGACCATGTCAGAGCTATCTGAGTCTCACCATGGATGATCAAAGTCTTTTATCTGGGTTCTTCTTTGTCTGGTATAGGTATAGGTCTGCTGTGGATTGGAGGAATATGACAAGAAGAAGGGAGGGTTAGAATTATATGGTAGTGGTCACTACCATATAGGAAACCAAGCCTTCTCCAACTAACAGACGCACCATCAGCAGCCGAGCACATGGAAATGCCCACAGCACTAGGGTTCTGGTGAGCGCCAGAAAAACGGGGTAGGACTACCATCATTTAGGACATATAATTTTTGCTCATCAATTATGTCTGCCAAACGCTGGCCAGGTCCATCACAAGCCTGTGAACATTGGCTGCCCCATAGAACGTGGTGACAGTTGCAGTCACCTGAATAATAGGGTTACTGGGCAAACGGGAAATGAGTGATTGGAATTAATCTATAAGGGAAATAGTGGGGATGGATATATAGACCGAAACAAGAACAAGGTGAAGAATTTTGATAGCGAGTATACTAATTTCAAATGAATGAGCGGGACTTTGGATGGTTGAGTTTGGAAGAGAAACCTCCACGAAGAGAGCTGCACCAGCATGACCATCTGCTCTGTCATCTCTAAGACAGACAAACCCAGGCAATTTGAACCGACTGTCTGGAGACAACCAAGTCTCAGAGACAGTAATAGCTAAAGGGTCCTGCTGGTGACCCAAGTGGGTTTCATGTTGTTTATTGCGGATGCTTCCGCTATTCCATTGCAGAAGTCTGGCCATTGTTAAGGAGAAGGTTGGCAATAGGGGATAACTTTTAGCAACGGAGGACGATAGTGGGATGTCTCCTTTTGATAGAATATTCAAAACTATCAGGAGTTCTAAAAAGTTGTCATTAGGGGAGCAGGAAGAAATAGGGGGGAAGGCGCTGCCAGATTTAGAAGATGGAGTATCAGCAATAATAGCATTGTCGGACTGAATTTTGATGGCTTGTGTACTGTTTTTTTTAATAAAAATGATTCAGTGTAATGTTCTCCACATTTAGATTCATCTGCTTAAGATTTTTTCACTGAAGGGAAGAGAGATGATGCTTCCTTGAAGGATATGTTTTTTTTGGAACATGGTGATTTTTATTTTATTTTAGCGGGAATGCTCCGGGCAAGACTTATCAGTTCCTAAAGAGAACCTGAGCACTGCTGACAGGAAATTCCAGAGGATGCACGGCAAGATTTACCTGGGTGAGACTGTGCACATCTGAAGCAACGAGCACTGGATCGGCATTGGGCTTTCACGTGGCCAAATCTACAACAGTTTAAGCACTCTATGGAAGGCTAAATGTATGGATCAACGGTTAGTGATGAGATAAATATAAACACTTTATCAGGTAAGTATTGTCCGGAGAATCCTAGCATAGACACCATTCTCTCACAAAGGCTAATTCATATTTTATAATGCTTGTTATTTCTTGATACTATTTTAAGTATCCTTGTGACGAGAAAATACTTGATTACTATGGTTACTTTTGTTTTGGCGCGCCCACAAACAGAGACTGGTAACACTTCCTGTGTATTATATCTGTTCTACCATATTTCCAGTAGGTATATTAGACTGGCAAAATAAATGTAAGGCTTTCAGTAGGTAGTAGGATTTTAATTCCACGATGCTAGCAGCAGCGTGAAACGGACACCGCGTCTTAGTTGTAAGTCACTCGCTTAACCGTTTCATCAGTAGTTTTTAATTTAATAGAATACTTTATACGTACGTTTCCCATAAGGTTTAACCTTATTTTGTTGTTAAAATCTAGTGGTACATTCAATTTCTTTGGTTTTATACTGTCATTTTGGGTGTCATAAGAATAGGACAAGTAGTTTGACAGGATTAAACTTAGTGTGTAGCTCTGAAGAATCAAGTCAAAATAAAAGTTCTATTATAAAAGCGTAGTTATAAAAGTGTAACAGCAATCTTGCCCAGCCATTCTCGCTGCACATTTACCTGTTAGCTAGACTAAAAGGAAGTTTCTATAGGAAATACTATATTTATAGAAGACTATTTATAAATATTCTGGAATTTAATCTAAAATTTAGTCTTTTCGGCTGGTTTAAATGTTGTAAAAATAATCTTAAATCGATTTTTTTTAATTAAGCCTTTCCTCTTCTTGGTTTGATTTAAATTTGAAAAAAACATTATAGTTCTTAATACTTTTGTTGATTGTTTTTTGAAAATTGCAATAACTTACGGTGTTCAACTATCGGCTATATATAAAAAGAAACAAAAACTCAAAAAAATATATTAATGCGAAAATGAATTTATATTCCTAAAGTAATGACATATTATATATAGACAAGTTGCCCGCTCTCAATAATGGCAACCCAAATGGAAGACAATTGCCCACCATTTCACTTAGTCTTGTGCAACCCAGTGTCACGGTTAACGTCATACAAAACTTATTCCTAATATGTGTTTTTATGTTTAGACAGTGTACAAATTACACTCTTACAGTAAAAGAAAGATTAAACGTTACTTTTCATGCGTAAGTACTTTTTTTATATCTAGGTATCTTATTTATAATTCTATTTTGTTATTTAAAATGCCGTTTTTAAATTGACATGGCTCAGATTTCAAGAAACTCTAGGAGCGAGATGTAATATGATTTTGTATGTGGTAGTAAAAGAGACAACGCTATATACTGCAACAATTTACGTACTACGTCACGTACACTCGCGACCAATTAGTGCGAAGCAACGTCACGCAATATATATTATATCTCTTTCTTACAACAAGTAAACCGTGTATGATTCTTTCCTTCATTATCGATGATTATTTCCTTATTGTACATTATCGGGCAGGTATATAGAGTTAAGTTGACGCCTTTTTTTTGTGTGGTAATGTTTGGGTATGACTTGTCAATAATAATATGTAATATGCAGCGAGGTGATAAATACATGGAGTAGTCGAAATGTCCTATAGAAATTAGTAGTTATGTAGGTGTATCAAATCATAGAAAGAGGAAGAACTTGGTTGTCTCCCTCTACTTGTACAAAAATGCTAATAATAGAAAGAGGTAGTACTATTTTTGAATGTTGTCACTAAAATTTCAATCGTGTAGTGACGTCATAGCAGGTGGCTAGGGTGCCACAAATCGCCATTTATTGATACTTTTCTGTCAAAAAAAGCTGTCAAAAGTGACGTTCCGGAGCTTTGATTATTTAACCAGATATCGATGATTATAATTAAGATGTTTTTATTTTTCATACGATCTATGCAAATGATAACAGGTGCTTACGCAGTAAATGATATTGAAACGGTATTTGCTTTGCTTGCCGTTGTGCAAGTATTTTTGAAACAAAACGGCATGAAGAAAGAGGGCATTAAGTTTGCTTAGAATTGTCAATTTTTTTACTGAATAGGCAGGTAGTTGTTTTGTTTATTTTAGATTTTTTCGTAAAAAAAGTTTGTTTTTATACGCAAAACAAGCACTTAGATTTTTTTGAATAGTTGATATGTGTTCCCTAATGTTTGTCAAACATTTAATTGGTTAAAACCTATAAACAGATCTTTTGCGAAAGTGAGTTACACGCTTTATTAAAGTGGACCAAATTAATAGTAACATATTCATTGCATCAACTTAAACACGATTCAAAAGTCAGAGGTCACCAACCTTTTTTGTAAACTTCGATTTTTTTTATATATATTTGAAGTATTTCAATATCACGTTTTATAAAGAATCAAATTGTATGGCATGTATAGAAACCACACAAATATTATAAATCCAAAAGTCTGTTTGCTGGTTTGTTTGTCCTTGTTTCACGTCACACCGGAGTGATGTCATGATATAATTTTTGTGTGTGGATATAGTTAGTATTGAATATACATAATTATTGTGATATTCAGACCTATTTATCAATATACTTGTTAGCCAAGCAAGACTGGACATAAAAGAACCTTGTCAAATTTACTTTTATATAGCAACGCTTCTTATTTGTTTATAAACATTATTGTTTATACGAAAAAAAGGCCCACGGACTTGTTGAAATAGGAAATGATAGTTTTAATGAAAGTATTCCCTATATAAAATGCCTACATAAAATATGAAGAAAAACCATTAACAAGCCTATTGCGTTTGTGAACTTTTCCACGCGGATGGAGTCGTGGGCAAAGGCTTTCGTTAAAATTATCTACCGAGCATAAGTATCTATTTTATGGCACATACCTATGTAAACGTAGCACCATATCCTTTGTGATAATTTAAATTAGAGAAAAACTAATAACAAAAGCGGAGAACAGAACTAATTACCTGAAACAAGATTGTTAATCCACTTTGAGGTCGGCTTCATGGCACATACACTTAGCTTAAGTTTTATTATTATTGACGCGATCATAAATTCTGAAGATAATTTACCTCAAAGGTAGGCAAATCGTTATTATACAAAATAAGCCAAAAACTAAAGAAATATGAATAACATTTTAAAACTATTTCATAATAACAATTATAATAACAACAACTATAGTTTGCTCACAATTATTCAAAAACTAATCGTATTACAACAATATATTTATTTTTTATTGAAATTAACTCCTTAATAAATATGCAATAACATTTTTGATAATAAGACAAACAACACAAACAATTAGCGGGCAGTAAATACAAAACCTAAAATTTTGGCAAACAGATGACCCATTTTATTCTGCATGCATAAAAAGTTTGTTAAACTCTGACTTTAAAACCGCATTTTTAATAACATAAGTCTAGTTATTGGATCTCTAGGCCGTTTAGGAGTTGGCTAGATTATTATTGTATAGCGCACTCACAAAAATGTCAGTGATTGTTACTGTAATTTTGCTGAGAAAATCGGATTTCAAAACTGGACACCCCAAAGCGTCCTCGGCGTCCAAATACAAATTTTAAAGACGCTGATCGGCGTCCTTCAAATACAAATTCAAATTCAAATATTTATTTCTCAACATTGACAATTACTTGTTCTTATTGACGTCAAATAAAGCATGATCCTACCACCAGTTCGAAAAAAAACCTTCGTGAAGAAGAACTGGCAAGACACTTCACGGGTATATTTTTTTTTTTCAAAATAAATTTACAGAGTCTCTTTATGTCTATACAAAATTATTCTTTTCTGCATCTGTTAGCTCGGCAAGTCTCCCTCCCCCCAAGTATCCAAACGACGAACACCCTCAAACGGCACCCGTTCACGAGTTAACGCGGGATCCAGCCATCGCCCTCCTCAACCATATTAGAGGGAAGTGAACGATCCGTCACCCGACGCTACCTTGGCAGTGAATGGGTTAATAATGATCATCGACATCTGGTTAAATAATCATAGCTCAGGAACATCACTTTTGACAGCTTTTTTTGACAGAAAAGTAACAATAAATGGCGATTTGTGGCACCCTAGCCACCTGCTATGACGTCACTACACGATTGATATTTTAGTGACTCTTTCTTTCTTTTATTAGCATTTTTGTATAAGTAGAGGGAGACAACCAAGTTCTTCCTCTTCTATGATTCGATATACATAACTACTTATTTATATAGGACATTACTACTTATGCTGCGTTCCGTTTGCCGATTACAGCGCTCACAGCGCTCATATACCCGTTCCGATTGCCCGTGAGCGCGCTCACAGCGATATCGATACGTCATCAATGACGTCATAAACGCCGCCATCTTCCCGCTCACAGTGCCAAAGCAACGGAGCATGGTCGCTGTGAGCGGCCTGTCAAAACTGACACATGACGTTACTTTGTTGATGTTTTTAATATGCTGCGTTCCGTTTGCCGATTACAGCGCTCATATACCCGTTCCGATTGCCCGTGAGCGCGCTCACAGCGATATCGATACGTCATCAATGACGTCATAAACGCCGCCATCTTCCCGCTCACAGTGCCCAAGCTACGGAGCATGGTCGCTGTGAGCGGCTTGTCAAAACTGACACATGACGTTACTTTGTTGATGTTTTTATTAGTCGATAAAAGATTTTAAAAGCTTGCTTATTAATTTTCTTTTGTAATAATATTTAAAAAATGGCTCCTGCTTCATTCAGGGTCAAAGATCTTAATGAAATATTATAAGCAATTTATTTATCACCTCGCTGAATATTGGTGCGTTCCGTTAGCCGCTGACAGCGCTATAAGCGCTAAAAGTGCTCAAAACCGTTCCGATGAGATGTGAGCGTGAAGATGGCGGCGTTTATGACGTCATTGATGACGTATCGATATCGCTGTGAGCGCACTCACGGGCAATCGGAACGGATATATGAGCGCTGTGAGCGCTGTAATCGGCAAACGGAACGCAACATATAACTGACCGTTTTGACAGATTACGATGACATTTGTGTACTTGTTCCAAAAATAAGATTGAGCTTATTAATTTTTTGTTTTACTCCAAGTTTTTGATGTAAAGAATTAAATTTCTTAATTGTTAATGACAATTATAACACAATTTTTGATAATAAGAAATTACGTAAAGTTTTCTCTGCAGGTGGTGGCTGTATGGCTAGTATGTCAACTTTTCTATAAAATTAAATGTGACTTGATATATATTATGTCAACAGTGTTCTCTGACACTGACGTAATATAACTTGTTTTTGAGTGATGTGTTCTGAGCAAGCAGTTTTTTATCATATCAATTTCAGTGCCTTTTGCCATAAATTATATAAAACTGTGTCGCTTAACCTGTTATTGAACAATCATAATATTTGATTATAAAACTTCTGCAAAAGTTTCATGCTGTGTACACAAATAGCGAGTGTTTCATTGTATTGATTACTATTTAGCTTCATTCGTTAATTTTCCATGCTTTACAACGCGCAATGGACGTTATTGTCAACAAAGGGACTTCGAAGGCCGTTCAGTAAGTATTTCTACTATTCATTGATATTAGGTTAAACTTAGGTAGGTCGTACCAGCTATAAACTAGAATGTGTGTGTGTGTGTGTATATAATGAACTGTCAAATTCACCTGTACTTCTATTTAGGAAAGTAGCGATGTCGCAGTACTTCCTTAAGTTTCTCATTTTCATATTTTGGAAACATGGGATGAGAAAAAGCGTTTTCTAGAAAGTTCTAGAAAAGAGATTCCAATTAAATTTAATTCCTTTTGTTGGTTCAATTATATAGTTGTACATAACCATTAGAATTCTTATTTTGTCTTCAATAGTAACTTTATACTTCATCAAATTTATTGGTACATTTATTTATTAGAACATTGACAGTTAATGTACAATTACATGATCATATATTAAAACTATTGATTTCACTTAAAAATTAAATAGTAAACTTTCTAATTTACCACAAACTAAACCAAATGCAATAGTTTTGAAAAATTTATTAAGTTGATATTTATAAGAGGTTCTCTTTCAAAGGACTTGGCTCTGGAGGTATGAAGCTAAAACACTGATATTATGGTTATTGTTTATTTTATTACATACACTAACACTATTTCATATTTACACTAGGTATTTTATAATTTATTATAACTATCAGATGTTACATCGTTCGTGTCTAGATGAGAAGTAATTCATAACAGAAAACAATCATCTGTTATGACATTTAAAAGAACAGTTTAATATTAGAAAAACTGTCACTTCATATGTGACAAGTGTTGCCTGCCAATATTCAGATATACAACCTCCAACACACCCCCTCAACACTTGCACACATTCAACTCCCTGTATATAATTTAATACAACATACCAACAAACAAATAACTCACCTACATAAATTAAACATTACCTTCCATACATACCTAATTATAAATTAAAATCTCACAACCACTTACATTCAAAACTTCCACTTAATTCCATCTATTTAATAAAGAAATATTCCCTCTTAAATTAACCAACAACTATTAATTCAATTTTTCAAACTTAATACCAACTTTAAAGTTGCTACCTCTTTAAGTTTATTTAAAAACCTTAAACTCCTCTACTACTCACTACATTAACTATTTTAAGTTTATTTAAAACTTTAAACTCCTTCTCGACTACTCACTACATAAACTACTTTAAGTTTATTTAAAACTTTAAACTCCTTCTCGACTACTCACTACATAAACTACTTTAAGTTTATTTAAAAACTTTAAACTCCTTCTCAACTACTCACTACATAAACTACTCAAATTTATTTATAACTATAAACTCCTTCTCGACTACTCACTACATAAACTACTCTAAGTTTATTTAAAAAGCTTTAAACTCCTTCTCGACTACTAAAATAAAGTACTTTAATCATATCTACTTCATACATAAAACATAGGGAACCAATACTCTAATTGAGTATTGCCATTCCTACTCAAATCAGTCAAAATCAACTCAACTCAAACCATAACATAACTTAATACAAACACAACAACCTCACATAACTTTAGACTCAACACTTGAATTCAAAAAACACATACAACCTTACATTATCTTTTATTATCTTTCATTTCTTAAATCTTCTCACTTTTTCCACATATTAACCTTTCAATTATTTTATTATAAAACCAAAAACCAAAATACCAAATAACTAATAAAACAAAACAACAATAAAACAAAACTATAAAAGAGACATAAAAGGATTTTAAAAAACAACTGTAAATATTTTTGTATCTAAATAAATGAGTACTTCACTGCTTACACGGCTTTTATTTTAATTAATAAACAATTATATTTTTATGATAAATAATTATATTTTTATGATCACCCCCTTAATTGTTTGTTGAAAAACACCCCCTTAATTGTTGAATTGAAAAGCACCCCCTTAATTGTTTAACTATCCTTGTCTCTTTTCAGTTATATCTATTGTTGTATACTACATTGAAATTTCCCTATAAAACTTATAAACACAATAAAGAAAACAACCATTCCCCTGAAACACCATAAGTTCACATTTGATTTTGAATTACCACACTCCTATCTTTGTTCCGTTGCGGTCTTCCAGTTCTTGTATTTTCTAAAATTCAATATTTTCACTGTCAATAAATTCTTCTCTTTTATCCATATCATCATTACTTCTTATAGTCATTTTCCTTTGTTAATATTGGCATTTGTTCCGCTGTCATTTGTTTCTGTTTCCCTTTCAATTGTTCCGCTGTCATTTGTTTCACCTTGAATTGTTTCATCTTCATTTATTTCACTAAATACATCTCTTTCTTCAGTACTTATAATACTTCCTCTTTCTTCTCGATTTTCATTTCTTCCTCTATTATTTTGCCTTATAACAACAACTTCTCGAACTTCATTAACTCCATTTCTATTATTTCTTCCAATATCACCTTCTCGAACTTCTCTGACTTCATATTCACAATTTCTTATACTCATTTGTGTTACTTCTGTTGGTGTTCTCCCATTTCATCAATTCTTACAACTCTTGCTCTTATAATTTTCTGTTCGTCTTCAAGCCAAATTGTAGCTTTAAAATTGTGCTGCCCATAACCTCTAAGAGGTTCTATTTTATGGGACTGGGCTCTGGAGGTATGAAGCTAAAACACTAATATTATGGTTATTGTAATTTATTTTATTACACACACTAACACTATTTCATATTTACACTAGGTATTTTATCTTTTTATAACTATCAGATGTTACATCGTTCGTGTCTAGATGAGAAGTAATTCATAACAGAAAACAATCATCTGTTATGACATTTAAAAGAACAGTTTAATATTAGAAAAACTGTCACTTCATATGTGACAAGTGTTGCCTGCCAATATTCAGATATACAACCTCCAACAATATTGATCATATTAGGTCATTACATATGAAATTGCAATTTTGTAAGGCAGGAACATAGTCAATTTAAAAAAAATATTATATATTTATTTAATCAAAGTACGCACCATTGCTGTCTATGCTCTTTTGCCATCTCATAGGTAGTACATTGATCCCTTTACTAAAAAACCATTTGTATGGGAATCAATAAAATCTTTGAAGCCGCTTTGGAATGCCCCATCGGCGTTGAATTTTTTCCCTTGCAAGAAGTTATCCAAGTTTTGAAAAAAATGGTAATCTGTTGGAGCAAGGTCCGGGGAGTATGGTGGATGTCTTAGACATTTCAATTGAAGCTCCTCTAATTTGGTAGCCGTCTGTTGTGCAGGGTCTAGCATTATCCTGAAGCAGCAGTGGCCTAGAGCGATTGACCAGCCTTGGTTGTCTAGCAGCTAGCTTTTCCATCATAGTTTGCAGTTGCTGACAATAGACATTTTTAATTTTTCATTAATTTTTAGAGACCTATTATAATTGATCATGATGTAGTTTATCGTAGTAATAAATTTTTATGTTCTTATTGTGTATTCTTAGATGTAAATTTTTCAGAAATAAATTTTATTCTTATTTTAAATAAAACACTTTTTACCGGATATTATCGCGTATATTTTAGTTAATTTTAAAATTATTTCGACGTTTCGGCATCTTTGCAGTTGCCGTGGTCACGATAGACTAAGGTGTTGTTCATCTATTGCCAGTTCTTATTATTATCCGCCATAATCATCTGGCCAAATTTAAGAAAGCTGTAGCAAATGACACCGGCAGTAGTCCACCAAACACTCACAAGTAACTATTTTTGAGTCAATTTTCGCTTGGGGCAGAATTTGGCTGATTTGCCAGGGTTCAACCATTCCGATGAGCATTTCCGATTGTTCGACAGGATCCACTTTTTTTTATTTATTTAAAAGTGGATCCTTTAACACATTTGATTTAAAATCCTCTCACTATTGTCCCGGTTGAGTAATATAACGCAGCAGTCGACGCGCGTTTGTTGGTTTGCTGCACTCAATTCATGAGGTACCCACCTTTCAAGCTTTTTTACCTTCCCAATTTGCTTCAAGTGGATTAAAACAGTTTTGTCACTAACACAGCAGCCTACAGCTAACTCGGACGTGGTTTGTGATGGATCCGTTTCCACAATAGCCTTCAATTCTTCATTATCAACTTTGATCTCTGGCCGTCCACTGGGCTTGTTTTGCAGATCGAAATTTCCAGAACGAAAACGTTGGAACCAAAAACACACTGTGTTTTCTTTTGCGACACTGCTGCCATACACAGCGTTAATACTTCGAGCCGTTTCTGCAGCAATGTTGCTACTGTGGAACTCATACTCGGAAATAACGCAATATTTTCAATGTTTTCAATTTTGTAAACTAAGTGACACAAAACAAAAACCAAAAGAGGAAAAAACAAGTAAATTACAGAGCAAAGTGGCCAGTACAACAAGCTAATTTCATATGTAAGGACCTGATATTTCAAAAACATGATTCAAAGAAAACCTCTATTTTGATTGGCTGCAAAGTTTCAGATACTTTTTACATTGGTTTAAGGGTAGGAAAATTGTGGATATCATTGTGTGCATATATCTTGACATGCATTATTCTAGTCACATTTTTTTTCAAAACTTATTTAGCAAAACTATTTTAAATTAGACTAGCTTATTCCATTTGACATAGTACATAACTATTATTAAAGGAACATATTCAGTGCATGTTTATTAGAGAATTGAGAGATTGCGACATTATAAAACCTAACATTTCATTAATTGATGACCTTGTAAACTGTATAGATATTCTATTACATATCTAATATTTTGGGTAATTGACATTACAATTTTTTTTGCATTAAGATTTTTGTTACTATTTTCATAGCTGGCAAGCAGGCTTACAACCCACCTGATGGCTCCAGTTGCCAATTATAGATGTTTTATTCATCAATATCGAATGAATGAATGGTGCTTGAAGTCTGTTATGTAGCCTAAACATGTATTAATCCTCGTGTAAAAGCTTAGCTTGTATCAGCTTATAACATAAAAAATCCACACTTATCTAAATATTTCCTATAATCGATGTATACAAAATAAATTTGAACATGATTGGTGATTGTCCGTCATTCAGTGAGGAACCCAATCTGGAGTATATTTGAGGAACTCTTAATTACCGCATATAATTGATCAAATACAATTTTTTTCAAAATGCTTAGTATGGAAATGTTTCCTTCTCTGGAAATTGCTTTGCAGAAATTGCTATGCTATGCAAGATACAGTAAGTGTCTAACCCAACAGTAGAAAAAACAGTTTTATAATCATCCCAACACCATAATTTTATCAGGACTGTAAGAGACTTTTAGGCATTTAGAAGTCCGGAAATGGGTGCTCTTTATAAGTCTATGCAATTACATATCATTGGTATTTGCAATTATAATAATGATGAAAGGCCAATTACACCAATAATATTCTTATAATGTAATTACGTTAATACAAACACTCTCGCAAAATATACTTTATGAATCATACAGTAACAAGTTAGATTAGTTCGCTCTAAGCAATGCTTTTATAAGTTAATTTCTGAAGTACTAGTGGAATGTGATTGAAGTGGTTGCATAGTGGATTTTTTTGTACATTGAAACAAATTATAAGCTAGGTATTGTGAATTCTATTAATGTCCTGCAATAATTTATAGTGTGGAATTATAAATGATTGTCTATTGCGTGGTTTCCAAGTAAAATACAGTAATTTTCCGAATTCATTATTTATTACCACACGACATAAAAAAGGTCTGGAGCTCATCAGAGTTGCCACTGTACAAACAAAAACATAAAAAAATTCAATTTCATATTCAATTTACATACTACAAGATCTAACAGTAGTTATTATTATTATTATTATTATTTATTTTATGGGACTATGTGGTCACTTGGATTGCGCCCTGCCACACTGCGACCTAGCAGATCTATTGTGTGAGTCCACCTGTTTATAGCTCGCCGCTTACTCCGATCGAGTCCAAGAAGCGAATCACCTTCCTGACGCAATGTATTCGATCTCCTTTGTGTCCAATTCATGTTTGTCCAAGTGTATTGATCGCTTCTGTGCCAGTGCGACACAATGACATAGCATATGAAGGGCCGTTTCTTCTTGTGTTACAGAATCTGCAGCACGTAGCGTCCGCTGCGCCTAGATTGAACATGTGCTTATTCAGCTTGCAGTAACCTGTCAGTGCGCGCACTACTGTTCTAAGCTGGGTCCTGTTGAGAGATAGTAGTTCCCTTGTGTAGGGTTTTTGGGTTCTATTAGCGCCCTGGAGTGTTTCATGCCCTCTGCTTCGGTCCAGAAGCGTTTGCTTTCAGGTTAGGCACAGGCTTGTATGTATATGTCGTGTTAGGCTCCTTGGGATTCCGCAGAAAGGTTCTGGACCTATCCATTTTTGCATTGCGCCTTCTCTCGCCAGTTCGTCAGCCTTGTCATTTCCTGTGATGTTAGAGTGTCCTGGGACCCATTTTAGGCGTACCGTGTTTTGTTGCCCAAGTTTATTTAGAGTCTCTTGGCATTGCATTACCAATTTGGAGTCAACTCTGAATGAGTTTAGTGCCATTAGTGCTGCTTTGCTGTCTGGGAATATATAGATTATTTGGCCTTTGTAGGATTTGCTAAGATTGATATCCGAGCATCTCAAGATTGCATATATGTCAGCTTGGAATATTGAGGCATAGGCTCCTAGGCTTGAGCATACGCTAAACCTGGATTTTACGCCGTGTATCCCATATCCTACCTTATTGTCCATTTTAGAGCCATCAGTGAACCAGGTAAGGCTATGTTCTTCCCAGTGAATGTTGCCCTTAGTCTATTCTTCTCTGCCTGGGAATTCTATTTGGTAGAGTTTTTTGAATTGTAGCTCTGGTAGCATGAAATCCATGGGCATGTTTATAAATTGGGCATTTGCGGATGAGTTTCTCCAGGTAGCCAGTATCTTTTGATAGCCACGCATTTCTTCTTTGGGATTTGGCTCTAATCATGCTCCCCCCAGTCTTTTTTAGGACTGTGAGATGCACGGGCGGGATCCCTAAGAGTGCATTTAATGCCAGGTTCGGCGTTGTGGTCATGGCGCCAGTGGCCAGAATGCATGCTGTTCTTTGTATCTTCCCTAGTTCGGTAATGGTTGTTGTTTGTGTGAGCTTCTTATGCCACACTACACAGCCGTATACCACAATCGGTCTGATGATGGCGTCTAGAATCCACACGACCATTTTGGGTTTTAGTTCCCATCTTGATCCAACCATTTTGCTACACAGATAGAGGGAGATTTTAGCTTTCTGTTTATTATAGGTAAGTTTATCGTCTAGGGTGACGCCTAGATATTTTACCTCTTTAGAGAGGAAGTTTGAGCTTGTCATGTTTCCTTTTATTGGTGAATGGCACTATAACATTTTTGGTGGCGTTGATAGTTAATTCGTTATCTTTGCAAATTTTTTTTTGTTATTTTCAGTGCTCCTTGAATGAGGTATGATAGGACTTCCTGACATGTACAACAGTAGTTAGTATTTTAGATAAGTTATTATGTTGAATGTAGCTAAAAAAAGAGTTGCTTATTTATTTATTTTTACATATTTTTATCTTATTTACTATTGAAATTTTGCAACTAACCACCCTCTATTGGGAGAGGACACAATTTGTTTACAGATCCTTAATAAATCTTATTAATATATTAAACTTCGTCTACTCTTACGTTGTTGTCAAGTCCTGGAAATACTTCTACAACTACAGCCATAAGCTATTCTAAAATATTTTTAACTGCAACTGTATCTATACCACCTTTATGTAAGGTTTGTTACACTTCCACTTAGTCTGCTTTGTAGTTGAGTAAGGTAGTCAGAAGACCATGCATTCCAAAAATGTTGCTCAATCTTTGAAATGTTTCTCCATAACTTTAATCTTTCTAATGGAATGTCCAATAAATAAATAACTACCTCAAAGCAGTACCAATCATGAAATGTCCTGGTTTGAAGTATCTTCCTTACCTATATCACTTATACCTTCACTGGGATTGGAAAGCAAAGTTCGAGACTTCAAAACACCGTCTATCTAGCTAAGCCATCACTGTATTAAACTCTTCGTAGGAGAGGCAAAGAAAATAATAATAATTTTAATACTATTAAATAATAATAATTATATTATTATTATAATACAGATTCCCAACAACCCGCTTGAGATGGTGTTTTTGATCCCGGCTTCACAAAGTCCACCAAATTCAGGGGAGTAACTGGGAATAAACATATTTTATGTAATTATTTTTACAGTAATTATAAATTGAGTCTCTATGAGAATGGATACTTGGGGGGAGGCAGACATAAAGAGACTCTGTAAATTTATTTTGAAAAAAAAAACCAAACATGGGTATCCATGAAGTTTCTTGCCAGTTCTTCACGAAGGTTATTCCAACTGGTGGTAAAGTCATGTTTTATTTGACGTCAATAAGTAATTGTCAATGTTGAGAAATAAATATTTGAATATGAATGTAATGATTGCAAATTATGCAGTTCTATTAAATGGCTATCAGCACCCTTAAAAGTCCACGTCTTGAAATAAAATGATCGAAGCATGCTAAGAAAGTCGCAGTAGTTGTGTCTGTTACCACTTGTATAGCTTTTGTAGAGAAGCATAGGTACATATACAGCGACGTACCCCTTGGTGACGAGTGGTTTGCGAATCCTTGCAACTTTAATAATAAATGGACCACAAAAGTCTATGCCAACATGTTGAAAGGGCCTAGAAGGAGTGACTCTCCGCAGGTAGAGAACCCATAAGCTGCCTAGCAGTCTCGGCTTTTAGTCGAGCATATTTTATAAATTTGTGAAGTATCTTTTTTACCTCTAGAATACCCTTTACTCTCCAGAATTTCTGTGTCAGAGAGCTAAGAACGAGCCTAGGACCTGCATACAATAAACTGGGTTGCTCTTTTTCTATTATTAAAGAAGTAATATTACGGGTTTTGGGCAAGATAATAAGATGCATCTTTTGTTGCGAAATGCTTGCATTTGGTAGCCTACCACGCGAAGTACCATTGTTATCAATATAAGGATGTAAGCTAGCAAGCCTTGATATCAGTTTTTTATTATTGTTTAATGAAATAGTTTCTTTTGAAAATTCAAGTTTTAGCGCACAGCGTACAAGTATGAAGAGAGCTGATTCTTATTCATTAGGAGTCAAATTAGGCTCCTTTATTTAAACCTTTTTAGAGGCATTCTTATAAAATCTATAAATACAGGCTATAACACTTTGCAGTTTGTTTAAATTAGAAAATTCATGTAGTAAATTAAAAATAAGAGGCTGGTCTACTTTTTGTACCAGGCAAGGAATTTCCTCTTGTGCGTCATGAATCTCTAAATTATCTGTCGCCTTTTGTTTATGAGTAAAATCTGAATAAATTTAATAAAAATTGCGGTCCATGCCACAACAAATTATTTGCCTGCAAACTTTGCGGCTTAAGCCCACGCGAGATAAGATCTGCTGGGTTTTGAGTAGAGCGAACATAGTGCCACGAGCTCTTATCTGTCAGCTCAATAATTTGCTGAACTCTGTTATTAACATAAGAGTTACCCTTGGCTCTACCTAACTCTATCCAAGCAAGAATAATTTGGGAAACACTGTTAAAAAACACGGAATGTGGAAATCTAAAGCTGCGCAAGTAGAAGAGTACTATTTATCTCTAGCTGGGGTATGGTGAGTGTTTTTGATAGAGGTGCTACACGTGATATTTCCATCTGATTTTAAAATTCTTAGGTAGAGACAGCAACCAAAAGCATTAAGCACCTGCAAATCGAATTAAGTCTACAGCTATTGAACCATTACAGTGCAAACATCTAGGTATTTCAATTTTATTCATTTTATTAATATAATTTTTAAGAATCTATCCTATTTTTGGGAGTAATTGTTAGGAAGGACATCATCCCATCCTATTTTCATAGATCACAAATCTTGCATTAAAATTTTAGCTATGTATTGGCCCAATTATGCCCAATGGGTAAAATTTTTTACCAATATATGTCCAGCAAGCAACGTAAGAGGCGTAGATTTCTTGAAAACTATTTAAAATTCAAAAAATATGTTATATTATCTATGAATCTATCATTTATATTTGAATAACACAAAACGTACGTAATATAAAATTATCATTGGCTACATGAATAAAAAAATACCATGAATGCGTCGTTGATGATGAACATTTTTCGGAATTTGAATCATCGTTTGAAGAAAATTTAGGGGTAGTAAGTATCTTAAGATTTTAATGAATTAAACTTTATTTACGTACTCGCACATTTCCCATTTAGTGTAAATATTATTAGATACGTTTTGTTTAACTGTAAATATTATAATTACTCAATAAGGAACAATACCCTGCCCTGATGCCCGGAAACTCTTCTGAGCATTGACTGTTTTGCTTACTACCTACATTTTTAAATTTTTTTGTTCCGAGACTTAAATCATTTTCATAATTATTACAACCCATTCGCTAAGTTTACTAGTCCGTGGATTAGCTCTTAAATTAATATCTGGTGTTGTCGTCGAAAATATAACGTTGCTTGCTATGTGTTATCGGTATTCAAGAGATATTTTTATAAAAGTGAAATGAAGTTAAAAATGTAATATATTTCAGTTCACTTTAATAAAAAAATATATTTTTTCTTTCAAATGTTCTGTGACGTCAAGTCTCCAGCGGCAAACGTACTTATCTACTTTTTTTAAATAATGTAACGAGTACGTATACGTTGGGTAACTTTGAATTGAGGTTTAACGAAAAGTTGTGAAAAAGATTTATATTTTTTTTACGTGGAAACGTTGTGATGTTTCATTATCGGGACTGCGTAAAACGAATCGCACAAATGTTTTGTAGCAAATGCGAAGTAAAAAAATAAACTCTTAATGTCATAGTTTTGTAAAATACCCACCTTTCCGTAGTGAAGATGTCGGAGGTGTTTAGTGCTTGAAATCGTGATTAAAAATATATTACTTACTGTAAACAGATATGTTTTTGTGTTTTTCTGTAAAATGTAGTTTATATATTATCATTGTGAAATCGTTATCCGTTTTTGATGTTAAATATTGTGTAAAACTGATAAAGTTTTAGTACGTTCAAACCGAAGTTATTTGGATAATATTGAATGGTTCAAAGTTACCCGTATCATTAAAATATTATGTTGCGTAACTTTAATTACGTGCATAATGTTGCTCAGTTCTCATAACGATATTTTTTCCACCAAATTGGTCTACCTTGATTTTATGGCAAGACAAAGCGATCTATCACATTTATACGTCAGTGTTGATGTCTTTTCATAGATTAAGTTTTCCTTAGAAAAAAGACATCATTTGATTATATCCAAACCTTAAAATATTCCAATATCAAAGGTGCTTACATCCTAAAAAAATATATTTAATGTTACCCAAAACTCATGATAACTTTCAATTTGAATTTTGGGGAATATTGTGGGTAATTCTATTTTTTTTCCCGTAAATTCATCATGTTATAAAAATAGACCAATTCTAACGGACATTGTTCATTCAATAAAATTAAGGTGTAATAAATATAAATCAGACGTAATATGTCAAATACTGTAAAAAAATTTCAAATTTACCCAATTAGACGGTAGTTACTTTTTTTATTTTTGTAAGTAAAGAGACCACAAATTATAAACGAACCTTATGAAATTGCATAGCGACATGTACAGTCGGCCGCATAAGTCGCTTAACAGAATCAAAAGTGCAAAACAACCGAACACCCAACAAACTATAAGTCTTTGTCGTTACAAGGGCGCAAAATAAACTTAACTTACAAACGTTCATAATAAGCATAACACAACTGATTCATAAGTTGCTAAAAGCTTTCATTCCAAAAGTCGAACTTTTGACTCTGTTAAGCGACTTATGCGGTCGACTGTACAATCGTTCCGAATCGTATTGCGAGTAGACTAAAAATGTATCTATTGATATAGAGTTAAGATTAATAATAATTGTAATAATTAATAATCGCACTATGTTTGTTAATATTTGTATGCAGTACGCACTAAATTTGTTAATTTGTCACACTTTCCAGCCTCAGGCTAGCTGGAAGAAATTTCTTTTAGAAATAAGCTGTGCCTTTGTACATTATCTTTCACTTATTTTTAGTTTATTTTTTATATTTTCTAATGTGTGTACATAAATTGTTAAATAAATAAATAAATAAGATTAACAAATATGCTTCGTACAGCATAGCCCTAAAAAAGTAACTAAGCTAAATTAAAAATGGATTTTAATGATTAATCGACACGCAGAAATAACCGTAATGGGTGAATTTCCCAAACAACTTTTTTTTTTGTCTTCGTTGAAATTCGTTTTTTAAAATAAAAATTTTGCTGTGAATTATTTATTTTAGAATAGAATAAGTAGTAATTGGGTTGTGGCAAAAATATAATTTTAATTAGGTTATATTTAAGGGTAGAAATAAATACATAAACTCCAAATTTTCCCGTATCGGTGCTGTCCCACAACTTTTTTTACAGACGTAAAAGCTTATAGGTCTATAAACATAACAAAATCAAGTTTAAAACCTATTCTATTTTATGGAATAATAGTTTTTTTATTGAAAAATAATTTATTTTGTTCTATAAATTAACGTTTATTTTTATAAGAGGCGCAAACGTACTTGTCCTGGAAAATGCTGTCTTGTCGGTGACCCAAAGTAATTTAGATCTAATTTGGCATAGACGAGTCCCACAGTGTCCCCGCCCCCAAATTTATTTTACGTTAGCAACGTGCTACTACGCAGTCAGGAAGGATGCGAGCCAAATAACTGCATATTCCCTCCAAACACGTAAGTACGCCTTTTTATTTGCTCGCGGACATTTTTTTTATAATATCGGTGATAGCTTTATCTAGTCCAATGAGTAGTTATTTTGTGGCTTTTTGCTTTTTATAAAGGTAATTAGTGGATTAGTTTGATTAACTGTTATTGAATTTATCCTAGATATTGTGGTTTTTTTGTAATATTTGAAAAAGTGTGTCTTTTATCAAGACGGTGTTTTCAAATCGGTGAAATCGGTGGTCGTTTATTGCCACCGTTGTGATAATTTTCACCGATTCTGTCAGAAAAATCGAATCGGTGACTTATTTCTCATATCGCTGTCTCACTTCATGATTCAACAGACAGTTTTATCACATCGGTGGATTGCTTTATAGTAACGGTGACTCTTTTTATCAGTTCGGTGAGTCGTTTTATCATATTGGTGGTTCCCGTCGTTTCGTTGCGGAATATGTATGCCAAATTTCATAAGTGTATGTATGTTTGTTTATTTTACTATATCCCAGGAAATACTTTCCTACTATATACTACATTCTTTTACTATTAGTTTGAGTACCTATCTCAACTTAGGGAATTGTAGATAGATAGATAGATAAAATCTTTATTGGTACTACAAACTCACATACATATTACGTTACATTATTATTTGAACACCTTATTATTATTAAAAAAATAAAATAAATAAAAACAAACAACAACAATGGCATATTACACGACGTGTGTTAAGTACGTGTGCTGTAGCAGCGCACAAGGAGGCAGCTCAGCGATGACATTTGCTCGGAGGAGCAAAACGCTGATTTTCAACCGCATCGTACAAGTTTTATTGATATCGGTGCACTTTATCAAAAGTTTATAACTAAAAATAGTGGAATAAAAGTGTTTAAATAAAACATCTAACCGACTTCAATGAAGTCAGAGCCCTGATGATCGTAAAATAGCGAAGACTTTATTTAAATCGGTTATATTAAACATTCGTAATGTTATTGACTTTACATTAAACCAGTAATTTATATTGACAGATGTATGCACAAACTCGTCATACACGCCCGCGTTCCATAGCTATCTCTTTAAATACAACACACGTGGTAGCATGCACCTACAACGTACGACCTTCAAGTGCATGTCATTTGGGGAGGTATCTATTCAATAAAGCTAACATAATGGTGAGCTATTTTTTATTTCATTGAAGCCAGCAAACGAACACTGGATCTATCTGTAAGTAGCATCCAGGACATCGTTAAAGGGACTAGCAATGCTTAACGATGCGTTGCTGACCCAACATTTAAGATGGTCAAGTCTTATGTTCCTGTCATTTCACTGGTTGGCCCTCCCCTTCATCCGGAACACAACTACGCTTATACGTAGTTATTTAGCGGCTAAGATAGGGAGGATGGTACCTACCCTGGCATTTCTGAATATGTATAGCAAATATATATTTCAACTAAAGATTTTTAGAGGAATTTTGTTTAAGAATGCCGAGGCAAAAACTAGACGAGGAGGAGAAAAAAAGGGAAGAGGTTAAGCGAAACAAGAAGAAAGGCTAGAATCAAAAGCGCCCCAATTTTGAGAGAAGAGTTTTTACGGAAAGACAGAGGACGTTTAACTAGACGAAAAGCAGCTGGACTTATCCTATCACGAAGCCAAATGACTACACATGCTCGTCGGCTCGCACAAAAATAAGACCAAATTTCTGCCCACGCATATTATCAAAGGAAAAAAGCTAAGGCGGCTGCTGCCCGAAACAAAAATAGTGAAATAAGTGTTCCAGAGGCCAATGATGTAGTAACAGAATTACTACCGAAGCATTACGAATTACTTAGTGTGTAAGTTTAGACCAGTTGAGGAGTGTATTTCCATTGTGATTAAAGTTTAATTTAAAGTCTGATTAACTTTAAAACAAAAATAATTATGCTGATCAGTAACGGTTATTATTTTTTTTATTTAAATAAGTATGTTTAATGAAAATAATTATATACTGTTACATTAATAAATACAAATATGTCAAGTTCCAACACTGATAAATGTTCGCGCTACAATAGGTGGACTTTACTTATTTTAAATAAAGACAATGATAATAAAAATAACCATATTTTTTTTCTTTGTAGTATAAAACACTTGAATTGGATTACTAAGAACTCAGTTCTCGTTAGATCAGAAGGTCTTATGTAAAAAGATCACATCTAAGTTTCTGTTGTCAAAATACATAGGTACCACCTATGTTTTTTACACCGTTTTGGTACATTAAGGTGCATGGTTTAATGATATCGGTGGGTCAAAATATCATTTCGGTGGAAAAACTTATCACCTCGGTGGTCACCCTTCTCATATCGGTGCCCAGAAAAATTTATCGGTGGTTGGTTTATCAGATCGTTGGCAACCAAAATTCAATTTTAATTTTCTCCTTGGTCTTTAATGGTAGGTTGTTATCCATAAATCTGGAAATATATAATGTCCTAAAGAATACATAAAAACTAAAAAATACACAAAAAACACATAAATGAAGAAGTTCACCGATACGATAAAAAAAACACCAGTTGTTGAAATTCACCCTAATACTGATTTTTAGATTCTATAGTCGAGATTTAAAGCATCTGTAAAAAAACTTCTGTAAAATAGATTTCCACCTGTGAACCCGAACTTTAGAACCCTGTTCTCGCTGCAAAAAATTTAAATTTATATTTTATTAACTATAATGAATTTAAAATACCTATTAATAGCCTAGTTGTTGGTTGCTACAACATCTTGCTATCTTTCAGTTGTTCATGAGAACTTTAATCTAATGGATAAATGTAATTGTATTCAACTAATTCAACAATAACCCGCACAACACTAGACAGTAGAATGTCACGATCCTGAAACGTAACTTCTCAAGTACGGGATTACTTGAAAACTTACCTCGGAGAAAAGGCACGAAAACTTGTTTAATATAATACCCGATGTACGTCTGGTTACGAGTTGTTTTGAGACCATTCTCAAGACTTTGAATATGTCATCGAAGCTTGTTCAAAGCGCATTCCGAAGTCTCTTATACGTATAGGGTAGTACAACAATTTTAAAATATTCGGATGTGTGTAGTGCTGCGATATTATAATCTCTTGCTGCGAAACTCTTGGAATCTTAAAGAAAACTCTCCTTCAAAGATTTGTCGCCGAGCGTTCAGTTTTTATAAATGCTTTTGGAAAACTGGGGACAAAGAGGTTAAAGGTACTCTACGTGTAATTTTATACACTTGGTGAATGTTTCTTTTCTTCATCTTCGTTCACCATGGCTTATTTAGCCATGATCATTACTTATGATTAAATATTTTGATTTTTTTGCATTAGTCGCTATACAAATAAATACAAACAAAGGCATTTCTATTTCTCTATATTAGAAGTTCTGTGTATTCTTCGCACATCGCCAAGCTTTATCGCGCAACCTTGGTCTTACATTTCCATCCTGTATGGGATGGACATCAAACCCTCATACAACAAAGAGTTTTGGTTCGATTCTTGTTACGAACAAATATTTTTACCATGAATATAGATTTGACTAGTCAACTAATCATTTGGAATCCCCTATTGGCTGTAGGTAGGGTCATCCAAAACATGACCCCACTTATTCTGTGGCCTTATTGGTGGTTAGTTTTATTATTGTTACTAGCGACCCGCACTTCTTCGCACGTCCCTGTATTTTAAATCTGTAACATCTTCGAAAATATTCATTTAAATCACACGATGTAAAGGGCCATATTGATCTATATTATATGCACAATGTATTTAAGGTACTTAATTGATAAGGATTAATATTGCTTAAAATCGCTCCGTAAATAAGCCATTATTTCTCGTAAAAAGTAAAGGATAAAAAATGGTTATTGTGGGTTATCCCTAAGATATAGACATAATACCATCGCGGACTTATTTGTAGACCTTTATAAGGTGTACAATATTGTAGTACATTATTTTGATCTATCTCGTAGGCCCTGTCCGCAATACTACACCGCGCGATTTTATTATCGCAATTCTGTAACACACTGAATGTTACATGAGTATCCGCACTGGCGACAAAAAACCCGCGAGGAAAAAAATCTGTGATCTGATGCAAATTCAAACGGAATTATTTCCGCGCAAAAATTTTGTGCAATATGAAGTAGTATGAATGTGAACGCACTGCGAAATAAAATTCGCGCGTTTCGTTCAGTATTGACGTAGTAACAGTAAGTAACTAACAGTACTAACGGTATTGACAAGATGTTTCTCGAATCACCTCCCGTCAGATCGGCAGGCGAGCAGGAGTTAGCAGAAAATAACCACATTGAAATAGACCGATTAATCGTTATTTATATAAATATTATTTAATAAAAAGATGTTTTAAGTAGAAAAATCCTTTCATGGGTCTCAAGGCCATAAAAGGGTGAATCCAGTATTCATGACTTATACGTCTCCTGTTACGTCGCCGCCATAATAGCAGGTAAATCAAAATTTTTCTGATGTCCATTACGTCCGTCTCAGCCGGGAGCTGCATCGAACTGACAAAAATCGCGCGGAATTTTATTCGTGGTGCGTACTAGGCGTAATTTCGAGCACGGAGTATAATTCGCGAGAATGAATATCTCGTGGTGACATATCGCTGTGCGGACTGGGCCTTAGAGTTCAGCTAGCGTTTGCAATGTAAGCGCAAAAAAATGTGTTTATTTACGACATCACATAAGAAACCTCTAAAATATCTATGCATTAAGCATAAATATATTAGGCATTTATTATACATAATAAAGTCAATTCCTCTTGAATCACTCTATCTATTAAAAAAAACCGCATCTAAATCCGTTGCGTAGTTTTAAAGGTCTAAGCGTACATAGGGACAGACAGACAGCGGGAAGCGACTTTGTTTTATACTGTGTAGTGAAACGAGTAAATCAAAATAACATTATTTGCACATTCATGTTGCCTACAAAATGGTGGAGATGCAATTTTTATATGTCACATGTTTACGCAATACCGGTTTTAATTGAGTTGATAGCCTTTAATGAAAACCATCAGTAACGAGCCGGATTATCTGTCCGGTAACTACCCGGCCGCTGCCCTCTCGCTGGCTAGCAGCCCTCATCCGGATTATGTTAAACCTGTGTCCAACCAACGATTTTTGATTTTACCTTTGCGATCTAATGAACCCACTTTTAAAGTCAAAAGCTTTAGGCGCCGGTTCGGCTAAATCCATTTATTTATTTATTTACATTTTATGAAGTAATTTTTTTATGTTAATACTAACCAAAACAGTCCAAGTCTAACTTGTAGTCGTACCACAAAACATTCTAAGTAATGATACGTTCCTCGAAGTAAATATTTATGTTCCAAACGTCGTCGTTGGATTATTAAGGTTATTTTTGCAAAACATTTTAGTTTCTCCAGTAATTTATCAAAATATTTATATTTATATTTATAGGTGTTCAAAAGTCGTAATAATAGGGGGGGAGGGAGACTTGCAGAGCTAACAGATGGAGATAAGAATAATTTTGCATGGACATAAAGAGACACTGTGAATTAATTTTGAAAAAATATACCCATGAAGTTTCTTGCCAGTTCTTCTTCACGGTTTTTCCCAACTGGTGGTAGAGTCATATTTTATTTGACGTCAATTAGAAATAATATTTATCAATGTTGAGAATTAAACATTTGAATTTGAATTTGAATAAGCATGTTATATAGTATAGTATAGTATAGTATAGTATTAATTGGCATTTTGTAAGGGAGGAACATAAAGTCAATTTTTTTAAATATAATATATTTATTTAATCAAAGTATGAACCATTGCTATCTATGCACTTTTGCCATCTCAACATTTTTGAAGGCGTTTTGGACTGTCCTATCAGAGTTGAAATTTTTCCCTTGCTTGAAGTTATCCAAATTTCGAAAAAAATGGTAATCAGTTGGAGCCAAAGTCCGGGGAGTACGGTGGATGTCTTAGACATTCCAATTGAAGCTCCCCGAATTTGGTAGCCGTCTGTTGTGCAGTCTGTGGTCTAGCGTGGTGTAGCCTCGGTTGTTTGGCAACTAGCTTTTCCATCATGGTTTGTAGTTGCTGACAATAGACATCTGCCGTAATCGTCTGGTAGATTTAAGATAGCTGTAGTGAACGACAGCGGCACTAGTCCACCAAACGCTCACAAGTAACTTTTTTTGATTCAATTTTCGCTCTGGGCAGGATTTGGCTGGTTTGCCAGGGTTCAACCATTGCGATGAGCATTTCCGATTGTCGTACAGGATCCACTTTTCATCATAGGCTCGATTAAAATCATTTTATGATTGTGCCGGATGAGTAATGTAACGCATCGGTCGACGCGCGTGTGTCGGTTTGCTGCACTCAATTCATGAGGTACCGACCTCTCAAGCTTTTTCACCTTCCTAATTTGCTTCAAGTGGATTTAAAACAGTTTTGTCTCTAACATCGCAGCCTATAGCTAACTCGGACGTGGTTTGCGATGGATCCGCTTCCACAATAGCCTTCGATTCTTCATTGTCAACTTTGGTCTCTGGCCATCCACGGGGCTTGTTCTGCAGGTCGAAATTTCCAGAACGAAAACCTTGGAATCAAAAACGCACTGTGTTTTCTTTTTTGACACCGCCGCCATACACAGCATTTATACTTCGAGCCGTCTCTGCAGCACTGGTGCCACGGTGGAACTCGAACTCGTAAACAACGCGATATTTCAAGTTTTCCATTTTGTAAACTAAATGACGTAAACAACAAAACTAAAAGAGGAAAAAACATATGAATTACGGTTTTCGAAACACAAATGCGTGAGTAAAAAGCTGCGTAAATTTGAAATTGGAATTCTTAACCCGAGAGGAGATAATACAGATCAAAGTGGCCAGTACGACTAAACGCCAATTTGATATGTAAGGACCTAATATCATAAAATGAATGATTCGAAAAAATACTCTTTCAAACCTGTTACTTTACAAATTTATTTGAAACCCACATATATATTGATACGTAAGAAAAAAAGACTTGTCAAACGTTTGGTAAACGTTTTACAACGTAAGCGCCTGCTAGCCACAATCCGGGAAGTCGGCGGAGGCAGCACGCAGGCTGCCTTGTTTCTGCCTTGCTTGCGCGTTGTTCGGTCTCCTGCAGGTGCCCGCATACTATAGGACTTATACGTAGGCAATTCAGAAACTAACCTCCGGTTGATTAAAAAAAATACACCAAGTTAAGTAAAAATATTTTAATATATACATCTTACAACTACATCTTTGCACTATTTTTCGACATAGTCTCCATAACGATTGAGGCACTTATCGTATGATAAGTGTGGTGATTTTTATGCAGAAGGAATTTCAAAGCTTGTGAAGAGATACGATAAGTGCCTCAATCGTTATGGAGACTATGTCGAAAAATAGTGCAAAGATGTAGTTGTAAGATGTATATATTAAAATATTTTTACTTAACTTGGTGTATTTTTTTCAATCAACCGGAGGTTAGTTTCTGAATTGCCCTCGTATGTTACTAAGAAAAAAACCGTTTATTAAATTATTTGATATTTACCTAACTAGGTATTTACTTATTGTTCAAAATTAGCATTTAGCAAAGCACAGTTTCGCCCATTTTCGCAATTTTTTTTTAAGGCGTTGTCATACTCACTTTCAACACTTCCCTGCTGGAGTATTCTATCGGGTTACAGTCTTTGTAAGATACGAGGAGCGAGCCTCCTCGATTTTTTATTGTACTCAATAAATTTACCTTAAGTTTTTTGGTAAAATTTATTACGTCATCATTATTTGTAGTACTTAAGTCTTGCGCAATGGTTCAATGAGTCTTTTGTTTGGCGGTACAAACATTTTGTTAATCGTAGTATTGCATTACACATACTTGTTATCTTATATTAAAATACTTGATTTTTTTTGAAACTTTTTCAAAATAATAATTTTCATAAGTACTTATGGTTCTACACTCCAATTGTTCACTTAACAAGAACAGTGGCGACCTTTAGATTTGTCACCATAGTTCGTCAGGGTACTACTATATTAAAACAACTTCTGTATCCGGTATATCTGTAACCTTGCACGTCGGTCACCGCAACGAGCGAAATCAAAAGAAAGGGGCGGAGCGGCAGCGTCGCTGTCTTTTGGGCGTGATTTTTGTGTAGCGATTTTTGCAAGTCCTAGATCCAGAAGTTTTACGAGCTTATTGTTTTTGCGTTGACTTTAGAGCATTTTCAGGCGCAAAAACAGAATAATTTGCAAAAGCAATCTTGAGACCATCGAATGTCAAAAATTGATTTTTGAATTTTACGACGACAGTTCGATACGTCTCAAACCATTTTCCAAAGATACTCTGAACGTAAATGTGACTAAATTATGAAACATGACATCATAGAATTGATTTTGAAATGTGTTCCGATAGAATATCATTTGAATGAAAACAAGAGCACTGGTCTCGTCCATTCTAGATATTTCCATTTATTCATCAACGTGCCGTACTATGATCCTTTCAATTAATAAACAAAATATTATTAGAAGCCACGCATGCCTGTAGTGTAGATCAACATGGAGTTAGTTTAATTAAAAAGAATAATTTAAATACACGTAATTTTAATATACAAACAGAACACACAGCACCCGAAATACAGTTTAATTTAAGTAAATTTGCTTGACTTACTTTGTAAGATCTATAATCGATTCTTAATTAGTTTGTCGAGTTTGGTTTCCATTTAACCTAGTTTAAAACTATGTTCTGAGTGATGATGTGATATGGGGTTTAAGTTTGTTAATACCTGTTTGTCCACTATTGGACTGTGGACATGATGTGCTGGTATAGGATTGTTTTTTGCAGGTGAAGTGGTCTACCACGACGCGACGACGCTGCTTGCCAGCTCATGACGCGCTACAGGCACGGCAGGTATTTATCTATTGTTTTAATTCTTTATTTTTAAACAAGTAGAGATGATTTGTAGATCCACGATCCACTAAGGTTGAGGTTATAGGCCAAGTTACGCAGTTTATGGGCCACTAAGCGTAACACTATTTGTAGACGTAATATTATTGTACACTAATTTGTACTTATCACTTTTGGGTTATTATGCTTTTAAAAAATAGTTAATAGTGAATTCACACATGATGTGTGTTGTAAAGATGTATTTTTGTATGAGTTCAGTAGATTATCCATAGTTGCTATAATATATGCTCTATTTGGTAAGCATGCAAAATTTCAATATCGGTCGCTTAGAAGAAATCGCTAAAACAAGCGCGTGTTTCGAACATAACTCAGTAACTATCAGTTTGTTTCTATTTAATGTAAATAAAATGTAAATAGTTTCGTGTTTAAACTAAGAATGATAGATTGTTTACAAACAATATATTTAATTATAATTAACTATTCTCAAAAACCCTCGTTTACCATATGCAACGTTGATTCCAATGCGGGATTCCTATGTAATATAACTTACAATAGAACGCTTGAAAGTATTCGGTAATTTCTCACTTTGTATATTTAAGTAGGGCAGCGTAGTTATTGAAAGGCTCCGTCTGTCGAGCCTGGTGGAGACAGCCTAGCACAGCGTGGCGTCCGCCTGACGCTGACATTTCACAATTAGACCAGTATTGTGTCCATTTACATATTTATTGTCCTTATATGTTGCAGTGTTATACTTCTATAAAACGCATGTGGCTATGCTGTTGGAGTATGGAAAGTCGCTTTTTATTCATACTCGCTGTATGGTGTGTCTGAGAAAGTTGCTAAATATTATGGTTTAAGCCCATTTCCAGATTAATCGAACGGTGAATAATTGTATTAATGGTTTATTTTGCAGTAGCTATGTTAATGATGTTTATATCGATTTGTTGAGATTTGATGCAATGTTTGTATTGAAGCGTTGCGTCGGTGGCGCAATGGATTTTGTGGCTTCCCAACGTTGAGGTCTCGGGTTCGGTCCCGTGGCTGTCGAATGTAACAATACAAGCTGCCAACCCGTAGTAGACAAGCTTGGAGGGCTATACATTGCTTACCAACCCTTAATTGTGGTGTAGACCATGCAGTGGGATTATTAATGCTGTCGTGTGATATAATATTTAGCATGAATTTGGTTCGGTTCCACCTGACAGCGATATCCGGTATCCACATTGTTGAATATAGTAGTTAATCTACACGACCCGAAAGAGAAAATGTGATAAGACACAGTTTACAGGGTTTATTAAACAGGGGTTTTTATGATTTTAGTGTAGTATTGTAACTATGTATCTCTGTCTGTGGTATCTCCTACGTCTGCCTCTGCTTCGGTACAGAGGTGTTTGAACTTGGAGGCATACTGAACAATACATAAACAATGTTGGTTCACTCAATTTCCCCTAAAGCAATTTCAATAGTTTCTGTATCTTTGTTGTATAGTAGAATTTAGTTATTAAAGCTAATATCCGGACCTCTTAAATATCGAACAAACATTGCGGTTACTTCCGAACTTAGACGATGTGTGTGTAATATACTTAATAATTGTGTAGTATTTGACATGGATTATTAATTTATTAATGTAACGCTCAGTGCCATCTGCATTGATTGCAGGGCATTGATTTGACACTTGGGCCGGTCACATCGCAAGTCTTTGAAGCTACCAAAAATTTCATGATGGTCGGTTGACTAGTTAAGGCGTGAAATCGTAACAAACGAGCAATAAGTCTTTCGCGTTCAGAAGATTAAAATAGTTAGAATTACCAAACCTTTAAAAGACCCAATTGTTAAAAGATCTCCATTGAAAACTGGGAACCTCTCGAGAGTTGCCAGAAACTTGAGAACAACTGCCTTGGAGCATTACTTTAATAAAAATACAAATTTTGCTTCGTGAACCAATGACTAATGTATTTTTTTTCATGAATGCTTCAAACCATTTTGCTTCAAACCATAGCAAAATGATACAAATAAATAAATATATATTTTCTAGTAACTATTAGTGGACAGGTAATTGTCTAGCGTATTTGGTTTCTGTAGAAATTACCTGCTTGGTCACCCTCAGCCCTGGCCCCGGCCCGGGCGGACACAGGTCGAATTACAACTATCTTATTTTCTTATTAGCCCTTCAAAATCAATTCACATTTGGTGCTACATTCAATATAATAAAATTAATATTCGCTAAACGAGGTTATTACGAGCGCATTAGTTTTAAATAATACAGCGTTTCTTGATGACCTGATTAGGTATTTGTTGTTGACCATCATATTTTCATTAGGAAGGTAGAATTTTTGATGACATATTGAACTACGTCGTGATTACTGAGTATCCACCTAAGGCCCGATTGCGCAGCTCTGAGTTATGTAGCTAGCATCAGGCTAAATATTGCTTTATGTCTCTATCAATTCAATGGAATGGGATGTAGGGAGGTTTTATTGAATTATTAAGCCGGCTAGCTCAGATCTACACAAATGGGCCTAAGCGCTCCATTGCAGCTCGGTAGGGTGCTAAGAGGAAACCTAACTTCAATATCCTATATTAAATAATATAATACTATTGCTCGATTCCTCCTTCACCTACAGTTAAATCGAAAGGTAGGAACTTGCGTCTCGGGTCTGCCCTGTACTTCCACATTTCTTTACTAGGGTTTCATTAGTTAGCTGCAGGTTAACTTGCTTAACAATTGTTCCGATTCCACTGAAACTTCGAGATGAGGGGCTAGCCAGAATTTATAAGGCCACTAAGTAAGATGATTTATAATTTTGAATTTATTTATTTTTATTTATTTATTTATTTTTTCAAGGGAAACATACATATTTATATACAATAACATAACACATAATTAAACACACATTTAACAATTAAGTTTCCACAGTTATTTTACACATATCAAGTAGACACTAGGCAAAATTAAACTCAAACAAAACATTAGGGATATAATTTACAAGTGTTTTTAAAAGAAAAAATAAAACAAAACTCATTGCAATTAAGATTTTGAAATTTCTTTTAAGATATTATTTTTAAATTGATTCATTGATAAAGAAAAGATATCAATTTGCGAAAAGTTGCTATTGTAGAACTTACAGGTACGAATTACAAAATTGTTGGAATTATAATTTGTTTTTACAGTCGGAATATAAAATAAAAATTTGTTTCTGGCACTCAATCTTTGGCATCTCAAACTAATTTGGCTCAAAAGAGTTATGGAATCAATTTTATCGTGCAGAATTTTGTATAAAAATATCTGGTCTCTAAGGATACGACGGGACTTAAGGTCCGGACACAATTCAGACAAGTTAAGAGAATGGTCGCTATCTCTATAGTTAGCATGTTTAAGAAATTTCGTGTGAATCCTTTCAATCATGTTTATGTATACTGCATATTGCGGGTTCCACACTGATGATATTCAAAAATTTGACACAAAATAGAGAAATAGTTATTTTTCTATGAGCTGAATAAGCGTAGGTTCATATTATAACTTATAAACGGAAGTATTAATCTACTTTTCAGTGGTAAACACTCGAATATTTCATTGATGAAAGAATGAGTTCCAGTCTATCTAATAGATTTCATAACGGTTGATCTTTTTTATGAAGAAGAATTTAAATAATGTCTAAATTGCATATAATTTCGATTTAACTTAATTTCTTTTATGTATTAAACTCTCCCTCACCTATATTTCATTTTTTATCTTCTGATACATAATGCAGCATCTCTCTGTATTAAACAATAAAAAATGCTGTTCATATCTAATGCAGAGGTACAAATTATGTCTATTACTTATTAAGTATTATTATGAACTCGAACGCAGTCTACGAGAAAATTACATGTATGGCAAAACATTGGATTGTGTATAAGTTGAGTTATCGCACGAACAAGGCGTGCGTTGCGGCTGCACTCGCTTGCATAACGTTACGTTGTGTTTATGGCGGGCGGCGGCACGTGTAAGCGAGCGAACGCGCGCGACGCGCGGCTGTTGCGCTGCGGCGCTCGCCACGTGCTACACTGACCGCTGGCTTACCAACCGACGCCATCAGCCACTTAGCTGCTCGCCAATATACTTTGATTCTACTTGTAAAACGATCGAAGACGCTCGCGGTGCAGGAAGGTTCAGGGGCGTCGTGACGTCGCGCTAATGCAGTTTTAGCGGCGATTGCGCTCGCAGTAGGAAGTGCATATGCGCGCGCGTCACCTGTTCCCCCAGCCGCGTCGGGTCCGTGCCGCCGGCGAACGCTCGGCTCCGGGTGCAAGCCAATTATCGTTTCTGACATCCGAGCGTTGGGTGGCTTTGTCAGCACCCGTTACATATGTTTTGAAACAATAGTGAGATTTTCACGAAAAATCCGTCCTTGGAGGTTTTTGTTAATCATAGTCGTGGCGCTTCACATTTAATTATTAAAACAAAGTACGATCCTGAGTTTTGAACGAATATTAAGTGAGTGAAGAGGCAAACTCGCAGAAAACACTTAGTGTCTTTTCTCGACGTTAGGGTGAGAAAGTTGCATGGTGTCGGATGGTCTAGGGCTGGGAGGCGGTCGGGGTGGGCGGGCATGGCGCGTCGCTAGCGACAGCGGCGGCGGTGACGGCGGCAGTTGTGGCATAATGTCGCGCGACTACGGGCGCCTCCCCAACTACTACCTGCCCGTGAACAACATCCCGCCGACGCACCAGCATTACCAGCACTATGACATGTCCCAGTGAGTTACTTCAACCATTTGTCATTTGGAAATCTATGAAATGATTCTTTTTAGATGTAGTGAGACGCAAAACGCTTTGGTATTTTTTATAAGAACCTGAATAATCAAGTGGTCGTTGAATACCTTAAAAATAATGTTATAATTATAATAATGATGTCTATATTGATATGAGAGTGGGGTAATTTATCTGAAAAGAAGATGATTTCGAAAAACATTACTTCACTTATAGGTATTCACTTCACCTGAGCAGGGAGCTTAAATAAGTTTCAGAAAGCTCTGTTTTTCGTGGTGGGAAGATCCAATGTTTTGTTTTTAACATTTTGTGAAACGGAACAGATCAACAAAAACTAAAATAAATAAAATGAAATCTTCCACGATTTGTTGACCTTCTAGAACAGAACTAGTTTCACAAAGTTTAGCATGAGGTGTTATTCAATATGGATGTAGGTTTTTTATATAGGGTGGATATAAAAACAATAAAGTATTATTAATTAATTATTATTAACGATAACCTATTTGAATTCGATTTCATTAATTCGTGTTATTATAATTAATGTATTACGATAAAAAATATATGAATATGATTACTTTTTTCAGTTCTTATTGTATTATTCAAAGTTTTCTGAAAGTTTTAAACCGTTATAAGAAACTCACTGAATAATACATAAATTATTGGGCGATTGGCTTATTTAATTAATTATTGGCTAAAAAACAGAGAGCTAATGTTTAAGGGTGTCCGTCGTTTGGATAGTTGGGGGGAGGCAGACTTGCCGAGCTAACAGATGCAGATAAGAACAATTTTGTATAGTCGTAGAAGCTATTGTAAAATTATTTTGAAAAAATTATACACGGGAAGTTTCTTGCCAGTTCCTCTTCACGAAGGGTTTTCCGAACTGGGGTAGAGTCATGCTTTATATGACGTCAATAAGTAAAAGTAAATATTGTTAATGTTGAGAAATGAATAGAATTTGAATCTAGTCTGGAGAATAGAAGAAGAGTCAACCCAAGCGCTACTTTTGTATGTCAAAATAAAGTACTTTGAAAATTATTCTTACTCGATCTATGTTTTACTACATGTACCCAACAGAGACTGTATGAGCAAGTAAACTAAATACTGACTGATCTGTATCAAGTGCTGCGGAACGAATTATTCCAACGTACATACAGGATGATGTTCGTTTTAGAATTAATCCGCTCATATTATTAAATATATTGTTGAATAAAATACATTCACAGTATCTCGCAGGCGTGAGCGTCAATGTCGAACTAAGAAATTGTTTCATATGCCCCGCAGTAGAACTCTTAATTGTGAAAATTCATTTGTTATGTTTGCTTTTCAAATGTACAATGATAACAAAAAGTTAGTGAACACATGTATATTTTTGATAATTTAGAGAAAACTTCATTAGAAGTGTTTTAAAACGATTAGTAAATAAACTATCAGAATTTCAGAATTCAATTCCATACAGTAACCTTATTTTGAGTTATGTAAAGTACATTATAAAAGTGTTGATCTATATTTTACAGAATATGAAAATTAAGGGAAACTATGGGTATATTTGTTGTAAGTTACTTATTTGTTGTTTTTTTTTGTGAGTCTGATTCTGTAATAAATAATAATTGAATCTCTAAATGACCGAAGGATTTTAAATTTTTTTTACTACCGTCGGCAGTTTTGTTGCCTAGTAGCTACAGAAGTTACATTTTATCCAGTAATTTCCACCACGGGATCGGGTGAAACCGGTTGGGACTAGTAGTACACGACGACAGCCTTAGTAATCCCAGATCAGATAATAAATCAGATCAGTGTAGATCAGCCTTACTCGATCAAGGGCCGGTGTCAGGCAATCTGTAGGCCACCACGTTTGCATTTTGGGGATGGCAGGCGTTACACAAGCGAAATATTTTCTTAGGTATGTGAGTTTCATAACGCTGTTTTCAGCCTTCGGTCAGTTGGGATCGGTCCCGGGTTCTTCAGATCAAGAATTCAGCGTCTGAACCACTACGCCACAGAGGCCCTACACATTATTGTTTGCAAAAAAGTATTGCACTCGCAACAATCTCGTACATATTTGCAAGGACCTGTAGCTTGTTTCCTTTTTTTATTTCTGTATCCTATATTCCAAGTAATTTGATAATTTGTTTTAATTTCGAGCCTAAAACCGAAATAACGTCTATTATTTGTTGTACTAAATAGGCTTGTATAATTTCCCAAATAAGACTAATATAATAGTAATAGCTTCACTATTGTATATGAAATACAGTTGAACCGTGGAACCTTTATTTTCAGGTTATCTAATATTTTATTGAATCGATTTGCGAGTAGGAGCGTTCATATAATTACCCACTGGGCAAGATATAACGTGAGCTTTCATAAATGCATCGGACATAAATATGCTCACGGGTTTTAATGAATTTTGTGTTTGTGGAATTCCCTTTCTACGGCGAAACTTTGTTCTGGAATGTTTCAGAAATGTTTTATCAGACTTTCACCGGTGCAGCTCGTGATTCCGGGGAAATATGGATGTGGTAGTACTGTTTCCTTTGTTAAGTTCTCGTCTGAGGCGGTACTACATTCCTTACTATATGTCATAATTATGTTAATTTGGTTGTGTTCTGATTAAAGGGAAGCCAGCCAGTCCAATTATTGGAACCAAGGCATTTTCAAAAGGTTTAACTTAGTATGTAAGAAATTTATGTTATCGTAAAGAGCATTAAAGAATTTTCATTCATTCATTAATTTATACAGGGTGTCCCAATATCGACGATAAACCGGAAGCAGGAGATACAACAAGTCATAACAGTTAGCAGAAAAATAAAAAAATAATTCCTGACCCTGTGGTTATGAAATTATTGGTATTTAAAAAAAATCCGACGCCCTGTGATGATCATTTCAACCTTTTTGCTACAAAGTGTAACTTTTGCTTGGTTTAATTTTGGAATATAGTCCTGAGCAATGCTTCTATCAATTGTAGCCTCAAATTTAATGTCATCTACCTTCGATTAGAAGACTAAGTCTCGTTTCTCCTTACCAAAAATTTATAAAAAATGTTTTGCATAACTTAAACCTTTTCTTTTGGCAAGTCGTTTCAAAAGTTTGCTTTTTCGATACAGACTTCATATAACTCGTGCTAGGATAACTTCTAAAATAAAGCAAAAAAATCAATTTACTACAAACCATTAAAATCAATTTATTTTTGCTAGTAGGAATTAATCAAGAATTTTATCTTGTTATGACTTGTTGTTTCTCCTGCTTCCGGTTTGTCGTCGACTTTTGGGACACCCTGTATAATAATCCCTAACACTGTTAATAAATGAATGCGGATGCCATTTACCATTACATGGATCGCGGGCTCGTTTACCGGCTGCAAAATGTGTAAAAACACAAATTCAACAGTTATTATTGACAAGGTTATAATAGTACGTTCTATGTATAGGGTATGTCGATGAGGAGGTTCTGCGGTTGCCGTGGAACTTAACCAAATGTTCAGTAAACGCATATATTAGCCATTAAACATTTAAATAATCAATGATGATCAGAATAGTTGTTCAATTCAAAAGAACACGAAACTGGTATTTTTATTACCGAAAAAGTTAAAAGAAAAATGATTAGGGAAACAAATGAATGTCTTATGGCCCTCTCGCGCGGCTGTGAGTTCGCTAGCATTGGGCTTCTTAATGCGCCATGTCTTTATCAGTTCAATACAAAAAGAAAGTGACGGAGGAACATTTTAACTTACTTACTAGCAAGTGGATACCTTATTGTCATTTCTACCCTTTGATCCGAATACAACGCGGTTGTAAGGGTGGTTCAAATAAGGCCTGCCAGTGCTGCCTCAGATATCTAACAAAGAGATGTTGACAAAAAAAACTCTTCTACCATTATATGCCTTCATGCTTTCAATAATAAGGATTTACTTAATAATATGCTTTGACCTTTTCATTCTACGTCTGGCTTACTTTTGTATACATACAGCTCGTAGCCATTGTGAGTGGCATCACACTTATTCATAATTTATCGATATGCAATAATATAACTTTTTTTAGAACCCACAACAAGTGCATGTTATTTCATAAACATACCTGAAGTAAAATATTCAGTATCTGTAATCTTATCATTTGCATTGTTTATGAGGAATGCTTTATCATGTATGTATTTTAAACAGTTTATCAAGTTTAATTCAAATAAAGGTTTTCCGCTATACATCGAGCCTTGAATATAAATCCATGCATCATTCATTGCCTCTGCTACAATACTAGACCGTTCTCTACGGCTACGAATCGTACCCTATTATTTTTTTCATGAATGATTGACTGTTTGTGTACACTAAACTTGAAAGGCAATTTGGTTCTTTGCAAATGTATATATAAAACTGATGACAATGCAATAATTTGGTTCTTTCACACTGATGTGATAATTGAACTAGGAGCTTCCTCGTATCGCGTGAGGGCGAGGCAACCTCTTATGTCAGAGTTGATCAAGCCGCCTCGGGACACTCCATAGGCCTCTGACTCGTTATGTTATGGGGTATGTTATTTAGGTACGTTTCATAAATAAAACACTTTTTAACCGGATTGCATTTTTATAATTGAATCTACGTTTAGATAAAAGACCACGGTGTCATATTTAATATAATGAATCGTGAAACTTAAGGAAATTTTATGTTTCATAAAATAATATTAATTCAATCATTCAGAGATCTTGAGAGTAATTACGTTTGCTCGGTAAAAAGGAGCAAATAAACTACTATAGAAAAATCAAATAGCAGTTCGATTAATCAGTTTCATAATTTACATAACACAATCCGTACTTCGCAGTGGCGAGTGAGGTTGTAAAAGTCGTTCGTGTATAGAACTAGTTTCAATGGTGTTATGTTTAGTACATGATAATCTCTTCGGTTCCCATGGCGACCGCGTGAGCGTTGTCGCCCAACGTCTTGTTAACGAAGGGGTAGCGCACCTGCCTTCCGATTCAGGCTTTACACCGTTTTTGTATGGTGTAAAGTTCGCATTTAAGGTGAAAAACCGGTCATTTTTGTCGGAAAAATGGGACCGTGGAAATTTTCATATTTTTTGGGGTTTTTGGTCGGTCGTTTGAAGAATTTTGTCGTTATAGTAATTTGGTGTGTAATTGTTAGTGGAATTGAGTAGGATGCTCAACTGACATAGTTTTTAATACGTATATTTTTCGTAATTTTATTCTTATAGAGATAGTTAAAAGGTAACAACAATTAGTTAGAAACCAAGTTCTCAGAGTCCACCTGACCCACAGATGGTACATTAAAAATCGTATCGTAATATGTAAACATATCAAAAAACTTGTAGACGCCCATAAATTCTTTAACGAGTCAATATGATGCTATATGTAACACTTTTGCAATGAAATGGAGCTGAAAGCTTAAACATAGTTATTCATTTTTGAGTAGAAATTATAATAGTAAGATTCAAATTAAGTGATTGTGACTCTATTACTATTCCCTTTTCAAGTTGCCTGCGCAGTTACGGCTTTGTTTATACATTCATATTTGAGCGCCATGTATTTATTTGACAGTCTGTCGTGTCTAGAGTGTGAGATAACGCGATAGATGTAAGTAGTAAAGTTGTAACCTTTCGTATGCAAAACATTAGACCATTGCTCTAATATTTGACACTGCCAGATGATGTTACCTTTCGAAAAATATACTGATATAAAATAAATAACCTTAATGCATCGCGGGCCGAAGCATGAAAGCAATACGAATACAATCCTTTCTTTGTAAGTTGAACCAATTGATACATTGATAAACTCATGTATGATTAAAAGATTAATGCATCGATCACATGTAAAAAAGATAAACACTCAGTGTCAGAAAAACGTCTTCACCAAAGAGATCCCAAATTATTATTTGGGATCTCTTTCAGTTTAGTAGCGGCCACTTCTACAGTCAACATGTCAAAAAATACATTTCTAGTGATCTAAAAAATTATTAAATATCATATTTTTGGGAAGTGCCTACATTTGTAATTATTATGAATACGTATAACATTCACTAACAAACAGCATAACCGCTGCTAAATTTGCCAATAAAATACCCCACTGCTAAAGTCATGTTCCCGTGATATTCCTGTTCCAATAGTAATTCCGGGGAATAAAATCACACAGTCACTCCCACAGCTGAGATGGATCTAATGATACCTCATAAGTTGAAATATTTTGTACTTGGCTATCTAATTTCAATTTAAAATCATGCACCTAGATTGTGTTCGCAATAACTGAGGTTGTTATGTACTAATTGTGATTTCTTGACAAACTTTTAACCATTGGCATTTGTGATTTCATATCCGCTATTTGTGAGAAAAACATTTTTCTCCTAATACGCTTTGATGGGCAGTTAGAAACAATGATGCTACATTATACCTATTGGAATAGTTTTTACCTATTAGAATTAGGAAACAAAATCAATTTTTATGTCCGCATTCCACTGTGAAATTGAAATGCGTGGGAAACGGCTGGATTATTCCGGATAGCGGCACCGAGGAAGAGAGAGCAGGTTCTAGTCGCAAAAGTACTTGCACAAATGTAATTAACCACTCATCCTTCTAACTTCGTTTGTAAGATTTTCATCTCGATCACTTCGGATTTCTCGCTCTTTTCTGTTATTACAGCTGTAAGAAAAAATAGAAAATTAATGGAAGCCAATGATTGAGTTAAGAAATATTTTAATGATGCTTCAAGGAGTCCGTAAAGGGTGCGCTACGCTAGCAGTGTAAAGCTGGCGAGAGGTCTATATGTAATCCCCAATGAAAAAAGATTTGTCTTAAGCAATTTTTCTTAAACTAAACTAAAAGTAGTCCGACTTCCAGTGGTTTAATTATAGGCATATATATTCCTGGACATCCCATAATATACCTGGACACATATAGGGCGCTATCACTCCTCGATAACATTTTTTTGCTTCGATTTGTTGGAACGATTTCTCAAGCACTTGAGAGTTTATCAGGATTTGGTCGTGCAAGTTTATTGAAGTTTCAAGGTAACTGGTAAACATGGAGTTTTATGCGATCGTAACTTCAGTGCTATTTGATTTTGCTATTTCATTGGATTAGGTTTTTATTTTGCGTATTAGGTACTCATAGTTACATGATTTTAAGACGGTCAATGTTTATAGATCAGTTCATCTTTCATAATTGTATTATAAATTTATAAATTATATTGGAGGAGCGGAGAACTAAACGCAGTAGCCACTCTAGGACGCTTCAAATGTTTAGGCTTTTCTAATTACAGATTTTTTTGCAAATTTATATTTTACATATACTGCATCTGACTTCATATTTGCTTAACAAAATCTATAATTAACAGCGACCTAAGTAACCGTTTATCGTCTCTAGGCCTATACAGCAGCTATCTAGCCATACTATAAATGTTGTAATATGTTATTTTTTTTTAATCGGCGGGTATTTGTCTGCCCTCTCATTTGATGGTTATTTAATATTGTAATTATTGATTTGTCATAAATTAATAAATCTATGAAATAAGTTCAACACTGATTTGTCCGTGCATAGCAAAGTCTCCCACCGTTCCAATGACCAATGCTCGTTTCGCGTGCCCAAATTATCAGTTTCTTCTCATGAACTGCTCGCATTAAAGGCTTAGTGAAGCCAAGCGTCCTTGCAGGCCAGAAGCCAGAGGACGACGCTGTACTGTTGATACAGACACTTTTGACACTTTTTGACGGCCGAGTAGCGTAGTGGTTAGGAGCCCTGCCTCACACGACGGAGGCCCATGTGCGAGTGATGAAATTAGATGTTTGTTCTCGGGTCATGGTTATTCATATTTGTGTAAGTATGTATATTCTTCCCCCCCCCCCCCCAGTTCGCTGGTCATCCAGAACACGAGCCCTGCTTACTTTGGGGCCATACAGTTGGTGTGTTTAAGGATTTATTTATTTACTGGTACGAATGTTATACAAGTGTCTACTTCCATACAAAAACTCATGATTATTTCCCGACTAGAAATCGCGCGCTTCCTAGGTGCTAATAGGCAGCGACAGTGGAAGGGCAACTTTTCGTAGTGCTGTAAGTCAAGGTTAGAAGGTGTTTTTATAAACTGACCTCTGAAGTAATTTCTGGTCTTCCTTTGCACTTTCTGCCCAATAAAAAGCCCGTCTTCAGTTTTAGAGATTTTTTGCATTTTATAAAATATCTTAAGTGTGCCTCGGCCTGTCAAAGTGTGTTAAACTATTTTGCAGGTTTTTCTTACGTTAAAATACAACACAAATCAATAGATTGTTTTCTACTTCTTCTTCTTAAGGTGCCCCAGGTTGGCCGTCAATTTAGAGTACTTCTCCCGTCAGTGGCCTAATTCTTCTGCGTCATCAATCCCAGTCCACTCCCGTATGATTCTAGAGTGGTTCCATTATTCTATTCTATATATTCAAAACTTAGGCGAATCTGTAACAAGGTCTTATTGTCATTTAAATCGCATTCCACGGGCATTGTATAGCGCGTTAAGAAAAAGACATAATCGCCGAAATCTTTGAATGAGAATGTGAATGCGAGGTGATTCAAATCTATGACGTAAAAAAAATTTCTGATTTGTAAATATGTCGAAACGTGTCGGTTACAAGAATATGGAAAATTCTGAATCCGGCCATGGGTCATGTTTCCCTTGCACGCTCCGAAATTTGTGAAAACTGCTAAACCGGCTTTTATTAGATGAAGCTAATGAAAACTTTAAACGCAACCTTGGAATATGGATTGAGTGGACAAAATAAAATCGTTAAATAATGGTCGATATAAAAAAATATGTCATGTGATTTCCAGACATAGGAATAAACTTAAATATATAGATGTTTTAGTCAAATACTTGGACGAGCGAATTGTAGAAGTGTCGTGAAATTAGAATAAAATTTAATTAGATATAAAATAGACGTTTTCCAATGGAAAAAGCATTTTAAAATTCGGTTGTCTAGATAGATTTTTGTTTGTTCACAAACAGACTTTCCACTTGAATATACAATTTTTCATAAAAAATTTATCTTGAAAGCGGAAAAATTATTAACTGATTTGATAATTCCCACTTAATTTTTTGACTAAGGTCGATATCTTTAAATCGGGCTATTACACACATCCCAGCTGAAAGGTCAAATAAAAAGCGACTTTGTGTTATAATGTATAGAGATGAAAATGTCAGTTATATTTTTGGACAAGATCGGTGTCATGTGTTTTCAGAATTTGTGCACTAAATACGACAGGAGGTCCGAATGTTCGTGGAATGAATGAGTTTTAAACAAAAAGAAACAATAAATCTATTTTTCCTTTCAATATAATTACCTTTCACCTTTCTAAACCATCGGAAAAATATTTTTTAATTTTTGCCTTAAAAATGAGCTAAAGCCTCTTGGAGCTTGCCTCCTTTACCTCATTGTCGTTGGATAATTTCTTCCCCTTGAGGAAGGGGTTGATAGGGTGTCTGGACACCCCATCACTTGTCCAGAGGCCAGATCCGTACTGTAAGGTGGGTGGACTAGTAATTCGAAGCCATGCGTGTGCAAAGCAGCCATTGCAACTCCGCAAGAACCGGCGCATTATCTTGCAAGAGCAACACACTTGGTCAATTTTCCTCGAAGTTTTTCATTGATCCTCCTTTAATTTTTCTACTATTTTCCGGTTATGGTCCTTCCCTTTTCTTTGTAACCACTCGGTATTATGCCCTCACAGTCCCAAAATACAGTAGCCATTAACTTTCCAGCCGACTCCGACGGACACTTTGACTTCCTTTGGCGGTGGAACCCCCTTTTTATGCCGTTGCATGAACTCTTGTTGGGACTCAGGCATAAAATGATAAACGCATGTTTCATTTCCGGTAACAATCCGCTCCAAAATCTTTGCTGGTTCGTCTCCACTTAACTCCAAAAATATTTTGACACATCGACGCGCTGCTGTTCCCGAAGCGGCGTGAGCATTCTCGGTACCCATTTTGCACTGACTTTTTACATACCCGGGTGGTCATTAAGGATGCGCAAAATGGTGGTATTTGATACTCCAACTACTGCAGATAACTGTTTTTTTTTTCAAACGTGTGCATGCCAGTACACTTTTTTCCTTCCTGAGCGGGTGCCGTCTTCAATCAACTTCCGACCTTGTTAAAAAGACCATGCCACTTGTAAATCATTGATTTACTAGGGCACTGTTCCCCATAAACGGTTTCCATTTCATTCGAAATGTTCTTAGCGTTCTTTCCTTGCTTGGTAAGGAATTTTATCACAGCATGGCGTTTAAATTTCTCCATAGTTTCAGTTTTCTTCCGGAATGACTTGTTTAGCAGGCGAGTGTTCGCAAACGTATGACGCAATAGGTTTTTTTTTTTTTTTGTTCCCCTCCGCGGGAAGGGCAGGAAGATAAAAATGCCCTGACGCATACTCTGGCGCGATTCCAGAGTTATGTGGGACTCGTCCCGACGCCTACCAGGACCATACCCACTAAAAACCCCCTGTCGGCTCGTGCATTTTTGCCACTCAGCCTTCATCTGAGCGACGGCCAATTGGAGAAAGAGGCCGCGCTAGCGGGGCCCAGAAGGGGTCACCCGCTGGGATTACATAGCACTGAAGGTGCTCAAAGCACTGAAGGTGAATACATAGCACTGAAGGTGCTCAAAATTAAAATCAAATAACTAAAAAATTAAAAAATTAAAAATTGCAAAATAAAATTGAATTAATTCGCATTTACGTTAGAATTAGGATTTACGTTAGAATTACAATTTACGTTAGAATTAGAATTTGCGGCCAGAAGGGCTTCGAGATCGGCTGACAGTCTGGTGGATGAGTACGCTTGCGCATTCCTAGGCCTAGCGACTTTGAACTTCGAATCTAAAGCAGGAGTAGTATATGAGACTGAATCACGAACTAGAGGATTGGGATGGGTTTCGGAGCGTTTGAAGAACGCTTCAGAGAGTGTTTTGAGGTGTTGTTGTACTGTAGGCAGTTCAAGATCTCTATGCAAGTCCGCGTTACGCACGTACCACGGTGCGTTTGTGGCCCTGCGGCAAAAGAGGTTTTCAACTACCTGCAGTTTGTGCAGGAGGGAGGGTTTGGCGTGGGCAAAGATTGGCGAGGCATACGTCATGACGGGTCTAACGCAGACCTTGTAAAGTGTACGTTTGTTTCTGAAAGACATTTTACTTTTTCTACCTAACATGCTATTTAGGCGGCCTAAGTAGTGACGAGGACGCAATAGGGCTGAAACTTAATTTATATACTAATGATGAGTCTCCAATTAGTATGACACTAATCAAGCGTATCCCCTATCCCCTCCATCCCACGAACTTTTGGACCTCCCCTCGTAGTACACAACAAGACCTTTTTTTTGACAATTTGACTGTTATGCATAAGTCTAAAAACGCTTTATAGATTTCTGCTAAGTGTTAATTAGCAAATAAACGAAACGAAGTCACCTTGCTGCAGAAGCATGGTTTCTAATTGGCAGTGACAAAGTTCGTTGTTCGCAAAAGTTATAATTGATCGCTTATTTTAATTGGACCATTTTGTTGATTAGATTTTTTTTAGTATCCGAGCTAAATATAAAAAAAAACATCAGTATTTTCTTAAACGAGTGTAGGTTTGCTTTCCCAGTTTTTATAAGTATATATTCAAGGTACATTGTTATTAAACCAACCTGCTAATAGCTATTCATTTTTAACCCGAAACCCTTTAAATTCCTTAATAGGGGAAGTAGGACAATAGTTGGTGTAATTTGTTGATATAAACCGTGTTTCGGGGTACCGAGGGGGTGGGCGGTTGTACCGGGGTTTGTTGAAATAATTAGCTTTATTTTATTAGTCGCCGCTAGTTTAGTTGCCTTGGCTGGCGAAACCCTAGCACTGTAGTTTGACGTAATACACCGCCATCGTTTCTTATTGCTCTAAACGTTCTCGTAATTAATATTGAACTTTGCATTTACCGATGCTGGGTTACTTTTGAGGCAGTTGGTGCAGACCATCAATTCGTGAACCTGGATAAGTCGCAAAGAAACAAAGATTGGAATATGGAAAAAAGTTAAGGTTTACAGTACAAAATCGACGCAACCGATCACGCAGTTTCTCGTGTTTTGACCCATGTTTTTTCCACAGTATTACGTACAGCATGCCGTTAGCTGAGTTTGCTATGCATACGTAGTTGGGGATACAACTCTCATTCTCTCTATTGGGAAATAGTCTCTCTCCCTTGTACTTAGTCCTGTTTGAAAGCCAATGCACCAATCTGAATTAAACGTACATTTTTTTGTTTTAAAAACTGTTCCATCTAGTGGCTTCCATCCTACTTATAAGATGGCTGTAAATCTATGTTTTTTGTGTGTTAAATAACAATAATAATAATAATAATCAGACAAACACACCAACTGTATGGCCCCAAAGTAAGCAGAGCTTGTGTTATGGATGACCATACAGCGAACTGGGGGGGAAACCAGAATAAATATTCATATATAAATACAAACAACCATGACCCGTGCAGATTGGGTAGACTAAATAATTATCTGTGTATTAGCCACACATTATTATGTTGCTTATTTATAAACACACGCACACATGGGGCCATTTATACTACTTTTAATTTACGTATATATTTTTAAAAATAATATTTGCATAAAAAATAATGAAATGAAGTCAAAAAAATTTGGTCTTAAAATATTTTGATACGGTATCACAGTATTCGTTTCTACCAACTAAACAACAAAGAACCACCTTCGATCAAAGGACGATATGACGGTAGATTGTGTAATCTAACATTCGCAAGTTTACCGTCGCAAACTTACCGTCAGCAAAGTTTACCGTCATTGATGAGTCTTTGGGCTCTTCGGTCAACAGAGTCCAACGCTTTCTTATGACTGTGGTACCACATTATCTACGAGTCTGTTTCTCTTGTCACTCATATTTGAACATCGCGATGCGTTTGCCTATGCATATAATTCTTTTTATCTGTTCTAAAATATTATCGGACTGTGACCCTCTACTTGTGGTATAAAAAACTTAAAAAGAGGCAGAAGGATTAAAAACTTCCTTTCTCAGATGTCGTTTAAACATTTAGCTCTTTAATAAAAATTGCCAAACTTTGTGTGCTCGTACATAATAAATCAAAGTACTGATTTTCTCATTCACTCATCTCCGTCCAGGCATAGCAAGTCGACTTAGTAAGAGTAATCTCAGAGACTAAGGAACGATATTGGACAATCTATACGGCCTATCTGTACAACTGCAACTGGTTGGTTGGTTATTTGTGTAAATGTAAACTTTGCAAAATACTGCAGCAAATTGAACCTAGAATTTGCCCTTGATTATAACGTAAACCTGAAATTTCGTGGAATCCAGTCGAACAAAGTCGTAGCCACGAGCTAGTGCTTAACAAAGTATAGCATCTCTGTGTATTAGCCCTGCCCGTCGACCCCCACAAGGTCTGGCCTATCCAGTTAAGGCCGAGGCCACACAGCCGCAGATTAGCCGCTGTGCCCACTGCTCACCTGTCTCCGTATTGACCCAGTTGCCTACTTACTCAGGTTCACGCGCCGACTGGCTTCAGGGGGTGTGTTGTGTGCAGCAACGCCAGTGAGACCGAAAATTTAGCGACTTGCCTTAAATGTTCGCTTTGTCGTTTTTGATTTTTGTTGTACGTAGTTGATGTGATCAGGCGTTAGTTTGCAATAATCCATTTGTATTGTAATAAAATTACCTAATTAGCTACTTCGGCGACAATGCAGGAAATTCAAGCTTTAGTAATGGCCCTGCCCTCATACTGTGCGGTGTTTATCAATAATTGTAGTAGGATATTATTATATAGCAGTATTTTATGTACTTTTTTATAGGAGTCAGATATACAATAGCCTTAAAAAACACAAATCCGATAAAATAATAGCCGTTTCATGATCAAACCAGAGGACTTGCACGTAGGAATTGTACGTAACTTGCTATAGTAACAAACAAAGTATGTATTTATTCGTTTTCACAGAACCAAAAGCACTTAGATATAATATACAATAATACAATTAAAATATTTTTACGCTCAGCGATGATCGCTAATTGTCAAAAAACCGTATTACATAACATCAGTAGCAAACAAATTGTATGTAATATTAATAAGTATTTTGCCGATTCGCTGATCGATTTTCTTACGTATCAGCGCAGCGGGATTCACTTGCGTTACTCTGCATACTGTGGGATCATCGTGACATATTTTTTTTATTTATTTATTATTATATTTATTGTATAAAAAAAGCATGTGCCTATGTCAAAGTTCTTCTTAAAACAAATCCCTCACAAGATCGAGCGGTGCGCAGGTAAAGCTGCGTTGCCTTCCAGTGTATTATAAATAATAATACAAATTTACAAATCACAAAAATAGTAAGGAACCGAAGTATTAATTACAAACACTTTGAAACAAATTAATAGAAAGGACAAAATTTAACAGCCACTGTCATAAACTCGCCCTATTTTAATTAAGACTAACACTGTAAATCTGTAAAATAGTAAATAAGTTGGATTCCAATTTTCCTTCATACTTTTTACGGGCTTAGAGGACCGTCATATTACTATGACATTATAACATACTAAAACACTATTTTATTAGCTTAAAATTACACACTTGGGATCGTTTTCATTGTGGCGTATTCAAAAAGTGTAATCAACTTTTGACAACAATTAAACTTACCTACTAATTTTGTCCCATGAAAATAATACTACCACTGATATGTTAACAATTGTTCAAGCACTTTGGTCAATTTCATTTGATTTATCTTAGTTTTTTGTTACATACATTGCTTTTTTTAAAATCATCACTATATGTGGAGGTTTGTTATTAGCCTTAAGCGATTAAATTGTTAGCTTATTATGTGTAAACGGCTGTAAACCGCCCAAATAGAAGTAAATAAATAAATAAAATGGAGTCCGTTTCTCTCAATACAAAGCTCAGCTCGCTTCCTTAAACTGTTCACTAACATTAACTTCACTAAATGCAGTGACCATTTTACTACGAAGTTCCTGATAGTTTTGAGTTTCTTCAACATAAACACGCCTCTTAATTTCTCCCCACAAATAAAACTCCAACGGAGTAAGGTCCGGTGAGCTTGGAGGCCACGGAATCAGGCTCCCGCGTCCTATCCACCCATCACTATATTCACTGTCCAAGAACTCACGCACTGCACTTGAGTAACGCGGTGGTGCACCGTCATGTTGGTAATACAAGTTATTTAAAATTGCTAGAGGTACGTCCTCCAACAATTCTGGAATCACACTTCGTAACATATCCAAATAATTCCTACCAGTCAAACGTTCCTCGATTAATTACGAGCCCAAGATCACGTTACTTATGACCCCAGCCCAAACATTAACACTAAATCGCACTTGATGATGACTGTCTTTGATAACGAGGGGATTCTTCACTGCCCAATAGTGCTAGTTGCGACTATTGTAAAGTCCTACCCGCGTCAACAATGCTTCGTTAGTCCACAAAATAGTAGCAGATTCAAGGTGTAATAATAGCCACTGACAAAACTGCACTCGAGGAGGCCCATCGTTCTCACGTAGTGCTTGAACTCGTTGATAATGATGCGGATGGTGTCCCATGGAGTGAAGCAAGTTCCAAACGTAGTAACGGCTTACGCCGAATTGTAAAGCTGAAATGGAATCAAATGATATGAAATATTTATTTCTCAACATTGACAATTACTTGTTCTTATTGACGTCAAATAAAACATGACGTGAAGAAGAACTGGCAAGAAACTTCACGGGGTATATTTTTTTCAAAATAAATTTATAGAGTCTCTTTATGTCTATACAAAATTATTCTTATCTGCATCTGTTAGCTCGGCAAGTCTCCCTCCCGCCAAGTGTCCAAACGACGAACAACCTCAAACGGCACCCGTTCACGAGTTAACGCGGAATCCAGCCATAGCTGGTGCTGGCACGAGGGTCTTGTTCAAAAACCTCGACCACAGCATTCTCGACAACCGGGCTAATCACGGCATGACCTCCTTGCGATGATGCATGCGCTGGTGTAGTGAATTGCCCATACTCCAGTAATCTTCGGTTGGCTGCCAAAATTGTCCTCCGATTTGGTACTCTGGAGTTAACACCACGTAAACTTTCACCACTTAAAATGTAGCACCGTACCTTCTCATAATACTCACGATTCGAATAATTTACCGAAAAACAGTTATCTCAATCAATGATTATCTAAAAATAGCATAAGCAATCCTAACTAGGTCATGATCAAATCGACACTGGAATGCGGCGCCGCGCTGGCAGCGGGTGCGCAGCTCAGGTGACGGAGGGTTTGGGAAGGGGGTTGAATGAAAATGTGTGATTGGTTAGTTTTATGTTTGTAATCAGAATGACTGTACAATCTTATTATTTTTACTATTCAATTTCCATTCATGTTTAGTGCGACCAGTGCGTACTGCGTTTTACGGAGTAAAATGGTCAAATTTGAAAAAAATACAAGATTTTATTACTTTATTCGATTACATTACCGATTCTAAAAACTTGAACACCGATTGATAAAATACCCTGTATATAGACATGTGGTAAGTTGATGAGCTGTTGACTGTGCCATTTCGCGTTTACCTAAGCGGAAGCACGTAAAACCACCGGTCGCTTGCGAATTGTTCGGTCGCTTGTAGGCGCTCAGTATACTGAGGGGCGACACGACAGGGGATTTGGATGCGAAACTGAGCCCGTGCCAACTTCCTCGACTGTGTCTGTCCCTAATGCAATCTGACCACGTCTATGAATAAAATAGGGTTGCTCAAAACTGGTGCACTTTGTAGACCATTGGTGAGTTTGAAAATGTTATCACCAGCGCCATTTTGCTTTTGCATTATTCGTAAGTGGATGCGGAAGTTTTAAGTTTAGGTTAAGTATGACTTTAAGACAAGGGCGATTCTGTTAACCTTTAGGTCAAATGATTTGTTAATTTTTGTTGTGACATTTATGAGGTACTTAGGTGCATTCTTCTCAGTCTACCCATAATGAGCCATAGTAAAGCTGAGAAGATTTATTCATCTTCATCTCCAATCATTCAGGAAAATAGGACTTTCAACAAGTGTAAAGTTTTTTTGCATCATACTTCAGGTTACTCTAAGTACTCGCGCTAATGCGCGGTTTACATGTATTAAGTAGTTAAGTTGGTAACTAAATTTTAAGTTGCTACATGTCACTTGTGTGTCCAAACGGATTAAGTAGTTAAGTTCATAAGTTCAATGAAGATGAGCAGTGATGAATCTCAAGGAATTCGTCAATTCTGTACTTAGATATATGGTAAATGTGATTTTGGACAAATTCAGAGAAGAATTTTATTCGGAAATTAAAACCTTTACAAGAATATGCTTTTTTCAAAATTTTTATTCTACAAGCGTATCTATTTTAAATATTCTTCAACAAATTTTAAAGTTGAAAATAAGCTCCTCTCCGACATTTAAAAAAGAAAGAGTAAATGCGAAATAAATACGAGCTCTTGCCACCACCAGGTTTGTCAACTTATGCACTTAACTAAATAATCACGTCCAAAGGTGTTAAGTGAGAAGCTCCGCCCACATACTTATACGAAAAATAGAACGAACCCTAATCTACTTAATCACTTGCGTACTAAATTTTAAGTTACCACTTGTCACTTAACTGACTGTTTACACGCAACTTTTATCTTAAAATTTAGTTAAAATTTAGTTACCAACTTAACCACTTAACTCGTGTAAACCGGCCATAAGCGAATAGGTAAGTGCAAACTTCACTTAGGTACTTTTACTATATCGATAATCTCTAACGCTTTTAAGAGTAGAATTTTCTTTTCATTTGTGGCGTTCTTTGTTACCGATTACTATTCTGAATATGGAATTATTATCCTGTAACATTAAAAACGACTAATGGAAACAAAATTCTACAGTATACCTCAGACAGAGATTATTGACATAGAAAAGAGGGCAAAGCTTGCAATACAGCTAGAGCCCCAGAATGCGGATATAGTAAACTCTATAAAAAACAAAACGCATCTCATAACATTGCATTAGGTTACATGATCTGACATTGACACTTCATCGCCGAGACTCTCCAAAATACAGCGGGCAGAGGGAGGGCGTGGCTTGCTCCGAACCTGCCCACCGCGGCACACCCCGCCCCTCTCCCGGATCTAACGGTAACATGCACCACAATTTTTTGTACACTTTCTCTCGTTAGTTAATTTAGACACAGTAGGTAATTAAGATAAAATATAGAAGTCCTGTTGCGTTAGGGTAGATAATTACAGGTAAAATGTTATACGACGACTGTTGCGATTTTTGTTAAAATATTCAAATCATTGTTCTGGTTCCTCGAACGAATGTATCGAAGATTTGTAAAGATTACGATTTTTAGATGTATTTTGCATTGTGTTTTTAAGCATTATTAAATGGTATGAATAAACGGCAATGCTCGGTGTCGTTAATAAATACTTCCATAAATACACTGTGTGTCTCGGTTGGTAGTAAACGAACTTCCTGCTGATCCGGAGGTCGGGGGTTCGATCCTGCTTTTGCGCGGACCAACGTTTGCGCGACGAGCGATGAATGTGTTTGTTAGCCGATTGTATATGAAGCGGATGGAGCTTACGTCGACAACAGCGACATTGGCATGGAATTGTAAAATTTTCTTTTGAAAGTTACATGTAATTGACTAGACATATATAAAGATGCGAAAAGGACAGAATGCCTATTTCGCCATTTTCAACCCTATTGCGGATGCCGCGTGTAATGTATGAAAGTACAATGTACTTTGCCGTGGAACCAAAAAGTAGGCGGGGGGGGGGGCTTCGTGGCTGGCTCTCGCTATAGTCCCTTACTATGAATCTCTCCATAATGTCATGTATTTCATAGGTAGGTATACGGCGTGACTGAACGAACTATACGAATCGATATTTAAGAAACCATGACATTATTTTCTTTGACACAACATTTGCATCGATGAATAGGTACGATCTACTCTGTAAATAGAGTGGCTCAACTCTGACTCAACGTTGACACATGACATGTCGAGCTACTAATATTATTCATATAAACCATTGGCGTATAAACAAATGGACGGTGGGTCTAATATAAAATTGATGTAAAAGGTGTCGCACTTTATAGAACCTTGAATAAATTAAATGACTTGAAATTTAAATCGTGTATCATTGCATTACAGCTCATGATTTCTCGCCACAGTTTTTCACCTAATGTAGCTGCAACTAGGGAGATGACATTAAAATCAGCTTATCTACGCAGCGCCGACTACTTCGGGCGTTCACGTTTTTAAAATTTTTCGTAGAAATGTGTATTTTGGATACGTTGTCTATGTTGGTTTGATATTAATTTCATATGGGTTTTAATGAAACAGACTTCTTTTTAATATTATTATTCGCCTCCAAAAATCTACATCCCTTCTAAATTACTAAGTCACAATTTGCGAGCGTCTGAACTATACTATCTTAGCCACTAAAAATATGTTATATTTATATATGTACCTGTATAAAATTTTTAATTATCGTACAATTTCAATTATGGCGCTTCGCCGGGTGCTCGCTCGGCTCGCGCATGCAATAAATGCAGCCTAACATTAACCTAACGCAAATTTAACTACTACGCTTTCTATAGAATATTTAGTAGGCGTTGCAAAAAAGACGAATTAGTGAATTAGAGGCTATCTCATTTTCCCGTGGCTTAGTTATAAAATTAGAAGTTTGATCACGTGGCCAATAAAGAAATTTGTGGCTTGACTTATAATTCCCCATTTCATATTTGCTCGAACGCAATTGAGACCCGAAGTCCATTCAACTTACCCATCCAACTTACCCATCAAAAGATATTTAAATTCCGATCGCTTGACTTTGCACCAGTGGTTCAGGTGGAGTTGGGAAATACAGATTGTTTGCGTTAGAAAGTTGCTTCACGTATACATACAGCAATAAGGATCTGTCTTGTTATTTTCCACGTATTTTTACCTGGATATGCTTGGGTTTAGGAAAGGTCAGCATAATAACTTCGATTTTGAACAGAAGGGTGTGTGATATTCCGATTTATGGTAACGATTAAATCATCAAGTTTGTATTAAATATGTTTAGGATTCAAAATACTTTGTAGGTTGCCTTACAAGTGTGAAATATTAAAACTATTTATTATATTTACAACAGTACGCCCACAGGTATCACTTACTCTAATTCTAATTTAAACAGAACCTATTATAACCGATAGTGATGAAAGGACTCGAGGTTTTTAAACCTTTTCAATCAAAACTCGCCTCAATTTTTAGGACTCGACTCAAAAAATACGACTTGAGGCTTTTTACTAATGTAATGACTTCAGTCATTAGAGTTCAACTTTGAAATAAAACGACTTGAGTCTTTTAATAAGAGTTATAACGACTTAGCCGCAAGCCTTTTAGTAAAGAACTCGAGTCGGTAGCATAACATGAGCTGTTTAACATCTTATCTTATGTTACGAATATTATAAATGCGAAAGATTGTTCTTCAAAAAATCTTTCACCATTAGCATACTACATTATTCCATTTAATATTAGGCTTTATTTAATTATTGTCCATCCGTATTAAATACTTCAAGACGTATTAAAGTTTCATCTGATAATTTTAAATAAAAAAAATCTGCGTAAAAAATTAGGCTCTTTTACCTGTAATAATTGGCGTATGTACACGACATACATATCGACATTAATTCTAGTATACGAGTATGAACGCGCCTCACGACTTAAGACTCCCGCGAACCGAGTCGTTTTAACCTTTTTTGGAGTCATTTCAAAATGACCTCGTCTTAAAAAAGGCCTCGAGTCCCAGTATTGGATTCAAATAAGACTTAGGGTTCAGGGTTTAAAGACTCATTGAGTTGCTAACCGTATGACTTGAGTCGAGTTCCTTTTAAAGAGCTTAAAAACCTCGAGTCCTTTCATCTGTAATCGACGACTGGACTGGACTAGACTGGAAGTGGCTATAAAAAATAAAACATTGCCAAAAATTACAATCCTTATGTCAATTTTATACATCTTTCTATTCTATGGTCGAGAGACATTTATCAATGACCTTTTATAAAGAAGTAACTATCTTTCTTTCTTTAAAAAAACCGTGGAGGTGCATAACGCTCACAAAGCATTTCTAAAGTCCCTGCCTAACATCATGTAAGCAACAATTAAATTGCAAGCTATTTAAAAATTATATCGTTACCACATTTTAATGCAAAGCATTTGATTAATTTTTGTTGCTGCGAAGAAATTATGCTGTACATGGTTAATGGCTTGCACTCGTTATTACATGTAAAACCTAAGTTTATTTCATCATAGCAGGTTTATTTTATTTATTCGATCAGCGGTTCACTGTTCCAACGGGGTTTTTTTAATGGTAATTAATGCAAAACTTACAATAGACAGAAATTTAAACTGTTCCCTACTTCTTGCCAATAGCTAACACGCGCAAATCATTTGAACCAATCACGCCATTGGAACGCGTGCACCGCGATGCGCGCTTGACTACAATTCGTTGCGTGAATCGAGTACGAGGCCTATATTACCTCAGCTTGGCTCGCGCCACCGGCTTGCATTCCTCTTCTATTGTGACAAATAGTCCTTCTCATATTTAGGTATTAATCTATTGTCTTTTAAATTCAGTGTTATGTCCATCAAGTTCTATTTCCACACAAAAAATGCAAGCGTAGGTCTCGTACTTTATTTCTTTATAATGAATAAAATGGAAAAACACGATAACAAATAAATATAATTGTATTATTTCCCAAAAACCACGTGTAGCTGATCCAAATAAACCAGATAATACCTACCGGCGCAGTGGAACATTGTGTGACTTTTGTCACGTGGCGCATAACGCTCGACATTTCAGACACTTTTGCCAATTACTGATCGTGCCTAATAGTCTTAATAGTCAACAGGGAGACTTGCCGAGCTAACAGATGCAGATAAGAATAATTTTGTATAGACATAAAGAGACTGTAAATTTACTTGGAAAAAAATATAAGCGTGAAGTTTCTTGCCAGTTCTTCTTCACGAAGGTTTTTCCGAACTGGCGGTGGAGTCATGCTTTATTTCACGTGAATAAGAACAAGTAATTGTCGATGTTGAGAAAAATAAATATTTCATTTCATTAGTTTAGTCAAACTGGGGGTTCTAGTGTGGAATTAAACGTGTAAACTGATATAAAGTACGGTTTTGGCGTACCTACAACAGGTTGACTCAGAACGCTTTTGTATGAACGTTATACTAACTTTACTTGGTTGATGTAAAAGCTGATATAAAAGTAGGTACTATCTGCGACCACCCCTTGGTCGTGAGAGACCAGTAAGCTCTTATGGTATAACACATTGCTTGCAAAAACATGTCAAAGCACAGGAAATGAAATATTTACAAAAGAGCTGATATTTGTGACGTTAAAATTGACCCGAGGTTTGTTTTTCCGTGGGTCAACTATGAGCGCGGATTTGCTCAAGATTGCAACTTGATAATTTCTGTAACTGTAATTTATTATTAAATGCATACCTACGTTTACGTTTTTGCGTAGTGACTATAAAAGTACGATGTCAGTTGTTAAAGCGAAACTGCCTAAGTGCTAGATCGAGCGACCGGGGCAATTTAAAAATATGTATTATTTTTAACGAAACCATGCTAAGTATGAGATAAGCCCGACTGAATGTGATGGTCATAGACGACACTTTCAAATAATTTAGCCACACTGTATTAAATACTTAAATGCCTATAATTTTTACAATCCGTTTTATCCCCAGATTTGTAGATTGGTACGATATGAGCAGATTTCCATTCGGAAGGGAAAACGCCCAAACGTAATGACAAATTAAATATATTTAATAGTGGCTCGCAAAAAAAAACTTGGAGGTATTCCATCTGGCCCAGCACCCTTGTTCGGAACAAATTTTTTAAGTTTGAAAGAACCATGTCTTTTGTCAAAAGGAATTCTGAACGAGCGTCGAGCTCAGAGTATGGTCGAAATTTATTGAAATTTTTAATGCCTCAAACTCTGGAGGTCCCAGGTTCGAGCCCTGGCCGAGGCATTCATTGGTGTGATGAGCAGAAATATTTGTTTACGGGTCATGGTTGTTTTTTATTTATATATGCATGTTTGATCTGGGTTCCCCCCAGTTCGTGTTGTCATCCATAACACAAGCTATGCTTACTTTGGGGCCATACAGATTTATTATTATTTTTTTTTTATTGAAAAAGGATTAGACGTCTGTTTTCTATCTCACCTAATGGAAAGTGGCGATGAAGACGAAGATGTTACACGTCTATTAAATCAAATTTCGTTGCCTCACAACCCGGTACCAATTTTATTGATTATGTCAAAATAAATTAGAGTTGAAAGCTCCAGGAATTAGAATTTTAAAGGAGATGGTGGATTTTGGATTGTTTTAATTTTATTTCATTATAATCAGTCAGATCTGATTAGAGTTGAAAAATTTCACAGATCCGCCCTGATGGTCGTTCATTTCATTTCGGTCGTTCAGTTCGTTTCATTTTAGCAGCAGTTCGTTTCATTTTAGATTAGTGAAACTAGGCAGTTAAACCTGCCTAGTTTCACTAATCCAAGTACCTAAGTTAGTCTAAAAAGATCGTATGCTAACACAGAATTTTTTTAAATAAAATTTGATCTAATTATTTAATATATATGCCTTGAGGGTGATACAACGATTATAGCGGTCATACAATTTTTTGATAGCATGTTTATAGCATGATTTGTCTGTAGCCTCAAAATACGCCTCAGTTTCGGCGATTACCTCACTTTACAGAACTTTCTTTTCCTTCAAAAGTAGCCGTTTTCCGCGATTTCACCCTTTAAACGCTATGTAGTAAACGCTGTTGATGGTTTTTCCGTTTTCAAGATAGTCGATGAATATTATACTATGCGCATCCCAAAATATTGATGCCATGACGTTGTCAGACGACTGTTGCGTCTTTTCAGGGAATCTTTGGAGTTGGTTCACCTCGTGCAGTCCACTCAGATGACGATCGTTGTGATTCTGGTGTGAAATGATGGCCATTTCCTATCCATTGACATATATCGACGCATAAATTCGGGTTTTTATGGAGAAACAGCTTTAAACACTGCTCAGAATCATAAATTCGTTGTTTTTGGCCCAATGTGAGCTCGCGCGGCACCCACTTTGAACAGAGCTTTCGCATACCCAAATATTCATTAAAAATTTCATTAGTGTAAGAAAATTATGCATATATACCAATGAGTGTGTGAGGTTGATTGTGTGGATGTGGTATTGTGTATATATGTGTGGGATTGTGTATGAATGTGTAGGTGAATTAATTAATTTAATACAGCTTCCAACTGCGAATGCCAACTAAGTCTTTGATCAAAAATGATGCCGAGGTATTTCGTTTTATTCACCTTGTTTATAAGCGGACAGTCGCACGAACTGTTTTCATTATCTGAGCAAGTATGAATTTTGATGCTTTCGTTATTTCCTGGCTGTGACGATGGATTGGGAGTAAAACCAATGTAATTAGTTTTTTTGGATATTTAATGTAAGTAGATTTTCTCTAAGCCATTTTGTCACACGTGCCAAACCCTCGGAGGCCTTTCCGCGTACGGCATTCCAAGTCTTACCAGTAAAGGTGACAGCTGTGTCATTCGCATAAGAGAATATCCTTCCCCGAGTTGCACAATTGATTGATATAGATCAAGAAGAGACTCGGGCTAAGGACACTCCCTGTGGCACACCATATTTAACGGTATTTTCGTCACCAATTAAGATATTCATCTTTACGGCTTGAGTTACGACTTAAAAGACTGTCACGAAGGTACTAATGAAGAGAGACAGCGAACCTTCCCTAATTATAATGCTCTCCAACCTGTCCACGAGAACGGAAGTAGAGACAGTATCGAAGGCCTTTCTAAGATCTAGAACGACTACAAGGCATTTATTTCTCTTGTCAACGTCCCCAGTTATAATAGAGACCAAATACAAAATTATATGCAGTTGATATTCCTTTGCGGAATACATATTGAAATTCAGAAAAATATTAAATTTATTGAGATAATTAAGCAGTTTAGATTTTTGAGATTGAGGTCAAAACAAAAATTATTCACCTCAGATTTATCTAATAAATTATAAAAATGTCAGGAGAGTTTAAAAACAATGGCCGTTTTATAGAGGGCTTTTTCAGACTATGTTCTTCTGTAACACCATTAACCAAACTTACACTATATTCCTTCGTATGGTATCTGACATTATGATTGATGTGTGAGCCCAGCTCTCGCCGCCGCTCCAGTGCAGAATGTAAAATGATGCCCGTCGCGTTCCGGCAGATTGACTTTTTCAAATTAAGCAATAGATACTGATGATTTCAAATATATTCACACTTTTAAAAATCGGTACATCAGCATATTATTATTATTATTGCGAAAACAGCGTATATTATTGCGAAAACAGAATTCTCGTCACTTTACCCAATTCTGTATGTAGTTATATATGAGCAGTAAAAACTCCTATTACCTATTACGATGTTCTATCTTGTTTATTAACTTGGTACACTGTAGTAGTATATACAATGTAGTGGCGATCTCGGCAAGGTCGCCTGTTTCCGCGACTCAAGCGTCATCGCGTTTGCTCATTATTTTCTCATTGTAATTGTTGGTACAGTTCTATTCATTATCCTTTATTATTACTAATTGGACTAATTAGAAAGAAATAGATTTATGCGCAGCTTTAGATTGGGTGCTTTTCCATCAGGTGAGAGGGAAGGTAAGGTCTCATATTCAATAAAAAATACGCTCTAATGTTAACATATTAATTGATAAAGACGTAAGATAAGTATAACTGTTTGAAATTAATTTGAAAGCTAGGTAAAGATAAATAATATGAAATGTTTCGCCGTTTACATTCGTTTGACCTTCGGACGTCTTTAAATAGATGAAACATGATGTTGAAAGTGTTTTATATCAAAACTCCCTTCTTTAAATAAATATCTCGGTCTAATAAAAAAATTTTGCAGACTATGGATTTTTCTGTTTTCATACTATATAATAGTTTTAGATGTTTCATGTTTGGATGTTCCAAACAAAAAATTATCACTTGGTATTTATATCACCTACCCACTGTCTTTCCTAACTTCTTAGATCAATGTGTATTTTTTTTAAATTGGAGTTTTAGTTATTACAGCTTAAAATAAACGAATAAAAATGATTCACCGATTCCATGCCGTTAAATTGCACCTTGTCGTTGTAATATCAAACCATTCAATTACCTACAACACTGTCTCATTCCTTAACATATCTATGTAAACATTCCACTGGAATATATACAATGAGTAAACGACATAGCGAACTGTTTTATATCTTAGCGTGACGTAACTACTCATAAACCGCAGTTCTATGTGTGCTGGCTGAATACACTACAATAGATGCAGTGTACTAATACTGCATGCGATTACGCCACACACGCATGTGAGCGCGGAAACGTAGTGTGTCGTTAGCGCGGCGAGTGTCTCGAGGCATTCGCTCGCAGCCAAAGTCAAGGCCAGCGCTGTCGTTATCGCCCGTACTATTTATTTACGTTCCTTTTCGTTTTTATTCAGTCAGTTGGTCAGTTGGTTGTTGAACAGTGACAAAACAATACTCTTTGGGAAATGGCAGAGCTGAAATCTATAAAATGTACTTAGACTAATCTGAGCGCAGTGGTCGAAGAAAAGTCGATTATATGTTTTACTCTATAGAATACATATTCTGAAAACAAGTGACATCGAGCTCGTCAAAGTTTATTTATATTTCACCATTCAGCTGAGTTAAGTCTGACACAAGTCCTAACTATTTCACCTTTAGACCCGGATGCAACATTGGAGTTCAAACCTGATTTAAAATATTGACAGTAAAGTATAGCGTTCTTTCTATTGAAAATAAAGTAGAAATGTCGCAAACTAAATAATTTTGAATAGTTATCACGGCACACGTAATGCTTATAGATAAGCCACACATAGGTACCTAGACTGCCGCACTGGGGTAAAAATAAAATACGTCTCGAGGAACTACACAAACTGTTTGGATTATTAATTGTATTCTATTCCTGCTTGAATAATCTTTGATTTTTGGACACTAAACACATCTACACAAAGCACCCGATTATTACTATATATGTTTAAAGAAAGCTATTTTCCAATTTCAATGTCCTTTTGGCGTGATGGTAGTACCCCTCTCGAATATATTTTAAGTTCCGGATTAGAATCCGGACAGGAACGTGTCGAACGAATTTTGTTCATCAGTCATGACTATTATTATATGTATGTAACATGAACGTTTAGTTGTTTAAGTTGTACTTGTTAGATAAACTAAATATCTAAAACACTCTTCTGAAATGCAACATAGTTCGGATTAGATATTCGGTGGAAGAGGAAATTTTCGGAAAATCTTTAATTTTTTATTTATTTATTTATACATCACTAACATAATAATACTGTAATTACATTTTCATTATAATACACATAGACATTTAAAATTAAATATTATTTTAATTATAGGTGACGACTTCATTCATGCGAACAATGAAAAAGAAAATATCAATTTCAAATGTACACAGTGAAATCAAATACAAAATGTCAAATACAAATTTAAAAATAAAAACAATAAGTGCACAATGATTAAAATTATTTAAAAAATATATAAAGTCAATTATTTTTATGTCGGTTAAATATTAAATTAAGATTATCATTATTTTATTATTATCATTAGAAACTATATACTAAAATGCATACATGAAATATCGTGGTCTGATTCTTTGTAGTAATCAAAGAAATATGAAATCTACTCTTAGTGTTCCAGTTTTCCTATACCTACTATTATATTTATTCGAATCGAAGTGTGGCCTAATTAAGAGATCATACAGAAAAGGTTTCTGGTTTTAATACGATTTTGTTTACATGTTATTCTCGTCAATTGACTTTTCGCAAATGAAGTTCTTCCCTCTCTTCTCTTTCTCAGCTTTATTTCAGAGGTTCGAAGGACATCAACTTAACCTAAAATTAGAATGACAATGTACTATAACAATAGTAATAACCATTTTTATTCTTATTGAGTGATATGTTCCAAAGTAGTGATGTAAATGTAGCAAGGAATGTGTAGTCTGAGCTGAAGGAGCAAAGGAACAGTTGTCGCTTTTGGTTGTGGCTACAATTTTGTAATGGATGCGCTATTAAACAGTTAGAGGAGAGAGAGGGACTGTCTTCTAATTCGAATTGTAAAAACAACACTTATTGAAAATGGTATATAATAACTAACTGATCGTTGAAATGGTAAGCTTAGAGGTACAGACGAGGCTTCTATTAGGTAACCACTTATTTACTTCTGAATAGTGAGTTAGCTGCAAGTTCTCAAATAAAATTAAATAAGGACCTATCTAAATATACTTTGCTGATCTCTGATAGGATAAAAAGATATTTGAACACTACTAGAATAGTCAACATAACCTGAAAATGTTTATTATTATTTGTAGATATAAACGTGAACTGTAGCTATATCATATAAGATATAGCTTTCACATTAATCCAGATAACTCCATGGTTGAACATTTCGTTGATATTGTATGTGCCAGCTACAATGAAGTTTCTTTCCTCAGGGGAAGCGCGGTCGCGGCGCAGGGCGCGTACGAGCTGACGGCGTGCGCGGGCGACGCGGGGCTCGCGCACGCGCCGCTGCACCACCACCATGACGTGCGCAAACGGAATGCTGCTGCCGTGTAAGTAGTCACATGCTTTCTGTTGGAGAAATATAGCTTTAAACGTGTTCATATTAGATTTTAAGGACCAGTTTCGTCGGAATCCCTGCGTGAAATTCGCCGGTCGATAAATCAAAAGAATTTCGGGGGACTCCACGAATAATGGTGCTGCAGTTTACGTTACAGTTAAGTTTAAATAAGCATTTTCATTGGTCTGAGAAAGGGGAGGGGAGGTATAATGCGGGGTCCGCGTATCTCCGCACTCCGATTACTTGCTCGAACGAGTAATGAATAAGTATCACACTATAGTGTGTATAATTTCATAGTAAAAATTGTTATATTTAATGTCAGTAAGCTAATGATATTTAAAAATTTAACATGTACTATAATAAGTTTTTGCTTCTTTTTTTAAGTTTTCAAATCTATATAATTTCGATATTAAATTTAAAACTATATTTTTCAAAACATTGTACCTGTCAAAATAAGTAATATTTTATAAATAAATTATAAAAACTTGCATTTTTAAATTGTGTCATCTACCCAATTCTTGTGGTTTATGTTCGTTGTAATATTTTTAAGGACTGATTTTTCAATCGACAGATAAGTATTATCTGGAGAATTAATAAGACTTTCCATAGTAATTATATCAATTATCTCAAAAATATTCCACTGCTAAAAGTTATCTAAGCATTGAAAAATCATCGCTAAATGGAATTATTTATGTCAGTTATTATTTCTTTATTTCAATTATAAGAATTTCCTGCCTATTGTAGCGTAGCTATTTGAAAATTTGATTACTGATTAGAATGTCATTATTATCTTATACATTTATGCATGTAATTTTATTTTTGGCTAATTTTACATTAAGTTTTACTTCACGCTACAATAAGTTGTCATATTATCTTTTTATCGTTGCTTGGTTATCTTAAAGAAGCAGAGGGGAGTCTTCAAGTAGTGCTTCTTGTAGGAGCAGGGAGGTCTACGAGGCCGGTAGCTGTGAGACGTCGGCGCCCGCCACCACGCTGCACAACATCGGCCATGTTCACAATTCAAAGAAACGAAAATCTTCTATATAGTAAGTATTTCTTTTTATTTATTAAAGCTTATTAAAGAATGCTGGTTTCACCTGATGGTAAGAATCTAAAAACGGGTCTAAGGGTTGACTATTCTCGATATTCCTAGTTCTGAAATAAAAAAAATAAATGATATAGACTTCCTTTTCCGTAATTTCATTAGCTAAAACTTTCTTTTAATATATCTTGATCAAAATAATGTTAACTGGTCCACATAAAAAAATGAAATTATTATTATAGTAACTAAAATTATATCAACGCGCTTATGTACAGTAAGTATACTGATTTGAATGATAGTTTTCGAAGTAAAGAAGCTTCGATTACTAGCTTTAAGTCAAACACCTTCGAAACAAAAGGTAAATTATAGACACCGCTATTAATATTTTCATTGATAAGATGTTGCCATTTTGTATCAAGTGTTGTGCCACTAACAAAAGCATTCTTAAGTTAGTTTAGGTTATGCCTTAAATGAGAAACCAAACAGAAATAGCGCATATTTATGGAAGCATCCAGGTAACTAATATACCTACAGATACGTCATAAATACTACGTCGCTCGCTATATTTGCGATGAAGGTTAAAATCGGGCCTATTTCTCTAGAGTTATGTGTCACAACACAATTCCGGCTAAGCGATGTAACGAAATGTGTTGGGCAACCAAAACGAAGCCTTTATGACAACCCAACCCATCGTAAGTATTTAAAATGCGATTTATTGCGTGCGTCTGTGTGTAGTTAAGGGTGAGAAAGGGACCGCAAAAAAAATTTTATTTCCTTGCAAGTAATGCTCATTATTCCATGGGGATTTCTTTAATTTTAACATTTAGATTCAAATTATTAAAAAGTTTACTTGATCGATGTACCTTTTTCTAGCGATGAACCTAACGTATGGTAAGTATTTAAGATCGTGTGATTTCTTGTGTTTTTATCTTGTAGTTAACAAGAAAAAGTAGAAATACATGAGTAGTTAGAATACTAGTAGTTCTCTACATTTGTATTTTTATTTTGATTTGATTCTTGTTTCGATTCGACGCGGTGGTGCGTTACAGGCGGCCGCGTAACTTAACAGATCCCGACGACGCTATTACAACAAGTAACGCCGGCGTTCCAGTTAGAAATAGGGCAACACGGCATTCGAATCGCCTAACCCACCGGTGGGCCAGGCTAACGTGGCGTACGCATTCCTACTGAGTTTCTTGCTGGTTCTTTGGGAGTAGACGACCCCTCCGAACCAGTAGTTCCAATATACGACGTCCTAAGCCGGGGTCCGTGCCCTCTCGGGTGCGCTTAGGCGTATCGCATGTAGGAGTAGTTTAAGTTCCGACAAAGCGCCGTCAGCGCTAAGCTACAAAGTCCGGTGAATTTTAAAAGGCCATAGGGCCATAAATAAACTTGTCCCTTTCTAAAAACAAAAAAAATTTGAAAAAAATAAAAAAAGGCTTCCTGTTCCGTCACTTTTACATTTTTATTGAACTGACAGAGGTGTAAAGGAGTATTTAGCCAAGTGTAAGCTAACTCAGAACTGCGCAATTGGCCTTAGTTAGTATAAAAAATGGAATAGAAAACATTCACGCTTTTTTCTGTAATGAAGAAAATAGCATTAAGTAGAAGAAAATAAACTTACGTAATGACATTTAATCGATTACATATATAATTTTATTTGAGCTCCTTCATATTATTTTATTGTTTCGATTGGTATTATTTAACTCCGCGCGCCAACTTGCCTCGTCTCTTCTGAAAGACAGCTTCACGTGATTGTCCCAATAAATTGGCGAAGTATTGACCATTCATTGTAGTTCCCTTAGGCAAGTAATCAATGAATAAAATTCCTCCGCTATCCCAAGAAATGGTCGCCGTAATCTCGGAGGCAGACTTTTAACTTTAAACTTCTTTGGTGGCCTTTTTCCCTTTTTATTCCACTGCATAGACTCTTGTTTGGACTCCGGATCATACTGACGTATCCGGGTTCGGTCTACAATTACTATGCGATTACAAATTTCATCAAAATCGCTCTGACACAACTCCGTAAAATCCTGACAACTCGCGAGTCGTCGTCGTTTGTCGAGAGGCGTGAGCATTCGCGGTACCCAACGCGTGCAAATTTTTTTCTCTAAATTTTGGTGCAAAATTTCTCCGATTCGCTATTTACTAATCTGCAACTCTTCAGCTATCTGCCACAATTTAATTCTACGGTCAGCCAATACAAATTTTTCAACCTTTTGAACATTTTCTTCAGTGACTACCGTCACTGGGCGACCCGGGGGGGGGGGGGGTCGACTTCACAGCCCATTTTTTACCATGGTATACGAAGGCCCAGAATCTTTAAGAACCGATGACATTTCTTCAAAAATGCTTTTCGGCGATTTTCCATTTTTCACAAGGAATTTAATCACTGCGCGGCGCTCAAAATAGCGAGAATTTTCAGTTTCGGTGGACATGGTGTTGTTGCTTGTTCCAGGGATGAAGTGTTAATGAACCGAACTATTTTTGTTTCTTTTTGCCGCCGAAGCAACACCCTCACGGGAGTGAGGTGGAAGATTCGTCTTGAATACCACCGCAGCCGTCTGCGGGGTGATGTAAACGGGTGTTATTTATACTACCACTTAGTGGGGCACAACTAGTGTTATCAGTATCGAGATGATTAGTCATCGCTAAGTACCTCAGGTCGCGAACTTATCAGCCGCCCTGGTATATTTTTAATCTTTATAACTTTACATGTTATATGAATACATTTATTGCTAAAAGGCTTACGTAAATGATGACTTTAGAAAATAAAACCGATTTGACGACCGAGTAGCGCAATGGTTAGTAGCCCTCCCAGATACGAACCTCCCAGGTTCAAGTCCTGGCCGGGGCAGTCATTTGTGTGATGAACATAAATGTTTGTTCTCGGGTCATGGTTGATGATATTTATATATGCATGTTTATTCTGGTTTCTCCCTCAGTTCGCTGTATGGTCTTCCATAACACAGACGCTGCTTACTTTGGGGCCATACAGTTGGTGTGATTGTCTGGGGATTTATTATTATTATTGTAAAATATAAAAATTAAAACTTAAATAGCAACCGATATTATGACTGTGCAAAAATACAATTGTGTAGTTATTGACTGTATATCAACATAAAAACTCGAAATAAAATTATAAATATAATCAATTAGAAGGTTTAGAAAGTAACAATTCTTATGAAAGTTTAACTGGTTCTAAAGTTTATTTGAAAACAATAAACAAAAGGCCCGAACCTTTACGCAACTTCCTCCCGCAATTTACCCCCAGCGTTTTTATGTTTTCTTCCTATTGTTGAGTGTTGGAGTAAAATTTAATTTCACGAATCACAGGTGCACAATATTAAGTTGTGAAAGTGGAATCAACTTTTTATATAACGGACTTCGGTGTTTCAAAAATTTCCACAAAAAAGCTTGTCCGCGAATTATATGCAAAAAACTCGAACTAAATATTTTCACTTGTTCCTAACATGAAATTCGAGCTGCTTGTGTCCGTTTTTCTACTAAACGAGCACGTCATTGATTGGCCCGTACCAACCTCGTCTTCATCTTCATTACTTACCAATTGTCAAAAATATACTATACTAAATAGACGTAATTGTCAAAATAACTATGACCCCAACCGACCACAAAATGCCAAGTTTCATGAATTGGTTTTGAAGGCTAATCTGGTAAGTTCTAGGTTGGAATTTAATTGAGTAAAATTGACATTTTGTGGTTGGTTGGTTGACGCGCTGTTGTTGACTGTACATAGATAAATATTTTTTATACAGCGTGATACGTTGTTCATTGGATTTATTCATGCAATGCATTCAGTATTAGATTCTCATTTCAAATATGTATAAAACATATGACCCACTAAATTACATAGTTCAAATAAATACTACACGCGTAAGACACAGCGGACTTGCAAGAAAACGTAACATTTTTATCCTTGCGTGTAGGTAAAGAGTCTGCGGTGCTCGTGGCAGGACAGGACTAGGTACAGATGCTAGGCACAGAAGAGTTGAAGACGCGTATAACTGATGCATTAAATCGTGCTTGTTGCGATCCGTGCGAATTAAATCATGGCGAAAGACAAATTTCAAAAACGGGGCCAGCTGTGCGCTGCGTTACTTGCGCGTGAAGGTGTTCATTTTAAACAATATTTAAATACATAGGTAAATATCAGATAAATTAATCGTTGTAAATAAGCATATTGCAATTTTTCTAATACGCCAGAAGTACCTAGCGATGGAAACTTCACTAGTTTGTGTAAATAAGAATTGTACATAACTGTTTGTTGCCCAAATAAAAAAAAAATACTGAAGCTATATCAACCTTAAAGGTATTATTGTGTTTTGTACGTTATTACAAATTGATTGGGTTGTGAATACCTTGTAATGCTGCCTGTCCTAAGTGAGGATTGAAGTATGAAGGGAAAATGAATCGTAAATGAAATCACCTTAGCTACATTAGGTCAAGTAGATACCTACCAGGCGCTGGGGTGAGGGGTGAGCAAAACTGTTTACAAAATTTTTAATATGTGTTATTTTCTCTTATGTATCAATATTTATATTAAAGGATATTTTTGTTGGTTTCACGTAAAATAAACTTTTTCATCATAAACTAACTCTAATGATACACGCTGTGAAATTTGGTTAATAGCTATTTTATGTATATGAAATTCGCGTAATAAAACTTTGTCATATATTGCAAAGTTTGCCTGTTTTCAATTTAACTACATTTTCATAAAACAGGCCTATGAAAAAAATGTAGTATAGGGTAAAATTCTCCATTTTATTGTTGTTAAACAGGCGCTTTTAAAGATAAACTTATTGTACTAAAATATGTATTTATGAGCACTTTAGTTATTTATGATCGACAGTTCAGACCATCATCGAACATCACAGGAAAAATGGCACGGTTGAATGTTTGAAGAAACCTAGTCGGCCGCGAATCACAAGCGAAGCAAAAAATCGAGTTAGTTTCAGGGAAAACCATTACAAAGAATCGTCGTGCCCGCAGGAGAACTTACCTTGAAGTGGAGAGAGATGATTCACAAAGATGTATCTGTCGATACCTGAAAGAGGGTCGTAAAACGATTCGGCTATGAATTTTATACGGCTAAAGAGAAATCTTTACTCACGCCTCTACAAAAAAAAGGCTGAAATTCACTAAAGATCATGAAAATTGGATTTCAGACCAGTGGCGTGAAATAATATGGAGTGATGAATCTAAATTTGAGGTGACGATCGATAATGTACGGAAAAAAGTTATCAGAAATAGAGATGAAGTATTCCATACCGATTGTACCAAAAGAAAAGTGAAGTTTCCTGGATCGGTAATGATATCGGGCTGCATGTCAGCACAAGGTCTGGGTCGTCTCCATTTTGTAGAAGGAACTGTTAATGCAGTAGAGTACCAAAACATTCTGGAAACAATTCTCGTGCCCACGATTCCAACGTTGAAACATCGTAATGCCTACACCTTTCAACAAGATGGTGCATCCTGTCACACTGCGAGGACAACCAAGGCTTGGCTTAACCGGAATCAGATCCCTACAATGGAGTGGCCGTCAAGTAGTCCATATTTGTCACCGATTGAGACCCTATGGTGGAAAATTAAGAAAATGCTGCGCAAGTATCCAGCATGGTCTTAAAGCAATCTAAAGGAAAAAATTGAATCTGTCTGGGTTTCAGTAACTATACAACAAAGTGAAGAATTGGTAGCAACGATGCCAAGAAGAATAAAGGCCGTGATCGATGCTTTAGCACCTTTAGGTGACCCCACTGAGTGTTAGACGAACTATTTTACGCCGTTGAATGCGATAGACGAAGTTTAGTGCGTGGATGGTTCCCCAAACATGTACTATATTTTATTTTAATAGGGAAATAGTTTGTTACTTTTTTAAATTAAAAATAAACTTCCGTAAGTGTTCAAAGCCACTGTGTATTTATTGAACTAATAAAGTTACAATTTACTTATCAAAATTTTACTTCGAATTTTAGACACTTGTAATATTTGACACTAGACGAACTGTTTTGCATTGGGGCTCGTATATGTAGACTCGGTGCTTATGACTTAATCCAATGTGTTGTCTGCTTCTAAACTGTTTCAATAGAAAGCTATTTGTACTTCCTTATTCGTATTGTGAGAGTATATCGCAAAAGTATAAAATTGTTTACTTACAAAAACAAATAAATGTTCTATCAAAGGTACAACAAGTAAAACTCATGATGGTCTTGGAGAAAATTCTAAAAAAGGTTATTTATTGCTTTTGATTTTTTGGACAATTAATTTGGTAACGCCGCTTAAATAGAATAAAAACCTAATCGCGCTTCGTCCCGACGCTATTATAAAATCTATTTAAGTATGAACAATTGAAACTTCTCAAATAAAATATGAGATGGTATGATTGACACATATTTCTTGTGACTTATTAAGTGTTAATTAGTCATAAGAAGTTCGTAGGTTTACGAGTATATAAAAAAAATTTTAATACGAAATTAAAGGTGTTGTTTGTGTAGTGTTTGGTTAGTTAAATTTTGCTCCGTTTTGGTTTGCAGCGGCGCCAGCAGCTGCTACGATGACGACACTGGCGAAGAGTCGGCGTCTTCGCGGTCGGTGCCCGATAAGAAGTAAGTATTGCAAGTTCAATGTTAACCACCCAAGGGGTTATGTCTGCAGGCTGGAGGTTTTATATCATTATTTTCTATTGAATAATACCTGATTCAAAAACCGGCATTCAGTTATTTCTTGTAAGTTGAGTTGGGTTTTTTATCAGAAGAATTCACGCACTGTACTTTTCGTGGGGCTTTTTTCATAAATTTTATCTTCTCGGTATTAATGAAACGGACAAAACTTACTTAATTAAACTTACAAAAACAGGCAAAACCACAGTGAAATTGAAAAGCGGCGCCGAGATAAGATGAACACCTACATAACAGAGTTGAGCGCGATAGTGCCGATGTGCGGAGCCCTGTCTCGTAAGCTGGATAAGTTAACAGTGCTCAGGATGGCGGTGCAGCACATGAGGTCGGTGAGAGGAGCTCTGTCAAATTGCCCCATGGCCGCTCGCCCTAGACCAGCTTTTCTCTCGGAGAGAGAAGTCAACTCCCTCATACTCGACGCCGCTGAGGACTGCTTCCTCCTCGTCGTCGGCTGCGACCGCGGGCGACTCCTCTACGTTTCGACTTCTGTCAAAAACATGCTCCAATATGATCAAGTGAGTACGGCTCGAGCCTTGAAAACGTAGCGAATTGTTTTCGGCAAATAATCTTAGACATTTCAAGTTGAACGTTTCGCTGTTTTGTTTTTGAAATAAGAATATGACGCAATTCCATTAAAACCTGCTTGTTTCTTTCTGTGATTTATTACGTACAGGTAAATTACTTTCGAGATGTTTTGTAGTATTGTTTATATATTTACAGAAATTCTCAAATTCCTTGTACAGTCTGAAAAAAAAGGTTCGTTACATTTTGAAGAAGACAATATATTGACAATCAAAACTCAGCGGTGGATGTCAAAAACATTATAATTATATTTATAAAAATTGCTAATTGTTGTGAGATCTGATTATTTGGTTTTAATTAATGAATAAATGAATTGATTTTATTTGTGGTTTATTCTTAAAGTTTATCATATTTATGATTCAGTGGTATTATTGTAAAGTCAGTAATTAAAAATGGTTCCGATATTGAAACATAGTCGAGGTAAGCCATTGACTTCCCAAACTAAAGACGTTTTGTATAATTTTTTACGAATTTTCGAAAACGAATGAAATATTTATCCGAGCAGTATTTTGACTCCCGCTCAATTAGTCGCTATATCAACCGGAATATCATCGACTTCCGTCAGAAAGGTAATATTAGAAAGCAAATGTCATTCTTCAGAACATGCATCAAACTTTAAATCACCTAAAAAGGAACCAAATCGGAAGCCTACGATTGTAATAGATGATTTTGATCAACAAGTAATCTGGAGAACTGTTACTTTTACATTACAAATAAAGAATTTCTGACGGTAAAAATACTACAAGCAAAATTTAAAGTAGGAATAGATAATAAAGGTTGTGTCTTTACTTTTTAAATGGAAACCAACGGATGATAACCGCAAACTGCTAATAGAAAAGCACGAAATTCGATACTTGCGAATTAACTATCTCATATAAATTGCAGAATATCGTGAACAAAATCGACCTATTGTTTTTACCTACGAAACTTATATACATACATCACATACCCTCTGAAAATATTGATTCAGATGGAAGCACTTCTGATTTAAAGCAACATGTATAAAAGGGCAACCGCTTGATCATCGTCCATGACGGCGGAATTGATAGTGTTGTACCGAATGCCTTGGTCATGTTTAAAGCAAACCAAAAAAGTGGTGATTACCAGGATATTATGAATTATGATGATTATTCGAAGTAGATCCAAACGCAATTAATACCCAACCTTAAACCTAATAGTGTTGTTGTTGTTAATAATGCAACCTATCAAAAGTCAGCAAATGATTTACTGGCTGACGTTTAGAAATATTGAACTTTCATCGAACATGCGTAAGGCTCAGTTAAATGAACTGATTCTAAAAAGGTAGGCGAGATTTTTAGAGTATAAGATAGACGAAATATTACGACAGCACGGTCTCCGTTTACCGCCATACCACCCTCAGTTTTATTCTATTGAAAACAAATGGGCGATAGTGAAAAATTACGTCGCAAAAAAAAATTTCACAATATTGACTGTTATAATGACATTAGTTTAGGAAAAAATCTGTTATAATGACATTAGTCGAGGAAAAATTTAATAGCATAACTGTAGAGGAATGGAAAAATGTTTGTCTATGCTATTAAAGAGGAAAGAAATTTCAAGGCACCGAATGAGGCTTTAGATATATATCAGAACAAATTGCAGTTAACACAAATGGTTCATCGGATGAAAGTTAGAATGAGGATGAGTGCTTAATATCTGGAGTTGAAGAAATTTTGAATTAAAAATTATGCTTAGTATTAATATTCACTGTTTTAATATAATTAGTTCTATATAAAGTACCTTGCTATAAAAAATATAAAAGTATTGGTTTGTTTCTGTATGTGCTGACCGTACAAAGCTACAAAACGTCTTGAAAGTAATTTACCTGTATCTATTTATGTTAAACACAGCATGATTTGTTTTGTATTGGCACGCTGCGAATTGGTGATCTTATAGGGGTATTATTTGCTATTTATTTAAATATACAGGATGTGCTAAGCGACCGTAAAGTTTACTACTGAGAATTATTTATCTTTGTTAGAGAACTTGTTCATAGGATTTTTTTTATAAAACTTTTGCGCGGTTATGTCCTTTGTTATGTATTTCATGCCCTTCCTGGTTTGGTCACACTTAAAATGGTGACCCACGACGATGATGTGCCCCACGAAATGCCCTGTATTAATTTGAGATATATTAAAATTGCCTGTATTTCATATTGATGAGTTTAACAATGAAACCTTTTTTAGTTCTGTATTGTGTTTTTGGATAAAAGTTAGGAAGTTGTCTCCCCGCCATCCTCTTGGGTTATCCGTTTGTTATGAAACTCTTATCGACCATTCTTATCGATCAAATTGATCAAAGGCACACAAACGCGCCAACGATTTAAGAAAATAAAATGAAAAAGTTAATCTATCTTCAATATTTTGAATGGCGCCGTTTCAAATAATCTTTTATTTTCAGTCGGAGTTATTGGGCCAAAGTCTGTTCGACATCTTGCATCCAAAGGACGTTGCCAAAGTAAAGGAGCAGTTTTCATCTTCCGATCTGAGCCCGCGGGAGAGACTCATCGACGCTAAGAGTTAGTTTGCAAACTCTACTTTATTGCTATCAGTTTAGAATCTGTTTTGTTTTGAAACCACTACCCAGGAATGAAGAAACTTGGACGCTCCAATAGCCATATCTAAAATTATAGCCAATAAATGGCAAGAGTGCATATTTTAACTATATACTAGTTGTTTGTTGGAATGCAGTTAATTTTTGTAGTTTATCGTTTGTACTTTTGTAACTGGATTTCTGTGTTGGAATTGGAAAATGAACGTAAAATGGAAGACCTTTTGGAGCGTTGATGCTTTGATTGGGAATAATTAGTGTGAACCTCTTTCTAAATTTATTATGATACCTATTTCTAATGTCGCTTCACATGGTTCCGAAATAAACAATGGTGACCAGCGTATTTTAATATTTAAATTTTGTGAAAATCCAAGATTAATTATCGTCGTTTGTAGAAAATGCCTTATATTGTGGTCAAAGTCAAACTTCAAAGTAGCACTTGACTGCTTTGTACTACATAAAGTACTACAAATTGTGCTGTGCTCTAAAAATAAACATTGTTGCAACAAATTTTTATTTCATGCGCTTGGCGAGTTTTTTAAAGCTTCACATGTATTACATCTGTAACGCGACGCGCGCGGACTCGAATACTTTCTCGCTCGCGCACTGACTACCTGTCTCCTTCGGTCTTCGACCTAGTGTATCTACAGACATACAGCAAATCGAAATATTTTGTTCCTTCCTTACGAAATCGAAATGTAAATGACGATCATCTTAATGTTTCTTGAATATAGTATGGTGTGCACCCTGGATTTCGCTTTTAATCCGCGACGTAGGATTCCAACAAGCGTGCTCGCTCCTTTGTAATTGTAAACCTGTATCGTCCCTCTATGATTTTATACAGCTCCAATGCGTTGTAAAAGCCGTACCTAGATAAATGGAAATAAGACAGAAGTACCATTTGTTTTTTCAAGTGATTTATATTACATAAACTAATGTTCTTTGGTTTCCGATTTTCTTTGTACCACAAAACAACTCAATCATCGCTAGACGAAGAGGTTTCGTCGGTAACCTCTGCCTGGGCCCGCCGCTGTGACCTATTCAAATTGTGTGCGTTCACTTCATTTTCGTGACCGGAGTCTTCATCGGTTACGTCATCACCTATGTAATTAGGACGTAAAAATTGTGGTTGTATTAGGAATACGCTCAGGCTCATCTTTATTTGAGCTCAACTTCCCGACGCACTAAGCGTCACTGGTTTTCAATAAAATATAGTAGTCCATGTTACTAGCGTTGCTTATAATATTGTTAAACATTGAATTATGTACAGATATTATTACTAGTTATTTATTATTAGTTAATTTATAAGTAGTGGACAAACCACAAAGTTAAATGCATTTCATGTCTTTACTCATGTTGAAACACTGATCATAATAATATTCACAGAAATAACAATGCCGAAATAAATATAATGAATAAATCAACCTCTAAACGCAACTGACCGATAAATGGACTCCTGAACTATAACGTGTTACATTTTTTGATGATCCATATATCAAACGTTAGTAGCAAGGGGTACAGACAACTTTTGCCATTTATTACAAAAACAACTATATATTTTGAAACATGCTTCAGGGTTCTACATTCCGTAAACCGAAAACCTTATACATTTCACTTTTATGAGAACATTACGTCTTAACTCGTAACACCGAATTCTCAACTTACGAAGCAATGTATTCAGTAAATAATTACAAAACATAACATAACATAAAACATTCCTCCTTGTTTCAAAGTTTAGGTGTCCATTCCGTAAACATCGTTACTCCTAATGATACCTTTTGACTTCCCGCAGCAATGCTGCCAGTAAAAGCGGACGTCGTGGCGGGCGCTTCGTGCCTTTGCACCGGCGCGCGTCGTTCGTTCTTCTGTCGGATCAAGTGCAAGTCGCTGCCGCAATCGATCAACCCGCCGAACACGACCGTAAAGGAGGAGTGCGAACTTACCGCGCAGATAAGGAAGAATAAGTCCGAGAAAAAGTATTGTGTGGTGCATTGTACAGGTGGGTAGCGATGTTGAGAGGTCTTTGGTGTTGCTATGATTATACATTTCGGCGAGTGTACATACTTTAGGGGCGTATTGCACCTATTTTGACTAGTAGTGCACCTATTTTTGTTGATTAAAATATATGACATGTCGGGTCAAATTCAAATTCAATTTTTTATTTCTCAATGACAATTACCTGTTCTTATTGACATCAAATAAAGCATGACTCTACCACCAGTTCGAAAAAACCTTCGTGCAGAAGAACTGGCAAGAAACTCACAGGTTTTTTTTTTCAAAATAAATTTAAAATGTTTCTTTATGTCTATACGAAATTATTCTTATCTGCATCTGTTAGCTCGGCAAGTCTCCCTCCCCCAAACGACTAACACCCTCAAACGGCACCCGTTCACGAGTTAACGCATGATCCAGCCGTCGCCCTCCTTAACCATATTAGAGAGAATATGGAACATCATCCAAACCCCTCCAAATAGTATCCAGCGTTTATATTTTTCAAATCGAATTTACCTGCTCCTCGAAAGTAATAATTTTTTAAATTAAAACGATAACTTAATGTCAACAACTGTTGGACACCTGGATGGTGTTCTCATGCACCATTGTTTACATTTGGATGAATTTACAAACCCGTTAATTTCGAATTCATCTGTATGTGGATGTCTTTTTGTATTTATCTTTACACCGGGATCATTTGGCTGTAAAGTTATCCACAACACATTTTTGCCAATCACATAAATTTTCCTTTTCGATAACAGTATCTATGATAGTTTTATACCTTATTATTCTGATCTACTTGGGACACTCAGAAAGGTTTGAGAAGAAAAATAAAAATGTTCTATAGGTTATATTTTTTTATTACATCTTTTCCAAGAACTTTCCACCAGCGTCTATACAAAGTTTCAAGCGTCTGAACTAATTTTCAAAGCACATTTTCCAGTCTGCAACGCGTCCTTCCTCAACGTCCGCAGTGAGAGCTTCTACTGGCGATTCAAATTCAAATTTTTATTTCTTGACAAACACTTGTTCTTATTGACGTCAAATAAAACATGACTCTACCACCAGTTCGGAAAAACCTTCGTGAAAAAGAACTGGCAAGAAACTTCACAGATTTTTTTTTCAAAATAAAGGACTTGTTTCCATTAGTATAGGCTCTGGGGCTAGATTACGAGCGCACCGGGAGAATATAGAGAATATATGTACAAACATAAAATAAATATATATTTCGTTCATAACATGGAACTTTAAGCGCATACTTGTATTGAAATATAGAGCACAAACCGCCATATTTATCAACCTTGATTAACGTCTTGTCGTCTTCACCGCTGTCACTTTCGATCGATCAATCAATTAATCATTCAACATTAATACTATACTATACCATTTCAAATAAAATCTAAATTAAAATAAAGGTTCTATTGCTCAGGTTATGATAAATGTATCATCATCATAATCATCAGCCCATATTCGTCCACTGCTGGACATAGGCCTCCCCAATTGCACGCCATCGAGGTCTATCCTCGGCTACTCGCATACAAATGTATCAATCGCTTTATTAAATAAGTGACTTTAGACGCAAATTCTAACCGAAGCTATCTAACCTAGAGAACAAGACAACAAACAAAAGAAACCATTCCCTGAAAGAATATCAACCTTTTAGTAAGTTTTGAACTCAGTCAACCTTAAGTTTACGAGCTTACTTAAACCAAACCACAAATCAGATAAATGTTGACAGTAAACAGATAGCAAGCACCTGATTAGAAAGGAAGCCAGCTTGTAAATGAAGGGGTAAATAAAGGATAACCTATTTCCAGGACAAAAAACAAATAACGATACTCTTCAGAACCATGTGTTCTACTTCGTTTGTTTCTAATTAGTTTGTTCATTCTTAAGTGAAAGCGGTCACAAAACTCAGAAAACCTAAAAACTATTCAATCATATTGTGCCAAGCTGTCGCAAATCAGCTGAGTACTAGACATTAGACTTGACAAAATGACAGTTTTGACAGAGACGGATCAAGAATTAGTAACGACCATAAACGCAGATAGGAAAGAGCAGACTTTTAAGTGCTGCCATATACATTTTAGAAAACAAAAATGTGCGCTGAAAATATGTAATTTCGTATTACCTTAATATTTTCATCCAAAAGAGGATATTTTTAGCTATGCGTAAGTAATGCGCTCAGAAACTAGCCCTTCTGGAAACAGCACCTTTACAGAGTCTCTTTATGTCTTTACAAAATTATTCTTATCTGCATCTGTTAGCTCGGCAAGTCTCCCTCCTCCAAGTATCCAAACGACGAACACCCTCAAAACTGTATCCCCTTGAGCTGATTTTAAATTTTTGGGAACAAGAAGAAGTCACGAGGTGCCAAATCAGGGCTGTAAGGTGGATGGTCCGGCCGATGATAAAAACCTAGCCCCGCTTCGGCCCAACACGGATAAGTAACAACAAATCGTTGATTGTTGCTAGAGCATGTAGACTAGATTTAAATGAAACGTTTATTTAACGTTTTTAAAAATATTTATCTCTTATCCTGCAAATATTTGAAAGCTTAAAGAATTGCTATGTTTAATAAAAGCATATAACTAATTTGATGAAATTGGCCTTTGATGAAAGTATATTGACGAATCCTTATTTAAGTAAACAGGGAGCGTTTAGAAAAAAAGCTGGCACTTTTGTTTATTCTGTTTTTTTTATGTGAATTTCCATAATATTAGCTTCATGTGTAGAATTTTCCAAAAAAACAGTTGATTTATAAAGCTTGATTTGACTTGATCAGTTTTAGCTCCTGTCATTTTTTATTACGATACATCGGATTGATTGTGACCAAGCACAAGTATTTGGTTTTGTAATATAGATTTTAAATATAGGTAATTATAGTCACTTCAGAATGTAAGGTCTAATTTTTATGAAAGAATATATATTTTTCCATATTCCTCATAGTGAAAATGGTTTATTACTCACTGGAGTCCTTATCCTTGGCTGTATAGCTTTTGCCTTAGCCGGCGAGTTTGAGATAAAAACATAACTTGAAAACGAAACCGTTTCGTTACTTTTAGACTTGTCACTTGTGTGTGTGTGAGTACCTTGGTTTTGTTCTGACGATTTGCGATTCTTTTAGTTATGTAATATAACGTGACTTTATAAGCCTCTGATTGCGCTTACGACGACTTATAGCTGTGATTTTTGGACTAGTTGATTAAGTTAAAGATATTGATGAACATTTACGTTTCATTATTATTGTTCAATACAGAACATAAAATATCTGTAAAAACCCTAATTAGTTCTAATATATTTTTATATTGGTAACATTTAATTGTTTATAATAAATTCTCTAGCCACTTCCGGCTGTCTGTCAACTATCTTCTATTCTATCTAGAACATTCATTCGTTCATCCCATTGTAACGTGCAAGCGTGGTTGAATAAATCACAATTTAAAAATTTCTAGCCTTTTATTCAACAATTATCATGGTCGGTTGGTGATGATAGTAATTACCTATGTTAATGTAGGTAATTAGAAATCATAACCTCAAAATTAGTTCTTAATGAAAATGCAATTATTATTGTTCCTCGACATACTCCATAGTAAATATATTTTTTAAATGGATCCAGATTTTATGTCCTATAGTTTTAGATATTTTTGACTTCTAAACGCTCCACGTTAACTCCAACTAAAACCATGTATGGCGATCTGCCAATGTCCTTTACTCAATAAAAGGTACATTCACAATTATCAATTTTAATTTTGAAACAAGCAAGTGAAGACAAAACTCAATGCAAGAATGCGACCGTAAACTAAAAGTTATTCAACAATATAATATAACTGCAACCTTCCATAAAAATACCAAAAAAAACTTCTAAAAAACTTTTTATATCACACTTCAAGTTTTTATACAATGGTCGTTTTTGTACTATTGTCATTATAGTCTGGGGAAGCCCCTACGGCAGGTGACCATTTTTTTAAAACCTTGAACAATTAATGAGTAAGCTACTCGTGAAATATAGACATAATGCCATCGCGAACTTTCCTGTAAATCTATAAAATATGAATATTATTTAATTCAGCATTTTCGTGAAAACCCCTCAGTTGGCTTGATGTCATCCTGAATAATTATCGTCATATTTAACAATCATATAAATTTTAACATTAACTCGGAATTGTAACATGGACTGGGGTGCGGGGTTTTGGCATAATTACATATAAACAATATAAATTGGCAGCATACCTACATACGTAATTTCATTCGTCGTTTACAATTTTAAAATAGTGGTTGTCATAAAAAAAAGCTTTTTGAAAAGCTCTCACTGTGCTTGATGTCTTCCGACATCCTGAACAATTATCCTTCATATATAATTCATTATATTCCAACAAATTCACACAAAACCATACGTTTAAACTTTCCTCTTTAAACACTCAATCTATTGAAGAAACCGCATTAGTATCCATTGCGTAGTTTAAAAGATCTAAGCGCACAAAGGGACAGACGGCGGGAAACAATTTTGTTTTATACTAAGTTAAGAAGATGACGCGCTAAAGGCTCTGGTGGTAAGAACACGCAACAAATCGTGCTAGTGTAAGCTGCGTAAGGAGAAAAAATGTTTTATACAAAAAACAGCCGTGTTGATGACAAATAATTCCTCCATGTAAAATTTATTCAAAAAATTATTTTGAAAACGTTGCATTACACCCGCCGTTGTACGCCAATATTACTAACTCTAAAATTGAAGCACAATTTGACTTCCAGGCTACCTCAAGTCCTGGGCACCCGTGGAAGTATCAGAAACGGGCGAGTCCACCGAAGACGGGGACGCGAGCAACCTGTCTTGTCTAGTGGCGATGGCGCGCAAGCTGCCCTCGCCCGTAGTCGAGCCTCAACCCGCGTGCCTCGTGCCGACCAGAGGCCTGGACTATATGTCTAGACACACTCCTGATGGGAAGTTCCTGTTTGTGGATCAGAGGTATGGGAGTTTCGTAACTTTTGAAAAATATACCGTTTTAATGCTATAAGAACGGTAAAATTACTGTATCGATTTCAAGAATTCTTAACTATTTGGAAGACAAATTAACTAAGAGTAATATAGGGCTATACTTTAAGACAATATTCGATTTTTTTTGGTTACTGGTATACCGCATATTTTCAAATCTTTTGATCATGACCCTTTTAATTTCAAATATATACGTCTTTTTAAAACTGGGTATTTGACAACATTTAAAATGCAAGTTATTTTTAAAAAGCATTTGTTTAGAAAATATGCCAAGAATGTTTTGAAAAATAAAATTTTGTATTGAATATTGAAATATTATATGGATTTAAAAAAAATTAAAAAGGAGCTAAAAACCTCACTGACATTAATTATAATATATTTTATTATGACAGTACGCATGTAAACGCATTATCTACGGAATTATAATATATTTTATCCAAACGCCCATACAATTTTAGAATGATTTATACATGTGACGTGACACTCGGTACCGTTTTGTATAGAACGTTCGGCGACTCGCAGCAGCTCCTCAAACATATCGCTGTACCTAGAAAGTATGGATTGTAACAAAATCTGTTACCTCCGTGATATTTCTTTACTGCTGATAAAATATTCAAATGCGAAAAGAAAAGGTTTGTCAAATACCTAATTGTCGCTAACCCTCAGTTCACACTAGTTATCCTATCGTATACCCTTCCCTATTTTGTATTGAAAAAGGATTAGACGTTTGTCTTCTATCTCACCTGATGGACAGTGACGATGAAGACAAAAGTGTTACACGTCTATCCACGAGACACCTATTCACTCGACGCCTGAAAGAACTGGGCTATAGTTTTCTGGAAAAACAGACGCAGGCAGCTCATTCCACATCTTGGCGACCCGCACCAAAAAGGAACTATCGAAGCGTTTGGTTCGAGTCTACTATAAACGAATGGAAGGCCTGTCTGCGTCTAGTAGTCCGATGTAAGAAGGGTGTGGGTGCAACCTGATCAAGTTTGGCTTACTACTTCCATACATTCATCTCTCACTTGTTTTGTTTTTGTTTCAGAGTAACACTGGTCCTCGGTTTCCTACCGCAAGAATTAATAGGGACAAGTCTGTATGAGTACGTGAGTGGACCGGAGTTAGAAGCAATAGCGAAGACGCATAAGGCCGCTTTAATAAGGAGAGAAGCTTTGCTGACTCCGCCATATAACTTTCGGAAAAAAGATGGCTCTTTGGCCAGAATTACTACTCATTTTAAACCTTTCAGGTATTTTTTTTTATGTCATGTGGTTTCTGTTTATATAGTACAGTTTAAGTATTAGGTTTTGGAGGCTAAAAATGCACATAGAGTGTATAGAGTGAATTTGTAGTGTTATCTTGAACAGTGACAACATCGGAAAGGATATTGTAAACAGCAAATAAAATGAAATGTCCTGTAAATACAGAATATATTTGATTTCTTGATCGTTCGGATTACATGAAATTGTTCTCCAGAGTGAGCTTTTATAACATCGAATCAGATATTACAGATATAAAATTTTCTTTAAAAATAACTTTCCTTAAACGAGCCTAGTTTTCAATTTGTGTGACCTTACACGTTAATATTTTATATACATATCCTGTATGGTAACACATTAAATAACAGTAATATAACCAATAATATATGTTTTAATTACTCTCTGTTTGTTTTCAGGAACCCATGGACCAAGGATGTGGAGTCCATCGTAGCAAATAATACTTTAATTGGAGATAGCTCTGCGCCTTCCGACGAACATGCCTTTGAAGATTTAAAGCAAAGTAAGTGCCTTCTTAAAGATTTCAGTCAGTTATTTTAATTTTTATATTATCAGACAGTATAGCTCTTTTTTATTGCCTACTGATTCATTATTTCAAAATAAAATTAGGGAAATTAAGACCTATATACGTGTGTTCATGCACCTGTATCCTTGGAAGTTTACTCGAAACTTCCTTCACTCGCCTCAATCTCAGTCGAGGTTGGTTGATAATTTTAGTTGACATTTCCTCGTCGGCTCGAGGAGTTCCGCATTAGAGCATAGGTACATTTTTTCATGCCTTTTTCCTAACCGCACCAAGAAAATTTGTGTAGATTTATTTATTTAGATTCTCCAGTAAGGGCTTTCATTAATACTTGCTTAACAATATTTAGCATAATATGTTAGTTACATTTGCCCTCAATTATAGACGAATACAGCATGTCTTAACTTTAACAAAATACAATTTAACACAAAAATAAGAACGTAAAGGTCAAAAATTTATACAAAAATACAAAAGAAGATTGGTACTAAATGGTTACAGTGCTCAAATGTTTTTATAATTTAATTTTAAACATACTGATTTTATCGGACATAATGCAAATAGATTATAAATAAATTGAAAAACCGACTTCAGAATGGTGGAAATGAACCAAACCTAAGTCCAGGTTCCTCAAACCCAGACCTTAAGGTTCCCCCATTGCTCTTCCATTTTTTTGACAGTTTACCTGACATATAAACCTGACCCTGGATATAACCAACATAAGATAAAGTGCAACCAACTTTGATATAAAATATTACGTCACTATTTCACTCAGCCTCCCTGGAGGAAAAGTTGAGTGAGATTTCAGAAATCCCTTAAAACTTTCTTAGTTCAGGTGAGTGAAGGAAATATCTAATAAATGTCTTAGAAAATATGGTTGATGGAATCCACCAATGCCTCTAATGGCAGGTTTTTCGATACTTATTGAAAAACGTTAAAAAACTTTAGTAAATGTTAATCAAAGTGTAGATTATTGTATTATAATAAAAAATAGGATTGGTTCTCGGTGATTAATTACCCTAGGGTAAAAAAAAAATACATACTGGTTCAAATTCGAATTTCTGCAAAGTTCATTCGCGAGTCTTTACTTAATTTATTGACGTAAAGTTTTTAAACATGATCTGGGGTAGTAATCCTGTTTAACACCTTTCACGCCTGAATAGCATTCTCTTATTTACTTTGAAAATAAGAAGGGGTTTGTTTGTTAGTTAATTAGTGGTAATGCAAAATTATATATATCCAATCAAAAAAATGTCACTCAATATAGAAGCAATGTTAGAATTATTTACTGGCATGTTCATATGACGTTTTATGTACACGGTCTAATACTAATATAACCTATGGAACGAGACCCCAAAGAAAATGAAAACCTGTGATTCTCTTGGGCTCATATTATGGACTTACAACTTTACTGTTTGCTCATTACATCGTATTCTCAAATTATAGTTGAATTATGCGTATTTTGTTTTTTTTTTAAATGAAAGTGATAAATATCCCTTTTACGATCAAAGTCGATGCTTCGGATCAATTTAACGACATGTTCAATCAACATCAAAGATCTATTTTACATCCAAAATTGTAACCCATGATATGAGTCCAATCCCAGTACAGTGCCAATGCAGTACAGTGCACATAAGAGGATTCGTAACTTGTGTGTCGGCATCGACAGCCGAAGCGGTTACTGACTGGCGCGAGTACTTGAGCGAATCTGGGTCGGGTATAGTGCAGTCTCCGGGTGCAATCGGATCTAATTTGGCAGAGGAAGAAAAAGATGAAATGAAGCGGCTCATCGAGTCTCACAAACTTGGCAGCGCGATAGCTGAGGAAGCCTTGCAACGGACGTCAGCTGACATGTTGCCAGAAATGCCTGCCGACTTGCTGCATGAGAACGTTTTTACGCAACAGGTATGGTTGTTTTGGGATTTTGTTTGTATTGTATTTTTTGTTTGTTTGCTGAAGCAAACCCAAAATGGACAAATAAGATGGCAGCCGAGATCCCCAGATCTGACCCCGTTAGATTTTTTTTTAATAAGGTTATGTAACAAATTTTGTTTACAAGAACCAGTATGAAAGTGTCCACGAGCTTACAAGCCGCACTTAGACGTATTATTCTATTTCGAATATTCTAAATTTCGAAATATCGATCAAAAAATCGACAGAGAGCAATAATATACCTGTGTATATTATGTATAGTAATAAATAGTATTTAGGACTGGCTATAAGCTGCCTCGTAATGAGGTAATTTGATTTTCGCCATTTTAGCGGTTATAGCTTATATCTTCCGTGTAACTAATAATAGAGACTGGACCATAGACCTATATTGTGTCTGCATTTGGTGTCAACTGTAATATGCAATTATAGTTGAGTTCGACCAAAGCCGTGGTATTTAGTGACAGTTGAAAGCAAAAAATTGATTTCGTAAAATTGAGTATAGCAAAAATGCGACAAATTCATAACGACCCAAAAAATCACAATTTTTCTTCACTTAGGCGATGATGAAATAGGTAGTTTGGACAAGACAGAAGTTATAAGAAATTCAAAAACGATAATGGTTCTAAAACAAAAAACATTTCATTACTATAAACACATTCTGCACAATTTTAGTGCCACGATCTAACTACATACAGTCAGCCATCTGAGGCGTTTAGACAGAGCAATCGTGAGGTACGGTGCGGGGCGAGACACGGGAGGTTCGCATCCAAACAGCTAAGCTCCCGTAAAGAGCCATTTGGGTGTTCACCGGCAAGGATGACGCGTGTCAATTTATTTTTAAATCAATACAAATGGTAAAATTGCGCAGTAAAAAGTTGTTTATCCTCCTCCTATAAAAATAAGGAGTTGAAGTTTCATCAGTTTCCAAGTAAGCAGGATAGAGGAGATTTTGCAATATAATTATAAGAGGATGTTTGTTTTAGAGATTTTACGGTTTGCTAATTATGAATTTGATATTCTTTTTGAAATCCAAGATGGCGGCTGTACCCAGGGACCCATTTCTAATATAGGTGTCGTTTAGAATATTATTGGGTTGCTTACACAAACTAATTAGTGATGTAGGAACTAGGAACCCCCACGTTTTCAATTTGACAATTATTTTTTTTATTAAATTGTCCTTCGTTTCTTAATTTTAAAATGACGGTATTGGATTTTGCCGTAATGCCATTGAGGCAGCGCGAAAGCCCCTCTCCTTTTCTACAAGATATTTTAACAATCTAAAAGATAAAGAAGGTAAAATAAATGAAAGACTTGTATATTTATGATTTTTTTTTATTTCTAAATTTTTTTTATATTTTTATATGCTTTGTTTGTATTGCACGGGAGGCAAATTTTTATTTTCTAGAAGCGAGACATCAGTACCTTTTATTCATATTCTGTTAATTATGTTACACCAATTTAACACCGTTATTCATATTGAGTAACCCAGAAAACATTTCTTGTGTGGCTCACAAACAATTTACAAAGTTTTACCACATTTAAACCTTGTAAGCACAAAGCACTATTAGCACAAAGACACGGTAACCAATGTTAAGTCCTATCTCAGTTCTTGGAAAGTGATGGAAAATAACGTCCTTTCGGCTACTTTCTCATTCACTACACAGCACTTGTTGTACATTGCAAAGCACCGAATAAACGCAAATTAATTACTATATTTGGTAAATGAGAGGTTATGTTTCGGAAATTGATCAATGCAAACTCTTCACTCGTCAAACATTGAAACCGTAATGGCAGATCGAGCTGATTGATTGAAAATAAATTAAATTTTGCGTTTTATGGCTATCAGCTGTAGTTACTACACAATAACTATTTCTGCCAATTTCAAGTATTAATATAATAAAAGTCGTTTTAACATAATTAAAACACTGAAACATAACCTAAAATCGTACATCATTTATTGAACATAGTGTTATCATTCATCATTCACATTAAAGTAACATATGACAATTGTTCGCTCGAAAAGTAGCAAGAGCTGTCAGCATCAAAAAGTTCTAACAATAGACATAATTCCTAGTTTTTTTTTGTATGAAGACTACCTGCTATGGTTGCTTAGTACGAATTTGATGTTATTTTTTTAATACATTTTTTATATAATTACATTTTAGCTTACTTACGAGTGCAAAGATTACTTATGCAATTTCATTACTTTTCATCTATTAAATTTCAGAATGTCTAAGGAATGTAATTCATATATGTACTTGTACTAACGCAGTTAATACAAAATGACAAAAAATCAATATTTCATACTATAGATGGAGGTACAACCCTAGCACTTTTATCTATCGTGACAGATGTGTTGACGGTGTCGGTGTTTTCGTCAACATCAAAGGTGATTGCTCACTGTACGTAGTTAGATTGTGGTGGTGCATTGGGATGCAGTTAACGTAATTTTTTACGCTGACCATTGTAGTTTAGAGGTGGCAATTGGTAAATAACAACCATCAATACAACCCGCAAATTGAACTCTACATGCATGACTGAGGTGAATTTAGAATTTAATGGCATGTTTATTATCGAAGCGTCCAAATTGGTTTTCATAAACAAGTAATTACTTGAACAAAAGAAACGAGTTAAGCTATGATTTATATTCCATACATTACTGATTCTGTTTTAGTTCCGGCTAAGCGCCGTCAGTGCTAAGCTACAAAACTCCGGTAAAATTTAAAAGGCCATAAATAAATTTTTCAATTTGGAAAATAATCTACTGATTCTGCTAGATTTCAGTAGTGCTTTTAACGCAGTGGATTTTGATATCTTCTCGGTATGTAGCAATCGCTTAACGTTTCTCCTTCTGCGGTGGCTTGGTTAAACTCCTATCTTCGAGGCAGTTCTCAGCGTGTCCGGCTCGATAAGTCTTACTCTGACTGGTGTTATCTCGTCGCGAGCGTGCCTCAGGGTGGCGTTCTCTCTCCATTACTCTTCTCTATTTTATTAACTTTCTAACTAGTCTCCTTTCATGTAACTTTCATCTTTACGCTGACGACTTGCAGATTTACCGTCATTTTACTCTTTGCGATATTGGCTCAGCCAATTCCGCTATTAAAGACGATCTCAGGATTACGTGTAAATCCTAGCAAGCCTCAAGCCATGATCCTAGGTAGTCGATACATGTGCGTTTGCATTACTTTATCCGATCTTCCTTCTATTGTGTTTGATGGCACTCGGATTGATTTCACTGACACAGCCAAAAATTTGGTGTAATTTTTGATTTTTATCTCTCTTGGCGACCTAATGTTAGTGAAACCAGACGCAGAGTTCATCATTCAATACATAGCTTAATAAGCCATTATCTTCCCTTCTCGACTAAAATCCCCCTTGCTCAAAGTCTCATGTCTCAAGATTCTGCAGACGTCTGCTAGTTAGATGTCTCTGAGCAGCTTCTAAATAAGCTGGAAATTTAACAAAATCTCTCCATAGCTTGATATTTGGTCTTAAAAAGCATGATCATTGACCGGAGTTCCGTAACCAACTTCTATGGCTTCTTATCCGACTTCGTTGAAACATGCGAAATAATATTTTTTATAATCCAAACTCCCCGCAATATCTTCGCGAACGATTTTCTTTTACCCATTCGAAAGAGGCGCCATGCAGAGCACATAAGCGTATTCTCCTTCACATACATCCACATAAAACAGACTTTTTCTCCTATTCGTTTAACGTTCATGCAGTCTGATTGTGGAATTCACTCCCTTATAAAATCCGCGAGTCAGAAACACTATTTATCTTTAAAAAAATAGGTTAAAGACCACTAATTTTCCCTTATTGAGTAAGTTATTTATTGTTTTGGCATTTATAAGTTTTCCTTTTAATCAACTTTAGATTGTATGTATTTTATTTTATTTATGTATGTATATGAGTATATGTAAGTTTATTTACGGTGTTAAGTATATCATTTATGTAGGTATATTTAAAGTAGGTACACACTACTTTTTTATAAACTAATCTCTCCTCTCACAGGTCGGCTGGAAGAGACTTCTTTTAGAAATATGCCGTACCTTTGTACATATTTAGTCTTTAAGTATTGTATATGGTTTTCGTATGTGTGTACAAAAACTTGGCAAGTAACTCTGACAAGGTTAGTTTCTTAGCCAAGAAATGAAAAAGAAAGACTATGAAATAAAATTTAGTGATTCAAGAACCCTAGTCCCAAGTGATTACTTGTCTTAGTAGTTACTTGTTTATGAATAGGGGTATTAAGCCTAAACTGAAAGGAAACCCAAACACTAATTTTGCACTCATTTGGTTAGGACGTTTTTTTGAATTTATGAAACTAGTTTTTGTACGTGAAGATCTCTTTCATTGATCACAAGTTTAATGAAAGCAACGCCTTGTAGCGCAATGCATTAGGATAATCGCTTTATCTATATTGGTATAAAACAATATCGTTCCCGTAGAACTTAGTGGACAACATACTCGGTGGGGAATTAGGCTACAATGAGGTGCGTAACAACGTGCCGCTGAGCTCTGCGCGTGTGGAGTCGCCGCTGCCGGCGCAGCCCTGCTCGCCGACCGCTTCTTCGCCTCTCACCCCGCTGGCAATTGACGGTAATTAGATTTTTGTCGTTTAAATACATATCAATATTGTATACATTTTTCTTAGCTAATACGCACACATTCAAGTTATGGTAATTTCGAATCACCTGTAGTGTCGTCATCGCTGACAAAATACCAAATAACACGCAACTAATTCTCCCACTAGGACATCCGAGATATTATTAATCTTTGGTTCTTTATTATGAATTGACAGGCGCTTGACTTCCTTCTCATCTGGTGGCGAGTGATGACGAAGACAAAAATGATATCAGTAGAGGGTACATTTCATTCTACGCTTGAAAATCCTTGGTTTATATTTCTCTGGAAAAACATACGCAGGAAGATCATTCCACTCCTTAGTGAATTTAACCATATGGTAGTTAATGATTAAGTTTTTATTAATGATGCATTCCCGGCAATAGAATTTCTTCTGTTCCTATAATTTCACTGGTAGTTTATTTCTAAACACAAAAACATAACCTCCAAAACAAATTCTTAATGGTTGCACTTCATATCGCTATTCGTGTTCGCGTATGCGTTCTCATTCCTCCCAAATACGACGATGTGAAGCATTCTATTCGTCTATATTCCCCTATTCCCATGAACAAGGCCAATACGCAAATTCACAATCACCCGTATCCGCCCGGATGAGTGGGCTGTCGTTAGGGATATTCGGACATCAACACGAATGTAAGTAAACAAAGGCGAAAAAATATGCCAAAAACGAATAGCGATGAGAAGTGGGACCATAATAACAAAAGAAACTGGACTATAATAGTTTTGTAATAGAAAATTCTGACTTGGTTGTTATTTCTATTTTGATCGCATTAATAAGTGCTAGTTATTTCTAGAACATTTTTTTTACATATGCAAAGCATGTACATTCTTGCCTTTTTATTTTATTGGGATGGATCATAATTCGACGTTTATAAAATGCTTTTTTGATTTGCACCAACTGTATTTTTATTATTTTTAAAGGGAACGGCGAAGCAGCAATGGCTGTCATAATGAGTCTTCTGGAGGCGGACGCGGGTCTGGGAGGACCCGTCAACTTCTCAGGACTGCCCTGGCCGCTTCCTTAGTTATTGAGATATACCCTCATGACTTCTTGTGTGACTTTAAAACAAATAGTCAAATTTATTCAGACCCGTGGTGGACTACGAACCGCTATCTAACATAAATTTGGGTTACAAGATTTTATCGTCCAATTATATACATTTTATCCAATATTTTATCGTAAAGATAGGGCAGTAATGTTATTTTTTTACTAAGAGTTTTGAGCAAGTTGTATATTTTATTAATATGGCAACTTTTTCTAACGCTAAGTTTTTAATATTACATGCTGTTTTTTAAATCGGACAATAAGGGAATATTAACGAATCGTTACAATAAATCATTGTTGTCTTAGTTATGAATAAGTAAAATGTTAAATAATCAGGATATTGGATATATGTAATAGTAACAGTAAAAAATAAAAAAAGTTAAGGTTTTTAATACTTTTTGTTGAGAGTGTCCGTTGTCCTTGTTTCATATTTGGAACTCCCTATTAGCATTTAGTTTTTTATAATACTGTTAAGCTTACGGGAGATTATACATACAGATTCGCTTTATTGACGAGACAAAATTTGTATGAAATAATATACTAGATAAATATTCAAGAAATATTCCTGGGGTTTTTATTTTTTGATTCCTGGGTTGATTTATTTCCTAAATTTGATAAAATAAAACTAGGTGTAATAATTATATGTGAAATAGTTTAATTGTGCCGAATAAATCAATGCAATTATTATCAATCATTGTATAATTTTAAACTATGAAAAATTACTTAAAATTGCTTTTTAGAAAATTCTATTTTTGTACATTATTTTTTCATTATACTTTTTTATGTTTTAACTTATCTTGCCTTCGATAATATTGTAAATGCTGTTTATGTCTTAGGATAGGTACACTAAGAGGAACGATATCCCGTGATGGCGGGAACACGTTTCTCTATCGGTGTTAATTTTCACCCTGAGAAACTTTATGAAATTGGAAATCTGTTGTTTTTTTTTTTAAGTTTTGTATAAATGTTTATAAATTAGTAATTATATTATAAAATTATAATTATAAAAAAGGTATAATTTCCTTAAATATTTTTATATTTTAGATTTTACTAGAGTTGAGATTGGGATCATAGTTAATTTAGCAATGTTTATATAATGTAATAAAGAATGTATGTGAGGATATTGTAATAGGAATAATTAACTAGACAATTGTTGTACAGTAAAAATATATTTTATGTTGTTTTTTATGTATATTTAATATAGATACCATATGAAAAGTTAATTCTATATTTTTTACTATGAATTTAGATTATAGTCTAGTCAAAGCGATGACATAAAATTTTCGCAATTATAATAGCCATACTTATTGTTGCTGTTTTAAACTGAGAGTCAAATTATTTGGATAAATTTAATTTAAATCTTCGTGAGCCCAATAAACTTACCGAACTTAGTAAAATATAATATGGCTAAATTTTAAGATCATGTTTTATAAAAAGACCAATTTTTGACATTTATTGTTATAAAAATATTGATAAACACAATAGTTCTAGGTAACTAAGTAAGTATACAAAAGATGGCCAACTTTGCTTTTGACTTGTAAATGTAAATAACATAGTATTTAAGAATATCTATATCAAAATGGAAATTTGGGCGTGAACATGTGACTGGTGCAAATTTTAGTTACACTTTTATTTGAGGTTTAAAGAAACTGTAATGATAAATTCCGACTTTCGTTTCAGTGTCTGAATTGTGTGATAATTTTAATAGAAATAATTATAATAAAACCTGAGAATGAGACAAACGGTGTTGTTATGAAATGTTTATTTATTTCCGTGAAGTTGATTTTGTTGCGAACGGGCAGAGTATCGACACCGGTTACCATGCTCGTCAGGTTGACTCCCTTGTTAGCGAACCAATCAAAGCTTCTTTTCATGATCGATTAATGTTCCTTAAAGTCCAGTTTCCATGTAGAACGGCAGCGGCAAATGGTTTGCTCTTTTTGTTCTCAAGAGCTCTTTCGATGCGCGCTATTATCGCGGGATAATTTAATAATTTTTTCATCATTATTTTAACACGTTTAGTAACTGAAAGAAACGCCGAGACGATGGTGATCTTTATCAATGCTATTATGCGAGTTCGCAGTGATACTTTTCGACAATATAGGATGTATGACAGATCTTATAGTTGCCGATAGAAATATTTTTTTATCTGTTCGACTAAAACCTATATAAGAACCAGGGCCCTATTCAATAAAACTTACAATTGTAAATTACAGGTGACAGATGACAAGGCACAATTTTAAAAGTTTCTGTTCAATAAAAAAATATGAATTACAAATTTTTAATGGCGGAAAAGGTGATATTTCCAAAGTGGGCTAGTTTATGAGCGCATTACTTACGGATAGCTAAAAATATGCTCCTTTGAATAAAAATATTAAGGTTATACGAAACTACATTTCTTCAGCGCACATTATGGTTTTCTGAAATGTATATGACGCACTGTAAAGTCTGCTCTTTCCTATTTGCGTTTATGATATTTCTTTGTATGTTTCTGTTAAAACTGTCATTTTGACAAGTCTAATGTCATGTACTCAGCTGATTTGCGTCAGCGCGGCACAATTTGATATTGAATCAATATTCATTTGAACCTCACAGATTTTCAATAAAAGTATGCGCTTAAAGTTATCAACGAAATAATTTTTATTTTGTGTTATTATCCCGGTGCGCTCGTCATCTAGCCCCAGAGCCTAAGTATACTAATGGAAACATGTCCTTTACATATTTGTCTAATTTTAGTTACAATTTTACATATTTCTGTATACTATGCGTTTCAAATGAGAATAGGAACGTCAATGACCTCTATCTGTCAAACTTCACTTGAAAATTATAGTCAGCAAAGAAAATTTTTTTGCATAAAAATAATGATTTATTTTACTTTATTTATTAAAATATTATATCGAAAAGAAATTATTCAAAATAAAACTGTATTAAAAAAGAACTGTTTTTCAACACTCACGGTTTTGAAATTTTGAGGTTGCCTTACGATTCTAATTTAAATCCAATAGCGTGACAAAAACGTCAAAATTTAGAAAGCCAAATTGAGAGTTTGACTGTAAAAGCAATTGCTTGATTGAATAAATTCTATTTAAAAAAAATTTTTTTTGCTCACGCTACCTAATCGGTTCGTATTGACAGCTTTGACGTCACAATATGGCGCTAAGTCTGTCCTATTGTCATTTGAAACGCATAGTATAACATTTTCTCGTGACAGCTGACAATTTACAAATTTGTCGGAAAAACTGCTTTTAAGTGTAATGGTCATCTATTTTTAGTTATATATTTTTATGTGTAAATAAGGTATTTTAACTCCCAGCTGCAAATTTCCTTCTAAAAACACAATTATTATTTTATCTGCTTAATATCACCTTTACTTAGTCATGGAAAGTATGAAGCAAACTATCCAACACATAATGGAAGTGTTCAACACGCAAATAACACAAATTGAGGAAAAATTTATCCATGAATATGCGAAACAAAATTATAAGTTTTTTCTAGATTTTCTGATTTTACCCCAAAGCAACATTCAATTCTGTGCCTAGAGAACTTTTCTTACGTTCAATTTCTCACGTAGGCACACAGGTATTTGTTGTTGTTGCACTATGAGTGATTCTATGAGTTTTATAAGTTGCTACAGGACAATGGATTCTGGGATTCACTGGAGATTAGTCCTCAATTGTAAACACCCTGTTATTATTTGTTAAAATGTTTTAGAAATTAATATAAATTAGTGAGGAGTGCACGCAGAATTATCATTTTATCATTCAGTCACTATTAAATTACTTCTTACACTTGTGTACTTTTACAATTGTATGGTTTCTTGTGGGAACAAATTGTATATTAGTAGAAATTACTTCTGTTATAATGAAATTATTATAGAAATCGAAGCTCAGGTACAAAACTTCATATTGCGCATCAAACCAATTTTTGATTTGTATAAGTTATAATAAACAGTACCGATATAAATTCCAGTAGTTTTCTTATTTAAAAAAAAATCCCGAAACTGTTAAGTAGTTTTTTGTCGTTGAATTTCGAGCCAGTCTTCATTCCTCGTTTCGAAATCTAGAACTGGAAAATATTGTTATATTCGTCATCATTTTGATACCCTGAAGTTAGAAATTTTAATTCACAAAATTATAAAACTAAAGAAGATTATTTTGAAAGAAATGAAGAAGTTGCTCTAATTTTAATTTAATTTAAAGTTAACGTTGTTGTTTTGGAAAATAAAGTGCATTTTACAACGAAAGGCAATGAACCAAAGGTCTCTTGTATCGATCAACGTAAATAATGTTGCTCGGCAATGATAAGTGGAAGAAGAGTCACCAGAGGCCGGGGAGAGCGGTTTGTGCAGGATTGTGTTCTTTTTTGTACTATATGTCACAGCCGGCAAACCAGCGGCACGCGACCACCTGATGCTAAGTGACATCCGCGCCCACGTCAAAATTAGTCCTGTGTTTTATATATAAACAGTGATTATTATCTCGACTAATGGTACGTAGGCTTTGGTCCAGTAATTGCACGGGCTTACGTTTCAGCGGATCAGTACCACGTAAACGTGATTACGGCGGCAAAACCGATTCCGCGCGTTTGACGCCGTAGAGGCACCATGAGTTTTTTTTGCGCATGGCGCTTTAGGGGTGCCAAAATGTTTACCTGTAAAACTCGAATAAAATGACATATTTCAAACGTTACCCGTAAATAAAAGTGTCTTAATTTGTCACGCAGATTACGGTTCCAGTGTTAGCTTTCGGATATTGCATGAATACGGAGTTGTAAACCTTTTCAATAGAATAGAACAAGTTTGTTCGACAAACTCGTCGTCGCCACATTGCTTTCAATTTCAGACTCGGGTATACCTTGATTTGGTTCCCAGACATCATAACTCTGGGAATTCTGTTGGGAACAAATCTGTTCGACAAACTGGTAATAGCGTTGCCTTTCTATTTTAGACTCTACCTAAGTCTGCATTTGTACTGTATTTTCTTTTTCTAGAAAATCCTAGAATAAATCATGAGGTATTATATCAATCTATAGTTATTCTATAATATATCCTGATTGACTTAGCTACAGAGGCCAACTACACAGGACATAATAACATATAGTGTACAATCTATTGAGTGATAGGTATTTCTACTTAATAGTTTATTTTTCGATTGATTCGATTTGATTTGTTCGAAACGGACATTTAATTCAAAAGTTTAATAAATAGGTACAATGTTTACTATTTACACACAACTAGCATGGTGATTTCCCGATCTACGATACAAAAGAAAGCGAATTGATCAACGAATCGAACCAAACATATAGCAAAAGGTTTGAAACGTTTAAACTCCTGATAAATATAAATCACTTACCTTCCATTTCGGTATAAATACTAAGATAGTCACTTATAAACACTTGAAATGATTTTTATGAATATAATGAACCGCTTACGTACGCTGTTGGGTTGCGACTATAATAAAAACGAGCGGAAATCATGTCCGTTTGGAATCGACGAAAAAGTGATAAATTACACGGCGGATGGCGCACGAGAGGAGCAATGTAAGTCCCTGGCGCTTGGCGCCTCAGAGGAGCCACGAAACAATTTTTCGCCGCCGGGCGCTACAGTTTAAAAAAACTACCGCCTTATGAATCGGTTAAATAGGACAGGCTCTGGTACCGCCCCGGACGAGATCTTAACAAACAAACAGAAACTCGGCTACCACAAACTGTGAGATACAAATTATGATAGCAGTGGGGATTGACGGGTTCTGGCTCACTTATTAGGTATCCATACCTTATTAACCTTTTCACCGCCAATAACTTCTATAGAAGTTCTTCATTGTACCTACTGCAATAAAATATATTTACAATACATAAAACATTTATTTTTTTTTAATTTGGAAACGACTGAAGCCCTATTTTTTTGTGTTTTAAAATGGATTGAAATAAAAACAATTCAATATTTTTTTTATGTGTCAAAAATATGTGTCAAATTGTGCCTATAGCCCACACAATGCATTTCCTATTATATCACAGAGTATATCTAGATTCAGATAAAATTTAGCAATCAAGAAATAAAGTGTGTAAATCACACGCTATGCAATTGTACTACGACTTTGCAAGTAGTATTATTTTCTGAGACTGTGCATAAAGCACTTTACTATTGCCAGTATATATTCCCAGAGCCATCAGGAAACATACGAAGAGTTCCGTTTGTAAATTGAGACCAAAAAATTGCTAAAAACAGTCAGTGCTGTAAGAATGCTTTATTTTAAAGCTAGAATTTACGGATATTCTGATTTTCGATATCGATATAAATCTAAAATTATGTGATATTCCTCAATATGTTGGTTTTAAAAATTATACTTACAAAATTTTGGCGGTCGTTGAGTACATTCATGGAAACTTTCGTGTACATTGTAAAAAAGATCAGAAATGGGTGTTATTTCATTAATCACATGCAAAAGAAATTCTAAAATTATGTGTAAATGAACAAATTACTGCATACATGTTAATATATGTGAATCCCAATGACATACTACATATAGACAAGTCAGACCCAAACATTACCGCACAAAAAACAGGGTCAATGTTACTATAGATACCTACCCGATATATACAGTAATATAATTTGTGGGAGAAGGAAAGAATAATACGGTTCACTTGTTGTAAGAAAGAGATACGTAAACTTCGGGACGTTGTATCGCACTAATTGGTCGCGAGCGTACGTGACATAGTACGTAAATTGTCGAAACTCTATAGCGTTGTCTCTTTTACTCCCACATACAAAATCATATTACATCTCGCTCTTCGAGTTTACTTTGAAACGAATAGCCATGTCAATTTTAAAACGTCATTTTAAATAGCAAAACATAATTCATAAATAAGATAGTTATAAAAAAATAGTACTTACGCATGAAAAGAAACGTTTATTCTATCTTGAACAGTAACAGTGTAATTAGTACACTGTCTAAACACACAAGAAGGCATTGCACGGTATTAAAAACACAGAATAGGGAATAAGTTTTGTTTGATGTTTAGCCGTGACACTGGGTTGCAAAAGACTTAAGTCAAATAGCGGGCAAATGCCTTGCATTTGCGTTCCCATTTTTGAGAGCGGATAACCTGCCTATATGTAATATGTCATTGGTGAATCCATATTAAACTCTTAATTGTAAAGGACACTATAGATACAATCATAATCACCATGTTTTTATTTCCTCTGGTATTTTCAAATACTTTAACGTTTTTTTGTCTTTAACGTCTTTAATTGTTGTGCTGGATTATCACAAACTTGAAATTAGTAAAAAAACCTTTTTTTTACGCAATTTAATTTTTTATTTTATTTTACTTTATGTGAAAATTCAATAAATATAATAATAAAGAAGCTGACAAATTAAACCCCATATTTATTTATTTCTCTGTAATCCTATATTCAGTTCAGTTAAATCAGAACCAATACAATTCAAATGTTTAATTGCAGACTAAATGATACATACGTATATGGTCACTAATTATTATTATTATTATTTTGTTTTATGGCAATCAGCTGTTGTTACTACACAATAACTATTTCTGCCAATTTCAAGTATTAGTATACACACGTACTACACGAGGTTAATAATTTTGTAGCGATCAGTTGAGTAGAACTTGCAGTATCTCGAGCATTGAGTTACCTTGAACAATACAAAAACAGGGGGATGAAATAAGTTTTTACAGATATTTTTAACATAGAAGAGTATAATTTAAAAGGCGTATAAAGGCCATTGTTAAGAAGAAGATTAGCAATAGGGGATAACTTTTTAGCAACGGAGGACGGTAGTGGGATGTCTTCAAATTTTGAAAGAATGTTCAAAACTAGGGAAATCAGGAGCTCTAAAAAATTGTCATTAGGGTAGCAGGAAGAAGTAGGGGGGAAGGCATTATCAGATTTAGTAGATGGAGGGTTAGCATTAATAGCATTATGGGCAATTTTGTCTTAGCCTGGAGATAAAGACGGACTGGGTTATGATGGTTTGTATATTGTTTTTTTGTAAGAAAAATTCAGTGAAGGAGAACTTTTAGAAGCATCTGCATACGATTTTTTAACTGAAGGGAAGAGGGATTATGCTTCCTTGAATGATATGTTCTTTTGGGACATGGTGATTTTAATATTCTTTTGCCGGGAATGTTCCGGGCAAGATTTGTCAGTTGCTAAATGAGGGCCTGAGCATTGCAGGCAGGAAACTTCAGAGGATGCAGGACAAGAGTCACCTGAGTGAGTTTGTGCACATCTGAAGCAACGAGCACTGGATCGGCATTGGGCTTTCACATGGCCAAATCTCCAACAGTTTAAGCATTGTATGGAAGGCAAAATGTATGGATCAACGGTTAATGATGAGTTAAAAATAAACACTTTATCAGGTAAGCATTGTCCAGAGAAAGTGATCACTACAGAACCTGTGGGGGCCCAAGTGGAACCAGACTCCATGGACAATTTCTGTTTAAGAGACGCGCCTTCAAAATTGTTATATCACCTTGGCTTGTGGAGATTGTTGATACAACTTCCTCCATAGACCATGAAGTTGGGATCCCGCGGATCAGCCCCATTCTTGTTATATTATGTGTAGGAATTAAAGCTATATAGTTATGAGATTTAAGACTCGGGTTTCTGAGAAACTCGTTTGCTGCACATGCAGATGAGAATTCCACAGAGACCCGATTTCTGCCAACACTCTTTATACCATCATTTTTAATGTTTGATGTAAATAAAAATTTTCCAAAATTTTAATGATTAAATGTACTGCCTGACTTAGGTTGAGTTTCTGACCTGGACACATGAACAATGAAAGGACCTTTGTCAGAAGGATGGTAAGATTTTTCTTCTAAAAGACTTGGATGAGTGTAAATAAGGTTATTGGTTTGAGATGGAAGAGCATTCGAAACAGATTTTTTAGGAGTAGGGGACGAATCCCGATTTATACTTGGACGTTTTCTTGTTTGCACATGTTGAGAGAAAGGGTCAGGGGAGTTGTTGACATCAGAAAACGGGATTGGGTCTGGGGGCCTAGGAGGGATTGGAACACAATCCATGCTCATTAAGAGCTATATAATTCGTACAACCACTTACCAGGCGAGGAAGAGAAAAACAGAAACACTTAAAATAACTCAATGATGATAACAAAATCACCAAAATAACCGACAAATAACGAAAACCGTGTGTACACCGCAAACGAAAAATTGACAGTCTCTATGGTCACTAACATAGGGCGTGACTATTTGACTTGACTTAATGCATTACGTGTGTTACAGGCACAATTTGACACATATTTTTGGCATAATCAGTAACTTTACATCTGGTTGTGGTCGAGTCAGGAACCGCGATCTCCAGCCCGACCATAACCGTACTCTTATTACTCATAAAGTACAAGGCACAAATTCTTGGGATAAGTGGCACAATAAAAGACAATTAAAATTACAATTGTGTGCCAAAGTAAAAATTCCGTTCCATGTCGTGGTCGGGACGGAAATCACAACACGAATAAAGAGTGCAAAATGAGTGAGAGTGAATATGATACTGATGGTTTGTTACGGTTTTTTCAAGGTGTGGAATCTGACTCAGACTTTGATTATGACGCGGAAAGCAGTAGTACGGAAAACAGTAGAGCAATTTCGTAAACTGCCCGTGGAACAAAGGATGGATCGTATCCATTCATTAAAACTTTGTGTTAATTGTTTAAAACCTAATCACGATGACGACGCTCGTGTTGTGCTTGGGAGTAGGTACTGATTACAGGTACTGAGTAATGTCAGGCAACGTTACGGAGTATTGTTAGGACACCTATCCGCACTACAGCATGCTGCGTCTCTCCGATACATCGACCCCGCTGCGCGTTGTCTTTGATTGTTCCTGACATCAACTAAAAACGTCACACTTAATGATATACTATGTATTAAAGGGATCTAAATTATATCAAGATACACTTACAATCATACAAAACTTTCGGCTTTTTCGGTATGTTTTAGTTTCAGAAAAACCAAATCGAATATAACACGAATTGCTCATTATAACACTTGGTTCAGTAAGTCCCGAAACTAAATACGAAAACAAAGTTTAAAAAAAGTAAAATAAAAATAAAGCCTGTGTCATAAAAATAAAGCCGGAAATCGATTGCAATTGTTACGAAATTACTTTGCTACTTTCGCGACTTACTCGGCCGGTGGTTGTTGCCTTGGCGGTACTAGGTATATATGATGTTAAACCAAGTTTTTAACATCATATAAGTAAGGCCAGTTACAAGTTCCCAAATTATATTGTATTATGTTGCGGCACAGACAAAAGATTTACTTTCGAACTGATACAAAATTGTAAAACGTTATACGCAGGCAAATAAATTCTCATAAGTTAGATCTCTTTATATTCTCATGAAATAATGTTTCCAAATTAATGACAATCGTATATGCATTATAGTAACACCATGGTCGGTTACTCTATCGACGCGACAGAGTAACTATGAACAATATTATTAATATAATATTATGCGGATGATATGGTGTTGCTGAGCCCATCGATAAGCGGTCTGCGTAAGTTGGTTACTATTTGTGAGCGATACGCCAAGGCCCTTGGCCTCAAGTATAATGAAGCTATAAGCGAGCTAATGGTTTTTAAATCTCGAAATATAACTTACGCTAATATTCCACCTTTGCAAGAGTCTCGAAATTCAAGTACTTGATATAGAGATGGAGCGCAGAGCATCGTCTGTCAGGTGTAATGTTGGCCCGCAGGTTTGCACGCTGCACTACTTAAATTGTCCTTATTTAGATCATTCTGTCAAATCTTCTACACGTGCAGCCCGTGGGTAAACTACACCGAGAGGACACTCAATGCTTTGCGCGTTCAATATAATAACGGTTTTAGGATTCTGTTGAGGCTGCCTCGTTACTGTAGCGCTTCGGAAATGTTTGCAGCTGCGCAAGATGATTGGAGTTTTCATGCAATAATGCGCAAAAGGGCAGCATCAATGATGACGCGGGTGCGGGGCAGCACCAACGGACTCCTGGTAACGTTCAATGACCGGTAGACTCAGAAATATTGAAGCACTGGGTTAGCAGACACAGTGCGTGCTGGTCGAGTGCTAATAGACATTAATTAGTAAAATTACACATTAATTAATTATTAAAAAAATTGGACATCAATTATTTTGTAATACTAATATAGTTTTTATGAATATTGTTACTACCATAATATGGAATAATTTGGAATTGATATTATTATTATTTATTAAATAGTGAAAGCAGGCAGGAGTCGGGGTAATATTTTAGATATAGATCGATTAATCAGGTTTCGAGTTGGACTTGAAGTCGTAATAAAATATTGTACGATATTGTTCCCCGCGTTGATCCATTCTTCCATGAAAGACTATGTTTCATAATGCAGGTGAAAAAATTTTGAGGGAAATTTATATTTGTAACAAATATATTTTTCCTTTTAAATAATCGAATTTTCAAAATAAATTATAACTCGCCAGCGTTCCATACATCAAAACTGTTTTCGCAATCTTTGAGTGGCATGCTATGAAGCGGATCAAGTTAAATTCATCAAATTGACAGTTCTTTTTCTAATTATCCAAGTTTCTTTTTCCGTATTTCCATACTGTACAAGGCTTACTTATATACATATACTTTGTAATAATATTTCCAAATCTGTAAACACAAAATAATTGTGCCTACTGTTAGTGTATACTTTGTAATCAGCACGCGCAATTTTAGGTTTCAAAGTATACAAAACCAGTTACAACAAACAAGAATTTTAAAAATATAGTTTGTAAAATACATCAGTAGTTCAGTGTGCAAGGGTAAATAAAGGTTACAGGTCAAGTCGACCTACTCCCGGTAAGTGTATGTATGTTTCTGACTGATTTGACTATGAAACACCCTGTCATAAATCTAACCGTTTTCGAGATATTTGATTGTTTTGTAATAAAAATTTCTCGATTTTCGGCTATCAGCTTAGATATTTTGAAATGTGTTAGTCTTATAATTACTATTATTGCAGGTTTACATGTAAAATAAGATGCTTTATGACCTCAGCAACCAACATTAAACGAACATCGGGAAAGGCTTCATTTCACTTTCCATACATGGTCTGGCTTAAGAGTGCCCAACATCTTTCACAAAAAATTTTATATTGTCTTGGTAAAACAAGGTACTGGAATTATGATATTAAGCATTATTTAGTGGAATAGTCAAGTTTGATTTTGTAAGCTCAAAATACGTCTGGAATTAAAAACTAAGAAAAAGTTAATAATATTTTATTAATTTGTTGCACTATGATTACCTAATCATTAAATTAAGAAAAAAATATTATTAATTTTAACAATAACATTATTTTATTCCTAACCTGGGCAGCTGAAAGCCAGGAATGAAATGAAGCATTTAAAAACAAACAATTAAATTCATATCTCTCGTAAACGGTTGGATTTAGGGTGCTTCATAGTCAAATCGGTCAGAAACGCTGTAAACTACACGCTCTTAACGAGAATACGAGAATAACACTGTGTAATAGTTTGGTTGCAATAAAAAGTGTTTTGTTAAAGTATTTGCGATTCTTATATTTCCTATAGTTTTCATTGGCGCTAAGCCGGAAATTGCCGCTCCAAGTCGTTCGTTGACTTGCGTGGATCTCAAGCTATTGGAATAGTGTTAACGTTGCTTGAACTAAATTCAAAGTTTCATTGGTAGACATAACGTTCGCAATGGCTTAGTCACTTGAAATATTTAAACCATAGAAGTTGCGTAGGCGTTTCACACTTAGGTTTTATAAATGTAGATATTTATATCCATTAGGTTACTTTTCCATTTGGTTAGACCCTTATTCCGAACTATACTCCATTATACTATTTCCATTTCTTTATTTTCTCGATGACAGCTCCAGCGTAACACGTACAAGGTTATATAATACCAGAGTTGGAGAAACTGATAGGGATGGATGGAGCTAGAGAACATTATATCAAATTAGAACTGTCATCGAGAAAATAAAGAAATGGAATTAGTATAGTACTGGCTCTCGTAAATTTTGGAGCCAAATATTGAACTTTGGCTATTACGAAAGTTAAACGAAGACGAAGAGAAACTACGATCTGGCCTGTATAGAATGATCATTGATCCAAAATGTATTCTATTTAACCTTATCGCGGAAACCGCGTCTAATAATGCAAGCCATATTAGATTTGAATTCTGGAAATCAAAAATAAACTTTGTAAAATCATAGAGAGAATCAAGATCATAAAGGTTAACTTAATTTAAATTAATGTACAATCGAAGAACTTTTACAATTGTTTTAAGACGTCATTTTTTTCTTACAGTAACAACCCTAAAACCTGCACAGAACACAGATGAATATTTCATAGGCCTAGTTTCAGTACTGCTTGGTTATAAAGGATGTAAAATAAAGGAATTATAATACTTGAGGGTCAGTAAATATACCATTGTTAGAATACACTGTAAAAGAATTGGAAATATGAAAACCACTTAGGGCTGTCAAAGATGTTGAGTAAAAAAATTTAAATAAAAAATTATGGAAGTCTTAACCAGGCCCTATAACTCCAATTCTTTTACAGTATATTCTAACAATGGTATACTTACTGATCCCTAAGTATTATGCTTCCTTTATGTTACACTCTGTATATTTACTGCGGTAAAGGGAACGTGAAAACTCGGATTCAGCAAGCGGTCGTACCTTATAGTATACGCCAATGTCTGGAGCTGACTTTGTAAATATACTGTTGAGAAAGTATACAAATGGATGGCAGGAATGTTTGCGTGGGGATTATACTAAGGTGATATCACACCTCTGTGTCTTGAGCCTTACACGCTTGTAAACAGGAACATGAAATCCTGATGAGGACATTCCTGTTTATTCGGACATAACGGTTTATCTTACGAGATAGCGACAAACACTTATGCACGGCTCGCAATTCGCTTATTTAGGACGTTTATATAAATCTGGGTGTCGCCATGATGCTTAGCAAGCAAAGTGGCCCTGACTACATATTCGGGGCAGCATCAATCGGCACTGCGGCCAAACCGAATGTTAGTTGATGAACTTTCGGGAATCACGCAAGTAAAGCACGTGTTATTTATATATTTTGTGCAGGTATATATACAAATTCATATATATACAATTCAAATAACAAAGGGCCCTGATGGAGAGAAAACTTTATTGCTGATTTTCTGATACATACATCGAGAGGTACTCAAGCTACGAGCAGTATTATTTGTATTTATTCTGAGCGTAATACAAGCGAGGGCCCCGCTGGATGGATGAGGCGATTTATAGTAATTTCTATCTAAATAGTTGAGGTACATTGAACAAGCAAAGCATTGCCACAAGTATTTTTGATCTAGCTCGAGTGGCCCCGCAATACAATGTTGATAAAAGCGAGAGGCATTAAATGAAACTACATATTTTGTGTATCATTATCAGGCTACACAACAAAATTCAGATCAATGTAAGCAATAGTTTAGTCACAGGAATGTTTTTTAGTTTTTACAAAGTTTCATTTAAACACTCTGTATCTTCCCGATCACCTGATAGTAGATGGTAAGTTTGTACTATAGGCATACATAGTTATCTAAATACAAACAAGGAAGTACACTGTTACTAAATCTTTCCTTAAAAGAAAGTGCAGATCACGGTTATCTCACTCTAATGTAATAAGCGGAACAGAAATAGAAATAGATCAATATGTTGCTATTGCGCCGGCGGCGGCTCGGCTAATTAGGTCAAGCGCACAATTTTTACTTTGTTTAGTGCGAAGACGCGTTGCATCCGGGGTGCACGTTGCGCAATTCAGCACAGATTATTGTCGCTCACGCGTCCCATTTACTAATGTTAAGTTTTTATTGTGATAGGACACGTAACTTAGTATTTTAGGTTCAGTTTTGTGAGTAGTATTGGCAGTACAACGGGCACGGGAAAACAAACCTTCAGCGGCGCATCAGGAGGGAGTCCCACCGCAGCAGATACCTACTGCGCGCGAGCAACAGATTCTTGACTATTTTGACCGCAACCCCACATCGAGTCTGCATAGAGCCGCACCCCAGTTTAGAGTTTGCCATAGAACCGTGCATAACATTTTAAAAAGGAATAAACGCAAACCGTACAAATTTAAAAAAGTTCAAGCCCTTTTAAGAAGGGATTTGCCAGTCAGGCGTACTCACCGCCAGTGGATACTTGACAAAGTTACTGACGACCCGAACTTTTTATTAAATGTCATGTGGACCGACGAGAGCACATTTACACGCAATGGCATATGGAACCAACAAATTCTCAGATACTGGAGTATTGAAAATCCACGCATGATTCGAGAGTCAGAGCATCAGTACGGCTTCTCTGTTAATGTGTGGGCTGGTATACACAGGGACCAGATTATTGGCCCTGTTTATATTGACGGCACCCTTAACGCGGCAAAATTTTCGGAGATATTATCCAGTCCCGTTGCTGAATATACCAAAGAACTACCCTTAGCCGATTATCGGCATTTATGGTACCAATTGGACGGAGCTCCTCCACATTCAGTGATGTCTTCCAGAGAGCTACTCACCGAAATGTTTGGACAGCAGTGGATTGGTCGATTTGGACCAGTACGAAGGCCACCACGGTCCCCGGATCTCACTCCAACGGTCTTTTTTATCTGGGGGTTTGTGAAGAGTGAAGTGTATGCGACAGACGTGAATACCGTAGAGGAACTTAAAAACCGGATTATTTTAGCGTTTAATAAATTAAAAAGTTTAACAACCAACAGTGACCTTATTGCACGGTTAAATAACAATATTATACGTCGTTATAATTTGTGTACCATTGCAAACGGCGGACATTTCGAACAATTGAAGATTTAATGTGTAAGTGTTACAATTAATTATTTTAGTTTATTATTTTCATTGATCATACCTTCCAACGTTACCTACAACACATGTTTACATTATCATCCACATCAAACCCGGGCGCTCCGCTGTGTAGGTAGGTGTGCGAGCCGGTGAGCCTGCCGCCGCACGCGCTATGCTACTCAAATGCTACGTCGCCAATTTGTTACGCAGGTGGCGACAGGCTACTCAACAAAGGATGTTTACATTTTAACTTAATTATTAAGCTATTTAAGTTCTTTGAAAAATGTTTTTTCGTATACTTCTCGTAAACTTTTTTTTAATAGTTTCGGATTAACAGTAGGCACTTATAGTATATGTGATTTCATTAAATGCCTCTCGCTTTTATTAACATTGTATATTAATACTTGACTAAAGCCATTTGAGTTTTGGCGAGACGGTCCGGATGAGCTGACCTTGCCGAATATGTTTAGTAGTTGGATCCGATTGGGTGCCGTTTGAGGGTGTTCGTCGTTTGGATACTTGGGGGGAGGGAGACTTGCCGAGCTAACAGATGCAGAAAAGAATAATTTTGTATAGACATAAAGAGACTCTGTAAATTTATTTTGAAAAAAAAAAAATATACCCGTGAAGTTTCTTGCCAGTTCTTCTTCACGAAGGTTTTTTTTCGAACTGGTGGTAGAATCATGTTTTATTTGACGTCAATAAGAACAAGTAATTGTCAATGTTGAGAAATAAATATTTGAATTTGAATTTGAATTTGATCGGGCCGGTATTGCCGTTCAACAAATTCCCGAATACATAAAAAAACAACTGCAGATAACAATAACTACTTTATTATCAAGTCTCTAATATGATTGTTCGCTTATAACAATGGTATTAAAGGGAAAACTAAGGTTGTTACTTTTTTAATAACGACAAGTTATTTGCGAAGCAAAGGCAGCGTCCAGGTAAATTCGCAAAGCCTGTTTTCTGATTTATGATATATTGGTACTTAAGAAATGCAAAAACCCAAGATGGTATAAAAATTCACTAAATCGAAATACCTTGCTTATACAAAATGATCACATTCTTCATTCTTTACGTACTTTTTTAAGTTACTAAGTTTTAATTAAGTTCTTCCTATATTTGGAATAATATTTTATTCATATTTTCGACCTTTTTTTTTATAAATAATGTACTTATATTTTTTGTAAAAATCATATCGCAGAGCATTGTTTTCGCGAATTTACAAAAAAAAGAAATACAAAGGCTTTTATTCTACAACGTCGCCGTATTTGTTGGTCGACGGTGGTGGAGAAGGAGCAGGCCGGGCCCTCGACAACGGTGGAACTAGGTTCGCGTCGACTCTGGAAAAAGTAATTATATAACTGATAAATTATTTTCAAAATTAATTATATCCTATCTCTACATCTGTATATTTCCAACCACGAACCATTGTAAAAATGTAAATTTTTCTTTTATATCTTTGCGAAATGTGTATTATAATATTTGTGCTTGAATCCCGCCACATTTTCAGCAGTTAAGGGCATGGTCATAAGGAACTTCTTGAAAGTTATATAGTGATCTCTGAACAGATAAATAGATTCATTAATATTATAAATAAGTCCTTGTTTATTACTTCATTGGTAAACAAGTAAACAAAAACTGTATGATATAACTGTAGTTACATAAAAACTGAATGATTAATACAGCAAATTATTACATAAAACCAAAATCTTAAGATTAAATAACAAAAAGATAAACCAAAACATATAACTAAACAGATTTGAATGAGCCATTTGTAACATCTTTTAAACTTACTAGCATAACATAAATAATTATTTCATAAAACAGCTACATTCCCTAGCCGGAGGCCAAAATTAAAAAGTTATAGATACCTGTAAGGGTCTTGCTTCGTGTCTGAATACTCCGAGCGGTTCCTGCGCCTCAATTCATCATAAGACAGTGCTGGCTTTTGAGGTAGCTGATCGGGAGGTTTGTACGCAGCACCTACAATTTAAATCGCCTTAGGTACTAAACAAAAGTTAAGCACTCGTTTATCTTTAGTCACTGTTTAAATTTATAACCCAGCTAAATTAAATTTTCGTCCCTGGTGACTATTCTGATGCATTGGCCTTTTTTTTAATTTACCTGGGTTATACATTTACAGTGTTAAAAGATAAACAGGTGTTTAGTTCTTTTTTGTGGTAAAACCGAGATTGTTTGATTATTCAACGAATAAACATAAGAAGTGTTATAAACACAGCAGTTAGACGTAATATATTACGCCTTTGTAGCAGACTCAATTTATGAGAAGAATTTTAAATAATTCAACATTATTAAGTAAGAGTAAGATATATTAACTTAGTAAAATGTTTTGGAAACAATGACATATTACATATTATAGACAAGTCATACCCATACATTACCCCACAAAAAACGGCGTCAACGTAACTATAGATACCTACCCGATACATACAGTAATATAATTTGTGGGAGAAGGAAAGAATAATACGGTTCACTTGTTGTAAGAAAGAGATACCTACCTATCTGTGTATTTCGTGACGTTGCTTCGCACTAATTGGTCGCGACCGTACGTGACTTTTTACATAAATTTTCAAAACTCTATAGCGTTGTCTCTTTTACATACAAAATCATATTACATCTCGCTCTTCGAGTTTGATGAAACTAATAGCCATGTCAATTTTAAAACGTCATTTTAAATAACAAAATAAAATAATAAATAAGAAACTTATAAAAAAAATTGTACTTACGCATGAAAATAAACGTTTATTCTATCTTTAACAGTAACAGTGTAATTAGTACACTATCTCAACACACAAGAAGGCATTGTACGGTATTAAAAACACAGAATAGGGAATAAATATTGTTTGACGTTTAGCCGTGACACTGGGTTGCACAAGACTGAGTCAAATAGCGGGCAAATGCCTTGCATTTGCGTTGCCATTTTTATGAGCGGATAATCTGTCTATATGTAATATGGCATTGTTTGAAAAGTAATAAAATTTAATTGCAATTTTATTAAGGCATATAATGCAATAAACTAAAAACGTAAGAAATATGTGTCGATTCTGTACTGCTAAAATACTAAACATTTTTTTTTAGATACATATTTGTAACTATTATGACTTGCAATAGTTATCTAATAACAATAATTATCAAGTTTTCTTGAGAAACCAAGAAAAGCATTTTCCGTGTAAAGATATTAAATACATCTCTGTAGCAGAAGTCTTCATAAATTCAATTATATTGAATAGATTATTTATTTGCCCAAGGTAATTAATATTTGAATACTTTCAACAAAATAAAGGCAATAATTGTGGTTAAAAGTCAAATTTAAATTTTTTTAAAGCAATAATTATGTATTCATATTACTCTGTGAGATTACTTGACCTGTGTGTGTACCTTCCTATGTGACCACTAAAGCTTAACTATCACTAGCATAGCAACACAAAGCCCGTTTTTAGCTAAATTGTAGTGAAAGAGCATTTTATATCAGCACTGATTAATTCCATTCATCAAAATAATGTCGGGTAGACATTAGTAGTTTAGTTCCGTTTGACATCTACTAAAATAAAATGTTTCGATATCACAAAAAATTATACATATAATAGATTAAATGGAATAGATTTTTCAGCTAAACCATGATCAAAAGCATGAAAAGAACCCTAGCAAATAATATAAATATGAATAGGAAAGAACGATGTACGAGATAAAGATAAAGAGGAGAACGCCAGCGACACCATGGTCCAGAGCAAGTGGAAGATATGAACTCACTATTATCAGGCCGATAAGCGTCTGAGTCGAATGAGGGCCGATCGGTGTCAAGATCAAGGGCGGAGCCTGGCCCGGCATCCGAGTAGATGTCGCTCGGCCCCGCGCCGAACATCGTCGACGTCGTCTTGCTCGGTATGCTGCTGAACAATAAACACATATTTTACAGGGATTGCTAATGTGAAATTTGGGTTTTAGTGGTTCTGGAATTTATTTAACAGCTTAACTGTCCACATACAATGAAATGTAAAACTACCCCACGTCCATCATTTTTTTTTCTTTTGTTAGGCTAAATAACATTCAAGTTTCTTCAATCTTCATAAATTAATATTTCATGACAATATCTATTGTTTTCATTATTTTTATTTATTTATTTTTTTGACTCATTTTGACTCATGGACGTGGGATAAAAAATAATCTGCTCAAAGTTCAATGAGTCATAGGTGTGCACATCAACTAGAGTTTCGTATATTGTGACTGAGTTGGCGTCACAGCACTTGGCGAACCCAACGTACCACATAGACCTTCGTTCTCTGATTCACCAAGATCTTCAGTTTTGTTGTCATCTTCAACTCACAGCCATCAAGAAATTCCGCGTTACCCTACAAACAATAGACTTGAAAAAGATGCAAGGGCTTTTAAAACAATCTGAAAAATCAAGGACAGTTGGCACGAAAAGCCAAGCAAGTGCATACGGAATGTAAAACTTGCAAAAACTCTCTTTTTTTGTTTTATTTCATATGAATACAAAGCCCAATTGTACACAAAAAACTTTTGTCATTTTCTTAAAGCGCAGGTTTTTTGCTATGTGTTCATGTAGTTTTTGTTCGAACATTATGCCATGCTCATAACAAAAATCAATCCCAAAAATTTATCTACAAATATATCACAGATGACAGTTCATCGTGAGTCATATGTGACCCATTGGACAGTTAAGTTGTTAATAATTGTAGGAAAGCGGAAGGGATCCTTTCTAGGCTGCTGTATGCACATTAATTGTAAGTGACCTTGCAATCAAAATTACACATTGTTTTCAATCAATTTATAACCTACAATATGAGCTTAATACAGATTTAGACTTTTATAACACCTATAAATAATTGTTAAGTTACAATGATGAGGAACATGTGTTCCTAAAATAATTTAGAATGGCTACCCGAATTAATAAATCTACAGTATTTTATGTTCTGTGAAGAATTACTCTAAGCAACTAAAAGTGTATGAAAACTTAAAAATGATATAATTCTATGACATAATCTGGATGGGTTCTGCAAACCAGAAATAAGTCCATGAAAGAGTCTGCACCGCCATGCAGTCTCTTCTTTTTGCACCCCGGGCAAACTCTATTAAATCTAAAATTAAAAATGACAAAAAATAAAATAGTGGAGCTTTTATAAACTTTGAACTGTTTGCAAGAACCCTGTGTAACTTAAATGCGATGAAATCACCTTTACTATTACTAACCCTTGTAGTGCTACCCATCTGGTCTCTGGAGCCACTAAAAGCCATAAATGAGGAGCATCCAGTCATACCCTGATAAATGTGATTTCATCTGGGCCTAAAAGCACATTAGATTCATTAATTTAATAACATCCAGCCCGGGGTACAAATATTATTTACTATAAGGTTAACAAAATGCCACTATTATACTTCAGGACCCATTCCAGGACTTATCAACGCTCAACATGGAATTAAGTGCAGTGTGGCTGCAACTGTAACCCCATAGTCTCAAATAAATATTACAGCTAATCTGGATTCTTAAAGAGAAATGAATATAAAGATAACAAACCCTCTGCCGCGGCCTTCCTTGCGCTCTCGTAATAACTGTCCAATATAGCTGCCAGGCAAATCCATTAGCTTCTCAGCACACTTTTCTTGGTAAGATAACTTGCCAATAAAGTATCCAAGAATCACAGCCATGGTCACTTTGGGTGCAGCGCCAAACCTTGCATTTGGCCTCAAATGGCCTAGGGTAAAAATTTAAACTCATAATTTAGTAAGCCATTAGGTTTTTCGTCATAACTATAGAAGTAATAATAATATGTGAAACATAACATACATATTGAAAATTATGAACTCTATCAATATTAGGTCATTAGATATGAAATTGGTGTTTTGTAAGGAAGGAACATAGTCAGTTTTTTAAATTTTTATTTAATATTTATTTAATCAAAGTACCATTACTATCTATACACTTTTGCCATTTCCTAGGTAGTTCATTGCTGTCTTTTCAAAAAAAATTATTCGGACGGGAATCAATAAAATATTTGAAGGCGCTTTAGACTACCCCATCGGAGTTGAATTTTTTCCCTTGCAAGAAGTTATCCAAATTACGAAAAAAATGGTAATCTGTTGGAGCAATGTCCAGGGAGTGGATGTCTTAGACATTCCAATTGCAGCTCCTCTAATTTGGTAGCCATCTGTTGTACAGTGTGTGGTCTAGCGTTGTCCTGAAGCGGCAGTGGCCTAGAGCAATTGACCAGCTCGGTTGTTTAGCAGCTAGCTTTTCCATCATGGTTTGCTGAAAATAGACATCTGCCGTAATTGTCTGGCCAGATTTAAGAAAGCTGTAGTAAATGACACCGGCACTAGTCCACCAAAAGCTTACAAGTAACGTTTTTTGCGTCCATTTTCACTTGAGGCAGGATTTGGCTGGTTCGCCAGGGTTCAACCGTTGCGATGAGTGTTTCCGATTGTCGTACAGGATCCACTTTTCATCACGGGTAATGATTCGATTTAAAATCCTTTCATTATTGTGCCGGTTGGGTAATGTAACGCTGCAGTCAACGCGCGTTTGTCGGTTTGATGCACTCAATCCACGAGGCACCCACTTCTCAAGCTCTTTCACCTTCCCCATTTGCTTCAAGGGGATTAAAACAGTTTTGTCACTAACACCGCAGCCTATGGCTAACTCGGACGTGGTTTGCGATGGATCCGCTTCCACAATAGCCTTCAATTCTTCATTATCAACTTTGCTCTCCGTCCGCCCACAGAACTTGTTCTGCAGGTCGAAATTTCCTAAACAAAAACGTTGGTACCAAAAACGCACGGCATTTTCTTTTGCGACACCGCCGCCATACTCAGCATTAATACTTCGAGTCGTTTCTGCACTACTGGTGCCACGGTGAAAATCGTTCTCTTAAATAACGCGATATTTCAAGTTTTCCATTTTGTAAACTAAGTAATGCCAAAAATAAATCAAAAGAGGAAAAACTGAGTGTTGTCTCTATTGCCACAAAATCTCTATTCAAAAATATAAAAAATCCATTAAAAATCTTTTCTTAATGTCATAATAGTCAATAACAGAAGTTGATCTAAATTAACAACTTGATTGTCATGAACCAATTGAAGCATGACCATCTTGAGAAACTGAAAAAACAGTGAAAAATGTTATGCCTTTTTTAATTAAACCAGTCTTAACTCTCTCAAAATATAAGTGGCCTTGGTCTGTTTGCTACCTCTTGGGATAGTTAATCTTGTAAGATATAGAATGACACTTATTGGTAGCTTATCATTGACAAGATGCACATACTGTAACTTGTTTATGAAAGAAAAGGTCAAAACTAAGGAAAAATATTTAAGTTCTTGGAATTTGGAAAAGGTATTAACATCAATAAAATTATATATAAGTGACACTCTTGTAAAGTTTCATTACTACTTATCCCGACACATTGTACAAATATTACCAATTAAGCATTTTAATTAATGATTTCTAGTTTGTTCTACAACTTCCTAGATTCAGAAAGGTCATTAATAGAATATGTTTTGTAGTTCTTGTAAAACAATAAAATTTTAAGATCACAACCCTCAACAAATAAAAGATGATGTGTACCACAATAAACAACCCAAAACCAATTTTTAAAATGACCTGTCTGAGTTGCACCATAGGTTCCTAATCCCAGTAAAGAGGCAATAGGAATGCAGCGTTGAAAAAAGCTTTCCTTATTGCATTCTTGAAGTACTCGCTGCTCTTCCGCGGAAAACTTGTATGCGCCCTAAAAAATAAATGAAACAGTAGATAGTAATATGTACTAGTATACACAATGTGCAACAATTCGAAATGGAGTTAACCTCACCAACGGCGGAGCCATTTCTGCCGGCACAGTAGCCATCTCACTGCCTGGGTAAGAGCTTGGGTCCTGCATATTCGGTAATAGAATGTACAATAAGGTAAATTATGAAGGTTCTTATTTTGTTTCAGACCATTACAAATACCAAGTTGGAAAAATAAAGTCTATTTTTATTCCAAGAACCATGGAGTGACATTTGGTTAGATAGTTTGACTTTAACGTCTCAAGTGTCATTATTTGACACATTCGTTACAAAATTAATTCGGTGTTCGCAGAGAAATTGTCAAGACCAATGATAGGCCAAACAGGCTGAACTATTATATATTAATACGGGGACAACGTTCGACTACAAGAATAAAAAAGGGTATTGATGAATCTTTTGTGCCAGGTGCCGTCACTTTGCATTTTTTTCTTCAAAACGGTGGCCATGCATGAATAGGGCGTGATTTCAGAAACCCGGTTCTAGAATGCAATTGAAACCTGGAGACAGGTATGCACGGTTCAGATTTTAAAAATACCTTTTTATAAATCGCAAAGAAACTGAAAGCATAAATATATGTCAAAGTATGATCTGATAATACTCATTGTGAACTGTCCAATGAGTGCGAAACACAGCGCAGAACACAACAGCAACAGAAAGAAAACCATACAAAGAAGATTTTGCAGATATTCTAGCACTCTTTTCGGTATTTTTGAGAAAAACCCGATATCGATTTAGTTGGATAGTAAATACACGAGCTGACTGGTTAGTTAAAAACATTAAAACATATTTCTATGTTGCGATGGTTGAAGTTAGTACATGAAGTGCATATTTGATTTGTGGAGTTAAAAATAAAACAGTATAATAATATTTACTGAATATTTAAATTGAGCAATTAACAATAAAGAAATATCAATAAATTTTGCTATTTTTAAGCATAACAGATGTTCTTTCAAATAAGGGATGTTTAACAACACAAAAAATGGCTCACTATGGGTCTCGATTGATTGTATATTTTGTGTCTTAAACAATCTCATGAGTCACAAGTCTCCGTTTCAAAAGTAAGGTGATTGCATTAGTCTACTTCAGTGGCACAATTGGCACATGGCACTTCTAGCAAGATGCTTGTCCTACCTTTTTTATATAAATATTTTTGTACATATTCTATTTGTAAAAAGTTAGCTTTATTTTAATTTCAAATGTTCTGTTAACAAAAAAAAAATGAAAATTTTACTAACAGCAATAATTAAATTGCCAACATAAAAACATTAAGCTCAAAGCTAAGCAATGTGTATGGTCCGTAAGTGTAACAAATTACCGCAACCACCAATAAACGAAGGGAGATTCGAAATGTCATCTCACTCCGAAGTTATATTTTATTAATTAAACGCTATTTGTTAAATGCATCAATAAATTTATTGATTTAAGAATGCATTAAAGCTATAGTTATAATGAAAATAATACAAAAAAATAAGTTATTTGAAGGCAATTCTTTAAATCAATTTTTTAAGCAATTATCTCCAATTTTTTTTTGGATGTATGAATTATATTGTATACTTATTTTGTTTATCTGTGATTTTGGATTTTTCTTTGTTATTACTGTCTATGTACGAGGATGGATTGAAAAGTTCGCGGCCTAACATAGATAGCGTTGTCATATTAGTATAAAACTACCCTCATATGAAAACTCCCCCTTATTCACCTGACTTGACACCTTCTGACTTTCACCTATTTCCAAAACAAAAAAACCACTTATATGTAATGAAATTTTCTACCAATGAGAAGGTTAAAGTGGCCGTAGATGCCTTTTTTGAAGACCTTGACGAGACCTATTTAAATGGGATCAAGGCTTTGGAGGACCGCTGGACTAAGTGCTGTGACCTAGGAGGAGAGTTTGTAGAAAAGTAAATTTAAAAAATTGCATTATTCCTGTGTTTTCTTATTTAGGCCGCGAACTATTCAATCCACCCTCGTACTAGTTACTGTTAAAAGTTATTGGTACTGTAATCTCTCTATATTCTATACGTGAAAATTTATAATTGGCCTTTCCCTTATATGTGTAACGTTATAATATTTTTTATTTTTACCAAAATTATAATGTATTCGAAATAAACGAAAAAAATGAGTTTTTAATTGATAAAATAAATTATTAAATTCGCATACCTAGTCCAAAAACGGTACAGACCTTAAGGACAGTATTGGAATTAAAATCCTAAAACTTCTCTTCGATTCGACATGTGAAATTGAAATTGAAAATAGATTTAGTAACAACCACAACACTTTAACAATGAGGTTAAACATACAGGTTAGATAAAGACAAAAGTAATGAAAACAAAGTGCAACACCCGTTAAAAATAAAAAATAATAATAATTGGAAAAGGACTAAAAACAAAAAACCAAAATAATATACGAACAAAACCTCCACGCAGTTTTTAGTACTGTACGTTAGGGAAAAAAAAAATAATAAGTACTTACATAGTATTAATGCCTGTGTTAAGCCTGTCAAAAGGTTACGACTCCCCAATGCTGCGGTCTTGTGTTCAGGGATTGACAGAAGGTGACTACATGCTCTAAAACGACGTTCAGAGCGCCAAGCTAGTTTTTTAAATAGATACGTAGTTTGCTGGGTCTTGATGATTTCAAAAAGAAGAGAAGCTAAATAGAGTTTTTGCTGTGGTTTCATCCGTAATATTTTGGCTCTATTTAGATACGGGGCTACATGGGTTCTTGTGGGAGTTTTAAAACATAACCGTGCACACGCGTTTTGAAGTCGTCGTATCAAGCATTGCAATCTCTGCAAAACACAGGAACCATACACTGCAATGCAGTAGTTTAAGTTTGATAACACGAGATTGTCACAAAGTCGGACTCATACATCAATGGAGATATGGTATGTCTGTATTTGCAGCAGGACCCTAAGTTAAATCTGATTGGAAGCTAAAGTTTAACGTCCATAGTATTTAGTACCTTCCGAATTGTGTAGGTAAAAAAATAGTACAAAAAGTAGTAGTAGTAGTAAAAAAATAGTAGTAGGTATAAAAATAGGCTACAGCGAAATTAAATAATCGTCAATTTCATCAAGAATCTCACATCCAAGCCACTAAAATTGCACACCACACTCAGAAAACACTGCGGTCCTTTTATTAAACAACTTTTAAGTAGTACTTGGAGCCTAAGCTAAAAAAAATACAATCACGACAAAAAAGGATGAGGTTATTTCTTTTTTTTTTAATACAAACATTGGGAATAACCATCGACATAAAATGAAAATGAATGAATGACAGGTATCGATTTCCGATTCGTACCGACATTTTTGTATCGATACAACAAGATCCGATAAGGCTAAATGGCTGAGATAAATATGTTTATGTAATAATGAATGTTTTTACTTTCAATATCATGTAGTAAAATTATAGTTTTCACAGACTTTTTGCCTATGGAACAAAAGGTTGTTACTGATTCTTTTATTAGGTGGGTATTGAGCATAATTCGTTCTGCTTATAGTTCCGTGAATTAATGTACCACTAGAATGTGTCGTTTTTTGGTATAATAAGTCCTATTCTGGAGAAAAAATATCAATTCAAATTCATAAAATTACATTGTACATTTATTAATTTCAAATGTTATTTTTTATGTGGCAACTTTAAACTGGGTTTATGATGGCAAACCCATGTCTGTAGCGCGTGCGCATACCCCTCATATGTAGCGGGGGTCAGCTTTATTGCCTGGTTGCAAACTACCTAGAAGGGCAAACTTTTAGAGCTATCAGGATAAGCTAATTATGCAGATGACTAAAGTCGAGCCAGCAAAGAGAGTTTACAATGGTCACTGGCCTGAAGACATTCTGACTACAGAAAAATCAAAGAGGAACATTAAATAACTTAATAGCCTTCTGTGTAGCAAAAAGAAAAAGTATAAGGAAACGAGGTTTAGGTATAAGATTTGCAAAAGTCATCTTTGCCCGGCTTGTTTTGAGGAATGTCATACTAATTATGTAGTAAATGTGACTGATTCTGAGTGTTAATTCTACTACATAAATAGAAAGAAATAATATTTTTGATAAAAAAAGTTATTTTGTTGACTTAAGATGCTGATTATCGCTTTGCCAAAGCGATTAGTCTCAACAATTCAATAATCAGTATGGGTAACATCACTAAAATGCCAAAGGGTCATTGAAGTTTCATTGTTTACAAAGTTTTTTTTAAATCTGGTAAATATAATAGAGATTTGTATTCATAAACCTGTGAATAGGGATATTATTCTTACCTAAACGTGGAAAAAAAAGCAAAAACAGAAAACTGCAATTTAAATTGTTTTATTGTTACACATTTTTTTTATGATTAGACTATGAACAAAATTTTACAAACACTTTGACTTTTATATAATTTAAGAAAGATTATTAGCTTTCAGATTTTTTGTTAAGTTAGTAAGTAGATATAGAGCAAATATACCTACATAATTAACAAAACTTAACAAAACGTTACTTAATATTGTCAGTTGCGCAGAAAATAATGTAACGGTTCGGTAACTAAGTAATGTGTGTACTTGCAACTTCTCTTGCTTGACACTACACCGGGATCTTCTTAGCATCTACCCTACAAACATAATGGTATCACTGTGAAAGCCAAAGAGAAATCGTAATAAGAGTATTAATATAATTTAAGGGCTAAAATACAAACAATTTGAATTAAACGTAAAGTTACTGGAAAAGTACTAATAAAATTTTGATAAGAAATATCATGGTCTGGGCTGAAACATTCGAAAAAGAGTGTCCTGTATTAAATACATCGGACGTTAAACTTTAGCTTCCAATCGGAATCGGATATACAGATATAGATATGGTCCCTCATTCTGTAAAGTACCTTAAGGCGATAAAAACAGACGCGTGCACATTCTAGTATATAGTTCTCGAAGTGAAGACTCACGTCGAAGACAAAACCAAGGTTACGGGCTTCGACTACTCTTCCAATATCAGCACCTAATAATTGATGACAAGATACTGTTTGCAGTGAAAAAATGCTGTTATACTTTTTATTGAATTCCAGGTATGTAAGTTGGTATATAAAGATCGCATTATCTCCAGCAGTATCTATGAAATGCTCATTAAGTAAGTCTGCGTCGCTAAGATGTAAGGGCAAGACATGAACTTTTTTCAGCAGTAACTGAAGATATGAGTTTTTGACCTCGAAGATGTGAGTTTCTTAACGTTTTGTATTCGACTTTATGATCAGGGAGTCCAGATTTTTGATATTTTTAATGTGCTTTCCAGTTTTTTAGTTTTTTAACGTAAAATGTCAAATTATCATTTTTTTCAAGTTTCCCGATGAACTGTAACTTTTATCGTAAACCATTTTTTGTAGATCATGAAATTTTCTACAAAAAATAATTTTTGCTAGATTGAATTGCAAGCAGAATCTTAGTAAAATTATTTTGTTTGCATTTGCATTTATCCGGAACTCGCCAGAAAATAATATGAAGCATCGACTAAATATAGATATACAAAATATGAGATGTAGTCATAGCGAAAAATTTCAATTTATTGATTCAAATAAATTTATAACTAAACCTTATATGACCAATGATAGGTACAATTTGTACAATTATGACCTGCGACAGATAGCATACTCGCTATCATATATTTTATACATAATAGTGAATTCGTTGATTACAACCGCTGCTTCTACCGAGCAGTCACTTTATACTTTGGACTTTGTATTTCCTGATTGAATGAAATTGAGTAAGGTCACTACAATATTCAAAGCAGGTAATATGTGTGACCCTAATAATTTTAGACCTATAGCTATACTAACGCTCAGTAAGTTAAAAAAAATTAATATTATGCTATTACTTTCACTTTACTACTACTTTTTATGGTAATAGTTTAATTAATTTTAAGCAATTTGGTTTCACGCGGGGTCGCTCAACAACCGTTGAGCTCATAAAACACGTATTCAGCGCCGTAGAGGAGTCGTGTGATGCTATTGGTGTCTTTTGTGAATTGTACGAGGCGTTCGACTGTGCGGATCATACTACTCTACTCATGAAACTACACCATTACGGCATAAAAAACCGAGCGCTTGCCTTGATTAAATCATATATTTATAATAAAAAACAGAAAGTTGTAATAAATGGAGAAAAATCATCAGAATTGGCAGTAATAATGGGTGTGCCCCAGGGCTCATTTTTTGGTCCTTTCCTATTTTTAGTATATGTCAATGATTTGCCATCGGTCTTTAAGAATTAATGCGCGGTCATATTGTTTGCTGATGATACTTCCTTCTTATGTAAAATCAAAAGACAAGAAACTGACTATCGAGTAGTAAACAAATGCATCTCCAACACAAAAAAATTGGTTCTCAGCCAATAATTGCTGATCAATGAAAACAAAACTAAATGTGTTAATTTTACTTTGCCAAATCTCAAACATGTAAACACAAATATTGTAGTTAAGAGCCAGGAACTGACTCCTGTAAACTCAACTGTATTTCTGGGGATAACCTTAGACGCCAATTGATGGTTTAGCGAAAAGGCTTGGCTCTGCTGCATATGTTGTTAAAAATATAAGACAAATTTCAAATGAAACAATTGCTCACTAAGTCAGTTTTGGTTACTTCCACAGCCTCATGACATATGGCATTCTGTTGTGGGGGAGTGCTAATGACATCGATACTATATTTATTCTGCAGAAAAGGGCTGTTCGCGCACTCTATCAGCTCGGTCCAAGGGTGTCACTTAGAAGTAAATTTAAGGAAATAAATATTCTTACTTTCCATTCACAATATATTTTAGAAAATTTAATGTTTGTAAAAAGAACACAACCTTGTTCAGAAGAAAAAAAAGATCTGCACAATGTTAACACAGGAGGAATAAATATGCTGGCAGCTCATTATAGTAGGTTTCATAAAGTCACTAACTCATTCATGGGTCAATGTATACGCTTTTATAATAAGGTTCCTGAGGATATCCAAGGTCTCTTCTATTGACAAATTCAAAGAAACTATAAAGCAGAAGTTGTGTGCTAAAGCATATCATAAACTATCCGATTATTTGGATGATAAAAGCCCTTGGGTATAATCCCCTCATTAACAGGATTTTACTAGTATTTGTAAAAAAACATGTGTAATGTGTCTGTTTTTGCTCGTTGAGTTCTTCGTCCCGATGAATATTGTCACTAAAGTACGTCTTCTTATGGTAGCGTCGTGTGACGGGTCGCTCACTTCCCTCTAATATGGTTGAGCAGGGTGACAGGTGCATCCCGCGGTAACTCGTGAGCGGGTGCCGTTTGAGGGTTCATCGTTTGGATACTTGGGGGGAGGGAGACTTGCCGAGCTAACGGATGCCGATAAGAATACCTTTGTATAGTGTAGAGACTATGTAAATTTATTTTGGAAAAAATATACCCGTGAAGTTTCTTGCCAGTTCTTCTTCGCGAAGGTTTTTCTGAACTGGTGGTAGAACAAGTCATTGTCAATGTTGAGAAAAATATATTTCATTTCATTTGGCAATAACTGCAAAGGACCAAATTGCAAACCGCAAAGTGCCGCAAAGGAGCAATTATCGGCGAATTATGGCAACAAACATAAAAATAAGTTTCCTAAAAGACTTTTTCATGAAAAAATAAAAAAAAAATTCGAAACCCGTAAAACGTTTCGAAGACTGTAAAATAGATTTTTTTTTTTTTGTAAACTTAGGATAACTACTTACAGTCAACCTCTATGTAGGCATTACGATGTTTCAACGAGGGTATCGAGGGCACGAGACTTGTTTTCAGAATGTTTTGGTACTCTACTGCGTTACAGGTCCTTCAACAAAATGTAGACGACCCTAACTTTGTGCTGACATGCAGCCCCATATCCTTACCGAACCAAGAAACTTCACTTTTCTTTTTATACAATCGGTGTGAAATTCTTTACCTTTATTTCTGATAAGTCTTTTCCGTACATCACCGATCGTCACATTTAGATTCATCACTCCAATTGATGAACTCCAATAATAAGCAACCAGGAGAGAAGCAGTGCTACTAATATGATTGCAAAAACAATCTAATACAAGACTTTCGACTTTGACCATTTAAGCATTCCACACTGCTTTTTCTCTCTCGTACATTACTGTATATGTCATTTAGAGCGTATACGGAAATACCGAACTTTTACGAATTCACCGAACACTAACTTGGAGTAGTCTTGACGTTCTAAATATTTAATCAATATACAGATTTTTGCTAGTACACATTTGAGTCTTACACAAAAGAATGCCACTTTGACTGCAAAAATATAGCATTTCAAATTCTATCGTTTATGAGATACAACGTAAGAAAGTCGTGGCGCTGCTTGCCTGACTAACACAAGTCAACATAAACTCTGTAATAATTTCAAAAAATAGTTACTTTTCCGGTTTATCACCACTTTATCCTAGACTGAGAAATTGCTGACTAAATAAATTCGACATTTGCTTAAACTGTAGAATACCAGCCACAAACACTCTTATTGGCTCATATTTACTCTCAAACTTCTCTACTTGGCAATTTGTCACTATTATACATAAATTGATAATTTGGTGAGTATCTGATGAAGCAATCCATTTCAAAATTCAAGAGCATGGTGCTACTGGGGTTACTAATACCATTTTGTCACCACATTTAGAAAGCATTTACTATGAAGGTAACGTCTTTATATTTTATAGAACCTCATTGGTCAAACCCATATTTCTGACACATTTTAAAAGCATTTACTATGACAATAACGCCCTTATATATTATAAAACCTCGTCGGCTACAAGACTTCATTCAAGACAAGACATGCAATTGACAATTTTTCTGCATGACGTAGTACTGTATGAGTAGGCCAGCAGAAATTGACCCTAAAAGATAAAACCGCAAAGCTGGACGTAGTTCTGGTTTTTTAGTAGGTTACATGCACTAGTTAGGCTGGTGTGAATTCAAATTTGTAACTTCGATAAAATTGTGCTCGCATGCACACCACGCGATAAAGTGCAAAATGGGACTTTTTTCAACTTATACCTACTCTAAAAGTTATAAACTATGCGTCTTGTGACAACCGAGTTCAGTACTTTTACATAGGTAACCAATTGTGCAACGATAAAGCTCTATATACCTCACAAGGACCAAGCCTTCAGAGATGGTAAATTTTAGCCGCTAATTTACCGGAGCCATATATTGGCAAAATCGCTCGTTCTATGAGAAGAGTCGTTTCAAATAAAGTTTAAACTTAAATTTCTTTTCATGTTAGCACAGAACGAAGTTTATGAGACTAATAGTTCACTCACAATCACTAAAAATCTAACTTCCTATGTGGTATGTTGTAAAATAAATTATCAACAAAGAAGGCAGCTCCACTCTTGACTGCAAGGGTAACTTGGTCAGTTATGTGCCCACTCTTGACGATCTGTCATTCAAAACCAGCTACAATGGCGTTAGATTTGCTTTCCATTTCTGTTTTGGTTAATTTCCGTAAAGGAGATTTTTATCCCTTTAACTCTGGTCGCCTATGCGGAGTAAAGGTATATCTATTGAAATTTTGATTACCGCTCGACTAAAGCGAGAAAATCGACTATGTAAGTATTACTTATATTTCACTGTATAGCATTTATGTATGCTAGGATAGTCTGTAATAGAGAAACTTGTGTAGTCCTTCAAAAAGTATAAGTAAGTTATAAAAGTACGATAGGATTTTATTTTATTTTGTTTTCTAATAATTTTACCTGTTTTCGAGGCTAAAAAATTCTAAAATCAGTAAATGAAAAAAAGGCGTCTATAGAGAATTTGTAGATATATTTTTCAGATTTTAATAATATACAAGAAATAAAGACGTTTATTTTATTACTCAAATAACAATTTCACTGTATATTGTGAGTATATGAATCAAAAATATCTTTATTATTTAAAATAGTGATAGACAGACAGCATTTCAAAGATTTCATTTGTAAAATTTTATTTTTAGCTGTCAAATTCAGCCTACCAAGCTCAAAAATAACTGATATGTAGAGCCATTATTTTAGAACGTTTTATTTACAGTCAATGTTATTTATAATAATTATTGTAGAACCAAAACAGAAACAGAACCTGATTTTTACGTATTTCCACTAATAGCTTACAATTTATTTTTTGCTAATATTGAATAAACACTCGATGTTAAATAATTTAGATCGCTGTAAATGAACAAAATGAACTTTTTAAATCATTTTTCTTCTGCCTCTCTGGCAGCTCTTTCTGCTTCTTCTTGACGTTTTATTCTATTTTCTGTGTGATCAATCATTACAGTCCTGAGATAGCTGTTTGCTGGGAGTTCACACCTAAGCTTCTTTTCGCACTGCCGAATGTATGAAGCTCGACCGAGTCCGTAGCCCACGAATATTGCCGCAATTATTTTTGGAAAGGGCCCAAAGTGTCGATTTCTTGACATCGCACCTACGACAAAACATTCATAGAAGTAAGAGACAAAATGATTGGAAGGAACGTCACTGAACAAAATGTCTAATTTATTTATTAATTTAAGCTTCGTACTCATTGTAATGTACAGGCGGGCTTAATGCCATATGGTTTCGCTACCAGCCAACCAATCTAATCTTACTTCTATGAATATTTCGGTGGCGTCCCAACCAACCAGCCTCAGCAATGTAAGGATTATAAAAATAAAGATAAAATCTTACCAGATTTCACACCGGCATATGTGAGTGAAGCAAAAACTGCGCTAAAGGGTACGCATCGTTTATAAAAGCTTTCTCTGTCACATTCCTCAAGAATCTTTATTTCGTCTTCAGTGAATTCATAGTAGCGCTGAAATGAATGATGAATGTAAATAACGATATAGATATGTTCAATGATATACTCGTTTATAGTAATTTTAGAAAAGCACATACCAGGGGATGTGTAATCTTATGGAGCGGGATACAGTCATCTCCTACACATGATGGTTCACCCCCGTCCCCCGGGTCTTTTTTTCCACTCATAACTTATTTGGTTAGCATTATCATGATTTATGTAATGGGTTTGTAATTTTATCTTTTTTGTAAAATTGCTATTAAAACTAAAATTTAATACAACAAAAACCTTTTGGCTTCATGACGTTTTTGTCGTTGTTAAAATGTAACAATGATCGACAGACGGGAGACCACTGGCAGTTTAAAAAAAAAAGTAAGATTTTTAAATGTTATAAGGTTTATTGTTCACAAAGAAATTTACGTGTATTAAGTTCATCATTAATGTTCTACGATATATATGTATATGGTATCAAAATATTGAGATTCCTGCTGTTTGGTTTTATTGAAACAATGTAAATGCAGGTTAAAGCGTAATTTACTATAATCAATAATTAAAGTCGCGAAAGAACTTCTAAAAACAATAAACTATTAAAATGTACAGAACCATAAAAAAGTGCGAAATTCTGGGATACCTACAAACGGGAAACAATCCTAATATACTATTACGATAATTGCCATTAAACTCCCTTCTAGTTATAAATTTACAGTTGGTATATGGACCCGGTGTACACAGGGTGGTAGGATTAGTACTGAGCATCGTTTCAGGGTCACTAAAAGATTTGAGCGAATATTAACAAAAACACTGAATTTGGTCAAATATTTTTTGTTGATATTCATCTTTTAGTGCCACCTACCGACCCTGAAACGATGCTCAGTACTAACGCTAACACCCTGTATATCACGTACCAGCGATAGCAATGCGATGACAGCGTTCAACGAATACAAAGACAAAAAGTCTTTCTACTGTCTGCTCACAATCCGAAGATTTTAAGGGGTTTTGTGTAAATTCATTCGCCTATTATATATATTACTTTTGATTGTGTAGATGTACATATATTATTTGATATTGTTTGTTTATGTGTATGTTGTGTGTTTTGTTTATTATCACAAATTTACTCTTGGCAACATTTGGCGCATTGGCAGGAATAGCCCGTCGTACCGCATCGAAGACTGGTTAGCATTTTCAATTAACTAACTAGCGCTGAACGTCATAAAATTGTATATATTATGATGTCAGCAATGAAGCGCGACGATTGCAATATAACTGCGCTTTTCTAACGTAATATATAACACTGCAGCCAGTCTGCAACCAGTTACTCGCTGTACCGTACCATTAAATGGTATCTTTGTCAATGTGTTTGTCAGATTTACGGGATCAAAAGAATACACTTATGTAACCTCATTATTTATCATAAAACGAATAATAAGAAACAAAATGGTAGGTAATTAATAATATACTAATATAATATAGCAAGATAACAGTGTAATCATTATTTCATTGGCATAACCAAACTGCGTGGTCCAAAAAAACTGACATGGTAAATAAAAATAAATGTTTGTCAAAATTATGTCAAAATTTTACTTTATGTCAAAAACAATCGAACGAAAAGCCAAGGGCAAGGCCGCAAATTTTGGTATTGTCAAATTAGAATTTTATTAATTTTGTTTTACACCGAATCAGAGGGGTACAATGTTAAATCCCAAGTAAGTTTTATGGTCAAGGAAATGTTGCAAATTCCGGGCGTATTGTCAATAAGAAGTTTTGGTGATGTTGTTGGTGCGTGAGGCGAGGTGGCGATCGACGGCGGCGCAGGTGCTCTTGCTGGCGATGGTGGTGACAGAGGCCGCGGCGGTGGGGCGGCGCTCACACGACTACGACGACCGCGAGGACTATGTCGATCCGCCTGACGATCCAGCGGTCAACACCCCTGACTACGACGATGAAGCAAGTTAGTCTTCCTCTCCTTTTTACTTTTCTACTAAGGGACTGCTGCAGATATAGTAAAATTTTGCAAAGTTACAGTCAAATTAGGTAACTTTAGACATTTTTTACAGTATTTAAGATATTCCATTAATTTATATTTATTACGCCTTTATTTTATTGAATGAACAATGTCCTTTTGAATTGGTTTATTTTTATAACATGATGAATTTACGGAAAAAATAATAGATACGTTACCCACAATTTTCCCCAAAACTCAAACTCAAAGTTACCATGAGTTTTGGGTAACTTTGAATATATTTTTCATAAGGAGCACCTTTAATATTGGAATATTGTATGGTTTGGGTACAATATTCCAATAGTAAATGTATTCCTTATGAAAAATATATACTCATATGAAACAAAGTACACCACTTTAGTGGAAAAATATCGTTATGAGAACTGAGCAACATTATGCACATATTTAAAGTTGCGCATCTTAGTATTTTTAGCATACAGGTAACTTTGAACCATTCAATATTATCCATAAACTTCGATTTTGAACGTACTCAAAACTTTATCAGTTTCACACAATATTTAACATCAAACACGGATAACGATTTCACAATGATAATATATAAACTACATTTTACACGAAAACATACCTGTTTACATTAATTTTTATATATTTTTAATCACGTTTTCAAGCACTAAACACCTCCAACAACTTCACTACGGAAAGGCGGGATATTTTACAAAATTATGACATTGAGAGTTTATTTTTTTACTTCGCATTTGCTACAAAACATTTTGGACATTCGATTAACGCAGTCCCGATATTGAAACATCAAAACATTTCCATGTAAAAACATTATAAATCTTTTTCACAACTTTGTTCAAAGTTTTTCTTTTTTATTCAAAACGGACGTTTGTCTTCTATCTCATCTGATGGAAAGTAACGAAGACGAAGATGTTACACGTCTATCCACGAGATACCTGTTCACTCGACGCTTGAAAGAACTTAAGTTAGACCTCAATTCAAAGTTACCTAACATATACGTACATTTTTGCCAACTTTTATTTACATATTTAAATTTGAGATTTTTGGATTTTAATTTTTTGATGGCTGATGTAAATATTTTAAATTATATTTTTGGGCAATTATCCTAACATTTTATTTAAAGTGAGGCAGAAATGGCTTAATTTTAAACTGTAATTTTCAAAAAGGTATTTATGTTTACAACAAAAATATCGATTCAACGTTAATTAGATCAGTTCGAAAGCATGTAAAGAGGTATAGAAGTCGCCAGAACGCCCGTATCATTCATTCTCGATACGATCGCCGCCCGGTACGGACGTTCCAAGACCACTCCGATTGATCGGTCTCTTCCCGTTATTCAGTGGCGCTCAGTTTACTGACGTCATATATAGCGTGTTGGTGCCGTGATACGGTTTTTCTGGGTTTTCTTACTCCCTCCGAGCGCTATCGAAGTGATTTTTTCTTTGCGACTAAGTCTCTCAGTTTTAAAAGTGCTGTGCTGTGTTGTGCTTGTGCTGAGTGCTGTATGTGCCCAGCGTAAAGTATTTTGGTTTTAGTACAAAGGATACCTAACGGTGACAACTGAATTTGTACTGATCCAGTCCTTTTATTTTATTTATTTTTCATTTCCACTATTTTATTTATTTACTCTCCTATTTTCATATTTATCTTTATCATATTTGTGTCTTTTCCGTGTACATTTGCCCTTTTTGTCGGTAAAGGTTGACCGTAACGTGGTCAGCTGCGTACCCTTTTTAGGTTTCTAGGTAACGGCCTTCGGCGAACTACGGTTAGTTATAAGTTATTTTCCCCAGCCCCCCTACCGCTGGTAGGGAGGTTAGCCGCTAGGGTTGCTAGGTCTGTTAGGAACTTCAGGAATCTTTTATTCTTTTATCTCGGTATATCTTATTTCTCGGTATCCGCGTCTGATGCGTCGTCGGACGCCGCAACCTTAACCGGCTCTCCTGAGCCCCCATTCCAGCTAGTCACCAAACGTCCTAAGAAGCGTTCGAAAAAAGCCGCGGTGTCTTTAACACCCGACCCCGCGCCGTTAATGTCACTGCAAATGACCGCGACCCTGCTGGTTCCATCCAAGCCAGCAACGCGCTGCGCTCCTCCGCCCCTCTTCCTCCGCGAAAAAGCGCGCTGGACCGCGGTTTCTAACTTGTGCAAAAAGCACAAAATTAATTACGTTAAAGAGGCAAACGCAGGCAAAACTATAAAAATTCAAGTCGCGACTATTGACGACTTCCACGGGTTCACTAGGCTCTTCTCAGACAAATCGCATATCACACCTACGCCTTCCCGGAGGAGCGTAGGATCCGCGCACTATTACGGGGCGTCCCGTTCAAGCTCGCGAACGACGATATCTTGGAGGACCTTAAGTCCCAGGGCTTCCCGGCTGAAGCAGTGCACAAGATGCACTTTAACCACGTTACGGTAGACGTTTTCCTCTCACCCTCGTCATGCTATCCAACACTCAAGGGAGATCTCGATCATCGAGCGTCCAAACCCTCGCGGGCACCCTGGGCAATGCCACCGTTGCCAGCTTTACGGCCACGCAGCGGCTAATTGCTCAGCCCCTCCCAGGTGCGTAAAGTGCCTAGATCCGCACATTTCGAAGGAGTGTCGATTGGCTATGACTGGTCATCCGACCATCATCATAGCTTCAATCTACATACTTAGTGGCACCATACCGATCCGCAGCGACTTTGAGGCCATTCTCGCCCTCGGCCATTCAGTCATTAGGTTCGGAGATTTTAACTCCAAACATACTGACTGGACCAGCCTATCGACCAACCCCGGCGGTATCGCTCTCCTTGACATCACTGAGCAACTCGACTTAGACGTCATCTCTCCCGTCACTCCCACTCACTATCCCGACAACGCGAACCACTCTCCTGACATCCTTGATTTTGCAATCGTCAAGATCTCAGGTCTATCGAACCGCTCGATGACCTAGGCTCTGACCACCGCCCCATCTCTCTCGTGCTAGGACCGCCTAACGATAAAGTTACATCTCCTAAGACCTTTACCAATTGGAAAGGCTTTAAAGATACCTTAGTTTCAGCCCTAGAGACCCTGAACTCTCCACTCACAATCTCGCCCGACCAATTAGATTGCCCGGATAAAACAGACTCGTTAGTCAATTCCCTCACTGATGCTATCAACTCAGCCATCAGTGATAACGAAAGGATTGCTAAGCAAGGCAAACCCACGCTTCCCTAAGCCGTTAGCAATCTTATTAAAGCTAAGAACGCGGCTCTCCGGAAGCCAAGCTCTATCCTACGCCCACCTATAGATTAGCTGCGAATCAGCTTCAACGTAAAGTTACGTCTTGCCTCGCGAAACTCCGAGACGTTCAGATGAACGATCTCATGGAGAATATCTCCCCGTCCCACCAAGCGTACTACTGTATGGTGCGAGCCTTACGCCTAGACCCCGCCTCTCACGTTCCTCCTCTCACTCGTCCCGACGGCACTACCGCCTTCGAAGACGAAGAGAAAACCGAATGCTTCGCTGACAGCATTGCCTCACAATGCTCACCCAGCACTTAACCCGCGGATTCCTCTCACATCCAGGCGGTGGAGGACGAAGTCCTACGCAGAAGCTTTCTCCACATCACCGCCAACCCCGTCACAGTGACTAATTATAAAATCTCTCTTCTCAATATACGTCACAAATCCAAAAAGAATCCGGGTGAGAATGGAATTTCCAACCACGCACTTAAGCACCTGCCTCAACAGGTGCTTACCTTGTTAGCTATCATTTTCAATGCCTGCTTGGACCTTAGCTACTTTCCAAAGGCTTGGAAAGAAGCGACAGTCATAGGCATTCCCAAGCCGGTTAATCTCTGAATATCCCGGCTAATCACAGACCCATCAGCCTCCTCAAGGCCATGTCTAAACTTCTCGAGAAGTCATACTCTCTAGAATGCGGAACCATATGTTTCAACTCTATAAAATAGGCTAACCGGATCGCCTAGTCAGGATAATAGCGTCGTTTCTCAAAGACCGAACGTTTCGCTTTAAACCTGAAGGCACGCTTTCCGCGCCCCGTCCCATAAAGGCTGGAGTCCCTCAAGGCTCAGTCCTCGCTCCTCTGTTGTACACCGTGTACACCAACGATATTCCTATCATGCCGAAAGGCATCGAACTCGCCCTCTTTGCCGACGACACCGCCCGTTATACCGAAGGTCACAGTGTCCCGCAGCTCTTCACCAGACTTCAAAAGGCCGTAAACGCCCTCGGTGTATGGTTTCAAAAATGGCGCATTGATGTGAATCCAGACAAGATTCGACCCCAAACGCTATCGTCCCGCTGACGACCCCCACGTTCGAATGTTAGGCATTCCCATCCCCTGGAAGCGCAGTACTAAATACTTTGGCGTCACCTTAGACCCGACGCTTTCTTTCAAGCCACACATCGATAGAGTATCGAAACTCGCCCGTCTTAGGCCGCCTAAACAGTATGTTAGGTAGAGAAAGTAAAATGTCCTTTAGAAACAAACGTACGCTCTTTAAGACCTGCGTTAGACGCGTAATGACATATGCCTCGCCAATGTTTGCCCACGCCAAACCCTCCCTCCTGCACAAACGCACCTTGGTTCGTGCAAACGGTGAATGGAAAGAAAACATGAAAGTGGAAAGATGGACTTTAGTACAAAAACGGAAGACTAAAAATGGCTTTAACAGGCACAGCGTCTACTACCACCGGAAACTTTAAAGCAGCAGAGTCTTTAATTCCTTTTTTTATCCAATGTAGACAGACAAGTGAGAGCGATACAAACTAAAACAAAGGCTAAAAATTCTAAAAAATATTTGAGAATTTAATAATAGGTCTTTACCTATGAAACTGCCGTTTTGCCGTACTGGCCATTTCAAATGAAAATATTTTTTTTTTGACTGATAATTCTAATTTCAAATTAATTTTATTTGACAAACATGGAATTCTTTTTCTAAAATCGTCGTTTGTTTAATAGTTAGTGTTTTGTTTTCAACGCATTCGAACATTTTTCGTCATCATGGATAAGTTAAAAATTCGAGTAATTATGGAGTGTGAGTACCGTCGTGGCAGCAAAGCGGCACAAGCGGCACGCAACATCAACGACGTTTACGGAGCGAACACTACAAACGAACGCACCACCCGTTATTGGTTTACCCGCTTCCGTTCTGGAAATTTTGACCTGAAAAATGAACCCCGTGGTCGTCCGAAAACTTTGGTCGACAATGACGAATTAAAGGCAATTGTGGAAGCTGATGAAACTCAATCCACGGCTGAATTAGCAGCAGCTTTCGACGTTAGCATCAAAACAATATTGGTCCATTTGCGTCAAATTGGCAAGGTAAAAAAGCTTGACGAATGGGTACCCCACGAACTCAATGACCGCTAGCGCGAAGTACGCGTGGAGACGTGCCTTGCACTGCTCTGCAGGCATACAAATGAAGGAATTCTGAACCGCATTGTTACTTGTGACGAGAAATGGATCCTGTTTGACAATCGTAAGCGCTCAGCAAGTTGGTTGGACCCTGGTTCAGCACCCAAACAATGCCCTAAACGAAAAATTACCCCTAGAAAAGTGATGGTCACTGTTTGTTGGTCTAACGCGGGTGTAATTCATCACAGCTTCTTGCCAAACGGGACAAGCATTACTGCAGATGTGTACTGTGAAGAACTGAACACAATGATGGAGAAGCTCGCACGTCTCCAACCAGCTTTGGTCAATCGTTCGGCTCCACTGCTCCTGCACGACAACGCGCGACCTCATACTGCACAGCAGACGGTCTCCAACCTACAAGAGTTGGGGTTGGAAGTTCTCCGTCATCCGCCGTACTCACCGGACCTTGCGCCTACAGACTTCTACTTTTTCCAGAATTTGGACAACTTCTTGGCGGGAAAAAAATTCAATACCCGAGAGGCAGTACAAAATGCCTTTGAAGAATTTGTTGCCTCCCGTCCAGCTGATTTCTTCAAGAAAGGCATCAATAAGCTACCAATGCGTTGGCAAAGATGCATTGATTGCATGGGTGATTAATTTGATTAATAGAAATAAAAAATATATAAAAAAATTACGCTTCATTTATTTCGTGAAAAACGGCAATTTCATAGGTAAAGACCTAATATGAAAACGGAAAATTCGTACAATGCATTTAAGGTTTTTGTATTGAAACCTAAACTTACTATGTTTCTTAGTGATGATCTGTGGCTTGAAGGAATTACTTTTCGGCGTTTTAAACACATTGTTACTCATGAATTTATTAGGTGATTACATAAGAATGGTGTGCATTTTCTGCACGTATTAATTCAAAATACAAGGCCCCGCTGGAAAGGCAAAACTTTCTTGCTGATTTTCTCCTGTCCTATTAAAGATGCCTTGGAGTCGATACATAAAACGAGAGGTACTTTGGGACAAGCTACGATCAGTACCATTTTTATTTTTTCTGAGCGTAATACAAGCGAGGGCCCCGCTGGATGGATGAGCCGATTTATAGTAATTTCCATCTAAATGGTTGAGGTACATTGGACCTTGTTAATAAATTCATGAGGTACATTGAACAAGCAAAGCATTGCCACAATTTTTTTTGGTCTGGCTCGAGTGGACCCGCTAGGAATAAACACTTCCATTTATGTTTTCACGATAGAACATTTAATTTATACGGCAAAGCGCGGTTACTACAGTTAAAAGAACTTCTGCATTAAGCGCAGTATTTGGTTTATTGGCGGGGCCTGGACTCGTATCCAGGGTTAATGCACCGTAGTAGATACACAATTGAAATTTTCATATTTTGCATTTTTATTATGTATCATGTGTAGTCGTTAAAATAACAGATGTTAAATGTAATAAAAATCCACCTGGAAAGTAGGGAATCTTGATAACATTATTTGAAATTCTTGACAAAAATAAAATGGACAATCATTTTGACAAACTTCGTAATCACTTCACATGTTTTCAAAACACCATCCCTATTTGAATTAACTTGTCAATGCCCGGTTAGCGCAGATGGAAAAGCGTTAAGACTGTTTTATTTTGTTGTTTGGACTCAATAAGTTCGAATCCTGTTCAACTGAACAAATTTATGTTCAGCGAAGTTTGGAGTGCGCGATAATGTGTGTGCGTGGTCAGCTAATGTTGGAATTTTAGTTATTGTTGTTCCTGTTGAGTCACTTATGCCCTTTCTGCACTAAACTCTACGAAGCATAGACTTAGGTCACGCCTAAACTAAGTCACACATCGACTTACTCTACATTGCTCTGCACTAACCAGTTTACGTTAAGTGACTCCTAGAACGATTGTTGCCTCTAACAAAGTGGACGAAAGAACGAAAAAGTCTATTTTGTCTTTAATTTTGATGTATGATTTGATTTTTCTTGTCACTTGTCCTGCCTGACGGTTTATTTAACCTTCATATACCTGCGCGTCGGTCTGTGAGACCGACGAAGTAAATTTTCTTTCGTATATGTTGCCGCGATCGTATACGGTGCCAATTGGTCTGTGAGACCGCCGCGAATACAAGTAATGACAATGGTATAAAGTATTGTGGGAACTTGTGTAGCTCAGGATTCTTCAATATACCAACAAACACTGAAGGAAAATGGAATTTTCGCGTTGGAGATATGATGATTCATGTATTTTTTTCCAAAAGGTGACTCTTTGGAAAGATATAATGCGGTTCAAATACTGTTAGGATACGACCTTTTGGAAGTGCGTTACGTTACGCGACAGTAATGACTTGTAGGGTCAGAAGAATAATATTAATCAGTTAATTTATTTTTTCGCAAGTATCAAGGCAACTAATAAATAAATAATAATTAAATACAGATACTAGCTAAGGCACATAATGAGAAGAAAAAATAGAGTTAATCTTCTAAATCTTCTACTCCACTGATAGCCTCTTGTTCACTCACTGAGCTGTCTTCGTGTGAAATTTCAGAATCTTCAGACTCAGTATTCTTTATCCAATCTTTTAGTAGGTATGGTTTATTTCTTGACGACAATCATCAGCTGTGATTGATTGTAATGCCTCTAAGGTTAAACTCTCGATCTTGCTTTCTAATTCATCGATATTTTTTTCCGGAACCCTTTGCTTGACAAAGTCCCACACATATTCGATTGGGTTCCAGTCGCACTTGTATGGTGGAAGCCTCACTACTTCGTGACCATGACTTCTATCATATCCTGTTTTTTTGAGTTCTGTTGAGTTCATTCATTTTGTTTCAGGCAACGTAAATAACGCGCTCTCCACGCCTGTATTTGAGGTCTCTCAATGAAAGCGACTCTCGTCTGCTTAAACCTCTTGAAACGGAATCCTAAATCTTCCATAAGTACTCTGCGCAATTTTGATTTACTGCCTGTGTAATCTAAGTCTCTCTGAGCAACTGCAAGTATTTTTTTCAGGGTTTGAATCTATTTTTTGACCGTATAAAAAGAATGGATAATGTTTCTCACAGCTGGCAGTCCAAGGCTGTTTTTAATTGTTTTTTTACAGCGTGGCTTTCTTTTTGGTGTTCTTATTTTTGACTAGAAGCCACAGGGTCTTTTCTTTCACCCCGTACTGTGCTTACTGTATTTTTGTTTACACCTATGGCCTTGACCACGCATTCGGTAATATTATTGTTCTTTAAGAGGGTGGGTAATTTCCAATAATAACTGTCTCAAAATCACTGTTTCTGACTTGTCGGCAGTGTCTTTTAACAAATAATTCAATATTTTTACACGGCTCTTTTTACAGCTTTGCTAACAGTACTAACAGGCGTCAGTCGACGTCATTTGCCGCTCCATTCCAAAAGGTCCTATCCTAACAGCATTTGAACCGGTTTATATTATTGTAATAATTGTAAAATTTTTCTAACTAGTGTATTCGCATAACTTTTTGAACGCCGTGGTACCTATGCTTAAGTTCTTGCTTAATGTTAAGACCTGGAAAATCAGTGTCCTAAAGTCTTGAGGTACAGGCATTGACTTAAGTTTAGAACGCTATTATCATTGCTAAGCACGTCTTAGAGACTTAAGTGTCAACTTAGGAGCTGTCAAAGATTAGTTCAGATGGGCATTATACGTGGTGCAACGTTTATCAATTTTTGGGATTTTAAATTATCATCAACTTTTGGCATACTCGACCTCACAAAAATAAGGTATAAAAATAAACTACTATAGACATAACAAAATAAACGACACAAAACACTTTCATTTTGTTTTATGGAAATACTGATAATTTTTGCAGAGCAATAGAACTTCAGTTTTAAATATCTTTTTAAATATTTTTTCATGGGTAGAACTAATCAGCGAACTAATTTGAAATACATCTCTTTGCACAGCATGATACGACGATTATATTTATTGACCTGCACAATTAAACTAAAATGACCATGTTTTTTTTCAGCCAAAATGGAAAAATCTGTAGAAAAGCAAGATGATGCAGACGCATGGTCAGCATCTGGGATGAATGATGATAGATCAGAACTTGAAGCAGATGTAGACGATACACAAAAAGAACTAAATAGTAAAAGTAACATAGATAAATACGGTGCTAGATATAAGTCTAAAGAATTAACCAAGAAAACCAAATCTCATTCAAAAGTTAAATCTTCAGTGGGCATCAAAGATCGTGGCAAGAAACGGCCACGTAAGAAAATCCGCGTAAATGATTTAGATTCTGAAGATGACGACGAGAGCCAAGAAGTTGTAAAACTAGCCAAGAAAATTCGAAAGACAGACAAAATTGAGAACAAAAAGCATGATTTTAAAAAGAAGTCAACCGATGATTTGGATGATAGTTATGATCGGTCTAGTGAATACGAGGGAGATGTGATCAGAGATGCAGGTAGACCTAAAATCAAAGAATTAGACGAGCAAGAAATAGATGATGGAATCGATGTCCAGGATGAAGAGAACAGTATGTCCAAGGATGTGAATCGTGAACACAAAACGAGGAAGAGGCTATCTAATAAAGAAGATTATGATGACAGTAAGACGGGTTCCATGCCAGAATATAAACGTCCTCTGAGAAGTAAGTAAATATATTTATTTTTTATTTATTTTTGACTTGAAGCTGTGTAACTAAGCTTACATAGTCGTCAAGTTATCTCTTTGGTTTTTTATTGACGAAATGAGAAATAATGTTTTTTCAGCTATATAATATGTTATCGCGTTAACTTACTTTTAACTGTTCTCTACGACCGACAGCGCTCTGAACTCAGTTGTAACTTGCAAATAATGATGAATTAGTAAACCGTGCCTTTATTCATTACTGGGACATAGGCTTTATTATAGATAAAGTCTACCTGTATCGTGCTTCTTCATGAAATAAATAGTACCTTTCAAACAAAGGAAAGTTATTCCAAGACACAGAGGAGTGCTTCCGTTGCTTAAACATGGTTCGCAAACTTCTCTTTTTCATAGCAGTATGAGTATTTTATATAAATTTAAACTTTATAACTTCACGCTTTCCTGTCCGGGTTTCGACTAACGGGCAAATAAGATTTTATTTCTTGTGGTACGGGTCCCTAAAATACGGATTTATAAATACGGTCCAGCGGGGTACTTAGTTTATATCTAGAAATGTTTGCACTCATGCATTCTTTTGTGCAACTATTCTTAATCCTAATTTATACTATAAATGCGAAAGTAAGTTTGTTTGTGTAATTTTATGTTGCAATATCTAATTTAGCATAAACGTTGTCATGGGTACTGACAAGAATATTTCCAGCAGTACGAGCCGCACGAGTAGACTAAAAGGTACTGCAACTGTGCACACTGCCTTAGAGCTTATCACAACCCAATCACAGTTAAACTAAATTAGTCAGTGAGATATCACTCTACTAGATCATTTTCTTTAACAGTTCAGTTATAGCTGTTCCTAGGCTAAGTGTAGGATTTTTTCCCTGTGAAAAATTTGTAGTTCAAATTTAGGAATTTCATTATGGTGCAATGGCCACTTGCTGTATGTCCTATATTATTTTTAATAAGGATAGACAGATTTTTTTATCAATAATTAGCATTGCCCTCTAGTAGAAGTGTTGATAAATTTATTAGAAATGATCTTTTCAAATTTAAGATGTAGCACTAAGGAAAAGAAAGAAAAAGGGACGCCCAGCTACTATTCCGGATTATTATGTAAGAGAAGCTAATGAGACTGAGCAAAGGAACGAAAAAATAATTGATGACGCTAAGCTTAATAAGATCGTTAATAAAAATTTTCTTAATCGGCTCAAAGACATTCAGAAATCAAAACGACCAAAAAGACCTGGTAAAAAAAGAATTAGACCGAAAACTAAGCCAAGTGAGCTTGCTACGGCAAAATCTTTAATGAAATTAAATAGGTCCCTTGCTGAAGGACAAGGCAGTAAGCAGTTTCTGGATACTTCTTCCGCAGAATTGGCAACCAGGCAAGAAGACAAAATAGGTGTAGTGCCGTGGGAATTACTATCAGTTGTACCTCCCTATGAAAAAATACTTAAAAAAAAGCCACAGTCATCAAGAAAGAAGGTCAGTAAAACAACTAACACCAGGGATATTTACCCTATGGTAAGACGACCAGAATCATCAAAAGAAGCTAAATTTAGTGAAGAAGTTGGGTCAGTTGAAGAAATGTCAAGAGATAAAATATCAAGCGATGAATCACCAGAAATAATGCCATTAGAAGAAATAAGAAAGGCAAAACTAAGCGATGAAATATCGATAGACGACGCAATAAGCTACGGACGGGGAAAAGTGCCTAAAGAGAATTCAATAAAAAACCTGTTTAAAGATTTATTACTTCGGACAAGCACCGAGGCAGAATTTTTAGAAGATACAGTGAAAGAATCTATGGAGGATACTACATTAATAACTGTGACAGAAGTCGCAACTACATTAAATGAACCACCATTACTGGAAGATCCACGTCATGAAGAAAGTTTAAAGTCAATTTTGCTAAAAGAAGCTGTACTAAGACAAGGCGATACAAAGGAACCGGTTACGCTATTTACGAAATCAGTTACAACGCAGTTATGGTCGAAAAAAGAAATCAAGGCACAATACAAGTCTCATCGCAGACAGGCACGGCAAATAATACGCCAGCGAGTGCTGACAGGTGAGCTACCAATCCCGCTTGGCGCTGACGATGATACCCTTATCTGCGACAGAATCGATGTAGCCTTGTTCGATTCCACATCTGCTTTCAATTCTCAACTTTTTACCACTGTACTAAGCTTGCTTTTCTGCCTAATCATATATTGAAGGTGCCCCGAAAGCCGAAGGAAGTCTACTTATTTCGGAAACGATTTATTTATTCCAAGGATGTACATAAGTAGTAATTTGTACAAAAAATGATAACAAGTTTGAACTTGGGCCGTAGTTTATAGAAATTTTTAATTGGATGACAGATTATGAATTACATTCCAAAGTTACAGCTTTGTTAAGCTTTTTATTATTTGTTTAATTTGCTTTATTATTGTTACTGAATTTTATTTAGTGAAAAATAATAAAATTGTACTTTTAAAGCTTATTTATTGGTTTATGCGGGTTTTGTCTAAAGATTTTGACTGTACCAGTTATGGTTTTTATTATACTCACTTACTCCCCATCTTTAATAAAATATGGAATAATTTGGAGCAGAACCGGTAAACTCAAATGTTACGCTTCTCTTGGAAATCCTTTTCTTCGATCTGTCTAAGGAATCTATCAAATTACCTTATAGTCATTACAGTCTTGGCCTTTTTGTATACCATTAATCGTTACTACTCACAGTGCATCGTCGAAGGGTGGCACCCTTTATTCCCAGTGGTTCTAATTCTAAATGTACTACCGAATAGTGGAACAAGTAAGAACATTATTACCCAATAGTTCTACGTTTTATTTTAGACAAAAATATTCTAAAAGACAAAAAAAAACATAATTTTTTACGCAACATTTAAAAAACATGATAAATCGTTTGTATCATGTATAATCAATTAAAACCACTACATAGTAAATAATTAAAATTGTTTTATTGTAATATTATTTTTTCGTCATACAATCACTTAATCAAAATCAACATCGTATTAAATAAAAATCGTATAAAATTCTTCTTATTCTAAAACTTTTTATTAGTAAATGAAACAAAAGTAAACTGTCATGTCACCTCGACAGATTGTATTAGCAACAGTTGTGGTTTCGGTTTATTTAAATCTAATGGTCGGATTAAAATGAGCAGTGAAGAAATCCAAATAATTAAAAGGGGTTCGTTTTGTTACTATCGGGGTATCAATTTTATGAACAACGTGTGCAAGTGGAGATGTAGAAAATACAAAACATTGAAGTGTCCTGGAGCCGTAACCGTGAATACGGGAAGCATTTACATAATGTTATCGTATCATACTAATCATATCAATATCGCAAAGTGGGAACAAAGGCAATTGGGTGTATAGTATGTATGTATTTATATTATGTGTGTTTCATTAAAATGTGGTGTATATACGGGTAGCGTCACCGCATAAACGATAGTGTAGAAGGATGGCACCATAAAATAAATAACGGAATTAACAAAAACGAAGGAAACTTGTTACGATTATTGCACATCCTGTACGATGACTCATTACTATCATCATTACGTAGAGATAGGCAACAACATTTTCCTTAGACATCACAATCAGAAAAACGCAAAATACATTATATTGATGCAGATGATGTTATTATAAATGCACAGATGCAATTAATAGCCGGCGATATCACTGTTGGGCATTTTCTGGAAAAGATAAGATAAAAAAATGACAATTGATTTTTTATTGAGATCATGAAAGACATAAATAAACAAATTTTTGTTTACGAGGGTGGACAGACAAGGTGTCTGCGAGATGGGTTCCGCCACTCCTTTCAGTTGAACAGAAACGAACTCGGGTCACGATTTCTATAGACTGTTTAGAGATTTTTCAAGCTGATCCAAACGAATTTTTGGCAAGGTTTGTTACTGTGGACGAAACATGGGTTCATCACTATTTTCCTGAATCCCAACAACAATCCAAACAATGAAAGAGACCCGGATCTCCGACCCCAAGAAAGCCAAGGTGTGTTTTTCAGTAAACAAGGTAATGGCATCGGTTTTCTGGGATTCTAAGGGTGTCATTTGGTTGATTACTTAGGAAGAGGTCAAACTATAAATTCTGCATACTACTGCACACTATTACGTCATTTACGTGAAGAAACAAAGTCTTAAAGACCAGGATTGTTAACCAAGAAAGTTTTGTTTCATCTGCAGAATCAATTGCTCGAATAGTGATTGTGGTTTCAAATTGCTTCGTCATCCCCCTTATTCACCTGACTTGGCACCTTCTGACTTCCACCTGTTTCCAAAACTAAAAAAAAACACTTAGATGGAATGAAATTTTCTACCAATGAGGAGGTCAAAGTGGCCGTAGATGCCTTTTTTGAAGACCTTGACGAGACCTTCTATTTAAATGGCATCAAGGCTTTGGAGGACCGCTGGACTAAGTGCTGTGACCTAGGAGGAGAGTATATAAATATAAAATATTGAGTAGAAAAATAAATATAAAATATTGCATTATTCTTGTGTTTTCTTATTTAAAAATAATATTACAATAAAACAATTTTAATTATTTACTATGTAGTGGTTTTAATTTATTATATATGATACAAACGATTTATCATGTTTTTAAATATTGTGTAAAAAATAATGTTTTTTTTGTCTTTTAGAATATTTTTGTCTAAAATAAAACGTAGAACTATTGGGAAATAATGTTCACTAGTTCCACTATTCGGTAGTACATTTAGAAGTAGAACTACTGGGAAAAAAAGTCCCATTAGTCCTACGGTAGAACTATTCAGTAGAACTACTGGGAGTAAAATGTGGGCACATGGTTAAGGCACTCGCTTCTCGATTTTGAGTTCGCTGGTTCGATGAAATGCACCAATGAGTTTGTACAACTTGTACATACAGCCAACTGCTTTAACGGCGAAGGAAAACATCTTAAGGAAACCTACGTACTTAAGTAATTCTTTTGAAGGTGTGTGTAAAAGTCAGCCATCCCGCAATAGACAAGCGAGGAGACTATAAATTGCCGAATACGTGGTTGGATGAAGCTGAGGTCCCGACAAGCGAGGAGACTATAAATTGCCGAATACGTGGTTGGATGAAGCTGAGGTCCCGACAAGCGAGGAGACTATAAATTGCCGAATACGTGGTTGGATGAAGCTGAGGTCCCTGCGTGGGACTGTTAATGCTGTCGTGACTAGTTGTGCACTTGTGAACTTGTAAACTAATTAATCCATGTCATCGATTTATAATTAATGTACGAAAATGTGATGATGCACGAACTATTTTCTCTTGTAGGATATATTGATTACATAATAATATATTGATTTTGAAAAGCTGCAATACTCCGGTTAAAATTACGCAACATTCTTATTGTGGTTTATTTGACTGGAATGAATGTACCTATATTGTTTATTTGTATCTCTGGATTCATCAGTCAGTTTTGATAAATATTTGATTGTAAAAAATTACTATGATATTCCAAGAAACAGAAAAAAGGACTGTAGAAGAAAAGGTCGCAAACACCAAGATTAGTGTATGAACAGGTGTGCAATATCAATATTTGATCCGAATATTCAAACTTACGTAATTTGGCAGACCCCAATTGAAAATGTAAAAAGTCTTCAGAGGGACGTTTTGATTTTGATTATTATTATTTACAAACCATATATTTATTTAAAAAGATCAGATACCGGACAACAATTGCGTTGTTGGTCAACCTATTATATTACAACGTTACAATTTTGAGTTTTATTTAGGCCCAAGTAACAAGTGTATTTTCAGTTGGGGACTGCTGGTGGCATAGGAAAATTATAAAAGTAGTTGACTAAAAGTAATGTGTTCCTTGTAGCTACGTCGGCGAAGCTATCAAGCGCTGCGAGTTTTGCGGAACGTGAGTTACGGGCCCTGCTCGGAGCGCGCCGGCAGCGCAAGGAGGCTCCAGGGGCGCCCGAGGGCAGTGAGGACGAAGACGATGTTAACAAAGACAGCGATGACCACGGGAGTGGCAACGGCCTAACTGAAAGCAATGACAGTGGTAACAGTAGCTTGCGCGCTAGCAGTAAGTCGTCAAGTGAGAGCGAGAGCTCGCCGACGCCACCTCCAACGCGGCCGACGCCCCCCCAGCGACCCCTCGCCTACGCTAACACCAACTCCAAGCCGCCGCCGACTTTCGCACCACGCGCCGTCGAACGCGGCATGAACGATGAATGGCATACTGTCGTGGAACTTAATAAAACCACAACTACACATGTGTCACATACTGTTTACATTATATTTTTAGTGCTAATATATGGCTTACAAAGATATAACCTGATCTTTTTACTATTTTTAAAATTGGAATATTTACAATTGGGGTCTGCCGAATTCCTATATGTTACGCATAGACTTTGAACAATGGTATAATTTAGGAAATATCTTCACGATGTCCACCAAACAAAGCTTTCTGGAGATTTTTTGAAATATATTTAAAAATATATTTTAGATCTTTGGGGGCATTTTTTAAATAAGTATATAATATTGTATAATATTCAAAAATAGGGTAAAAATCGAATCTGCTGGATGTCTTTCTTCTATGTCTGATGTAAAATAGTAGTTTGATACATATTTTACTTTATTTTTTGTCTTCCACCTGATGGAAAGTGCCGTGAAGATGAAAATGTTACACGCCTGTCCAAGAGGTATCTACTCACTCTGATTTTGACGATTCCAGGACGATATGTTAAATTATTTATAATGTAACAACTCTCGTTTGTGTGAAGGGAACTTCAATAAATAAAATAAAACCTGTTTAAAATTTCCAAATTTTTTAAATAATGTATTTAGATAGATAAAAAGCGTTATTGTTACTTCCGACACACAAACATTACAAAAAAGAAATATATACATTAAAATCACAAACAAGACGATTACATAAAAAAATAACAAAATTGATTATTATCACTAAACGAGAAAACAACAAAAGTATAATGCATGTGTGTGGCAGCAGAGCAAAATGCCATAGCTCAGCGGCATCAGCTCAGGGAGCCAGTATATCTTGAAAGGGATTTAAATACGAAGGTACTCACACCGAACGTTTTTTTAAACATTTTTGAATAAAATATAATTTTGTCATGTATGGATTTCAGGAGCAACAATAAAAGTTCTTTTATTTTAATTTTAGCAGTTCACATCTAAATTTTTTTGATGGCTCCCTATACAATGATTGCTATACAGGGCGTCCCACAGCTATGCCACATGGAGGGCAAGTACCTTGAATATTGTAGATGGAACATTTTACTGACAGAAGACATTATTTTAATTAAAAAACAATTTAATCTGCATTCATAGATTTTTAAATAATTACATTGTTGAAACGGGAATCGAGCCCGCTACACGAGAAAAAATGTGTGAATGTCCTGTGGATTGAGTGAGCATCCTTCAGAAAAAAATTAAAAAATTAGTTAAATATAAATTAGTTCAACTTTTAGTAAAGTATTTTACTACATATCCACCATCAAATATTTTATATTCGTAGTCTGTTTTTAAAGATATTCGATTGTCACCCTAATGATGTATTTACACTAGAAAAATTAAAATTTATTTATTTTTATAAATTGTTTATAAAAATAAGTTAGCATTGGTTTTATTAAAGACTAGTATATAAATAATATATGTTAAATTAATACTTTCACTGATTTCATTGGTAGTTTGTGAGAACTGATTGAGCGCACGTTAAATAATGTTTATCTTGTTTTATCTTTTTACAAATACAGAAATTACTTTTACAAATTGTTTTAGAACTTTTACTAACAACATAATTTTTTGATTTTTTTTCCGAAGGACACATTTGTTTGACATTTTTCTCCCAAAAACCGCATACTTCCAAGTTTGAAATAAATATTTGATTTGTAGTACAGAGAAATAAAAGGAAGGACTGAGGGCCCAAACAACCGAAGATCTTGGTTTCACATATTTTCACAATTTATAAAAAGCGCATTGGTGTAGCGCACAGCAGCTGTAACTAAACAGTGTGGTTTATATTTCGATCCAAACTATTACAGTGCGAGGAAAGCTGGTATTTATTTTTATTTAAATGGTCTCTTATTTAATTATATACATGATTTTGGAATTTTTTAAAGAGTTTGGAATTATGACTGTAGTAAAACTATGTTTTTGAAATGTGCATGTAGATTGAGTGATCCTCTCTTCAATTGTAACAAAAATTGAGGAAGGTTTAGTAAAAAATAGTTAAAAACATTACGGCAAAGTAAAAAAATTTGTTTAACCTGAGATAAAATGATATGGCCAATAGAGTGGATCACTCAAACCGCGCGCTTTAAAAACATCATTATGTATATCTCAGAATATACAGCCATTGCACTTTTTATTTTAATGTTGGAAAAAGGTTCAAAATTGTTAAAAACTAATAACAATTTCAGAATTCACTGGCACGTCCCGTTCCAAATTTATAACGATTAATTTGGATCACTCATTCCGCACCACACAGGCCGTACGAGTGCTCGTAAAAATCATTACTATATACTTATTAAATACGTATTATTTTTGTTGTATAATATAATTAAACCCAAGGGTGAATTTGTTAAAGAATGAGTGTGACAAAACTTATAAGCTGAGGAAAGATAACTTTTATATTTTCCTCCAATATGCCGTCTGAGTGTTCCATACTTCGACCTCTACCTATTTAAATATACTTCGTCTGGAGATTGAGATTGTATCCAAAATTGTAAATTTTTTTTTACTATTACTTAATAAATCTTATGTTTCTTTAACTGTTATTGTTCATTAAATAACTGATTTTTAACTTCATGAAGGGAAACATCTTGTAGGGTGACCATATTTAAATAACACAGAATAAAACACTCCAATTTTGAAACATTTATTGAGAAAGCTTCATTTATCAGTGAGTCCATAAGACAAAGTATGCAAACATACACAGGCTGCTTTACTTGTATAAACACTGGTTGTTAGGTCATCGTAACACACCATTTGGTCATTAAAATACGAATGTGCCTTATAGTGCCCGATACCATTACCAATTGCAGGGAGGTATTCGATTGTTTTATTCTGTGTTATTTAAATATGGTCACCCTACAAGATGTTTCCCTTCATGAAGTTAAAAATCAGTTATTTAATGAACAATAACAGTTAAAGAAACATAAGATTTATTAAGTAATAGTAAAAAACAATTTACAATTTTGGATACAATCTCAATCTCCAGACGAAGTTTATTTAAATAGGTAGTGGTCGAAGTATGGAACACTCAGACGGCATATTGGAGGAAAATATAAAAGTTATCTTTCCTCAGCTTATAAGTTTTGTCACACTCATTCTTTAACAAATTCACCCTTGGGTTTAATTATATTATACAACAAAAATAATACGTATTTAATTAATATATAGTAATGATTTTTACGAGCACTCGTACGGGCTGTGTGGTGCGGAATGAGTGATCCAAATTAATCGTTATAAATTTGGAACGGGACGTGCCAGTGAATTCTGAAATTGTTATTGGTTTTTAACTGTTTTTAACCTTTTTCCAACATTAATAAAAAGCGCAATGGCTGTATATTCTGAGATATAAATAATGAGGTTTTCTTAAAGCGCGCGGTTTGAGTGATCCACTTTATTGGCCATATCATTTTTATCTCATGTTCAACAAATTTTTTTACTTTGCCGTAATGTTTTTACTATTTTTTAGTAAATTCCCCAATTTTTGTTACAATTGAAGAGAGGATCACTCAATCCACATGCACATGTTTTTTTAATGCTATGGGTTCTTAAGTTCAATGGCAAGATGTTATGATAAATATAATTATTGTTTACACATAAATCTAAATAAAGAAATGTGGTTTTTATTTAATAAAAATTAGTTTAAGGATAATGCGCCTAAAAAATTATAAAGGCAAATAATTTTTGCAGAGTATTGCCTCACCTTGTCTCATTTGTAAACGAGATATCAACACTAAAATGTACCTACTTTATTTTCTATCTAGGTACCAAAAAATATTGATCCACCTTTTAGTGACCAGGCCAGTTTGACGGCTCCCTCCACATCTCGAAGATTTACAAATATCAAGAATTTTTTTTTGACACAAATGAAACTGCGGCCTAATCTGATAAGAACTTGATAAGTATATTTGTTTTGATTTGGATCAAAGGTATTCTTTTCAGCAAGTAGAGTTAAAAGAAATTGTCACGAAACCCCCCTTCCTAATTCCCCTTCCCAAAACCTACAAAAATACTTGAAATTTTTATAAATTTGAAGTTTACTAACCAAGTCAAATACTTATAGCTGTCTACCACTATCTTTTTAATTACCGCTTCAACTTATATCAATGAATCTGGGCCGGGCTGAAATAATAGGTCTTTACCTATGAAACTGCCGTTTTGCCGTACTGGCCATTTCAAATGAAAATTTATTTTTTTTGACTGATAATTCTAATTTCAAATTAATTTTATTTGACAAACATGGAATTCATTTTCTAAAATCGTCATTTGTTTAATAGTTAGTGTTTTGTTTTCAACGCATTCGAACAACGCATTCGAGTATGAGTACCGTCGTGGCAGCAAAGCGGCACAAGCGGAACGCAACATCAACGACGTTTACGGAGCGAACACTACAAACGAATGCACCACCCGTTATTGGTTTACCCGCTTCCGTTCTGGAAATATTGACCTGAAAAATGAACCCCGTGGTCGTCCGAAAACTTTGGTCGACAATGACGAATTAAAGGCAATTGTGGAAGCTGATGAAACTCAATCCACGGCTGAATTAGCAGCAGCTTTCGACGTTAGCATCAAAACAATATTGGTCCATCTGCGTCAAATTGGCAAGGTAAAAAAGCTTGACAAATGTGTACCCCACGAACTCAATGACCGCCAGCGCGAAGTACGCGTGGAGACGTGCCTTGCACTGCTCAGCAGGCATACAAATGAAGGAATTCTGAACCGCATTGTTACTTGTGACGAGAAATGGATCCTGTTTGACAATCGTAAGCGCTCAGCAAGTTGGTTGGACCCTGGTTCAGCACCCAAACAATGCCCTAAACGAAAACTTACCCCTAGAAAAGTGATGGTCACTGTTTGGTGGTCTAACGCGGGTGTAATTCATCACAGCTTCTTGCCGAACGGGACAAGCATTACTGCAGATGTGTACTGTGAAGAACTGAACACAATGATGGAGAAGCTCGCACGTCTCCAACCAACTTTGGTCAATCGTTCGGCTCCACTGCTCCTGCACGACAACGCGCGACCTCATACTGCACAGCAGACGGTCTCCAAGCTACAAGAGTTGGGGTTGGAAGTTTTCCGTCATCCGCCGTACTCTCCAGACCTTGCGCCTACAGACTTCTACTTTTTCCAGAATTTGGATAACTTCTTGGCGGGAAAAAAATTCAATACCCGAGAGGCAGTACAAAATGCCTTTGAAGAATTTGTTGCCTCCCGTCCAGCTGATTTCTTCAAGAAAGGCATCAATAAGCTACCAATGCGTTGGCAAAGATGCATTGATTGCATGGGTGATTATTTTGATTAATAGAAATAAAAAATATATATATAAAATTACGCTTCATTTTTTTCGTGAAAAACGGCAATTTCATAGGTAAAGACCTAATATTTCCAACACGTAGGTAGAGTTGCACAGAAAAAATTACCTTTAACAGAAACAATAAAAATGACATTCAGTAGATGTGTATTATTATTATTATTTGTGTTTTATGGCAATCAGCTGTTGTTACTACACAATAGCTTTTTCTGCCAATTTCAAGTGTTAGTATGATAAAATTAAAACACTGCTTTCAAGACACGTTTCCTTTAAAAAAAATAAGTCCAGTAGATGTGTATTGCACCTGTTATTAAGTGTATACGTCTATTATACTTTGACAGTTGACTTGACCAAAACTATCGCATTAACCGGTCAAAATCGAGTAGTCATGATTAGCGTTAGTAATTATGTCATTTTAACCGTTGCTAAAATGGTACAACCCATTTTTAACTGTGATGTTGGTTATGGTAGCACTATGCAACGCACCACTAACATAAATTTTTGAGGTTATCCTTACAAAAGAACTGATTAGGATAGGCATGTAGCAATCTGCCTTCAGTGCATATGTACATCTAGGCTCACATGATGCATTAAAATCTTTGAAGTAAATTAGCGGAAGATGGCTCTAGTACTACTAGATATGTAAATACATTCTCAATTACACTGCTCTACGAAATATAGAGAGATAGAATTCGAAGGCTGGCGAGCAAGACACAATATTCCGCTTCTGTGTAATTTCGTTTGAAAGCCTGTCGTATACTTATTTTTAGTGTTTATTATATATAGTGGTTGTTTGAGTGTAAAGTGCCGCCATTTCGAGAAGCATAAATAATGAGCAAATATATTGCGTAATTCGGAAATATTATATTAGGGACTATATACTAATTTTGTTATATTATCCTATTTCAGTTTTGTTTCTATTCCCCCGCATACCTATTCACCCCGATTTGTGGTTCCTCAATATCACAGAAACATCATTTTAGTTTGTAAAATTGATTTAAAAAATAGTAAATCTTGATGACAGCCTTTAATTGAGTCCCCCATTACAAAATATTTCATACAATTAAGTAAACAAAATATATCTATAATTATTGTAGAGCTATATGTAACTTTAAATACAACGCCATCTACCCAAGAGAACGTGTAAGTGGGAGGCCCGGTCCTCTGAGTCAAGATGGCGTCTTGCGGAGTGCGGGGGTGCGGGGTGGCAGCGACTGCAGCGCGCCCGCCCGGTCGTGTTATTTATTCGCCGCGCGAGCCGCGGGCCGGAGGTCGGTCGTGGTCGAGTTTGCGGGGCCGGCTACTCCCCGTCCATCCATACCGGAGTGAATTTGTCCGCTCTACTACCGTGCAAGTGACTTTTATTATTATGAGTGACAGAGACAGGTCATCGCCCTCCCTCGCCGATACCCCACTCAAGACGTACATCGGCAGACACGACGACGACTACCCCCTAATAAACGGAAACGGTGAGTTCTAATGGTAGTTCCTCCTGGTAGTGGAGCGGTGCCATGCATGTGGGCGCGCAGTGCCGCAGCGATCCGCGGCATCGACCCGCGCTCTACCCTCCAGCCTAAATACCACATTGAACGTACCTAGTATGTGTTCGATGTACATGCTGCGCCTGGATACGCTTATTTGCGGCATTGCGGAAGAAGTTCAGTGGAAGTGGCTAGCTGGTGCAGCTGACACTCCTGCAATCGATACATCTCGCAGACCTGCCCTTCGGGACATCCTGCCTTGCATTTAACGAAATTATTGACGCTACACTTTGAGTGCCACTATCTGTAGATTAAGTACTTGGTTTGATTTATCAGATAGGTACTTGGTTTCTAAACAGCTGCTTTTTTAAAATAATATTATTTCCCGTGCGTTCAATGCTGGTCAGATTCAGAGGTAAATCAACACCAGCTTTCGACGCTTATTCTTACCAGAATATTGGTGATGTAAATAGAAATTATATTTAACTTCGCTTCTGTGGCACGCTGGCAATATACAGTTTCAAAGGAAAGGATTCGTTAATGGTGTTTATTGGCGTATCTAGAGCCATTTCTTTAATGAATAGGAACATTAATTTGTTTTGTTTTGCAACAATTTTTGTAACGCTGTACGTCAAAAAAAAGGTTCATCGTAAGCATAATTTTGATTTGTTAGAATTTTTAAACGTGTTTCAAATATGTTCAAATCGAGCATGAATTTGCCTAAAGGTTGGGTATTTTCCATCGCGTAAGATATTTCAATTTATCAATGTCATAATTTGGACGATGGCACTTGTAGACAATCCGCTCGGAGAAACCTTCTGCGTACAATCAAAGTTGTATTAACTTCACTCTGATCTCCGGCTCGCAATTACGGATTAAGACAATGCTGTCAATAATTTATATTTACAAAATTATATTTATGAAAGTAACAATTCCTTATTGACAGGCCATTTATGAAAAAAATTCTCTTCTAATTTAATAAAAATAGATGAACGGTATATTAATATCGTGTATATTTTCAAACATTAACCAAAACGGTCATAATATCAGGATGAAAATATTAACTTATGTTGAATATGAATTGCTCAATCAATAACGAGCAACAAATAAAAGAAACAAAACTAGTCAATGGTCCGTATGAGTTAATTCTATTTTTAAACAAATCACAATTCGCATCATTGAAAATCAGTGACATAATTGTAGAATTTAATTTTTGTATCCAGAAACAAATGATCAACCTGCAGATAATCATAAAAACCAAATTGTAAGTACAAATATTTAATTCATTTTTCAGCTGGTATTTGAACAAGTTAAAAAATTTTCACGATAGCTCAATTGTTTTTATATGTTATATTTTTATTGCATTATTCATGTCGGGATAGCACTGGAAGATCGCGAACTGCGCATATACTCCAGAAACTCAGAGACTTATTTTTGAAGTAAGGACCGATAGTCTATCTTATACAGGCTCTTATCTCTGTGTTTCGTTTTGCTGATAATTATTACCACTAGGAATGTGGCACATAAGATTATACCCACATTGCTATTATCTTCGAACGTTACTAATTTGTGTGAAACAATTAGATGTAATTGCAATAAAGCTGTTATAATACCTGACAGCAATTATGAAAATGAAACACGTGTTGCGTTTTACATTGTTCTAGAATTGGTAAATTTTGTAACTTAAAAATTAGGCACGATCATTAATTGGTTAAGTATCTCAGACTATGTAGACTATAAAACAATACGGAATATAAGATATTATCTGTCGAAAGAGTTGTAAAATAAAGATGTCCAAAGTAATCGTTTGTATCGAAACAGCGTATCGATACGTATCGCAACTAGTCGTATAGATTCAGCGATATATCGCAACGTCTTGTATCGATACATAATATATTTGTCAATTATTTAAACAGGTTAAAATAAAACAAAAGAATTAGTTCGAACAGTAAAAAAGATTTTTAGGTCAAACTTTGTTGAAATATAATGTTTTAAAATATATTTCAATAAATATTGTTGTCTATTTTTTTAACTATGCAAAAATAGACCTATAAAATACACACTGCATATAAAAAACCCAAAATTTCAGGAGTGTAGAAAATAATAATGACATTGCCAAATTTTCTAAATGTATTTCCAGTCAAAAAAAAGGATAACGCGCAACGTTACAAGGATATGTTTCCTTAAAAATTTGATAAATATATAGCTAAATATTATACATGTATGTAGCTAAATACGAAACAGTTACAGGCGTCTAACTTTAATTAGAATTGCTATTTTAGTTTTTTCATGGAATATCTTTTACTTGGAAATCATAAAATATAATGGATTATTTCCTTACTTTTCCTTTTATTTAATACTGGTGTACACTAATGTAATTATTGTAATGGTTCATTACTGTAGTATATTTCTTGCCAATCGTACTTGGAAATTACAATCAGAGGAATTTAACAGTAGAACTAGTGTCTTCTATTCTAAGTACCCTAGGGAATTAAATTTTAATTTTGCATAAATATCAGGCCCCCAATATAAATATTGTGTATAAAATATTGGACAAACTTATCCTCGCGCACTAGGCATGATTTCGCTCTCCTATTGCATTAACTCCGGCCGACAATCGGATTATCCTTGTTGTATCGAATGAAATAAAACAACAATAAATGCAGAAAACGTTAAAGTTGTGACAGTTGCTTTTATCGGGCATTAAAGGAAAAATTGAACGTTAAATACATGTATGTGATTGGGCTCGTTGAAGTAATTAAAGGACAATCCTCAAATTAACCCTCAGCAAACCCTAGATTGAACAACTAGATGAACTACTTACCAAAAACCTTGCATTAGAAAACCAAAACGAATTTTAAAGTCCTTTCAAATTCGAACTTTCAAAGTCAGAATGGTTCAGCTGCGTCTTTTCTTTAAGACAAACATGTTACAATGGCTTCAACGTCTTGGAAAACATTGAACATCATTGTTTCTCAGTTGGCCTCAGCTGAAACGGAACATAAACGCCAGGCCAATAAACAAAACAAATCCAATCGAATGAAAGTACTTCATACTCAGCTATAATACAATAAATTTTTGTAAGGCCTTGGTTACCCACCGAAACAGCCAGCGACAAGATTACTGCGTGTTTTTATATTCGTTCAGCACAGTACCTAATGACATTTAGCACCGATTTACCAAGGCAAGTTAGTATCTACCTACCTAGTTAGGTATACCTAATGGTGGAACCTAGCTTCGGTTGCAAGATTAAACATCAATGGAAAAAGTTACAAATGTCACATATTTTATATTGTTTATAGATATACTTGCCTTTTCGCTAACATTAGATCTGGTTCACCTAACTATGGTTAAGGACCGAAGCTTAAAATTTTCAGAACCCAAAGTTACCTGTACGAGTTGAACAAACCACGGATTTGCTTTTTGCAATTTTTATCGCATTGTTGAGGAAGTTTTGAACAGAATTTATTGTGAATCATGCGGTCAAAAATTACGAAGTGCTCTTGTTGATTCCATAGAAAAATCAGTTTGTTCTATGTTGCGTATCAAAGTTATTTCACCGATTAAAAACCCAAATTATCATAGACGGTAGGTTTTATAATCTTATCTTAAATTGATTATAATATTTTTCTAAGCAAAATTTCCATTCGACCTCAATTTTATTTTGGGTAAGAACTTATTTTAGATTATTTTGTATCAGATTTTTTGTTTGGTATATACGAATAGGTCGATTTATTTTTGAGGCCAATCAATGTTGCGAACTACTTGGTGTTGTATAGGTATCATTATGAAGAGTTGTATTCTAATCTTTCTCAATTTCACTGAACTGTATCTATATATTTTAAATAGAGTAAGGACGATAACTTCTTATATTTAAATCATTCCAAATGAAATTCCAAGAAAAGCTAGGAATCGAAAAATGTATCGCAAAAATAAAAATAGACTAAGTTGATTAGAGTTTCAACTCATGAAGTACTCAATCACTCAAACCATAGAGTCATGCAGGTTTACAGACATCTACAAGACAGCTATATATTACAAGATAGCTATGACTAAATTAGAATGAAATTAGCATGGCACGAGTAAAAGATAAAAAACTGGTGTTTAAAATATTTCACTAATTTTTCGGAACCCGACATTTCAGATTTAAACATTATCTTTTTTTTCATGTATAAGCTCTCTCGATTTACTTCAGTAAATTAAAGAAATAGATTAAGTTCTGAAAAATACATTCGTTTGAACTTTAGACTTTAGATCAACCGGAAGCTGGCTTGAAATCATCCTCTAAATCTTTATAATATTGCATCATTTACTAAATTTTTGCCAAGAAACCAATTTGAAACTAACCGTTACCGCTATTCAGTCTTAATGACCTTAACATATAATAACACCGTAAGACAAAAAATTTGTTTATTTTTTTTCAACAATAAGTATTACACGAAGACGAGCTCGGCGCAAACGTTGACAAGAGTAATGATTTTGAGCAGATCCGTTACAACCTTCATGCGAGTTTGAGGTCGAACGAGGGTTTGATGTTTAATAATGAATGAGCCTCCTATTTGAAATTACTCGCACGCAGATATTCATCCCCGTAAGATTCCGAGGGAGCGGCCGGTTCTCTACGTCCCCAATACCTAGTTCAAAGATAAATCTTTTCCAACATTTTACAGATTTCCGTAAAAAAATATAGTTAAACCGGTTTTTCCTGTTTATAATAAACTGGTTTAATACATAATAATGTTCATTTTGACACGATACTCATTGTAGGTAACTATTACGCAATGCTGTTAATTTTATATTTTTAAATATATAATTTTAGAGCCCTCGTTGTTGACATAAAATATACGCTTAGCGTTAATTCGATATAAAAGTATACATACGCAATGTATGTATGTATACTTCTTTGACACGCTCTACATCCTACATCGTTTGACGGATTTCAGCTGATGAGGTGTCATCAGATTATTCTCAGTTGTGGGAGTGGCGCATAGAGTATATTATATAGCCATAGGAACAGGAATTAGGCAGCAAGATAACTTTAGCACTCAGGTTTTTTAATTTTTCAAGTTCTGCAGCTTGTTTTTTTTTCTTTTATGCAGTTAGGTCTAAGGAAGAAGTTAGGAAAAGTAAGTTAGATTTTCTTGATAATGCAAGCTGTGTTAGGGTGTTACCACGCTTACCACGCCAATCGATCGACATCATGGTAGAATGGAACAGTCGACGTCGCGTCGAGTGGTGTGGTAACACCCTTATAAATTACGGGCACTAAGTATACAGTAAAATTAAATAAATATTATAACGCAGCGCGTGTAAGGGCTGATTTTTCAATCGTCAAACAAAATAATTCCCTAAGTCTAGGTTGTACGGCTTAGGGTGTTACTACACCAATCGAACGTCCGTCGATCGACGTCGATCTATGGCAGAATCGACCAGTCGATGTCGATCGATGGTTTCTACGTCGACGTCGCGTCGACTAGTCGACGTCGATCGAAGCACGATCGATTGGTGTGGGAACACCCTAAAAGAGCGCAATGCGGCATTTGAGATGAAACCTTCGATTGAATGAAATATTTGAAATGCTGTATAAAATTCCTACTTATACAAACATGTGATGACAGAGAGACTAAAGGACGCAGCTTCAATAGAACATGCTTTCTGTAAAAATATTTTGTGAACCAGTTAATCATCGATACTATAATTCTACTACTACTAATACTACTACTATGGATTTACAATGCGAGTCAGTATTTTTTTGCCGCCTAAGCAGCACCCTCAGGGAGGGAGATGGAAGATGCGTCATGCATACCTCCGCAGGCAACCGACCTCTGCAGGGTGATGTGGGTCTCACCAGAGTGGCACCTACCCACTAAAAACCACCTTGCTGGCTGTGGCATGCGCATTACTTGTTTTGATACCTTTTTAAGCATTAAAAAAATAGATATCAGAGTACGCATGTTATATTTGCACTATTTCAGATGGGAGGTTTTTAAGATTTGCATGAATAAAGCAAATCAACCTCAAAATATCTGTATATCACAGTTCATCTGTAAATAAATGTAACCTTAAGCTACGCGGATACTGAGAAATTACTGTATGTCCCAGGTGTATAGTTCTGTCTAAAACACACACACACATACGCTCACACACACACACACACGCTCACACACACACACACACACACACACACACATACACAAATTTTTATATTCACTTGTTATTTTTTTGTAAATCTTAAATTTTTTTTACTTTTCTTTATTCTTAAACTTTTATTTTGATTCCCTTATGTTATGTCTAAACAACGAGTCAACCTTTTAAAGTAGCGGGAGGGCACTGGCTCCCGAGTGACAGGTCTTTGTATTTCGGGAGTTCAGAGCTTTTCAAAAATATGTTTTCAGAAATGTATGTATTTCAGATGTATCTACTAGGTACAGATTATTTGCATTACTGTCCTAGTTTTAAATGGTTTCTGAAAAATATGGTGACCAATAAACATTATTATTATTATCATCTAGAATCGTGTATGTATCGTTTGAATAAATAATAATTTTGAACTATTTAAAGGTCGTGTGCGATTTTCGTTTGTCGCGTTTATATTCAGAATGTATTCGATACTGTTCTAGATTTTAAATAGGGTCCTTAAGGGGTGATTCCGTGGCAGCAAGCTCGACAGGGAACCCGACGGGCAGGATAAGATCTTATCGTTTACTGATTTAATTTTCATTTATTTAAATGTATTGATTTCAACAATAAATCAAAGTAAAATAATAACTTTTATACGATTCTTAAATTAAATTGTTTGGATGTTTGGATTTCGTGTTCGGCACGCACACAGAAAAGGCGAGCAGGGATTTCGTTAAGTTCTTTACTACTAATTTCCTCAAATTTTAGTAGCGTATAACAGTTACTTTACCTTAAAAACTTTAACTGTTTTTTTATTGTTGCGGTATAAAATATATTTGTCTTTATCAAATCCTATATAAATTAACATACGGGAATTCAAAATAAATAATATTGTAAATGGTAAACAAGACTTATAAAGAAATAGCTGCGATCTACAGACACTAGTCGAGACCCGAGCCACTCACTCTGTTTGCTCGGAAACCATCCTAAAATTCGATTACTTCATTGTCCTACTAAAAAACAAAAAAAAAACAAAATATATATGATGTTATACTACCAGTCGAAACTTACCTCGCACAGCTTCAACCAGTGTAGATAAGCAGACACTTGAAACACTGTTATAGAGGCAAGATTATCGACCGCATGAACCACATCCGAAATTGTTCTCAAACCTCTGTGCAAAACACAGTTATTCCTAGGAAATTTAAATCTTGTATCTGGTATCCGCCTGTTAGAACCTGGAGTTCATTAGTAGCATAATCAAAGTTATCATTTAATCGATACCAATGTGAAACGTTCAAAGGAACCGACATGTGTTTTACAGATTCATTATCTTCGTGTATTGTTGACTCTAGCTGTATAAAATAAAGCCTTAGATGTGCTGTAAGTTCAACTCGGAGATAAATATCGTACTTGACCAATTCAATGGAGACTATCCAATAGTAACTTAGTTTTGAGAAGAAAACATCTTAATACCTGGAACCAGGCGTATGGTCCAATTAGACCATCAACTTAACAGCTGGACGTTTAGTTTAAGCAAGGTATATGTGACTTTTTAGTTATTTTTTTTACAAACTTGTTTATATCTGCGATATGCGCAAGCCGAGCGGACAAATTAGCGTGGTGAGGTAGCACCCGGTGAAGCGCCATTATCAAAATTAAAGACTATAAATCGGTAAGTCAGTTTTAGAAGGTCTGTCGGATCGTTCAAACTTGCGTTGAGTAGTTGATCTTTTGATTTTATGCAGAATACCTTAAGCAAATTAATGAATGAATGAATGATTTATTTATTTCAAGTAACAAAGACTCATGTTGTTAGTATATTTGTGCTTATAAACTAAAATATATAAATAAAAACAAATATTAACATTTCAGGAGTCATGTTATTTATTGAAGTTTGAGCTGGAGTTGAATAAGTCTGCTTCGCATAAACAGATTATAATTACATTCACAACTTCACTTTGACATTTGATTTACAGGAATTGTCACAGAGTAAGTGAGCGGGATGAGATCGATCAGATCGGATTACAGGACGTAGAAAGACTTCAGTGTTAAATCAAATATCAATTTGAATCTCTTCAAATTTCTCATAACTAGCCCCAGTAGTTGTTCTAATAAATACCTTTACATTATATGATGTTCATTTTACTTGAATAAATAAATTCTGTCGCATTTGATAATAAAGCGATACAATTTTGAGTTCGCTAAGCTAATTCCTCTTTGTTCTTAGGAAATTAACTGCCATGTTCTTTGCCATCAATGTTGTCATCTTTTGTTAAGCGAAAAATATTTTATAATGTTACCTACTCAATGATGTGCTTCTTTTGCTAAACGATATCCACTGATTGCCAATTCAAATTAAGAATGATATATTTAAGGTAAGGTCATTGTAAATAAAAATGAGTATAAATGAATTTAACTTCTTCGTCAAAATATTTATGATTTATCCTGGATAACAGGCCAAATTCTGCTCAGTGTTTACTAAGAAAAAAAAGAGATAAAGCTTATTTATTGTTATTTTTTTAAATTACGCGCTTTAGGCCAGGAACGGGTTTAGTATCAAGAAAGGATCACAGGCTGATATAATTCTCAGGCTAACATACTATAAATAAATAAATAACTGACAATATTACAGGTGTTAAATAGTGAAATATGTTATTAGTTTACAGTCATAAAAAGTATATTCCCAGTTAACTAGCGCTGCAGCTTGTTCCTAAGCCCAATCACAAATGCAAGTACCTAAAAATGTTTTGTTGGTAAATGGCGGATGATATTCAGTAATAATATGGGTTTTGTGGCATATTATCAGTGTAATATAGCTACGAACCAGCGTGTAGTAACAAGGTAGGTGTGTGTGACTGTGGAAATTTGCCATGACACAGGCCGGAGCGCTCAAGGTCTACGGCAGCCAAACTGCTATTCAATTCCCTTTCGTTCGTTTACCTGATGACATAAAAAAGTAACTTGCAATCAAAACGGCAACGTGGACGTCAAATCTTTATCGTTCTACTACGGAATCAAGACGGTAAAAGTATTTAAAATCTGTTACTTGATAAGCAATGATAACTGCCCTTTTACCTTGAAGCAGTTATCACTGTGTTGTAGGGACGGAGGCGAAGCGTACGATTCATTCCAACATTGTAATATATTTAACCGATTCCACGTTTATTTAAGTAGGTATCTATTTCAATATTTGGGTTTAAATGAACCTACTAGTAACCTACTGCGGACAGAAGACCTCCTCGACCGACAAACAAGATTAGTTGTAAAACTGAGACTTTATTGAGCGATTAAAAAGTTGATTTATTATTCGTTTTGTCTTTTTTGTATTAATACTTATCTTAAAACGTTATGGCGTGACTTCGATAAGTTTTAACTTTGATATATAAGCTAAATGTGTAAAGTGTACTAATTTGGTAATTATACCTATTTGTTTAATTACACAACTAACTATAACAACGGAACTATCTCAAATAACACAATACTAAACTAACTTTTAAACAGTCTCAAAGATTGGTTTTATATCTGACGCCCGAGTGGTGTAGAGGCTTTGAGCCTGGTCGGGACATTAACATAGATGTTTGTTCTCGGGTCATGATTGTTTATACTTGTATACGTATGTTTATTTCGGTTCCCGCCCTGTTTGCTGTATAGTCCATAATAAAAGCTCTGCTTTCTTTGGGGCCAGACAGTTTGGTGGAGATTTATTATTATTATATTACATTGCGTGGTTGTACTAAGTTTGGAGTCACTTATGCGCGGTTTACATGTATTAAGTAGTTAAGTTGGTAACTAAATTTTAACTAAATTTTAAGTTACTACATGTCACTTGTGTGTCCAAACGGATTGAGTAGTTAAGTTCATAAGTTCGATATAGATGAGCAGTGATGAATGTCAAGGAATTCGTCAATTCTGTACTTAGATATGTGGTAAACGTGATTTTGGACAAATAAAGAGAAGAATTTTATTTGAAATTAAAATCTTTAAAATTTTTTACCTCGTTTATTCTACAAGCGAGTTGAAACTAAACTCCACTCCGACATTAAAAAAAAGTTAATGCGAAATAAATACGAGCTCTTGCCGCCACCCGCTTTGTCAACTTATGCACTTAACTAAAAAATCACGTCCAAACGTGTTAAGTGAGAAGCCCCGCCCACCTACTTATACGGAAAATAGAACGAATCCTAATCTACTTAATCACTTGCGTACTAAATTTTAAGTAACAACTTGTCTGACTGTTTACACGCAACTTTTAACTTAAAATTTAGTTACCAACTTAACCACTCAACGCGTGTAAACCAGCCATTAGACAGAAAAGCTGAGTAATCTGACCACGTTGATTTGTCTCGGTGAAGCTGAACGAAGTGTAAGTTTGCAATACAACTTTATTCCCTGAACAATTGAAATTGTTTATTTCATTACACAGGCGACGTGTTCAGTTCCTAATTTGAAACTAATCAACGTTTCGCTTTGTTTACAGAAAAAAGTGTGCTTTGCGGGAGAGCTGTTACTTGACGTGACAATTGAGTTAAATTTATAAAGGAATACTTGGATAGTAAGAAATATTCTTTAAAGTTAATTTCTCGATTGACTAGATGTTTACTTCTTATATGTGGATATTGGTTTGTTACATGTCTACTTCCCAATGATCGTACATTACGTTGCTTTAAAATTTTCATTCGTGTTCGGAATGCTGCTAGTGTGTTGTATAAAGCACGACGCTTTTGTTAATTTCTCGCACCATAAAAAAATACGCTTTTTGCAATTTTTTTACTTAAAAAAATGCCGATGATCAATTTTGCTTTTGATTCTGAAAATATTCTCCCTTCCAATATGCGCTGCTGCTTGCAAACTTATTGATTCGATGGCGGTGGAAGCTATTTTAAAAGTTTGTATTAAAAGCACGTCCTTATTAAATGGACGTTGATCAACGAGCCATTATTTTAAATCTAAGACCTCCCTTTTATTATGCTTAATGGTATTGTAATTTTTTATGTAACCTTTTCACATGTGTTGCTCACGAAATGTCAGTAATTTATTTCTAAAATCAGCAAGAATGATCGGAGATATCGATTCGTTTTATTACTTTTGTCGCTTAAAGTAGACGTCTTCTAGTTCGATAAAGTAGAAGGGAACCTTGAAATCAAACTCAAATGTCATTATTTAAATAACTGCGTTCCTAGAGATAAAGTGAGTAATTAGTCGCGGTAGATTTGATTTATAATTGCGTTAGTGTGAAAATCGCTTAAAGCCGCGCGCGATCGAGGTTATGTGGGACTCTTCACTCCGAGCCTACCAGAGCCTCTACCCACTAAAAAACCCCCTGAATGACTCGTGCAATTTTTTGCCACACAGCCTTCATCTGAGCGACAATTCATGAGGTCCAGTGGTAAAGGGTTTATTTACTGCTCGTGACGTTGGCTGCGGCGCGGGGTGGGGAGTGGGCGGGGAAGTTTGCTGCACAAGGCACCCTGTAAGGTAACTGATACGGTAGATCCCTTCGTGATTCACCCTAGTGCCATGAAGCGATCTACCGTATAAATAATGATCTGTTCGCAAACAATTGGAAAATAACTTAAATGACCTGAAGTCATTCAGTTAATTGTGTCAATGTTGAATCGAGAATGATAGGATAAAAGTGATTTTGGGAGACCAACTGCGAGATAAAATGAGCTGTTTTTTTTTGTGTTGGCATGTTCTTAGTTTCAATTTCTGCAATAGGCGTGGCTTTATAGTCATACAGGCTGTAATGTAACATGAGAGTGCTATTAAGACTTTTCGCTTAAAATACTTTATCCCTCTCTTGGAATTAAATGTGAGCCCGTCTAAAGCCTGTACCGTCAGGGTAACTGGCAAGCACGCCAACACCGCTACGGGCGCTGCGGCTCTTGAATATTAACCACAACGCTCTCGTCCTCTTGTTGATTTTGGCAAAATTCGACGATTTATAATCAGCATTAGTCACGCATTAGTCAGCGTCAGCACATCACGTCGACATTGTACTTTCAAACAATGTTACTCGTTTTGTTTTGGAATCCTTCAATTCTTTTAAACATTCAGTCTCCCTAAGGAAATAAATGAAGTAGCTTTGTTTAGCAAAATCAAGACATCGTTCGATTAACTACCGGAAATTAATCCCTTGTATAATAGCTTTTTGTAAAGAGCATTATTTTCCAAGTAAGAGGTTAATTTATGTCTCAAAGGGCCTCTCATATATCTTAATTTCTAAATCCTCTTATAATCTATAGCATCACAACATGCCGATTTGATAATCAAGATAATATAAGATTTTAAAAGATTAATTAAGGCCGTCTTAAAGAAAATATAGGGTCATCAACAATGACATATTACATAAATAGACAAGTCATACCAATACAATACCGCACAAAAAAACGGCGTCAACGTAACTATAGATACCTACCCGATATATACATTAATATAATTTGTGGTAGAAGGAAAGCATAATACGGTTCACTTGTTGTAAGAAAGAGATACCTATGTTCTTCGTGACGTTGCTTCGCACTAATTGGTCGCGAGCGTAGGTGACGAAGTACGTAAATTGTCGAAACTCTATAGCGTTGTCTCTTTTACTCCCACATACAAAATCATGTTACATCACGCTCTTCGATTTTGTTGAAACGAATAGCCATGTCAATTTTAAAACGTCATTTTAAATAGCAAAATAAAATATTAAATAAGATAGTTATAAAAAAATAGTATTACGCATGAAAAGATACGTTTATTCTATTTTTAACAGTAGCAGTGTAAAAAACACAGAATAAGGAATAAGTTTTGTTTGATGTTTAACCGTGACACTGGGTTGCACAAGACTGAGTCAAATAGCCGGCAACTGCCTTGCATTTGCGTTGCCATTTTTGAGAGCGGGTAACCTGTCTACATGTAATATGTCATTGGTCTTCAAAACCTATTTTTCAAAACAGGATTAGTCGAGTTTAGATACATAACTGTACTTATAAATATTTCACGTTAATGATAAAATGTTTTCAGTTATATAATTGTTGCTTCAAGATTCGTATACATTGTCATATTTATAGAGCGTATACCACGTAGGTATTATGCTAACTAATTGTAATGTGGTAAAATATTCCTATCGTTTTTATCGGTAGAGTTAATAAAAAGCAAACCAGTTCAAATATTGTTATGTTCGTCCATAACTTATGTACATCTTTTTATGGCAAATTGTATGCATACGTACAGATTTTTTCATAAACAATAGGATTAATATTTTCGATTTACAGTGTATGCGCTATTAAATTTTACGAATTTATTAAAATTTAAGAGTGGAGATTTGTTTTTAGTTTAGATAGATAAGAGTTAAATTAGTGCTAGTTTGAACGTAGCTTGACGCTCGCATTTACCGGTGTTGACCGGAGTTAACCGAAAGCCGCCGAAGTTAGCCGACGGCTTCCGACGGAACCCGAGAAGTCCTACTGGCAAATTGTATCGAAAATAGCTTTCCCTTGTTTGTCCCAATGAATGATGCATTTATTATGCAAGTGCCTGTAAATGGTGAGAATTCATGCAAATTTTCGTATTTTTCAAATAAAAGCGATGTTCTAGTGTTAGTACACGTTCCTACTAGAAAGTAGTAGTAGGTATTAGGTTCGAATTAGGAACGAAGATCACTTTTTTTACAAAGTTTGTGTTACGTTTCAGCCTAAGTAAATACTTATGTTTCATAGCCTTGCTACTGTAATTTATTTATTAATTATTAATGGTTATAAAAATCAATTACTTTACTAAATTCTAAACAAACATAAAGGCATACCATGTTACCCTTCCAAATATGGCTTTATGTAAATAGTCTTTAAGGTGTAATAAAAACGGATGCTTTTGATGAGGTTTAAAACAGCCAGTTCCTTCTTGCCGACGTTGTTACGACCGCATCTCCCAGAAAGCATAAAATTAAGGATGTGTTTGTATGCGCAGTGGCAGCATAAAAATGTAATGGACGCTGCCAACAATTATTTTGGTAGACCAAAATAAATCTCAGTGCAAATTTTAAATTTTAATTTAAATTTAAATTTAAATTTCTCGGCATTGACGATTACTTGTTCTTGTTGACGTTATACAAAGCATGACTCTCACCAGTTCGGAAACACCTTCGTGGAGAAGAAATGGCAAGAAGCTTCACGGGTATTACTATTTCAAAATAAATTTACATCAGCTCTTATGTCTATACATAATAATTCTTACCTGCATCTGTTAGCCTCCCTACCCACAAACTATCCAAATGACAGCACCCGTTCACGGGGTTAACGCGGGGTCCAGTCCGTGCTGAGTGGTTTGGTTATAAACGTTTTTGTTTTTGCTTAGACTAGTGGAGCTGAGGATAAAGGCGAGAATCGCTTGCACGTTATTCGGTCTTTTCTAGGCGCTTCGCATAGTGTGGGGAGACAACACTGCAGGGGATTCTAATGCGAACACCAAGATGAAACACTGCCATAATTTGCTTATTGGTTATTACATTTATTATTGTTATAAGTAGTATTTGTAACAACTAATTACGAACATTACAAGACGGCCTGTTTGGTATGGAGGTAAGTAGCCTTGCCTCTCATGCCAGAGGTCCCGGGTTGGCATCCTGGTAGGAGCAGATATTTTATCACATTTGCTTTCTATTCATGGATGTCTATTATTTTTATTTAAGTTTTGGTTCTAATATTTACATTTAAAAGAAATATCCATGTGTGTTTATATATTTCTTAAGTTTATTTATCCGTTACCTAGTATATAACACAAGTTATTTAATTTGGGCTAGATAATGTGGTGTGTCAGTTAGAAATATGTATTTATTGTTTATTTATTTATATTAATCAATAGAATTCGATATTTTGCGCATTATTTTGCATACTTTTGTATCTTGCATTACGTTTCATATGCTTTAAAAAATACAAGAGCTGTATGTCAAACTCAACGAGCGCAAAAAATAGAGGAAGTAAAAACATCACCAAACAAATAAATTATTTTAAAAAAAACGAAACTTGTCAAAGAATCCATATACTGCTCTGAAATCGTTTGATTTTGAAATGTTTATATCAATGAACATACATGCTGTTAATTACACAGGCTCTGCGTTCTTTTAAGTTTCTTAAAAATCATTAGTTTTTAAGACTCTTCATTATTATTATGAATAAATTAATTTACTTGTTGCATTAACTAAGATATCCTTTCGAAATACTATTATGGTTTAGGTAATTATATTATTAATGGTTTGGTTTTTATTCGTAATAGGGGTTTCGTAAACCCCGAAATTGCTATACCTAATGTCACATTCTCTAGAAAATGCTTCGGTGAATATGAATGAAAATTACTTGTTACAGTTTGATACATTTGTGCAATATCTACTAGCTAATATTCTAATATATAGCCATTGTATCTTAAAAATGTATCCGTAGCACTGGACTCCGCAATAGGATTTCCTGTGTCGTGGAGACCAATCGTCCCTTAATACTTTCTAAGTACTGTAATCTGAAGGGGCGTGTTTGCGTAAGTTTTGTTTGTGTAATTGTGAGAGGAGGTGTGAGGGTATTCAATAAATAAATAAATGAGTGTGTGAGGGTGCGTGTGTGTTTATGTGTATGAGCGTGCGTGTGAGTTCGCAAATTAAGGTTATTATTTGTAAATAAAGATTTTGTGTTCTATCTTGTGTATGATTCTTTATTGTCCAAAAAAATATATAATGTAAGCAGAATACTATATGCGTAAATAAAAACATTATTTATTTTGTGTAGTTCTAACAAAGTTGAAATATTAAAAAAATAAATGTCATTTTAGATAATGTTATGCAATAACTGTTTTGTTATAATTTTAAAATAATAAAATCCTAATTTTTATTTTGAATCCATTCGGCCTGTCTGCATGCTGACCTGGTCATATTCGGGATGTTTTTTTAGCATTTTAAGTTGGTAGTTCTGTTTGCAAAGAGAGTAACAACGTAAACAGTCCAAAGTAGAGTACCAACTGAGCATTGTCTTATTCTTCAAATATCCAAGAGATAGTCGAGTGTAATAGATTTAGTTTTGTCTCATGGGGCTGGCATGTTTAACAAAAGCTCCTAAGCAAATGTTGAATGAAAAAAAAATATCCAAGAGACCTGTGAGAGATGCAAGCTCGTTCTTTTGCTTCCTTGTGGAATAATAGTATTATTGCTGATATGTACAATTGTCTTACACTAAGAAATCTGCATTCTGACAAGAGTTTATTTGTGGCTTATCATATATCCCATGTATGATAAGTGGTACATTGAGTTCACAAAGCTGTGGTTGGAATGATTTGAAAGCTTATATATAAGAAAAGCAATAGATATTATTAGAATAAAAAATTAATATTTATAAATATCTCTCCATATAACATCGGGTGGTAAGCGGAGTCCCCAAGGCGCTGCTATCGGGATCGACACAGTGCCACGGCACCCGGCCGTAGAGTGTACCCACTGAGTACTAAACAAAATACAAAAATTACAAAATTTTGTATTTATTATTATTATTTAATTTGTATTTACGCAAATCCGGAGCGCTCCGTGGAGCAAACAGCTGCGTTTGAATTTCGAATCCTGAGTTCAGGCGTTCACTTGACATCGCATAATATTGTCGTTAGAACTACAGCTAGTATTCGTAGATAATAAGTTAGACGCGGTGGCGCTAAACGTAAGGTGTAAAACATTTGATTTCAATCCCAAGTCAACAATGAAATGATGTATCGCAGTATTTTTGTTTCTAAAATGTATTGATAATTTGTGTCCATAAAAGTATTTATTATAATAATCGTAATAAAAGGATTTATAAATGCTCTAATTTTTGAGACAAAACGTATTTCTATACATAACATTTGAACGGAAATGTATTCCATATCCGTCCGTTTGAAGAAGATTCCTAGTTAACAAATAATTTGTGGAAATTTCGTGTCAAGTGGCATAGTAAACCTTGAAAAATTTTATTTTTACATTGCGTCGTAGCTTTTGTCTCTTGGACGGCCAAAAATTTCCATGAAAGTTTACTAAAATACGTAAAGTGTTTTTGTTTCCTTTGTCATGTTTTAAATTAATGTCTTATGAACTACTTATTATTTAGATTCATCTGTATTAATCAGCAGTGTTGTAACATGTGAAATTGTATCTTGTCGATAAAACGATAAGTTGTATTTCTTGTGAAAAAAGAAAATGATTATTATTATTTGTGCTTTATGGCAATCAGCTGTTGTTACTACAGAATAACTATTTCTGCCAATTTCAAGAATAATAAAAGTATTTATAAAATTAAAAAACATTGCTGTCCAAGAAATACCGTATCACACTCAAACCTTGAAAACTATGATTGTAGGTAGATGTCTGTTCACGCTGTCACCACGACCGTCGTCGTTTAGTGTCACGATAAAAATTGCTCTTCATCCCCACCGTATGCTATTCGTTCTTTTTTTAAAGGATTAATTTCACTTTCCATACATGGTCTGGCTTAAGAGTGCCCAATATCTTTCACATAACGTTTTAATTTGTCTAGGTAAAACAAGGTACTGGAATTATAATATTAAGAATTATTTAGTGAAATAATGAAGTTTGATTTTGTAAGCTCAAAATACGTTTGGAATTTAAGACTATTAAAAAGTTAATAATTTTTATTAATTTGTTGCACTACGATTACCTAATCATTAAATTAAGAAAAAAATACTATTTATTTTAACAATAACATTATTTTATTCCTAATCTGGGCAGCCGAAAGCCAGGACTGAAATGAAGCATTTGAATAACACCTCAAACGTATAGTCAACCAGTCACAAAGCTGTCTTATCGATTGAAAGTTAATAGAGGTTAATTTATGATAAATATTTACGTATATATTTATCTATGCGACGCTAACTCATTCTGTTCAAGATAATATGAAAAATCTTAGCAAAACTCGCAACAACCGTTACTCATTCCTTTCGAAGAATTAAAATAACTTAAAAGCGACACACTGTTTTTTACATTTTTATAACGTACGTAAACATGATGCACTTGTGTGAAACAAATAAAAAAGCCCATTGAAATTTATGTAATTCCACGCGCATCCAAATTTATTTTCGTATTGTTATGTTCTTTTAAAAACCTGAGCATTTTGTTAAATGTATAAGAAGTTTATTGAATTGGAAAAAACGTGAGATAAATAAAAAGTACTTACTTCGGTATAAAATTTGGCTGGCATTGCGCAATAAAAAAAATTATAATTATATAGTAAAATATCCAAGCGGGTGTTGAGTGCCGCAAACAAAGGCGTATTGGTAGATTACATTCGGGGATTGATAAAAAAATTAAACAAACCAATCTTAGTCTTCATAACAAAAGGCTTTGCAAACGACAATCCGCAGAAAATTATTCGAAACCCAAAAAGGACCATGACAGCTTGCGAGGGTTAGATGTCCACAATTTTGAGATAAACTTTTAAAATGCTGTACCAGTCTGCGTTATCTCCTAGTTTCATTGGCGATCTCAATATAGACACAGGAAGATGGTCTCCGTAACAATGACATATTACGTATAGACAGGTTATCCACTCTCAATAATGGCAACGCAAATACAAGGCATTTGCCCGCTATTTCACGCAGCCTTGTGCAACTTATTCCCTATTCTGTGTTTTTAATACCGTAAAATGCCTTCTTGTGTGTTTAATTTAAGACAGTGTAATAATTACATTATTACTGTTAAAGAAATAATAAACGATTCTTTTCATGCGTAAGTACTATTTTTTTATAACTAGGTATCTTATTTATTATTTTATTTTGTTATTTAAAATGACGTTTGAAAATTGACATGGCTATTCGTTTCAACAAACTCGAAGAGCGAGATGTAATATGATTTTGTATGATTATTTTGTGAGTTGCGACAATTTACGTACTACGTCACGTACGCTCGCGACCAATTAGTGCAAAGCAACGTCACGAAGTACATAGATATTTCTTTCTAACAACAAGTGAACCGTATTATTCTTTTCCTCTCCCACAAATTATATTACTCTATATACCGGGTAGGTATCTATAGTTAAGTTGACGCCGTTTTTTTGTGCGGTAATGTATGGGTATGACTTGTCTATGTGAAATATATCATTGCTCCGAAACACAATTTAAGCATTATCTACTTTTACGAAATATCAATCTGTACATTTAGTACAAATCTGCGCTCAGTGGTGCATTGGATAGTGAACTACTCTGTGATGTTTACCTCTGACCCATTTCCATAATTCCGTGTGGAGAGTTCGTTTGCTGAATGAACCGCATGCTGAAGCGAGGTTTAGTAATTCAATGAGTTTTGGCATCGATCAGCTATAATGAGTAAACTCTCGAAGTTTACTGATTAAAGCACGGTTTTAGTTAGTTTATTAGATCTACTACTATAAGGTAACTAAATCTATGTCTAAGCTAACTAATCTGCTGCGATTTGACAACTGAATATCAAAGCAAATCTCGTAACTTTATATTTATTAGCAAACATACCGTAACGCAATGGCTTCACAGACGTTAATTGACTGCTTCAATTCTCGGTAAACGAAATAAGGTGATCCTTGGATATGTGAATGTCAAGTCTTGACGACAAAAGACCGAAGTTGGATCCTTTCTTTGTATTAAAATAATAACTTGACAAAAATTAAATTATTGTCAAAATATACAAAAAAATTCGATAGGTAGCTCGTTCATAGTTATTGTCAATAGCTGCCGAATTCCAAAGCCGATCGTGATGTCGAACAGTTTTTTTTTTTTGAAATGGATAGTTTATTGATATGGACAGCTGTCGAACAGTGAGCCATGTGAGTTGGTCACAGAACATTAAAGCTGTGTTTAACAAGTATTGAGTCGATGCCAGATCCCGCGCATCCCGACGTACGCACTGCAGTGCTCGTGTCATTATTAATACTGTAACCAGTAAATTCGCATCGTTTGATCGGTGAATTAACCTACTTAAACTAATACTGATGTATGACGTTTGGCTTTATAGTCAAGTACGGTTTTAAATTCTGTCTAAAAAGATTTCAAGTTGATCTTAAATTTGTTACCAAACCGGCATATTCGTTAATTTCTTACTCTAATGTTAATTCAGCGAAGATGCATGGACGTGGCAATGAATTAATTGATAGGAATCATTTTCGAATCACAAAGGTTATATCAAAGACCGTTCAGAATAATTAATAAAGATTATGATTGAGATCTGTGTTGAAATAGCTGTAAAAATAAAGGTTCTTTTTATTTAAAAAAACCGGAATAATTGATATTACTGGGCTGGCAATAGCCAGGAATCATCCCATTAAATTAGTAAGGTCACACAACATATTCTTGTTTCGAATGAGTTAATGATGGAACGACCGCGTGTCCAGTCAGCCCAGACAAATTGTTTACATCCCGCACCGTGAACGACAATAAAATGTTATGTTTTTTCACACATAAAGAAGAAATAAAAATTACAATGTATTAAAATGTACACGTCTTTTATAAGCATTAACTTTTACCCTGTGCATAAAAGGAAACTTCCAGAATAAAGAAAAGTTAACCACAAAATAAACTTTTTTGTTTTAAATCTTACAAAGTAGGTATTACCAGGATTTATTTTTTTAAATTGAATCTGTAGCGAACGAGTGTGTGCGTTACCTGCTATGACATATAACATATACCTTACCCATATACATACACATACTATGCACATACACATGCTATGACATATAACATATACATATACCCTACCATTGGTTACCTGGTGTTATAAAATCACCAACTTTTGACACCACTTTTGATGGAGGTGTACGCTTTTATCTTAAAGACCTGAATATTTGCTGTTGTGCAAAAGACATCTGATGGAAGCTTGTTCCAAAGCATGTTTCGTTTTTAGACAACATACTAAACTTACTATTACTACTATTAATTTCCCAATGTTAATTAAGTTATGTATAAGACCATGAAACTAAAGAATTTCTTCGGCAAAAGGTTTTCAAATACAAAACGTACTTGTCCCTGTGTCCGCCACCGCTGCAACCGCGCGTAGGCTCAGCGGCGCACGAGCCCCGCTAACACAATTAACAGTGACTTGATACCTCACGACGCCGACAACAAGGCAAAACTTATTTGAATTTCAAATAAATCTGTTAGTGTTTGGGCCGTCTTAAGTTTAGCGAACGTATAATCATTCGATTTAGACATTGGTTTAACCTAATTTTGGCGTTAACTTTTGGTCCTTTCTGAAAATATTTAAAATTAATACGTATAATTCATGGAGAAGGTTACGGTACTAAATACTAAATTTACTCAAAGAGTTGTAAACAAGCCTTGAGCTCTTTGTGAAAGCACAGTTCCAAAACAACAGTAGCTGGTCTGCGAAATTCCAAAAGCCTTTCAACCTGCAATAATTATACACGAAATTGTTCGTAACTCTCGCTACAATTTACAAATAAAGTTATAGTTTCAGTAAAGTTATGCAGTAATCAGCTGGTTTGCTTTAACGTGCATTAGAAATCATTTGTGCTGAAATAATTTTAAGTATTAATACTTATCGGTAGGTTTAGGTTCTGCGCGTAAAACATTAAGAAAAACAGTAAGTTATTCGAAATATAAGTTATATGTGAGTGTAAAAAGTATTCGAAGATCTGGGCATGGAGGAATTTTAAATAGCTAAACCGTTACACGTTAATTAAATAATGCTTCTGTAGTATTATATGTAGGCATACGAAGCCCCATCTATCAGTGTCTTTTGTGGACATTGGATATCTGTCGGCTGAGAGAAAAAGAGAGAACGTGTGACTGTCAATTTTTCGTTTGCGGTGTACACACGGTTTTCGTTATTTGTCGGTTATTTTGGTGATTTTGTTATCATCATTGAGTTATTTTAAGTGTTTCTGTTTTTCTCTTCCTCGCCTGGTAAGTGGTTGTACGAATTATCTAGCTTTTAATGAGCATGGATTGTGTTCCAATCCCTCCTAAGCCCCCAGACCCAATCCCGTTTTCTGATGTCAACAACTCCCCTGACCCTTTCTCTCAACATGTGCAAACAAGAAAACGTCCAAGTATAAATCGGGATTCGTCCCCTACTCCTAAAAAATCTGTTTCGAATGCTCTTCCATCTCAAACCAATAACCTTATTTACACTCATCCAAGTCTTTTAGAAGAAAAATCTTACCATCCTTCTGGCAAAGGTCCTTTCATTGTGCATGTGTCCAGGTCAGAAACTCACCCTAAGTCAGGCAGTACATTTAATCATTTAAACTTTGGAAAATTTTTATTTACATCAAACATTTAAAGTATTAAAAATGATGGTATATAGAGTGTTGGCAGAAATCGGGTCTCTGTGGAATTCTCATCTGCATGTGCAGCAAACGAGTTTCTCAGAAACCCGAGTCTTAAATCTCATAACTATATAGCTTTAATTCCTACATATAATATAACAACAATGGGGCTGATCCGCGGGATCCCAACTTCATGGTCTATGGAGGAAGTTGTATCAACAATCTCCACAAGCCAAGGTGATATAACAATTTTGAAGGCGCGTCGCTTAAACAGAAAAGTGTCCATGGAGTCTGGTTCCACTTGGACCCCCACAGGTTCTGTAGTGATCACTTTCTCTGGACAATGCTTACCTGATAAAGTGTTTATTTTTAACTCATCATTAACCGTTGATCCATACATTTTGCCTTCCATACAATGCTTAAACTGTTGTAGATTTGGCCATGTGAAAGCCCAATGCCGATCCAGTGCTCGTTGCTTCAGATGTGCACAAACTCACTCAGGTGACTCTTGTCCTGCATCCTCTGAAGTTTCCTGCCTGCAATGCTCAGGCCCTCATTTAGCAACTGACAAATCTTGCCCGGAACATTCCCGGCAAAAGAATATTAAAATCACCATGTCCCAAAAGAACATATCATTCAAGGAAGCATCATCCCTCTTCCCTTCAGTTAAAAAATCGTACGCAGATGCTTCTAAAAGTTCTCCTTCACTGAATCTTTCTTACAAAAAAACAATATACAAACCATCAAAACCCAGTCCGTCTTTATCTCCAGGCTATGACAAAATTGCCCATAATGCTATTATTGCTAACCCTCCATCTACTAAATCTGATAATGCCTTCCCCCCTACTTCTTCCTGCTCCCCTAATGACAATTTTTTAGAACTCCTGATTTCCCTAGTTTTGAACATTCTTTCAAGATTTGAAGACATCCTACTACCGTCCTCCGTTGCTAAAAAGTTATCCCCTATTGCTAATCTTCTTCTTAACAATGGCCAGACGCCTTTATTAATTATACTCTTCTATGTTGAAAATATCTGTAAAAACTTATTTCATCCCCCTGTTTTTCTATTGTTCAAGGTAACTCAATGCTCGAGATACTGCAAGTTCTACTCAACTGATCGCTACAAAATTATTAACCTCGTGTAGTACATGTGTATACTAATACTTGAAATTGGCAGTAATAGTTATTGTGTCGTAACAACAGCTGATTGCCATAAAACAAAATAATAATAATAATAAGAGAGAACGTGTATTCAATATACCAATATAATTCAAATTCGAATATTTATTCTCATCATTGACAATTACTTGTTTTTATTGATGTCAAATAAAACAAAACACCAGTTCGGGAAAACCTTCGTGAAGAAGAACTGACAAGAAACTTCACGGATATAATTTTTTTTTTAAATCAATTTACAGTGTCTCTTTATGTCTATACAAAATTATTATTATCTGCATCTGTTAGCTCGGCAAGTCTCCCTCCTCCCAAGTATCCAAACGACGAACACCCTCAAACGGCACCCGTTCATGACGCGGCTAACGTTAACGCGTAATCGCGTTAACGCGGCTAGTCAAGCCTAATAGTATAATATAAAGATAAATACGAGTAAACAATACTTATAAACTGAATTTCATTGATAATAAACCTAGTGTTTTAAGAGCTCAACAACCGGTCCAACATTCCTTCAACGTGACCTACAAAGTAAATTTCGCAAAAAAATTGTTATACAAAATAAAAAATGAGTGCAAATGTTATGTTTTTTCACACTTATAATACGCTAACATGTCGATACAAAAAAGATGACAAGCAATCCTAATAACTCCAGGTTGGTTAAGGTGTTTTAGAGACAAGAATGTTTTATTTTTGGGTCCCCGATTTGCTCTGAGGTCGTTTCAAGCCTTACTATTATATTACTCATCAATTGACGAAGTGGAAAATGGGTAGACTGCTGGTGTGGGATGCGACCTGCGTAGACACCCTCGCGGCCTCCCATCTTCCTCGACGAGCGTTCAAGCTGGTTCGGCAAACGACGCGCGAAAGTGTGAAGCACAGGAAATAGAAACATTTAGGTTAATGGTTAAGTTTTTGAGGCTTTTGCAGTTGAGACTATGGGTTCACTTGAAATCTCTAAACGATCGTCGAGTGAAACTGCTGACTTAGGGGCTCTTCTTCTAAGATTGGAGCTTATTTTGCGAAACTTTATCGTTTGTGACCACAAGCGGATATTTTGCAAGCCTTTTGACCACTTTGGCCAATTTACTAGTAATGTAGGCCATCTTACACCTTTTATCTTTCCTAGATTTTTTCCTATGTTCCTTGTTTTGTTAATTTTTATTGTTTAAAACTAATGACGTAAGTACATCTCTTTAGTTCTTTATAATGTATTTAATCACATTAATTCAGTGAAGGTCACTCAAGTCATTCGTGTAGTATCGACTCATTTAAACAAGTTTTTAAAATAAATATCATAGATAACACGTTTCAGCTTCGAAACAAGCCCTGCTTACAAAATAAGTTGTCAAGATGAACTGTGTCAAATAGTTTATTTCGCTTTATTTAAGTGTCTTAAGACAATGATGTCAAAATTGAGCCTAATTGTTCTTGAGAAATAGTGTACCACAGCTGTTGTTACACACAACACACAACAGTAATGAAATCATTAACATCTGTATTATTTAAAGATGTTTTGAATGGATAATATTACAGCAATTCTTATACATAAAGAAAACTGCGGAGAAAACATGTATTTCAGGATCATTACAGTATTCCATGGTTGAGTGAAACATATATATTTAAATAACGTGTCAAATTTTCTAAGTCTGTACTCTCTATTCTAAATAAAGGTCTATCGCCTTGTAGTCTCGTACCTATATTTATTAATCTGTTTATGAATAAAACAATGGCGACATTTCCCTATTAGACTATCACGGAATTTCAATTCTTTGACGATTTCGTGTCTTTCAATAGGAATTAGCTTCAGTGGATGGCCCACAGACACATGACACAGTGACACAGTGCGGCGTTATCACGCGTGTCCGAGCGAGTGACAAGCGCTCCGCACTGCGATAGCAACCGAGCTGTTTGGTTGGTCCACCGCTTGACCTATACGACATCTAAAAAGTATACTTGTATTGCTTCTGTTACGAATTTCGTAGGTGTTTCCAATAAAATTTGTTTGTTACACGTATAGAATATTTCAAGATTTATGAAGCAGAACGTTTAGTTATTGGGAATCTGTATCAATCTGTGCATTGGTCATGTTTCTTAAATTAGCAAATATGGTACGGTTTTAGTCCACTAAGCTCCAGTAAGAATAGGTTAAAGATTGAAAGTCAACTTGGACCTAATCAGGTAAAGATAGAGGTGTAATAGTAATGTGGTAACAAAAGGTTATAAATCTTTGTAGTCTTAACTTTATTATTCTCATTGTAAATAAATAATTTTAATAATGTTTTCGATTATTTTTGAGGTTAGTGTTGTTGGCATGTAAGGAGATTGGTATGTCCTGAGCATAGCACGGTTATACCAACGTTTTTGATCAAATAATTGCTGCTCGCTGATTCGCAGTGTTTTTTCATAAAAGAAAGAGATAAAAAATACTTCAAATGCCTTCGTGTTTACGACATGAGTAATTACAATTTATAGGTTATTTTGACCTAGGTCCTAGTTATAACTGTAGAAGTAGGTATATGTTCGCAAACTGCATTAGCTTTTCTACGTGGTGGATAACCGTGTAATGTTATTTTTGTCTGGCTTTCACGTCATGGTACAGCCAAGCACCGCCGACCCTTGATCGCCTACCTACGACGTAGATCACCAACCAAGTACTAATTTGAAATAGATGGTAAAGGTTTTTAAAGATGTTCTGCGAAAATCCGTGCAATTTTGTGAAGTTATAGATGTAACAACGTATTTTTGCAACTCAAATAGTGTGACTTAAAGTTTCTCACGATCAAAAGTATTCAAAAGCAGTTATTATTAATTTAATCAATTAATTATTAAAAAAAAAATGAAATATTGCTAATAAAGGATGTTAAAGAAATGTGAAAATGTTTATTGGTATATTGGTATAAATCCATGCTTTTCAAATAAGGACAATTCAGCCACGAAATAAGAATTTGTGGACATTTGTCAGATTTGAGGATATAATAGAATAACCCATACCTAATATTTTATTTAAAAAATTAACGTTCGCTCAAATCAACAATCAAGCAAACATTGTGTCTTGTCATTGGGTTAGAGTATAAGAGATAAACACTTCGCGTTGACCTTCAGTCTCTTGACGTTTATAATACAAAAGACTGCGGTGATGTGAATATTCATAAAGGTACAAAGTTTCGTGGATAATTCAAGCTTAGTATTTTTGTTTACCACATGTACAACGTGTACTTTTAGCGTGCGTGATAAGCAATTGTTCTGACTCTGCATTGGATTTTTTGGTAGGCGCGACAGTTTAAAGGTTAAGAGTATTTTACCGGTAATCCGGTAATTCCACGAGACCCCACTAGTTAGGGGTTTTGTGTGATGTTCTTTTGAGGGATTTTTATAGTATTTCGTTTGAAAAGTATCTTATTTGCTGCAATTCGATAATTATCTAATCAAGTTTAATGAACCTCAATCTTAAAAACTTTACATTAAAATGTGATTTGTTAGTATATTTTTTGTATGAAGAGAACGGCAGGCATAATTCCGGTTCACAAGTAGGTATATCAACGTAAAGACTTAATATCTTTGCGCCTGCGCTTATGTTGACGTTTATAAAAACGTGTTTTGATTTCAAACGTTTTTTTAAATCTATTAATCCATACGATGCTGTAGCTATTATATATCCTTGGTACTCTTGTAGGCCAGTATTTCATACGCATTTCCTTTCTGGAAAAAATTTCGTTTATAACTAATTGCATAGTTTACATTAAGTTGCAATAATGTTCTTGAAATATCAATTTAGGTGGCTGAAACTAATGCGGCTTAATGCGACAATCTGGTACACGAGAGGCAGTGGTGTCTGGTCACCGCTGGTTTAGAGTGTCGTTCACAATTTGATCATTATTCGCCGTCCGCTTTATGTCTCATTGTACTGCAATGCATGTGGTCCAATGACCACAATGGGAATGACCCTTCCATGCAAGTTATATTAGAACTACCTAAATGATTTCATATACAATAAAAGGTATTTTTGTAACTGTGTAGAAAACCTGCGCGAGTTGCGAACGTTGTGTGGTTGTGCTCTTCCTATTTGACCACTGTAACAATTAGGTAAGTGCTTCAGATAAATGAGACGAAAATTGAAAACGTGAAAGTGGTGACACCAATAGTTATAAGACACGATGGCCCACCTTCATTACAATTTCAAAAGACTTAGGCGTTTCCGAAAATATAAAAAAAAAACTTTTCTAATACTGAAAAGGTGTTAGTTACCAGATAGTTACAAAATGAGCTAAAATAGCCAATGGCTGGGTTGTTTCCGGCTATCTTCGTCACGTATAATTAGCGACTGTTCGTTTCGACGATGTCGAGCGCTTGCCTGCTCCGTCGTGCACGTCTGCCTCTCTGTTGCCACGTGGAAGCGACTATTGCTCATACCGCTATTTCTGACGAGAACAAACATTTTGAGCTGTCAAAGCAGATCGACATCGACTGCTCAGCCTGACGACTTCCCGATTTGGAATAGAATGTTCAAGAGCTATTAGAAACAGAAGGTACACCCTGAGTGAAGTATTTATTCCCTACAGATTTAAGTTTAACTATTATTGGGATAGAATTCAGGTTATAGCTGTTTGAAATCGTTCTGTTTTACTATTGCTGAAACAAACCTTACAAATGTACAAAATGAATTGACATACACAAAAAGTTTTAAATTAAAATTGTAGCACTTTAAAATATTAAAGCTGAAACGCTCTCTACATAAGCCCTAGTGCCAATATGAGCTAGAAAACTTAAATTGATATTTATATTTTTATTTAGAAAAATATAGTCCTAGTTCTTTCAAGCGTCGAGTGAATAGGTATCTCGTGGATAGACGTGTAACACCTTCGTCTTCATCGTACTTTCCATCAGGTGAGATAGAAGGCAAACGTCTCATCTATTTTAAAAAAAATTAGATATAAATATATATATAACTGTTTTATGGCTCCTAGGACAAAAGAATAGCTGTTATCGTGTCTTCAAAGCACACTGGTAGTTTTCCGCTGCACGCAAGGTATGCGGGCTCACGTGAAGCGTCGCGTCGCTCGCTCGACTTATCTACGCGCAACTATAAATAATGTCACAAAGCTCTCCTGCTAGCCTTAAAGTTCAAAGGCAAACAAATATATAATTTACAAATCACGTGCACTAATTTAATTACGATTTATAAACAACCAACAAAAACAGCCTGACTTTATTATATTTTTCGCAAGAAACTGGAATGAAAGTTGAGTTTGATCCGGAAATTAGAGGAAGTACAAGAGTGGCACAGAAGCGAGTTGCTGGATTGTGAACTCCCCTTTGAACTGGCTGCTTCGTACGTTTTTACTGCGTACCAGTGCTTACCTAAAGTTTGCTAAATCGAATAAACAACCTTGTGTTGATTTTATTTAGTACTCATATGTCACGCTTACACAACTGTATTTATAAGGCAGGTTTAACCAACCCTCCTACCCCTAAGCGGCGGTTTCTATTAATAGCAAAATCACTAGATATTGACTTTAGCAAGTCAGTTGGCACCATATTATGCGTGAATGGATAGGTCAGTTATAACTCCATATATTTCTAATATTATCACCCAAATTTAAGCATACTTTATCGAAAAAGGATACTATTAAGTGGAAAGATATATTTTGATAAAGGTCAAGAAACTTTCCAAGGTATCAGTGGAGCGTCGTATGTAGGGTGGCGCGTGGCTGTCTGCCGCGAGCGGCAGGGGCGCGGGGGCTGCAGACACACTGGCTGCCCCAGAAAATCAATCGAAACCTGCTTCTGCAAAAGCAACATTCGCGAAAAACTTGATTAGCTTTACAAACGAAGCTTTTCGAAATTTTCTGAGCCATTTTTACGAGTATGATGATCTGTTATGTGAGAACATAATATCAAGTTGAGCTTAATGATGCTTTGTGGTACCGATGTTATGTTTTGACATAACCGTTTTGGTTCACGTCACAAGCTGTGAAGGACGGTAATGTCAGTGATCTAAGTGGTTATAATATTATAAAATTTGATGTCAATATGATGTCAAAACAATCCAGTTTGATAACCAAGACTGGTTATCAAAGTCGATTGTTCGGAATTTGAATAAATGTTCTATACCATAAGCGACACAGTCGTGGTTAAATAATATTTACCATCGGTACTATTTATTATATAATTTAGTTTACTACTATTAAGTTATAGTTTTGGGATTATATTTATGTAAGTATGTCCTATTTGCCCTTTTGCCGTTTTGCCCTCTGACCTAGTCGTTCACTTTGGTAATCTGGTATCTGATTTGAATGTCGCCTATTCGGAACTCTATAAATATAACAAACTTTGCTATATGATATAGTTGAGAAATGGTAGGACCTCGTTATGCTTTTATATTTTTATTGATATTAAATTTAATAACGTAAAACAGAATATGTGAGTAAGTGCGTTTCATAGAAAATAGAATAATATTATTTTTGAAGAATAATTTGAGTTTGCGTTCGAGCTTAAAATATTCAGATATTTAAAAGCTACTTTTAAATTCATTACATTTGCAACTTAGATCGCAAATAAAAACTAGATTCATAGTTTCATACAAATAAGACATTTCAAACTGTCTACAGTGGTTCAGACGTTACTCATGATATAATTTAGAAAGTCGATTATAAAAATTTTATGTTTGTAAAACGAAACTTATAAAATTTCAACTTAAAAAATGATTGAATTCTGAATTTTTGACTAAATTCAGATGTTTTTGATACATTAATAATACATACGAATGTACTTCCCGAGTTCAATCAATTCAATCTTTTTTTGAGAAATGTACATGTTTTTGTAATTTTTTGACGACGTTTTTCTGACCCTGATTGTGTATCTAGTTCTGTGTGTGATCAGTGTTGTCCAGAGGTAGATCGTTTCCGAGTAATGTAAAATAATTACCTACTCGTAATTTCAATCAACGGATAGTTGTGCAATAATTTAACCGTAATTGAATGATTATCTATTGTTGTGAACAAATGTGAATAAATGGTTTGATTGAAAATGCGTTTACAAATTATTTTAAGTCAGATTTTAGGTAGCTTGGAAAAAAAAAGAATCTTTTTGCAATAATGATAAAGGATTAAAATTTCAAACAACAACATTTGATTAAAAAATCACGAACTCAATCTCATATTAAACAAACGCAAACACTGTTTTAAAAGATGGTGGATTTTTTGGCAAGCGTCAGCGTTTTTGCTTCAAATGTTTTTTGTAGGGCACGTCGTAAAGGCTACTTCTGAAACCAGTTTGTAAGCATTATTAACTTTAGGCTATTTTTAAGTTAATATTTTTTTTAAGTTACTTAATAAGCAATATGTCAATGTACATCAAGAGCATACTTAATGCAGCTCTGCTTGTGGTAGTCATGTTATTCCGAAACTAGGAAGATGTGCTTTTGAAGAGGAGTCTAATAATTATTCCAGTCACGAGACTCCGATCATAATCAAGAGCTGTCGTTTAAAACAGCAATAATTATAACATCTCTAGTAACGCATTTGTTATTATAATTCGATTATAGGTCAAGGAACAGGTTAAGTCGAGATTCGCTTGCGCTTCGTTCGGTCTCTTGTAGCGACCGCATACTACGGGCCGACAACACTGCAGGGAATCTGAGCCTGTACCAACTTATTAAATTGTTTTTTAATGAAATTTGATTTGACCTCAAGAACATTAGTGTACCTCAGCTGAATGACATTGAAGCGCAAATCTATTTATTTTTCTCGTATAACTTTAGCTATTAAGTGTTAAGCGTTACGAGTTTATTCAATTTTTGGACTTGTGTTGTCTGGTCCGTGCCCTCTCGGGTGCCCTTGGGCGTATCGTTTGTAGGAGTAGTTTAAGTTCCGACTAAGCGCCGTCAGCGTTAAGCTACAAAGTCCGGTGAAATTTAAAAGGCCCTTAAAGCCATAAATAAACTGTCCATTTAGAAAAAAAAAGACTTGTGTGAAAGATAGATATGCAAAAAAGAAAGATAAGTTTATGATGGGTAGATATCAAAACTCTGGAATTTCATTTGTTATTCAGAAAAATGTTAAGAATTTTCATTTTCATTCGTTTTACAAAGAAATTTATTTTAAAAGACCTTAGATAGTTTGAATAATAATTTGAAATCTAACTACCATATGAGCAAAAACTATAAGAAAATAGTAAAAAAACCCCAAAGCAAATAGCGTTATTCCTGTTAAAAGCGTTTAAAACCGGCATACACAGTCAGGATCATGCAGCATGGCAGACGTACTCGCCCCGGGAGAATTCGTTTTCACGTTCCCATGAATCGTTCAGTGGCACAGGTTTCCGCTTACGCACGGTACAAAGGTCGGTGTTACTTAGCAATGTGTAGGTCAATAGTTAAGTGCTACCTCTTTGAAACTATTTCGAGGGCCATAGTCATATTACAAACTTCGCGTACTTCAGAATACTATTATGTAAAATAGAACAAACTGCAAAGAAAATTCTACTCAGATTTAAAAACTTTTTTATAGAACAGTTACAGCTTACAAAAAAGTAAGCGAAGTTTGTAATATGTTTGTAATAAGTAAATTTTTGAAACTTCAGTTTTGAAAGTTAGGGTCGGGTTTTTGTCAAATCAGGATTGTGTGCTAAACTATGATATAAAAGATGATTGAATATCGATAGACAGAACCAAGGAGAAAGAGTAAGATATATTTCTCCAGTTAGGATTACCTTGTCGATATCAGGAACTGTAATATCGCTCGCACGAAATCAAAGTTTATTAGCAATTAAGACCATTCGTGTCTTATAGCAGTGTATGAAAATTCTCACGGCAGGTAAAATAATCTAAAGAGAGCTTAAAAATTTAAATCCTTTTTTTAATAAATTTAAATCTATCTAAACGTGAAGTCTTTAATTCCGTAACTAATACTCACTTTATAATTCAGCGGTGTGGAAATGTACTTCCTAGATATTGGCAGGCCTGCAACTATAATAAAAGATAATGTTTCAATGAAAATAATGCCAATTGTTAAACAACTTTTCCATTTTCAAAAAAAAGGTATTTTAATAAAAGGCAAGTAATTGTTGTAAATAATTATCTATATTCGTTTTTATTTCATCAATATCTTTCCTTACGTAGTGGCTCTCATTATTTGTTTACGTTTTAATACAGAACATTACCTCTTAAATTACATAGGTGCATGGTGTTGTTTTACTGCTTACATCGCAAAAATTACTACACGATCCATTTTAATATTTATCTAAGGGTGTTACCACTCCAATCGATCGACGTCGATCGATGGTAGTATGGAACAGGCAACGTTGATCGACGGTCGATCGATTGGTGTGGTAACACCCTAATGGATCCCGTGGCTCGGGATTAACTGTGATATTAATAACGTGTTAATGTTTACACGATGTATTTTTAAAGGCTTAGGAAATTGACCTTTATTTTAATATAATTAGAGAAAGTACTTTTAAGAGCAAGTGTAGATTCCGTTCGAGCACAGCCGCATATATGCTCTATTTATAATAACTGCTGAAATTGTACATCCAGGCGACTAGCTGACTCTGTTATCGAAAGCTTTTTCGTGAAGTGCTTCGAAACATGGTTCTCTATATAATAACCTATTTCAGAAGCTTTCACAGTCATGTCACAATATATGATAACAGGCCGATTCATTAATAGTTCCGCTAAATAGCCTAAAATAAACCTAATAGAAGCTGAGTTTTTCGTTTATTTTAAACTTAGGTTCCTTTTTATTATAGAACTTTTATAATATTATATTTATTGGTACAAAAATGGCTCAGTTTCATTTTTGCGGTGGGTCGTTAGGAGGGAGTTCAGGTAACATTTGTGAAGGAGGATAAGGGAGCCGTGAAGTATGAACGGGAGCGCGTCGCGCACTGGCTGACGCGAATAGCGACTAGAAAATAGGGCGGCCTGCAGCCACGCGAGCACATTCAGATCGACACAATCCCTCGCATACTTTTTATTTATGCTTGGCTTTGGACTTCAGCCAGTAACGTCTTAACTGATTGATTTTACCGAGGTGCATTTCTGTTGTGATTGTGCACGTTGTTGCGAGTCTATTATGGTTTAATATCCTCTAAAGCAGATTAATTTATGAAAGGAGGTAACTCCTGACTAGAGATAAACTGTTTGGTTTCAATAACAAAGCGAAAAAAAACTTCGTGATTTACTTGAGTACGCTTGTTATGGTAGGCATTCGACACTCGGCTATTGGTCTTCGCTCCCCTGTTTTACATTTCATTTTAATACATATGGTGAAGTTATTTTTTCTATACATAAACCGCGAACTTTGTCGCTCAGGTAGAGTTATAAAACATTTATAAGTATTTATAGCGTTTGTTTATTGCTGAAGCGAATTTTTAAAGGAAGAGACAAAAATACACCTATTCTCTTATAAATAACAAATGTACATTTGAATCAGTATTTCAAATTCCAACCGAGCGAAACTTGCAGATATTATGAATACATTTGTAAGAATATTCATTCAGAATACATAGCATCTGAGCGTCGGTAATGTAGCAGTTTTTAGACTGCTGTGACGTAGACGTAGGGCATTGCACAATACCTGACACTCAATTGTCGAAAACTGAAATTTACGTCGACAATATCAACAGTATTTTCTCAACTCAGCTACATAAATAGCCTCTAGATATTTACGTTACGTTCTCACAAATAGAAGAATGTTAATTGTCGTTTTTATTTTTCGCAACTAAAATAAAGTCTTTGAAAATCTTTTCGTTAAACCCATGAGGATTGAAAAAGAGTTGAGAATATATCCGACTCGAACGCGATATAAATTGTTTTGAACTCTGCTCGTAGGAACAACACAGCAGCGAGCAGATATCTGACCAATTGCCAACGTAATTTTAAGGCCAATGATCGATATAATACTTGTCGCATTCAAAATCTAATTGATTGCGACATAAACTAGATTCAATCATTTTTAGTTGACACACACAAATACTTCTTGTTCACCCAATATTTAAAAAAAATTTAAACAAAAGTTATATTCTAATGCCTTAATATAAACAAACAGTATTAACATGCCGCAATAGAAGTCTTCGTTAAATATATATCCAAGGTCGGAAAAATATCCCAGAGAGTATGTGATTTAGTTTGACAGTTCCTAGGTCGTGTCGACTCCGTAAAAATAAATTCCGAGGACCCGGTACCGAGGTAGCTGAGCAATGGAACAAACAATTTTATTCCGCTGATCTTTATTATACCTTAGCCGTAAATAAATGAATATCTGGAAGTACGGTCACGAACCGTCGGGTAACAGGCGGAGAGTCTAAAGCTGGGCAGGAGTGGAGACGGTTAAGCTATTATTATTCACTTACCAATGGCGGAAAGTCACAGCGATTATAAAGATTTTAGTGACGCAATTGTGCATCACAACAAAGCAGCGGAGTGCGGGGAGTGGGGTGTAATATTTGAATTAATCGAACGGAAATAACCGCGCCAGCTCGCGCCAATCGCCCATTCATCGGAGCTAATTGCGGTTACCGTGCTGCGTCCATCTCCTGGCCAAATAGCTGCTATCCCTATGAACTGATAGCCAAAGCTATTGTGTAGGTTTATTTTCAAGGGTCTTCTTTTCAGATTTATTTTAACATCGTTTTCGCTTATCACCATTTGTACTTCAGTAATGAAAGATACCATGCTATTGGCTCGTACATTGTGTGTGATCTTGTTACAGATGTTAGCCTACTCAAGTTAATAAACAGTAAGAAATTTCTAAGAACCTCATGTAACTCCTCTGGGAAAAAAGCGATGGAGGAAAAGGATGGTTCCATTCACTCTGAAGGTGAGATATAGGTGAGATAATGTGATCTCACCTTATCTCAGGAAGCACAACACGCTCATTCCTTTCACGGGATATTGTCGATTGCCCTAACTTTATGTTTTTTGAGTGTATGTAGACCTGTAACCTGTACCTTGTTATATGTACCTTTGTATATTTTGCTTAGCCACCTCTTTTCTACGCTGTGCCGATAAACGTATAATATTAAACTATCCAAAAACAAGTTTCTGCAAGTCATACTTTTAGTCGATAATTCACATTTTAGTGTAAACTCTCCGGGAAAGTAAAAACTATTAAGATCACTATAACTGTGTGTAAAATAAAAATAGGCGACATAAATAGCTTGCGCGGACGCAGCGCGGCTCGAGGCCACAGAGCCCTTGTGTACGCGCGCACTGGGCATGTGTGCCCGCACTTTACTACGCTACGATTGTAAATTACTATGCAACCGAATAACAACAAACGGTCCAATAACTCAAACTGTCACATAAAGTTTGTATTCTAACTGATCAAAATCTTTAAAAAACAAGTTGCTTTGGTTTTATTTTCATTTTAATTTATTTATTTATTCAGATAAAGGATCACCAACATGACGTATTATAATTTTAAAATAAACTGTTAAAATTTATTAAAAATTAAAGACACGCGCGGCACGCGTGCCTCTGCCATTCCACACAGCGAACTGCTAACACTATTTTTGTATTTGAAAACCAATGCTCACAAAATTAAACTAAAAATTTTATTGTTCAGTTATCTTGACGTAGCTCAACTAAGAATCTTCCTTGGTTTTCCATAGAATCCTTCGATCGTGAGTGCCGCGCAAGTGGGTGTCGCTCGTGACCTGACTAAAATGCGGATCATGTGATTTGGCACAAAGCTGGCTCCAATACAGACTCAACACTAACCAGTTATTTCTGACGCCGGTCCAATAGCTAACACGTTAAAAATGGAATTGTTTTCGTGGCAAAAAATCGCATTTGTTCCAATTCTAGGATGCCTTGTTTTGATGATGGACCTCGCGGTTGGCGCATAAAGTTAAATTTACTTCTTTTTTCTTTATGTACTCTTTTAGTTGAAGGATTACCTACTTACGATAATATTAACTTTATGTTTTATTTATTATTTAATTTGCAAAATTCATTGTTATCCAATATACCTAATATTATTAGTCTAATCCGTGAGATATATTAGACTATAAACGCCTAATTTTAAGCTAGATAAATAAAACGAATGGTTCGCTTATTTGTTTATATTTGCAACTTTCAGAACCTAGAACATGTACCACTCATGTCACATATGAAACGTAAGATGGGAGTTATTTTACATATCTTTGATGCGATGTAAATAATTATAATTATGTTTTTTATTATTATATTCTACTTCACAACGCGGGATCTACATCGCAATATCAACTTGCATTAAGTGATGAGTATATAATTATATGACCTGCTCACCCTTTTCCATCGGCGGTGACGCGTATGGTCCCTAAACTATTTATAATTTGTTATTTTTAACGTTGCGCAGATACGCTTCCTTAGTTCAGCCAATTTAATAGCAATAAAGAAAGCATAAAACAAATATTTCTTGTAAAAATATATATCATAACAGGGAAACATGTTTTATTAAACAACATGATTTCACAAAAGCTGTGAGCGGGGGAGGTCAAAAGGGGATTTAGCTAAAAAAGTAGGCATAACTACAGAGAAGCTTATTTCAATTAAAGGTTCATATATGCTGAATAAAATTTGTAACTTATTAAGGGCTGATTGTTCTATGCTCAGATAGCTATTATCTGTAGAATAACTTTGACACTTTCGATGGAAATTATGTCAAGTCCTAAAATTATTCTACTGATAAAATGTATCTGGGCACCGAAATATTATGCATAAAAACAAATTTATGAATTTTCTCTTCACTTGGAGACTTTTACCGCTGTTTTTGATTGTTTAAATATTTTTAAATATATACAATTTTAATTTCAAATTTTGATTCAATCAGTTAGTAATATCTGTAAAGCTCTTTGAATAGTATGTAGTTATTTCTTATATTTAAGAATAGTTTATGTTACTTTTAACACTTCTTACCTACTCCAAGATAAAGTTTCTGCGCAAAACTTTAACTGAACGACCGCTGTGAACTTGAGATTGCTGTAAAATTCCATCGGACATATTTACCTAAACTCATTTATGTTTTATCTAGTTATTTACAAATAAAATACGTCAGCTTGTGAGGCTGAAAACTCGCGAAGGTTCTTTTTATAAAAGAGTTGTGTTATCAATAGCTTACTGTAAAAATTGTAAACCTCGTACACTACTAGGAAACTTTCTAATTATTTGTTCTATGTTTAGTTCCACTTGTATTGCGTTACTTTAGTAATTTTATATTTCACCTTTCTGATCTTTTGGTGTCGCAGAATGATTGATTTATTGCAAATAAATGTTAGTGTCAAAACTGCTCATATCATGTTTAGTTATTTTTACTGTTCACATTGTATTTTAACTATAATTCTGACATTCTTAATAACCGTATAAACGGTGCAGTCGTTTTCTGCATATTAAGGTTGTGCGCTTATAAAATAACTATATATATGAAATATTTATTTTTCTCAACATTGACAATTACTTGTTATTATTGACGTCAAATTAAACATGACATGAAGAAGAACTGGCAAGAAACTTCACGGGGAATATTTTTTTGAAAATAAATTTATAGTGTCTCTTTATGTCTATACAAAATTATTCTTATCTGCATCTGTTAGCTCGGCAAGTCTCCCTCCCCCCAATTATCCAAACGACGAACACCCTCAAACGGCACCCGTTCACGAGTTAACGCGGGATCCAGCCATCGTCCTCTCCAACCATAACTAGCTAATTGAGTATCTATAAATAATTGGGATGGTTAATTTTATGGTTTATTCCACATAGAAATGGCATTCGTCTTATACAAGATAAAATTACAATGATGTTTAAATGCGTTATAAGAACTATATATAAGTATTATATACATGTGTATATATATATATCATATATACTATTAATATTTAACGGTCACTGAATTAAAATAAAAATCATTCTCTTTATTATATACATATCATAAATATATATATGTACATTATTTTAACTCGGTGACCTACTGATAAAAGATTTTTTTGATGTAATAATATAAGTGGATGTGATCCGCAACGTCGCACCCCGAAACTTTCCTCCCTGTACTCGGACACTAAGACATATAAGTAGACGAAAAAATAGTGGGGCGTTCATTATGCTATGGTTTATATTTCTTTTATATACTCTGTTTTTGCTTATTTTTAGTCTATAAAACCGTTACTAAATAAATGAAAAGTTTTATTTATATCAATATAAATATGTTTTGCTGAATAACGATAATTAATTGAAAAACAATCTGCGACATGGTGTTCATCTGAAATAGGTAGGTTAATACGATACGAAAAGTATTTAATATATGAATTAATTAGGGGCTCTAGAAAAACAAAATCAGCGGTCAAAATTGAATTTTATCGTTTACAGAGTAAAAAAACTTGCTCTCAAATAAGATAACAAATATAGCTTATTATGTCGGCTAATCTTATTTTGTATGAATAGCTTATTTTAAATTTAGTAGTTAATTCTTTTTTTAATCGAAGTTATTTTTAGTTTGTTTATGTAAGTGTAATGAATTTCCTGAATTTCATTATTATTGACACAGGCTTAAAAAATATCTCTTATGGTTTGCCTAAATAAGTTAAAACATTTGAGCAAAAGCTACCCAAAAAGTGATACTTACCCAAAAGTGATGAAAAAGTTTAAAATTTTAGCTTACATAGTAACCAATAAAAAATCGTGGATTTCTACCTAGCTATTATTTCGCACGAGTGTAAATCTAAAGCTGCAAGCAGAATCGGCATTAACTCGACTAAGTAGCTTCCGTAATCTCCCCCAGTAGTTTTTAACTCCCACACGCCCTCCGCTGCATAATAATATACCCGTGGTTAATTTTTTATTATTTTTTTAAAATCCTAATCCATTGATAAAACGTAGAGTACAGAACGCTTCTAAGGCACTCAAAAACAAAATAATTTAACTCCCAAAAACATATGAAAATTAATCAAAAATCTACATCATCCAACATCATCCAACCGAATAGTAAATCGTTATTTCTCTTTAAATCATACAATTTCAACAGTTACCTCACACGTAATTAATGTCAAATTAACTACGCCTGCGAGCGGTAGTTTGTGGATGGGCATTGCGCGGTGATGAATGGAGGTCGTGCTGTACTATCGGGGGTCGGGAGTCAAGGCGGCGGCGCGCGTCACTGCGCAGATATCGACGTGCGGCGCACGCGCTGCTCACGATACCCTATACGGCACAACCCTCTTGTGATCATGGAAGTTAATAATTTTTCGTGGAGTCGGTTCAACATGACGCAACCTTGAATGGAATAATAAAGCTCCCTCTGGTTTTTTTGTTATTATGTGATTTAAAATCACGAATATGGTTAACTTGTATTTGAAAAATACCCATGTCTGTCCCTCCCAGAATTTCAACCTGAGATCGCTAGTAGTGGTAAATTATCCATTGATAATATTACAAAGGCCGCAGACCCATAAATAGTAATTAACAAAAATACCACGACCAATTAGAAAAGTTAAATATATTGGAACTCGTCAATAGGATGACCTACTTACTTATTTAAAAAAATGTTTTTCCCTAAAACAGCTTCATAAGAAAACAATTGCTGGCAATGATTTAGGTATGTTTAAAATTGGCTGATGCACAAGACAAGAGTTTCTCGTTTAATCGGCAGACTTTTCTCATCCATATCCCATGTTTATTCTGGGTTCCCCCCCCCCAGTTCGCTGTACTGTCAAGCACAAGCTCGGCTTACTTCAGAGCCATGCAGTCGGTGTGTTTGTTTGGGGATTCATTATTATTATTATTTTTGATATCGACAAACCGAATACCGGTTAGACCATGTTCACAAGCCTAGGCCAGGCGACAACCGGTTGTAGTAAAAGAATAACGGATTATGATTGTTCTATACAAAGCCTGTTAAAATAAGTATACAAGCACATTACGCACATGTCGCACTCACTATAAAGATTACTGACTATCAGAGTATCAACTATTGTAGCCCATGCTTTCAACAAAACGTACAAGAACTTCGCGGTTCTACTGATTTATTTTTGCTGTCAATCATAACCTATTTAAAAACTGATCGATCGAACATTTGATTTATATTTGTATTATGTAGATTTAAAATTGTAGGTTACAATTTTCCATTACATTTTTTTGTATTGTTGTTAGCTTTAATTTAATTCATGGAAGTCGCCTTTTTAACGAACCTATTCTGACTGCATACAAAATGAACTTAACAAAAACGAGATACGCCAATATATTGCGGTAAGGGTCGATAGCGACCCAGCGGCCGTTGGAAGGTACCTATTTAGCGCGTAAATACGTCGAGTGACATAGGCCTGACCGAACTTTAATGGAAAAATCCATTTCACACTGGTAAACTGCTAACTCAAAAGTGTTTTAGGAAACGAATTGAATAGATGTACTACGCGTCATAACAAAGAGTCCATGTCGAAGATGACTCCACTTTGTTCCCATTGCTAGTAGCACCTATGCTGTGTTTTTCTGAATTCAGGCTCATTGCTTATACTGGCGGGATGTCAGGCTTTCCAGCTCTGCCATTTGAATTCTAATCAAATTTCAAGTTTTGGCGTTTTTCCAGCTGCCTCCGTTATCATGTGATGTTTACCGGAGAAAAGCAGTGTTTTAGTTATTTCAAGATACCCGTTAGATGTTATTTTTGTATTGGCGGTTATGGGCGATTTAATTAATGTTTATAATTAAAGAAAAAGTTTGATTTAATTTGAGTTTTCAAACATTTTGTGTATTGTTTTGTAAGACCAGTTTCAGAATTATATGTAGGATAATTGTTGGACAGAAAATTCAAAAGAAAAGCAATTTTGTAAAGATGAACGATCAATTCAGGCTTCTTTCGATCCGAAATCCTCAGAACGCAAAAAAACTTCGGTGCCAATGGTCCATTTCGGTGTTCGTAGTGAACCCGATCGAGGCCATCCAACCAACACTGCAGGCGGTAGTTCGATTAATTCGAAGTAAATATAAAAAAGTTCTTTTCACTGTTGAACAGCAAAGTTGGCCAGCGAAACGAACGTTTTAAACAGAAACCAATATACAAAACGCCCAACAAACACACAATACCTTGTACTTCAACATGTCGATTTCCAATGTTTTTGTTATTAACGGTACGCTTTCATTATAACTTTTGTGATCGGGTGACAACTAAACTGTTTACAACAATTTTAATGTTAACTACGGATTTTTAAAATGTCCCTTTTCTCTCTAAAAAAGATAGACTTTATCATAATATTGGACACTTGCACCACAAAGACTGTGCATTAAGGTGCTCCCACACAGCAGCTATATGTATAACGTTGCTTAACATTTCTTGTCTAACTTTTTTTTAACAAATTATAACAAAAGTTATAAATTGTTGATGATGTTATACAACTTAATTTAACAAAATGTTTCACAACTGATTACAACATGATATAACAAAATATAACTTTTGTTGTATAACATCATCAGAGCCTCAGAGGGACGATAGCGGAAACTGCCAAAGCCCAAACTGATTGGAACATAATGGTATACGATGTTATACAACGATTTCAACCAGTGTGGGAGCGTTTATAACATATAACATTTCTTGACATGTTGTAGCGTATGTTACACGCTGTTATAAAATGTTGTCGTGTTTCACAATGTTGTATAACGTTATATAACTGCTGCGTGGGAGCACCCTTAAATACGTTTTTGGTAACCTTTATGAAGCTGAAAAGCTCAATACGGGGGCGATATGAATCGATCACGCACAGCCGGGGTAGCTTGCGACAGAGCTAATTAGTAACCTGAACGGCTTATGTGCCAATAGTTTATTAAGTAAATTCGTTTGTGGATTAAGGTCTTTAACTATTCTAGTTGCAGTGGGAAGAAAACAGATGTTATGATAGTTTCTTTTAAAAGAAACTGTACTCAGCCTCTACCCAACGCATTTTGCTTTTATTCTCAAAAATAGAACGTAAAAGCTTTTTAAAGTAGCTCTTTGTTGACGGATAGCGATAACTTAATTGCTTACGCTATTTTTACACTGGCTATTAATGTTTATTTTTCAGTGTTATAAAATTAATTATAAGGCATGTATATATATTTTTAGCTGCCCTAATCAGTTATATATTAATTAGAAATGTTTTCATGACAATAAATACAATAAACATTCCCTTGTTATCTGGTTCCATAGATCGGTTCATATAGATCGCGACAGGTTGACACGGCGGCACTGAATTTAGCCAGATCATGTCTGCAGACATCAAAATCACTTTTGCATATAATTGTTCGAGTGTGAACACAGAAATGTTTGTTCTCGGGTCATGGTTGTTTGTATTTATATATATATGTTTATTCTGGGTTCCCCCCCAGTTCGTTGTATGGTCATCCATAACACAAGCTCTGCTTACTTTGGTGTCCATACAGTTGGTGTGTTTGTCTAGGGAGTAAAAAAAAATATATCAAATATAAACCTGTCGTGATCTATATATTTATTTGTTTTAATCTGTGGTTAGTTGTTTGACTCGACGATGCACAAGCAATGATTCTACTGTAAAGATATTTAGCTGCGCGAGTAAAATTTTGAGAAACTAATATACATTTATTGCTCCAGCTAAAACCGTGTTGTAATTCTGACTCCATACGATGCGTTTAATTGAAATTCTTGTTTGAATACTGCCAATTGGACCATGTGTCGCTACAATAAATATATATAATAATATTGGATTATGTGTCAAAGAAATTGTTACTCGTATTTTACTTGATCATCCGAGAACTGTAGGGTGTTTTTATATTAATGAACGAAAAGGGGTTAGGTTAGAAATAAAACTTAAGATAAAACACTATCTGCAAAAAAACCTTATCAAATAGCAAAGTCTATGAAATGGGATTTTGAATGGTTCAGTATCGGACCTCGGAGGTCTCGAATTCAAAGTGTGCATTGCTGAATATAAAGACTATTGTTGCACGGACGAGTTTCTGTTGCTGAAAACCCACAGTACTCATCGTTTATATGCCTTTTATAAATGTACAATCAAGTCCAACCGCGCTTAATTACTTTAAAAACAATAGCGCTTGCACAGGTTCGCCCGTGGTATAATATTGACCCCCGCGTCCATTTCACCAGAGTAATTAAGCATACCTGCGCCCAACAAGTTTATAATAAACGTCGTTTACATAGGATTGCAAGCGCAGTGCAATCTCGAACAAATAAGAAGTCATTGATGTTTACAAATATAATTTTCAGAAACAAATTAAAAAAATAAGTCACAGTTTGCTTCCACTCTATTGTGGAGGGGTATTTGTTTTTCGGTTTTTACCTTATATATCAAAATAAAACAATAGCCATCCTTTTGGATTAATATTTGTAGAATTATAAAAATCGATTTTTTTTAAATATGAGATCTTTACGTATGAAATTGGCGTTTTGTCGTACTGGCCACTTTGATCCGTATTATCTCCTCTTTGGTTAATCATTCCAATTTCAAATTTAGAAAGCTATTACTCACGCATTTGTGTTTCGAAAACCGTGATTTATTTGTTTTTTCCTCTTTTGGTTTTTTCTTTGCTTCACTTAGTTTACTAAATGGAAAACTTGAAATATCGCGTTGTTTACGAGTGCGAGTTCCACCGTGGCACCAGTGCTGCAGAAATGGCTCGAAGTATTAATGCTGTGTATTGCGGCGGTGTCACAAAAGAAAACACAGTGCGTTTTTGGTTCCAACGTTTGCGTTCTGGAAATTTCGACCTGCAGAACAAGCCCCGTGGACGGCCGGAGAGCAAAGTTGATAATGAAGAATTGAAGGCTATTGTGGAAGCGGATCCATCGCAAACGTCCGAGTTATCTGTAGGCTGCGGTGTTAGTGACAAAACTGGTTTAATCCACTTGAAGCAAATTGGGAAGGACAAACCCGCGTCAATCGCTGCGTTACATTACTCAACCGCCATAGTAATGAAAGGATTTTAAATCGAATCATTACCTGTGATGAAAAGTGGATCCTATACGACAATCGGATAAGCTCCTCGCAATGGTTGTACCCTGGCGAACTAGCCAAATCCTGCCCCAAGCGAAAATTGACTAAAAAAAGTTACTTGTTAGCGTTTGATGGATTAGTTCCGGTGTCCTTCACTACAGCTTTCTTAACTCTGGCCAGACGATTACGACAGATGTCTATTGTCAGCAACTGCAAACCACGATGGAAAAGCTAGCTGCTAAACAACCGAGGCTGGCCAATCGCTCTAGGCCACTGCTGCTTCAGGACGACGCTAGACCACACACTGCACAACAGACGGCTACTAAATTAGGGAAGGTTCAATTGGAATATCTAAGACATCCACCGTACTCCCCGGACCTTGCACCAACAGATTACTATTTTTTTCGGAATTTGGATAGCTCTCGGCAGTCCAAAGATTTTATTGATTACTGTCCGAATGGCTTTTTAGTAAAGGGATCAGTGAACTACCTATGAGATGTCAAAAGTCCATAGATAGCAATGGTATATACATTGATTAAATAAATATATTATGTTTAAAAATATTTTCCTTTTTGCTCCTCCCTTACAAAACGTAAATTTCATATGTACCTAATATCTTCTAGAGAAATATTATAATAGTTTTATACCTACTTCAACAAAAGGTTGAGTTCACCTGACTTTGGAAACCCTGCTTAATCTCTCATCGTTCTGAACATAACGAAACTGAGTGCATCGCACTCTGCATTCCTTGGCTCACTGACTAAAAGGCGGAGCCACTGCGATCGGCGACGGAAGCAAGTTAAATATGCAAATAGCTCTTAAGGTAGATAGGTGGTCGTGGCTTCGAATGTACTTTCGATTGGGCGAGATTAGCTGCAATAATTGTATGTCAGTCATTTGCAATATTGAAACCTTATACAAACTGGTCAACCCAAGTTTATTATTACACGTTGTTCCGTTTAGCATTGCTTTATCAAACATTCTGTCAAAGCACAGTTCCAATCAAAGTATAGTAGCAAATTGAATGTTGCTTCGGATATTGAACTAGAATTGATACATTGCCTAGTAATAGAAGCTTCTACGGAGAGATGAATAGGAAACCAGTGCAGTGACAGAAACACAGTGTGTCATATTCCCTTCAAATGTCCTATAACTGTTTGTATTCATGACGGAAAAGTATACACAGATGTGCTTTTAGTACAAATCTAGGTACTTCCTTTAGAGGTGATAATGTTTGCCATTCATCAATTGAAAAAAATGTTCATAGTATCTTTTAATCAAAACAATAAAACTTGCAAATCAAGGGTGCTCTCGAAGCTAACATACTTCCATGTAATGTGAATGAGCTCGCATCAATCCCAGCTTGAACAGAATAGGCATGAGCAGTATCCGAGATTTGCGGCGTATTCGTATAATATTTCTCAGAAAAGTTGGTTGGAGTAAGCACTACGAGTGTCATAGCGAGCCGATGAAAGGGCGTCGCGACAGGCTGCTGGATCTAGGTCAGAGTAGAAATAGAGCAATAGTTTCACCCACAGAGCCGTACTGTACTAAACATTTGTTATCTATTGTTCAAATACCTCAGTAAGAAAAGGAAGATATGTTTAAAATAGGAATATTGAAAACTAAAACACTGGTTGGTAAAAAAATATGAATGTATTCGAGGTTCTGTGAAATAGATTTTACTTCACGACTATTAATATAAACAAAATATTGACATATGAATATTTATAAAACGAATATCAATAGCAATCTTTTTTGTTACCGTTTATCTTGTAAGAAAGGCAAAGGAACTACGCCATGCAGCCTGTTCTGTCTTAAAAAATTTTTTGCCAAAAGTTTTGCGATAACTTTGTGCACATTTTCACATAGATGACAAACAGAAAAATTTGTATTTGCTTTTGTCTTGTGTGATTTAGTTGATATTTCATTTCACGAGTGACCTTATGAAGTTAGCTGATAAAATCTTAACTATTACAATAAAAAATATTTTCTTGTTTAAATGTGATCAATAATGAGCTAATTCTAAAATTTCTTCTATCCCAATTCGAAAGATGCAATATCCTGAGGGATAACCGGCAATATTATATCTCTAATAAGAAAATACCTTTTTTTAAAGTGAATAGTTACACCAACAACCAGAGCGTGTAAACTACATTTCTATATATCTCCGTGCACCACCCGCTAAGCTAATTTCTCTCCAGCAAGTGCAGGCAGTCTGTGGTTTTCCTGTAGTAAATATCATCACTATGTATTGCGATTTGATCGTCGAATTATACCTACTGCTTGCATAAACCTTTGAGGTCGCTGTAAACTCTGATATAGGAAGTGTATGAATTAGTTTAATGTGCAATCAGATCACTATTTTATTACAAATTTTTAGAAAATTTTTCGTATACATATTATTTAATTGTATTAATTATTATTAAAGGGTATATGAATAGGAACCTATTATGGTGAGATCATTTACAACTTTTAATTTTGATTTATTTACCGTGATTAATATGTTATTATTTTGATGAAAAAAAAAATGGTTTCTTCTCTGAAATCGAATTTAAAAACCTATTACAAGTAACAAAAGTTACGTTACATAAACTGTCATAGGCAACATTTTCTTCCAAAATTCCCACTTTTTTTTTTAAAGAATATGTTCTTTCATTAAAATATTCGAAAACGTAAATGCCTACCTGCATCATAGTGGCAGATTTTTTTTGTAGTTCATTATTTGTTGGTGAGATTGATCGTATTGTCACGGCACTGCTATCAAACAGTGTTCACCTACTTAGATATCGCGAGCGAAGCGCCGCCTTCGCCTTGTCAACAGATATCACAAATCTTAGATAAGCGATTTTTATTACGATAACATATAAAATAAGCGGACATTATCATTTAAGATTTTTTTACTAGTAGCTAGCGAAGTTAATTATATAAAAAATTTGTTAGTTCCGAGACTTTGAAAAATAACCTATTTGCATAATCATTTCTGTTTAGAAACACACATTAAAAATATTACTTAATTCGAAAAGAACATTAAAATTCAAATATGAAAACACACACACACACAAAATGATTACTAACTATATATTGACTTAGAACTATTACTATTCTAATTACTATGCCCGAGCAACCTGTATGTGCGAAGTAAAAGTATCACACATTACAACTTATTCGCTCCCTCTCTTGACGCCGAGAGTCAAAGGCTTCGGCTACCTATGCATAGGTAGGTTGTCCCTTGAAGCGATCATTCCAATACCACCCTAAACACACGGAGATACGTGTCACAGTTATTTGCGTAGAAGGTTGCTATCGGTCACGTTCTTTTGTTCATTTCACCGGTTGCACTCCTTTGAAAAGTCTTGGGATCAAACTGTATCATTTCGTCTATGTCTTTAAGCTTCTTCTACGGGGAAATGAGTTCTCGACCGTCTTTCTACTTGTTGTGGAGAAAACCTCTAAATTCTAAATATATATTATAAGAAGTAAGTTAAATAAAATTTCTTTTTATATGTGCATGCGTACTGAAGATGAACTAAAACTGAAGATCGTTAAGTCAGTTCCTTGCGCAGCCTTCTGTGTGTGTATGCTTGTACATATTTTCTTGTCGCTTGGGTGGGTGTGTACAATTAGTACAATTTTGCCACGCACACGCAGTTGCTGTTATTATAATCCGCACGCTGAATGATGATCCCTATGACAGTTCGTTAGCGCTTAACATTGTACTGACGTCCTATCACATCAAATCCTTTAGAGGTCCATTAAAAAGACGAAAAAATCATAATTGTGTACAATTGTAAATTATAAAAATGAATATTAAGAAATTATTACGTAATGTTCGGAAATAATAGAAAAAAACTCAATGCAAATGTACATGGTACGTGCTGAAAAAGTTACGTCGTCAAGCTGTTATCGACTAAGAAGGGACACATCGATAAACAAAATATCGATAATTTGTTGGAAATATAAAACAAATGCTTTGAGTTTGTATTTTATTTATATCAATCTGAATCTGATACAGGGTCAATCGGATTTTCAATTCTTTCAATTATGCAATTTGAATAAAAATTAAAGTATAGTAAAATAAAATATAATAAGGCTGTTACTTTTTTATCTAGTGTTTTATGTCCATCAATGCGCGTAGTCTTTTTTTCAAAATAAATAAATATTGCTTATTATGTTGAATGACCTGGCTGAATGACATGACATTTGCCTGAAAAAACAGTATTTTATCGAAATTGTTTCGCATAACTAATACAACTGTCAGTTGAAACGTCATAGGGATCATCATTCGGCGTGCGGAGTTATAACTTAACTAAAATTAGTGCCGCGAGAACAAATAAATTTAACTATTTATAACACATTTCATTTTGCAGTAAGAGTATTCATACTTTACTTAATACGTGGGACACATTTGGAAGAAATACGAATGTCCTAAATAAATTATAACTCGCCATCGTTTCATATTATTATTATTATTATATATAAAAACGCATATATAAACGCAATTACGCAAACTTTCTGACTGGCCTGGTATTTCGAAGCAACAGTACGTTAGATGTGTGAAATACACTTTGTATTGGTACTTAATTAAACTTAGCTTTTATTTTCTGTAGCTGCTGGCTCAGTTATCCTTCTTACTTACTTTTTTTTTTATAAATAATTAGCAGGCGTTTGTCTTCCATCTCACCTGATGGAAAGTGACGATGAAGACGAGGATTATACACGCCTGTCTAAGAGGTACCTATTCACTCTACACTTGAAAGCTCCAGGGTTATATTTGTCTGGAAAAACAGACGCAGGCAAATCGTTCCACTCTTTGGCAACACGAACCAAAAATGAGCTATCGAACCGTTTAGTTCGGCTCATCGGCACGCTACTTATCTGCGCGTGAATTTAGCTAAGCTCTGGATGCCTACAGGGAAGAAGGAAATCTAAATATTTCAGCAAAATAAAGCTATTGCATTCCATTTGAAACCTCGGTATACACTAGAATAGTGTTAGCTTGATTTACCCCACAGTAGTATCCTTTATAATCCAACTGCAAGGATATCCGCGTAGTAGGTGAAGTCAGGAAATCTACTATCCACCTCCTTTTTCTTTTGTTTACATTAAAATACCTTTTGCCTTGTGCAACAAACTTGACTATGTGGTGTTACCTAACGTAAATATCAATATAACCGAAGTAGTGATAAAATCTTGTAAAGTAGGTATATTTCAATGTTCGTTCTAGTGATCCGTACAATAAAAGACATGCCTTATTTTAAATGTCATTAAAATTGCATTTCTTTGTGAACTATATGTTTGTTTCATTACAAATGTTTTATGATTGTGACTTTTCGTAGCCAGCATTAATCCTGAAAGGAAAATACCTACGGTACTTAAAAGTTATCTGGTGTGTGAGCAGAAGACTGGGTTATATTGAGCAAAGATGTTTAATTTGAATACTATCCAGATACTATAAAAAAATAGCTTTAAAAATAAAATAAAACTGTACGGAACTTCACGGCCACGCTAGCACCAACACTGTCTTGTACTTCAACTCCTCCGCAGATTTACACGTCCTTCAGCCAGTTAAAGAAGATAAAGGGCCTGACACGATTATGGCGTGGAAGACGCATTACTACTGGACGCTAAAGGGCTAAAATGTATAAAAGGGCTAAATGGAACGATTACTTATACCAGTATAGGTAATCGTTTCAGGTACGTTTCTCGCTATCATCTGCAGCGATCTTTTTTGCAACTACTTCTCGGCTACCGAAAGTCCATTTTACCTCCACCCTTTTTGCTGTATTTTTAAATCCAGTAGGTAGTTTACTCGGAGCACTCGAAACTAATCTTTAAGTGTTATGATATAATTTAGACAATCAGATTAAAAGGCGAGTCAAATTAGTTTGTTAATTTTTAAGTGTAATGTTTCCGTAGGTTCGAGGGAAAGTAAACAATTCGGCTTCAGACGTTGTCAGAAGCGCGGGGAGTGGCGGGGGCAGCGGCGCATTGATTCTCGCGGCCTTGACACCACTTCAAATTCACCCTGTCTCCTCCAGCTTGGTTAGGTTTAAAAAGTAAAAATACTGATTAAATAAAAAACACTGATTTCCTTACTGTAAAGTAAAATACGTTCAGTTTGTCCGGTATCAGTCTGGTTTTTCTCCACCCCTCACAATTTAAGCACGCCCCTGCTTTGTTTGCTACAGGCCTAGACTATAATACCTATAATAACATACAGTTTTTTCGTAGACTCCTAAATTAACATACTTGAATGGCTGCCAGATAAAAATAATATAAAGAAAAAAACACAGACTGCGACCCATTTTTTAAAATGGGCTTGGGGCGTAAAGGGAAAGCTATAATAAACTTATGTCGCTTAAATAATAAAATTATAGTTTAAAAATACTATTTAACCTCCAAAGAAGCAGAGAAAAATCAATATATACTAAATAAAAACGATGAATCAAGATTAAGATCATGGCAAAACGGTTTTATTGAAAACCAGGTGGCCGTTGTCATAGGGAAATACTTAGTCGCGAAATAGCATTTCTTTCGTAATATATTAGAAAATTAATCCTTGTCGTCGAAAAACAGTGTACCTACTTATATTTGACAACACCAAAATTTTGCAGCACCTTCAGAGGTTCAGAGTACTTAAAAATGACGCCTGAAGGTTATTTTTGTGAAAACTTGAACCTTAACCTGAGCATGTAGGAGTGCTGTGTTGCAACTTCAAGGGTATCTTAGGTACCCATACCTCGAGGTATGCATACCTAACTAAAGCCCTGTCACTTTGGCTTAGTCAGCTCTGGTTAGCTAGCGTTAGGCTAAGCATTGATATACCTATGTCTCTATCAGTTCAATAGAAATAAAAAGTGACGGAGGAGCATTTTAACGAACTATCCGGCCAACTAAGATCTGGTCAAGTGGGGCCTTAGTACCAGCGTAGTATTTATAGGTATTAGGCCGCGGCGTAACAAACTACGCAAGTTTGGATAGTGTTTTTTTTAGAGCAAATTATAATAAGAGTTTCCGTGTAACTTATAGTCAGCTTGACATATAAATAAATAAATAATAAATAAAATAATAATCCCACGCAAACACTATATGTGCTGCCAAAGAAAGCATTGCTTGTCATATATATTGTCCAGAATTAATAAAATAAATGAACAAAAAACTTGTGTTGAGGTCAATATAATAAAATCCTGAAGCTACTGTTGTAACATTACTTACCTGTAAATATTACGCTGGTCATACTAAGGCCTTACTCGCAAAGATCTGAGTTGGCCGGATAGTTCTTTAATATGCTCCTCCGTCACTTTCTATTTCTATTGAACTGATAGAGACATACATCAATACTTAGCCTAATGCTAGCTAATCCAGAGCTGCACAAGTGGGCCATGATAACCTACAGGGCCGGATTTAGGGGCGGGCAACCGGGCAACCTTTGATTTCGGAAAGCCATTCTGTTTTTTTTAACGGGGTTTTGTATGTGATAAAACTATGTTAAAACTTTGTGTAAATACTATGTTCACAAATTATTATTAATTTTTTTATTAACGCGTTAATTCTAATAATTTGCGTATGTTTCGCACAAATGATATTTTATATGGAAGTTAATTTGGGGCCTCCACTCCTTTATTGCCCTAGGGCCTCCAGACCTTTAAATCCTGTCCTGATAACCTACATCCCAAAACTAAACTGTCTTCTAAACTAAAGTGTATGAGCAAAGCGTGACAACATTTCTAATTAGGGCGTTTCGTTTAAAATTTTATCAGGTTTACCTCCAGTACAAATTAGTTCAAATATCAATTCAAGATATAGGTCTCAAGTACATCAATTTGAATACGTATTTACCTTCAATAAATGTTATACCTGTAAACTCAACAATCGTTCAAGATGGGAAACTTGCCAAACAGTTCTGGTATTATTTCTATTTAAAAACGAATCAATACGATTTAATTCGCAAAGGACAAATAATATATTTTAAAAACCCTTCCAACGTAGCGTAGTCATCTATGCTAGAAATACTTTAGTGTGTAGGAACCCGATTTTTATTTTCGGTCACGAAATTCGTACTGTATACGCTTTCAATGGATGTAGAAATTTTAGTTTCTTTCAATCACAAAAAAAAAATATTTCATAGGATTGAACGTAAGTAGTAACCTGGATTCTTTTTGGATTAGTATGAAATGAAAAATGAAAAAAATTCCAAAAGAATGATGGGAATAACTTCAAAAAACTTATATGAAAACTTCACATGATAAGTTTTTTGAAGTTATTCCCATTTATATAATGTTTGTGTAACATTCTATTTATATTTACCAATCTGCTCATAAATTTTCATGATCTAAAATTCATGACTTTTTTGATTAATATATAAGACAACATTTTTTTTTACATATTTATTTAGTTTAACAACAGTAAAGAACTATTTCAGGAGGAACAAAATATTTACAATCAATAGTTTTCTACATACAGCGATATCTACGTTTGAGCTGGTGCAAGTCGCCGAAAAACGATCCATACAAAACGGTACCGAGTCATGACGTCACGACCTGAAAATTATACTAAAAATTTTATGGGCGTGTGGGCAAAATGTGTAATAGCTGCGTAGATAATTCATTAAGTGCATACTCTCGTAATAAAAATTATTATATTTAATGTCAGTAAGATCAACAATGAACATTTTACTTATCTAATAACAAGTTTTGTTTGCTTATTTTTTAAGTTTTAAAACCTACAATTTCGATATTAGATTCAAAAAAAAATGTTAGATGAAAATTACTTATATTTTCTACAAAAAAAAGCTTGAAAAGATGATAAAAGCTTGCATTTTCAAATGTCAAATATTCATAGATAGGTACGTAACCACATAAAAATACACACTAATATAAAATAGATGTTGTTAAGTGCCAGAATGTTATTCTTAAAACAACTAGGCCAAACCTGATTGAGTCAAAGAATTTGTCACGTGAAACGAACCGATTTGTTGCGTCCACTGTATTATTTTATTACGCAAATTATGTCAGAGCGCAGCGTAATAATGTAAACAAGTATTAGCGCCATCTATCGAAAACAAAACGCGTTGTGTTTAATCACATGCTTCGCCACGCGCCTTGTCGTTGTGCGCATTGCGTCAACCAGTAAGAAGACAGAAGATTGCGTGCCACTTTACCGACCTATTGAAACGAACCAATCAAATCGTGAATTTACCATTTGCATTCGGCACATGTGACCGACCTTCCGCCGCATTGTGTTTCAACCGTAGTACATGTTCTTACCGCATGTCAATGTTTTTGTAGTGCTAATCGTTGTTAAACTAGTTTTAATTCACGTAAAGTATTGTGAAGGTGTAAAAATTAAGTTGTTACGGATATAAAAATCCACGATGAGCCGATGTGGTAAGTAAAGCATAATGTTTTGTTGTGTTGACTTCTGCGCTGTCGACACCAGCGCTTATCACGATTATAACCTGCAACTTATCTAGTACTCTAGGATTTTAGGCTTCGAATAGTACTCTAATATTCCTATAGATGGCGGAATATTAATATTGTAATAATGTAAAACGGGGTGGTTAGGGATGAAACTGAAAATTAATTTTGACTCCAAACGTCTAATACTGGACGCTTTTAATATAACACGTAAAGGAACAAGTTAACAAAACGATGCACAATAAAAGCTTGCTTGCTATCTAAAACATAACATTTCAAAAGTGCATTATATATGTTTCTATTTATTGTTAAGAAGCTTAGACGACGCTGGTGTTATCTGTTTGTATATTTTATATATTTTGAAAATTTTTCATTTTCAAAATAAAAGCGGGTAGTTTCTGAACTGAATAGGAACGGTTGTTGGGTTGAATCAAAACAAAGCGCAACACGGATGCATAGGAACAAAAAGTAACTATAGGGATGAACATCTGGGCTATGGGAACGACAAAGCGTCAATCGGGACAGGGTTATCACATGACATTCTTATTGGATGTATTGTGTTGGAAATACGTAAGTAGGCAAAGTCGTCTGTTTTTATCATTTGATCATATAACATACCAAAATTTAGACACTTTAGCAGAATTACAAAGAAACCAGAAGGTAAAAAAACTAAGAAAAAAGAAAAGAAAGATGTAACGTAATATTCAAATATCTATACTAAGGCCTATGATGCACACTCGTGTTCATTGTGCGTTACTTATTTATGCGATAATCTTAAGCACTATTTATTCTTCAATGTTTACTCGTCCATATACCCCCCGTATTCAGTCTGAATACGGATTGTACTTTTTTCATCAAATTTAAGGAAAAGCAGTAAATTTTGTGCTTTTTTTTCAGATCAAAAGAAACTTGATCAGTGGGATGAAGGATATTTTGACTTAATACTAACTTTTTGTCTTGCAAGTGTGTTAAATTTTGGTCCAAATTCAATTTTGTCCCTGTTCACCCCGTTTTACGGTAGATAATTGAAAAACAATGTAGGTCCAGTATGTTATTACTGGTGTTATTAACGCGAAAATTTTTGCGGGTAGTTTAAAATCAACTTTAGATTTTGCATAAGGATTTTATTTAAATCAGCTGTTATAGGTTTTAACTGTACAATTGATTTTAGGGCGGTTTATAAGTTATTAACGGTTTTATAAACAATGTATTGACTGCACGGTAATTTCCGAATAAATGTCACAAAATATTATCCATATTTTTATTCACAAAAAAATATTATTATTTGAGAGCCAGTTGTACACGTGTATTTATACAATTGCCTACAAACACAAACTATTCCTTTATTTTTCGTTCCTGTGGCTAATTTACATTATATCGGTTATTAATTTACTTAAAAGGTATTACATAATTATTGGATGATTGACATTTCTATTCATGCTTTTTGGTATTTCACTCACTGTAGTTCACTCTGGCCTGAAATAAACGATTTCAATTTATTTTATTGCGTAACTGTTTAGGTATTGCACAAATTGTTGAATAATATTTAGCCAGTCAATGTTCAGTTTTTATTTAAATACATAGGCCTTTATTTTATAATTTAAATTTAGTCTTTCTATTTACAGATTTCCTGAGCCACGGGGCTAGTTTTAACAAAAAATACGGTGAGTATTTTTCTCATTGTTAGTATTATTGTTATATAGTAAGTATATTAATTGGCATGCGTTAAACTTAAGTTTTGCTTTATAATTTAATCATAGCGTCGCCAAATGGAATCTGGGACAAATGTTATGTTTCCACAGCTTACGATCTTTGCCAAAATTTTACATTTGAGTTTTTCTAACTAAAGAAAACATTCAAGTTGAATGCGTTGAAGAAGAAATCATTTATTAATTGCTAAAACTAAAACAATAATTTTAAATAGTTACCCTCAGTATTTCCTTAAGTTTTCACGATTCATTTATTAAATAACACACTTTGAAAGAGTTACAATGTAAAAAAAAAATTTAATCGCAATAAAAGCCGGTTCAGATGCCTATGTAATTTATATAATAATATATATAATAATTTTGGTTATATTCAGTTTTTTACAAATTCACCATTGCATTTTTTTGCTAGTTACACAATTAGTCCAATCAAATACAATTATTGTAGTTGATTGGATACAAAATACTTTGAAAAAAGCTTTCTGGACTTAATTATAATTAAACAACAACCTTATCAATAAACTTATTTTTAGTAGATATATAAAAGCCCTATTTGAAATGAGAGAGAGAGAGCGAATATATTTTTGATACTTGGGTATTGTATATCTTATTTGGTATCCTACTTCGTAACTTTGTAGCATTGAAAAGTCAAAATGCTGCTTAAAAATAATACATTTTAATCACATCTCTAGTTAGAATAGAAACCTACCGGCGCCCGATTAGCCGGCGATTTTTATTCAAATTAAAAAATATTCAAGATGCACATGTTACTTAACTCAGATTTATCTCAACTAAATGGTCAAATAAGTAACGAATTTCTTTTAAACGATAGACTTGGTAAATGACTCCATGATTACTCCGTCACTAGCTGACAACGAAGTGGCGCGTGACCACTTTTGATTTGTCACTTTGTGAGTTATTTAGTTAAACCCAACGCATTATTTATCGTGTACACGGCGATTGGGGATACACTGAATAGCCACTATGTTCTAAAGTGTCACATTTCAGAGCGATGGCCCTTTTTTAACCCGAGAATAGTGGTAACTTTGCATTAAATGTATGTAAAATATGATGATTTAATGATATCGAATAAAAATCGATTCTTTAAGAATGTCCAATGAGCAAACAAACAAACCTTTCCTCTTGAAAATTTTAGTGTGGGCACTTTAATCATGTAACGACAAGTCAAAAGTTATGAAAATGCAAAAGAAATTTCAACACACGGCTCCATAATATCGGTAAGAACTTCTTATTTTTCATTAAAATTATAACTTTTTTTCTTTTTGGTAGTCACGTTTGCTTGTATAATGTTTTTCTATGTACAGTCAGCGTATGGATATTTGAAACATATAAAGTGCGTTAAAAGTTTATTCTAAAAGCATATTACTTAGTTTGTGTACTAAATTAACTTTATATTTGTAAACTATATATTCATTCAATTTATAACATGCTGCATGGTAGTGAAGAAGCGTCTTCTAATGAGCGAGCATTCCACTACAGCACTCGGCACGCACGCCACAACTCACATTCACTATTTCACTAAGGGCTGTTTGCTCAATGCTCAGGTAATTAACATAACTTCTGTGGAAAGTCTTGTTAAGTATTATTTTCCGGATAATAGTTATCTGAGCATTGAAAAATCAGTTTAACTTTTCAATTGTTGGGTGACAATTAAACAAATTAATTTGTATTCTAGATTATGGCTTTGTTTATAAATTTACTGATTAAATGCTCATAGTTACCATTCCGACATCCCTGGAGACAAATATGACAGCCCTGGATAGACTCGATCATTATTAATCTTTACATTTAAATTAAAGCATTTTTTCTTTGAGGACTGGTTTTTCAATGGTCAGCTAATTTTTATCAGAAGAATAATTTTGATAAATTACGCGAGTTCTATGAAAAGGCTTGTCAAGTGTCTTTTATCTGTTAATTGAAAAATCGGCCTTGAATAGGAATAGTTTTAATTTGATAAAATAACTCATATCTTTCGATGTTCATGTTTTCTGTATGAGTAGATTTTCAACTACGTTCGAGCTACAAGATTATAAAAAAACATAGTTTATTATTATTTTTACTACCTATTAATGAATAACCTAGCTTATACTTAATTATAGTTCGAACAATAATGTCGTGATGCTGAAGTATTAATCGCATTTCGTTGACTTGCGAGCTTGAGTTCAAGCTAGTTATAAACTCGGAACTGGAGAATTGTCGCTGGAAATAATACAGTTTCTGAACAAACATCAGTTTGTAATACAACTGCAGTCTAACTACGAAATCATTGATCATCAAATACAACTTACAGGCGAACTTCAAATGAGTTCAATTAACGTTCAACGCGCCTTAATTTGCTGGTTAATTAAATTTTTAAATATTGATCCCATTTTAAAATGAAATCTTGGTACTATCTATTAAACGTTATTGCAAAGAGATACTTAAACTGTCGGCTTAGGTTTAATTATCAAATATTAAACACTGCGTACGATCTAAATTATTGCAGAAATGAATAATTTTGTATAGACATAAAGAGACTGTAAATTTATTTTGAAAAAAATATACCCGTGAAGTTTCTTGCCAGTTCTTCTTCACGAAGGTTTTTTCGAACTGGTGGTAGAATCATGTTTTATTTGACGTCAATAAGAACAAGTAATTGTCAATGTTGAGAAATAAATAAATATTTCATTTCATTTCATTGTGTATCGAACAAAATTAACTTGCTTCCTGAACTCTAGGTGTACCTATAACTCACTTAAGGTCGCTGTCCAATATCTGTCTAAGAACCACCTTGTTTACAAAATGTACACATTCCAGTATTTTTTTCAATTTTATGAGAGAGACATTTTAAATATACGACATTGCCTTACCTACATTTTAAATATAGAAATACTACATTTCACGCCTTAACTCGTTTAGTACTGATTTTTTTTTAAATGTGATAAGTAACTAACTTGAGTATAATATTGATGCTGTTATTGAATTAAAAATAAACTATTTTATTTATTTTCACGTTGAGTTCATAGATTTTTATACCTTTACATTAATAAAGGTATACAAATCTATAAACTTTTTATATTCAACTACATTCAATACAAACAAGGAGTAAAGATAAAACCACATCCTTTAATCTCCAAGAAATCAAGTGAAGTAACTATTTTTTAATGTTTTAAATATATTCGTAACACACTAATTCATAATTAGTACAAATTAATATCAAATATTTGAAAATTATAAGTTACTTAAAGCTTGTTGTTTGCGCGGTCGCGAGCGCCGCCACGTGACTGCACTCCGTACCGTTACCCACTACATAAGAACCCAAGGGGTGATTATTATAACTTATCCGGAAAATTCAGGAATCACTACAATGGTGTTTAATTTTTATTGAGTAGGCCTGTAATAAAAAAATAGTAAGGGCCATTTTATGTTTTCATTTCGCCACCTTGGTTTTACGTTATCCACGAGTTTTGAAGTTTTTAATTTGGCAATCTACTTTTGTTTTCAGGGTATTCAGAAAAATGTAGAAACCCCCAAAATAATTAATAAATAATAAAAGTAAAGTCATGTACAACGAGATTTAATTATAATGATCATTAATACTATATTAAATGGTGAAAGTGTCTTATTGTTTTGTCACAAAGTTATTAAAATATTATTTGGAATTAGTGATAAGTCATCGTCGCACGAGGGCACGCGACCGCGGCCAGACGTGGCGCGGAGGCTTGTGCCGAGTCTCACTCATTCATGCTCCGAATGTAAACAACAACTGGTAGTAGGAGAGCTGATGAACAATTTTGACTAGGTAGTCTTTTGTGGCATTTAAGTGTTAGAAGACCTGGCTGAAAAATAGTGAGGCAAAACCAACCCTTTAATGTTTTGGACAGCGTGATTGTTTTGACTAAAAAAATATTCTAAAAGTATGTTTTATTTGTAAAATTTAAAAAAATCCCTCTGATATTTTGGGAACTCAATGTTTGAACATCACGGATAATCTCACAATTATTTATGGTGGCTCAATTGGGTACTCAAAATTGTTCATTATCTCTCGGACTATGACTGATAAATTACTTGGCTATACAGTTTGCCGTTACTGAATTTTATTACTATTTTTATGGTCCCGACGTAATGTTTTTCAATTATTCCCTCAAACGGAACGAAGTCATGTCAATCTTACAATAAAAGTGTACTTGAAAATATAACAGGAAAAAATCTAAGTACCTACCTAATATGGTTTGCAAGTTCTGTGTTCTCACTCACCATAAAAATCGTACACTTAAGTATGAAATTATTTCGTAGATTTATTTAAAAGCCTAACAGCCCATATAGCCGAGCATACGTAGTACTTATATAAGTATATAAAAGGCGGTTGTGCCTGGAATAGCTCTAAAACAGTACCTTCTTAATATGAACTTAATAAATTAATACGGAACAGTATAGTAGTTCGTAGCTGTGAAGCTTTGAAGTATGTATGGGCGTATTGGGCGTCCGGCATCCGGCGTCCAGGCGAGTCCTTAGCGTGAAGAAAGGCTCGCCTAAAGCGTGGGTACTCGGACACGTGTGGCAAGGAGGCGAGGGGGCAGCACGTGGCCGACGACGTGCGGTCACACGCGGCTTACAGCGTGCGCTGCCGTTCAGTCACAATCACGGTCTGAACTTCGCTCTGTGTAGACGTCTGGATCCTCTGCGCTCCACTGTCAAGCTGTTTCCGATCAAGCGAACAAATTGCATGACGGAGCTGTCTTGGGATACAGCGCGCAATGCGCGCAATAACGTGCAGAACTACACGGATGCGTCGCGGCGGCTGGACCGGTTCGGATACATCGACATGGGGACGCCGGCACGCGCTCCTGAGAGTTTTCTGCGGCCACAGCCCCCGTACTTGTACCACAACCAAGTGCTGCAGCACCATCCCTACTCAGGTACCGCAGCAATTATTGCATCCATTCCACGAGCCATGTACAAATAACGAGAAAAACGCGTAAACACTTTCAGAATAGCTTATCTCAAAAAGCTAGAGTGAAAATTTTTATCTGAAAAGGTCTGATGTTGTTCCATACATTGTGTGTAAACAGTGATGTTAGTAAACAATCGGTTGCGCGTCCATGCTTTACCTATAGTAGCTACGATTTGGCCTGGCGTCGTTATACTCTCAATATAAATACGTTCAATAGTTAATTTTAAATTAATGCACTGACATTGATACGACGGTTCAAAACAATTCAACTATTAAAATAAATAATATATTACACTATTGTATATACAATCTGAGTACTTACATAAGAAACATAAGCTACTGAGGAAAACGTAATTATGAGTTTTCCCTCAACTGCAAATGTTGGTGAAGATTCACATGTGTTTAGATTGGTCTCATTCATGTTTTCTTGTCTTTAGACAAAGCATCAAGTTAGCTGATAGTACTCTTAGTGATTTAATTTAGATTTTATTCGTGTTATTATTATAATATGGACTATAGTTTAAATGTTGACAACTTCCTTTTACAATTCTCAAGAAATAACTTAAATTTATATCTTTACGATAAATGTTTTATTACACATGTGTTCGAAATAGGGAAGTTTTGATTTAAACCTTTTTACCTTATGAAATATTTATGGTGGGGCAAATATGGAGATTAGCATTTTATTCGAATCCAGTGAACAGCAAAAATTAAAATCTATTTTACATTTTATATATATATATATACATATATATTTTTACTTTTTATACACTTTTCTGTTATTGTGACTGTTCAATTAAACCTACTTTTAATATAATTATTTTAGTGATACAAAATTGTGCTGATAAACATGCAGTCGTAAAATAACGCTAAATTGAAATAAAACGTTGGGTGGTAAATTGGTGAAAGAACATTACCCCACATAAAATAAGTAAATATTTGTTTATACAGTTGCCACTCTAAAACAGTATTTAGATTTAGTTAAATACTCATTCACCTAAACGCCAATCGAATGCTTTTATTTTATTATTTGAAACATCTGCAATAAGTTTTTGCAACGCACTTTTTACAGTCTTACTTGCTAAACTTAAGCTAAACAATAGTTTTAGTAAAAAATAAAAACATGATTTTTGTTCAATCTTATAAACGATTTGACGACCGAGTGGCGTAGTGGTAAGTAGCCTTGCCTCATACGCCGAAGGTCCCAGGTTCGAGTCCTGGCCGGGACATTCATTTGTGTGATGAACACAGATGTTTGTTCTCGGGTCATGGTTGTTGATATTTATATATGTATGTTTATTCTGGGTTCCCCCCCCAGTTCGCTGTATGGTCATCCATAACACAAGCTCCGCTTACTTTGGGGCCATACAGTTGGTGTGTTTGTCTGGGGATTTATTATTATTTATTATTATTATTTTTTTTTTTAATTTGTGCTTCTGTAAGAAATCTTTACTGTATCATTGTGTTTTATGCTACTTGTTTTTAAATGAATGAAATCCTCAAAAACTACAACCAAGTCATAAGTAGGCTTATCTTTGCTCAATCTTTGCTAATTAAATACGGATTTCGCAACCTTCATTTCATAGGATTCATTATAACATCAGAAGCTATCTGCAGGATTTAGTCCAAAGTTTTTTACAACACTACATTTTGTTTTATCGGGATTATATTTCAATTTGCTAATTTGATATGCTTCTATACTTTTTAATATTAGTTACATACTTTACAATTTAAAGAGAATGCGAGTATATTTTTGCACAAATGAGCTTTACTGCGGTGCAATACACGATTCACTTGACCTGTTTTCTATGTAATATTTTTACAGTCTATTGTCAGATTATGCCTCGTTTTGCATGTCTCCCAAAAATGTTCTTGATTGAAAAAAATTTCATAGAGCTTAGGGATCGATCGTTTGGTGTGGTAACACCCTTACTTTGCGATTCAAGAACGGTCGTATTGTATCTTAAAGATCGACATCTAAGCATCATTTACCCCAAAGCTGCTGTTTCTTAACACGCCAGTCCATGACATATTTTGAAATTCCAATGTAAATGCCAAGCTATATTTTTAAGAAAAAAAAATGTAAAAAAACATTTATTCATATCCATCGTTGAATATTTTTTCTGAATTACACAAAACGGATTTGATATCCTGTAACATAAAATATTTATAGTATATCAACATACTTTAGTAACAAAGTTTTTTTACGGTTTTAATATAAACGCTTCATTTCTTCATTCATTTTCTTAGAAAATAATGATAATGTTCTGCATAGTGATGAAAATTCAGTCACAAATAATGGCCGCCATTTTGACAAGATTGGTGTCATATGTTTTAAGAATATGTATTTTTTTACATGATACGAGTAAAATGAAGTCGCTGTACTGGCAGAAATAGCTAGCCGCACCAATCTGATGGCCATTTTTCAATTAACTAATTATCTAAAATAAATAAACTGATTAACTAAAAAAAAAATAAAGCTATTTACTCGACCATTTAGCTGAGATAAGAATAAGTTACATTTCTCACTTAATTTATTACCCCAAATATTAGGTTCTATCATATTTAGGATAAAAGCATTTCTGTATACCGGTTCTTTGCTTTGGTATGGTTCTTGGTGAATGGTGACATGACCAGACTAAAAAAGGACTACAAAAAGACTGTTACTATAATATATAAAAACCTATCTTTGTTAAATATATATTATTTGACACGTCATATTTTTATAAGGTCAATCAAAGCGATGAAACACACCAAATATCCTTTACAGAAATATGAATTTTAAATTGAAACGAATTAAGTACATACTTAAAGAACCAAATCAATGACACATTTTACAATAAATAATTGAGGAGTGACTTTACAAAAGGGGATATCTACATCTTATCATTGCAAAAGGGCTTATTTAATTTTTTGTTTGTTTTGTTCCACTAAATTAGAAAGCCAAATATTTTCTTTTATATGCCCTTCTATTAATCTTATTACATAGTACCTACATAGCTATGCAGACTTTGTGTAGATTTGTGTGTCTTGTCTTTGTCGGTTTTCTTAGTTTTCTGAAAAAAATTATAAGATGTAGATATCCCCTTTTGTAAAGTCACTCCTCAATTGTAGGTACAACGTACGTGGTAAATAAACAAAGTTATTCCCTACTACTTATAGTCAATTTGGGTAACTTTGGCCCGTTTTTAGACTATCGTGCAGATATTTGTTGATCTGTTAACTAGATGTTTTAATATTTTGGTAGATTTTGGTAGTTTTTGGTAGATTTTTCTTTCAATTATGATATAACAAGTTTAATTACATTGTACTCTGCTATGGAGTATGCCAAGTTAAGAAAATATGGTGAACCAAAGTTAGGTTGACGACATGGGTAACATTGTGCCACATAACCTCTTCATCAAAGTTTTATTGGGATCAGTGGTTTTTACCCAAAAGTCAGTTTTATTTAGTTCCTATTAATTATAGTTAGTTCTTATTGTAAGGCAAGCTAAGTTTTGCAATGCCGCCCAGCGGTTTTAAGGTTAGAGTGGATTAAAGGTTTATCTATTCGAGTGAATTGTATCGTATCAACTAACCAATTGCCATCCTTTGCTGGATATAAACATTTCCCGAGGACTTGTACTGAACCTAACTTAGAAAAATGTGGCTTGGACAAATAAAGAATATATGTTTAGGTCTTATATATCCCCGTCACTCCCACTCATTATTCCGTCAACTCGTACCACTCTCCTGACATCCTCGATTTTGCGATAGTAAAGCGAATCAACCTCGACCTCAGGTCTATCGAACCGCTCGATGACCAAGTCTCTGATCACCGCCCCGTCTCCCTCGTGCTAGGACCACCTAACAACAACGTTACGTCTCCTAAGACCTGTACCTACTGGAAAGGCTTTAACTACACGTAAGTTTCAGACTTAGAGGCCCGAACTCTCCGCTCGCGATCTCGCCCGACTCTCTAGATAGCCCGGACAAAATAATAAATAATATTTCTATATATAATAATATAAATATTTCTAACAATCAAACCACTTTATCTAGCCCAAATTAAGTATCGTTAAGAACTTGTGTTTTGGATACTAGATAACGGATAAATAAACTTAAGAAATATATAAGCACACATAGATATTTTTTTTTCATATATAAATATTAGAAATAAACTTAAGTAAAAATACATACACATCCATGACTAGAAAGCAAATATAATAAAATATCTGCCTCTACCAGGATTCGAACCCGGGACCTCTGGCATGGAAGGCAAGTGTACTTACCTCCACACCAAACAGGCCGTTATACTTCACAAAATAGACTCGTTAGTCGATTCCCTCACTGTTGCTATCAACTCAGCCATCAGTGATAACGAAAAGATTTCCTACGCTTTCCTTAGCCGTTAGCAATCTTATCAAAGCTTAGAACGCGGCTCTCCGGAGAGCAAAGAAAAAAACCTTCGCCCAGCACTCAACTTACGGATCCCTCCCACATCCAGGCGATGGAGGACGAAGTCCTCCGCAGGGACTCTCTCTCCATCACCGCCGACCCCGTCACAGTATCTAATGACGAAATCTTTCTTCTCATTCGACGTCAAAAATCCAAAAAGGCTCCGGGTGCAGACAGAATTTCCAACCATGCACTTAAGCATCTGCCTCAACAGGTGCTTACCTTGCTAGCTATCATCTTCAATGCCTGCTTCGACCTTAGCTACCTTCCAAAAGCTGGGAAAGAAGCGACAGTCATAGGCATTTCCAAGGTGGGTAAACCTCTGATAATTCCGGCTAATCACAGACCCATCAGCCTCCTCAAGGCCATGGCTAAACTTCTCGAGAGAGTCATACTCTCTCGAATGCGCAAACATCTGTTTCCAACGGATCGCGATCCCCTCATCATTCCCCATCAGTTCGGCTTTCGCGCTAAGCACTCTTACCCTCAGCAAGTACTTCGTATGGTCGAGTACATACTCGACGGCTTCTATCCGCGGCGTAATAAATGAAGGCACGCTTTCCGCACCTCGTCCCATAAAAGCTGGAGTCCCTCAAGGCTCAGTCCTCGCCCCTCTGTTGTACACCGTGTACACTAACGACATTCCCATCCCGCCGAAAGGCGGCGAACTCTCTCTCTTTGCCGACGACACCGCCCTTTACACCAAAAGCCGCTGTGTCCTGCGCCTCATCACCAGATTGCAAAAGGCCGTTAACGCCCTCGGTGTATGGTTTCAAAAATGGCGTATCGATGTGAATCCAGACAAGAGTTCTGCGATTCGCTTCGACCACAAACGCCGTCGTGGCCTCGATGATCCCCACGTTCGAATGCTACGTACTCCCATCCCCTGGAAGCACAGTGCTAAATACTTACGCGTCACCTTAGACCCGACGCTTTTTTTTAAGCCACACGTCGATAGAGTAACGAAACTCGCTCGTCTCTACTTAGGCCGACTAAATAATATGTTAGCTAGACATAGTAAAATGTCCTTTCGTAACAAAGGAACGCTCTTTAAGAACTGCGTTAGACCCGTCATGACTTATGCCTTGCCAATCTTTGCCCACGCCAAACCCTTTCTACTGCACAAATTGCAGGTGGTTCAAAATCATGCCGCAGAGCCACAAACGCACCCTAGTACGTGCGTAACGCGGACCTGCACTGAGATCTTGAACTACCTACAGTGCAACAGCACCTCAAAACACTCTCGGAAGCGTTCTTCAAACGCTCCGAAACCCACCCCAATCACTTAGTTCGAGCTTCAGTCTCGTATACTACCCCTGTCCTTGATTCGAAGTTCAAAGTCGCTAGGCCTAGGAATGCGCAAGCGTACGAAGTCACCAAGCTGTCAATCGATCTCGAAGCTCTTCTGGCCACAAATTCAAATTCAAATTCAAATTTTAATTCGAATAAATTTAACTTGGCGACCTAATGTTAGTGAAATCAGTCGTAGAGTTCATCATTCAACACATACCTTAATAATCCTTCAAACTTTCCTTCCCTTTTCGACAAAAATCTCCCTTGCTCAAAGTCTCATCCACTCCATCATCGATTATGCAGACGTCTGCTACTTAGATGTCTCAGAGGAGCGTCGAAATAAGCTGGAACGTTTACAAAATCTCTCCATGCGTTTAATATTCGGTCTAAAACAGCATGATCATGTATCGGAGTTCCGTAACCAACTTCTGTGGCTTCCCATCCGACTTCGTAGAAACATGCGAATCCTCTGCCTCTTTTTGAATGTTCTCTATAATCCTAACTCCCCGCAATATCTTCGCGAACGATTTTCTCTTACCCGTTCAAAAGGGGCGCCATGCAGAGCACATAAGCGTACTCTCCTTCACCTACATCCACATAAAACAGATTTTTTCTCCTATTCATTTACCGTTCATGCAGTCAGATTGTGGAATTCACTCCCTTATAAAGTCAGCGAGTCAGAAACACTACTCATCCTTAAAAAAAGAGTTTAAGACCACTACTGTTGCCTTATTAAGTTATTATTGTTTTGGCACTTATAAGTTTCCATTTAAACACTTTTAGATTGTATATATATTTTATTGTATTTTATTTTATTTATGTATGTACATGAGTATATGTAAGTTTATTTACGGTGTGAAGTATACAATTTATCTAGGTATATCTAAAGTAGGTACACACTACTTTTTTATAAACTTATTTTTTCCTCTCACAGGTCGGCTTTTACAAATAAGCCGTACCTTTGTACATATTTAGTCTTTAAGGTGTTGTATATTGTTTTAATTGTACAAAAACTGTTAAATAAATAAATAATTTCTCTTTGCAATTTTGAGCATCTTAGTGCTATGAATTCACCTTCAGTGCTATGTAAATCCCAGCGGCTGACCCCTTCAGGGCAACGCTTGCGCGGCCTTTGTCTCCAATTGGCCGTCGCTTCAGATGAAGGCTGTGAGGCAAAAGATTGCCAGAGTCATTCAGGGGGTTTTAAAAAAAAAATTATATTTAGGTCTTATTTAAGTAACCAGTTTTGTAGTTACACAAAAAATTTAGAAACATAGTTTAAATAAAAAAAGGGCTATGAATGTTTCATTCAATGTATGCTAAAAGTAAAAAAAGGCATTCAATAAAATTTGACCAGGGATCAATGGTAGACAGACAGACACAATTATTCAGATTGACTGTACACCTGCTTCGGAGATGGTAACATATACTTACCATATACGTAGCCAGCATCTCAAGATGATTGGCATGGAATTAACCCGCCTCATGAAGTAATGTGTTCTCGCTTGAGTTTGCGTTATCAATCCCACTGCGGCACTTATACCTGATTGACGTACTGTCGGCAAATAAATTAATAAAACGAAAGGAGCTCAGTATTTGAAAGTGAAAATGAATTCCCGAAAATCATACTGAAGGAACCATAAGAACGGTTTTGTAAATTAACCAATGAGCATAATTTATCGAACATGGACAATACATTGAAACCATAAATGACAATTTTTTAGACACCCAATATGACAAGACGTCTTGTCTTTATAATAAGAAAAGTACAAGCCCTGAGCGAGCGTTTCTCCTATACCAATTCTGAAGATACGCCATGCCGAGCACATAAGCGTACTCTCTTGTACTTAAAACCCCATAAAACCGATTTCTTCTCGTACTCCTTTTCTATACATGCTGTCAGATTGTGGAATTCATTACCTTTCAAAATACGCGAGTCAAAATCTCAAACAATATTTAGGAAAAGAGTTTGGGAATACTACTTATCTTAAATTTACTTTAGATTTCATACTTTTTTTTCATGCTAATTAAATGGTGTTCATAATATATATAATATTATTATGTATTTGATATATGAGTATTTGAGTATATTTTGTTATTATTTATACGAGAAAATAAGTTTTTAATATTTTTATTATAACAATACAATGCAAAGTTAGTGCGTGCGTGTAGTACGCACGCACTAAATTTCTCCAGACTCAGGTTTGTTGGCAGACATTTCTTAAATAAATAAGCGATCTTTGTACATTTTTAGTTTCTTAATCTCATCTATTTATTTATTTATATCACAATTTATGTAAACACAGTAGTTAAAGAAAGTTAAACACAGTGATTTAAAGTAAGTCCAAAGGTACAGCTTATTTCTATAGAAATTTCTTACAGCAGACCTATGAGTGGAGAGTTTAATATAAATGCTATAATAGTGTGTACTCTTAGGGTATAATTACTTTAATGAGTAACATAAATATTATTAAAAAAAATATAAATAAACTAACAAAAGTATTAAATATACCCAGTTATAAACAGACATAGTTCTTTACATATATCCTATTATAAATATACATAAAAAATATACCTACGTGATCAATAAAAAATAAATAAATAAAAATAAGTACATTGCAAAAATTAAGAATATTAAATAAAATAAATAAATAAATAAAATTTTAGTTTTTCTCCGTAAAATTATTTATTAATAATTTAAAAATAATCTTTTTTTTGTTATCCTTATTCAAATAAGTTATTTGCGTTTTCCACTTCGTGTTTCGTTTTATATATCTAAAGCTTTAAATATTTCTATATACGTACTTTTATGCTGTCCAATTACAATTTTATGATACGTAGTGATCGGTACCTAATATCAAAACTATACAAATAAATAAATCTTATATTTGAGATTAAAAGCAAATAAGTTAAGAAAAAAGTCGAATTTTTATCCTCTGTTCTATATTTAAAAAAGTCTAGACCGTTAATAAAACAAAACGACCATACAAAGAACCGTAACATCGCGCAGGTTAGCGCGACAATTATACGGTTACGGCCAAGGCCGCGCACGCGCAGTCGCTACTATTATGTACACACTTATGTTTGTTATGATTCAAATAGGAATCAGCTGAACGAACTCTGCATGTAGCTTTTATCTTTGAACCAGTTGATGTCTGCAGATAACGACGTCCAATACTATAGCCTTTTGATAGTCTAGATTTCAAACGTTGAGATTGTCCCTGAATTGATTTATATGTTAGTTTAGTATTTTGCCTCTATACACATTTTCGAGGTTGGAACCTAATACTAGGTACTTTTCTCATCAAGTTTCCCATACATTTCTAGGTTATGTCTCATTACATGAACTTAAATCTACATGAATTTCTGTGTCAGTGTACTTGTTTCATAGTCAAATAACCATCTGCTTGCTCTTAAATGTTTATAATTTGGTTCGATCTTTAATCGAAGATATAAAATACAATCCATTCAGCAACTTCAGTACTCACTCAATGGATCATTCTTGACAGTTTACATGATGATCTTAGTTCAATACAGTGGTAGGTAAAAAGAAACCAGTTTTTACCGCGATAATGATAAGCCATTGAATGTGCGCAGAACACACAGTGGTATATGTATGTGTATGTGTACACACACACATTAGAACTACTATCACGTGTGCGGTAGCCGGCACGTGGCGGGCACCGAACCTCGGCCCTCGCGGCCAAGGGTTAGCCTCGAAAACTATCATAATGGTCATCTTAGCGGTCCCTTCGAAAATTTGAAGAGTATCTTGATTCAAGTATCTTGAATAGTATATTCAATAGTATTATTTAGACGATGTACAAGCGATGTTCAGGTTTATATGCATTAAAAACGCGGTAAGAACTATTCAGCATTATTCCTTGAGAGACCTATTTATTACGCTCATGAAGAGAGTGGTTGTGTTCAATAAATATCTTGCGTTGTAAACTTGTGTCAAAATGAAGATTATTTGTCAAACGGAGGCATGCGTTCTGCAAACCTTGAGAATCTTTGTTGCCAACACAGTCCTGTGACGGATTGTTGCTATGTCTTTTTCCTACAACTCTTAGTTTCCAGTCACCTTGACACAAATAGTTTCCATGTCCGCACGATTGTTTTAATATGGGTTAGGTATATTTAAATATAATATTCAATATATCTTCTATCCGACAGAAGACACAAAAGTGTCCAGGCTTGCGCAGCGGCTTAGGCGTAATTTCTTTAGTTATCTAAGATGTTTTGATCTTTAATTTAGTTTTTAGAGAAAACAGATCCAACCTTTAGTACCAGTAATAACAGATGTTGAAACAAAAACATTTGCGGACCACGTCGACTAATATATGAGATAGATTTTCACGCTTTATCCAAACCGACAAAGAATCATCAGTCGGCTGTGCTATGGACTTAAAGTTTTTAATTTGTAAGTACTTGTCAATTTGTGGATTACCTATATTTCGAAATTTTCAAATCTTTATTGCTGAGTGTGAAAACAAATATGACCATTTTTATTATACAATCTTTGTCAAAATTAAAAGGATGAAAATTTTTTTACTGGCTTTCAATCTTTTTATCTAAATCAATAGAATCAAATTGGTATCCTGTGACGGTAAAATATCAAAATGTTTCGTGCCTTGCTTAGCCTCATGTGTGCTCAGGCGCCAACCGTTCTTCAGTGACTTAGCAGTTTCAATTATATTTATACTTTATAGGTATTTTTTTACTTTTTATAGGTACTGTGTGTATTTCTGTACCTGTTCTATCAATTACAGGTTACAGCACTTCAATACGTCTGGTTCCTATCATTCCTCGTCAATACTGACGATTTTGTAGTAATGACTAGATCTTTCAGTTGATTGTCAGGTATAACTTGATTGCATTAATTTCTCTCCATCATTCTTTCATTTGTTTCCTTGTTTCTCTACCCTTCCAAACCAGTGGTTCCGAAGCAGTTTCAATATACGACGTCCTAAGCCGAGGTCTGTGCCCTTTCGGGTGCCCTTAGGGTGTTACCACACCAATCTACATCGATCGATGTCGATCAACGATCGATCGATCGTTGTGGTAACACCCTTAGGCGTATCGCATGTAGGAGTAGTTTGAGTTCCGACTAAGTGCACTCAGCGCTAGGCCACAAAGTCCGAAGAAGTTTAAAAGTTTTAAAGGGCCATGAATAAACTGTCCATTTCTAAAAAAAAAAGTCTTTAGCCCTCTGCTTCTAAAGAGCAGATATATATATTCGTTTAATCTATTATACTCGTAGTCTCAAAATCATCTGGGCATCCTCAATGTGTTTGTGAAACTTATTATTTCACGCAGCCGATATTTTGAAATCAAACACAGCAGACATATTGTGGTGTTTCCAATATGCAGTTCTGGATAGTTTTACAAACGACCTATTGCAAATCTACAAATAGTTTTCTAGAGGGTTTTGTTGCATTCTTTAAGATTTTCACCAATCACACGCCAGGGCGCACATTTACAGCAGGGGTTTCGAATCAGTATTGGAAATAAGTCGTAATAATTAAAATAATCGATAACTACCAGAATGTATAGAGTAAAAGTGAGTGTTTATTTATGTTACATTAAGATTCCGATTTAATTTAATAAGTTTGTATATGAGGATAAAACATGTTTATAGATGCTTAAATTACGCAAAAACTACATGAAATTTGTTAGTATCTGATTGAAATAAAATTACCTTAAATAATTGATCTATGAAGCCGATTAGCTAAATACTGTATCAAATAGGTACGTCGCAGCACTTCTTGTCACTTGTGAGGAAATAGTGAAGAAAGCTAGAAGCCGATCCTCGTAATCACAGTTAGGACTAAGTTTTTCCATCTTCTAGTCCTTCAGACTACAAAGTGTTGAGTTACGAAAATCCTTTATCCGCACAGCCTGATATCAACGTCGCTTCGGACAAAGCAGTAAAGCACAGTTCTTTGACAACAATGCCTAAGTTTAGATAGTCAACGACTTTTTATTGTTTTTGTAAAGGAATAAAGTTATATATTTATTTATAGAAAAAAAACCTGCCCAATTATTTTTTATTGGATTGGTATCCCATAAATTCATATTCACATATTTATTTCTCAACATTGACAATTACTTTTTCTTACTGACGTCAAATAAAGCATGACTCTACCACCAGTTCGAAAAAACCTTCGTGAAGAAGAACTGGCAAGAAACTTCACGAGTATAATGTTTTCAAAATTAATTTACAGTGTCTCATTATGTCTATACAATAATATTCTTATCTGCTACTGTTAGCTCGGCAAGTCTCCCTCCCCCCAACTATCTAAACGACAAACACCCTCAAACCGCACAAGTTAACTCTAAAATAAAATGAAATGCCGGTAAAATAAGTTCTTTTGGGATATTTTGATATAATGATAATTTGACAGAAACAACGCAAACAAAATGAGAAGACTAAAAAAACAGTTATGGATGTTATATAGATTTATGGTATTCAGTTCTGGTTACTTATCACTACATAGTATAAAACAAAGTCGCTTCCCGCTGTCCGTCTGTCTCTATGTATGCTTAGATCTTTAAAACTACGCAACGGATTTTGATGCGGTTTTTTTAATACATAGAGTGATTCAAGAGAAAGGTTTCTATTTATAATACATGCATAATATAGTAGAGAAACACTGATAATTTTAGAGGTTTCTTATGTGATGTCGTAAATACACACATTTTTTGCGCTGTCATTGCAAACGCTGGCTCAACCCTACAAGATAGATCAAAATGATGTACTACAGTATTGTATACCTTAAAAAGGTCTACAAAAAATAGTCTTCGATGGTATATGTCTATCTCTTAAGGATATCCCACAATAACCAGTTTTTATCCTTTACTTTTTACGAGAAATAATGACTTATTAACGAAGCGATTTAAAGCAATACAGCATTAATCCTTATTCAATTAAGTACCTTAAATACATTGTGCATGAAATATAGATCAATATTGGCCTTTACAGCGTGTAATCTAAATGAATATTTTCGAAGATATTACAGATTTAAAATGCAGAGACATAGTCCCGTGCGCAGCCGGGGCGAATCGCTAGTAGTTCATATAAAACACTTTTGACAGCCAGGAATGGCGGCAAGACTGTGAGGGTGTTACCACACCAATCGATCGACGTCGATCGATGGTAGAATGGAAAAGGCAACATGGATCGACGTCGATCGGTCGAGCTCGATCGACGGTCCATCGATTGGTGTGGTAGCACCCTAAGCGATCAACGAGCATCGCAATGAATACAGGTGTCGCATAAAATCCCGTACCGTCGCGTCGTTTCTAGTCGTAATCCGCGCGTCCGCTGCACTTCAATGGCTGCACTATAATCTTATACAAGTGGCTTCCATTGCGTTCCTGAAGAACCTGTGATGGTTTTAGATATTAAAGATTACTAATAGAATCTAATATTAAACCATGTCTTTGTGATCATCGTGCTCACAACAGTGCCGGGAGAACTTAAACATCGTGGTAAGAATCCCGTTAATTTCTTAAATTAAAGTTGAAATTAACAAATCTTTTAGAATGCTCATGGTATAAGTGTTAGAACTATGGATCGTATATGTAGATACAATAAGTTGAAAACACGAAGCTTGTTTCGAAAACACTAAGTACAATTTTTATGTATCAAAGTAACGTATTTTTCGTATTAAAAATACTAAGTTTGGCGGAGATCAAAGAACTAATCAAACAAAAGGACGCGCGAAATTAAATTAAAATCGTAGTAAGAACCGAGGCAGTTAGAAAAAAAACGCTTTTTGTGTACATTTCACAACTTGTTCAAAAGTCGGTAAAGAACATGAAATGAACAGTCAATTTTGTTTATTCTGTTATACCCATATAGTAATATTGTTTAAAAAAACTCTTTTACAAGGTTCATTATTATAATATTCATGCACCATCTATACCTAGAACAAGAAACTTCCTTGGTTACTTCCTAGAACTGAACGAATGTTTAATGCGAGTTGTAAAAGTACGCGCACCGATGGATAGGTGGCGTTTAATACAAATCGCAAAGTTATTTTTCTTTTATTGAATTAGGTAATCTATAGTATGGTTTCTCAACCTAGGGTACGCGAACGCCTAGGAGTTCGCCATCGACGGTAGGGGGTTCGCGAAATGATTTACGTAATGGTGGCTAGATGACTTAAGTTTAAAATTACTCCTAAAATCGACTTAATTTGCTTAAAGAAACTAGCCCACCATATTCATCATATTCACTCAAAAACCTATTTATTTTTGGAACGTACTGTTTTTGTTTACTTTTTGCAATAAGAAACTTTATTTTCTTCAACAGCCAAGTATATTATTATCTTTAGGGATAACGTTTAGGGGTTCGCTGTTACATGAAAACTTTAACAAGGGTACGTGGAGCCATAAGTGAACCTCTGACCTATGGTAGGTATAAAATGTTTTTCATTCAGACATAATCACCAAGTGAATGATAGAAAAGAAATAACGATTTACTTAAATAAATGACTACTTGTAATTTATTTAATGTAAAAGCAAAACCATTTTCACTGGAAAAATACATGTGTATTTATTTTATATTACATTAAAAGTAACATTTGTAAATTTCCTTTACCTAAAGCACTTACGGCCGCACTCAGAGACGTTCAAACGGTTACATAAGACTATAACATTTTACCATCAGGACTGCTCGATTTAAATATCGGAATTAGCGATGACAAAAAAAGAGTACACCAAAAAATAGGCACAGAACTATACTTGTAACCAGCGTTTGCCCACAAGTTCACGTAAATTTTCATATACCCCTTAGGGTGTTACCACACCCATCGATCGATGGTAAAATGGAACAGTCGACGTTGATCGACAGTTTTACCAGACCAATCTACATCGATCAATCGTCGACCGACGTGTGGTTCGATTGGTGTAGTGGATATCTAGCATAACAGTTTGGAGCAACTAGACATGTGTTAAGAAAAAATCTATCAACAGCGCTCATTACCGTAATAAGAAAAGAATAAAATAATAATTGAACAACGCTGTATCCTTCCATACTTCTTAGTATTTCTTGTCGTGAGGGAATATAATCATTTTGGGTTTAGCCCGGCCTTGTCGTGCAACAAATACTGCCTATCCGAATGTGAAATGCCGGCCCGAACCACAAATGTTGACAAATAAGAAAAAAAAAGTGAGTACTTAACTAGCAGCTCTATAAGGATATAGATACAGAAACTCATGAAACGAAATGAAATGAAAATTCTTTATTGCGCTTTACGATAACATTAAATTCTTACATACTAAGTTAAACATTATTAACATATACTTAAATTATGTTTTTATGTAAAGTAAATCTGCAAAAGGTGCCAACTCAGCTTGATGCCTTGCTACAGATTACATACATAAGTAACAAAGCGCTGATTTTCAATTGTGACCTTTAGAGTCTGACACAAGCCTTGCAAATGAAATTAAACAATATCTTTATTAAATAATTTTAAAGAAAGTATAAAAAAAAGTAACAAAACTAAAAATTTAATCAACATACAATAGCACACCATGAAAAAAAGAGTAAGTAATGTTTGTGAAAACACACACGCCATTATCTACTTAGCATTGCAGTTTTATAAAAAAAGTAAGGTTAAAATTACAAATTATTTATTGTATATTAAATGTATCTTTGGATAATAGACGCTTCAAGGGTGGGGGTTATTCCAACATTGTGTTGCTAATTAGCGATAGCTACTCCGAAAAGCCGCTGTTACGTGCTGTTGTGTTTTTAAGCGATTCGTTAATCGAGTTTTATACATATTGTCCTCAAAAGATCAAAACAGGTCCTAGAGATATTAAGGCACACTCTGAGTCACAACCGAGCGAACAGAAAATTTTCTGAATTTTTGCTTTATTCAAGTTCGGAGTGGGGCTGCTATTCTGTGGTTTCACTGGCTTTCAATTTAAATACTAATAATATCACATTTTATTGATCGGATATAGCTTGCAAGTGTATAAACTTGAATCATTAATATTATCTGGAATGTTTTGTCCCTTTTTTACGTAAAGTCATTCCTTGAATGAGGAAAGTCCTCTATCCTCAGAGGTTTAGTTGAGTCCAATGACTAATTAGTTAATACATTTTATATGCCTTATTTACATAAACGGAGTATATGTGAGTATTTTTTTTGATTAATATGACTTTATAATATTCCCAGTGCGATTAATTTACTCTTTTGATCTTTAATTTAGGGTTTAAATTAGGAAAACAATTAAGGGCTAACTTTTAAAGCTCAGATAACTTTTATTAGTAAAATAATTTTGTCACTGTCGCATAATTTTTACGGAAAGTTTTTCAAACGTCAAAATTAACCTGATGCTAAAAATTTATCTTGAATGGAATCTCAATCAAATATCTAATAAATATATTGTAAAATTTAAATCGAAAACCCCATTAAATGTGTAAGTAGATAAATACACTTCATATTATCTTTTATCAGCGAATTTTTTAAGCCTTCTATTTGATGGTAACCTTGCAGTTTTAGAAAGTTTAATTTAACGCGAAGACCAAAACGATTTCAACAAAACTTTCACTGATAGTTAATTTAAGGTTGAAAATCAAATTAAGCAGCAGATGTTGTACGGAATTCATAGAATTATCTAAAAAATAAGAAATGAAACATTTGTATTTGAAATCTCAGAAAGCGTTCAAAAAAATGATTTATAGGTTATATTTTTGTTTCAAAGAACTTTCCACCGGCGTCTAAATCGATTCTAAAATCAAATTTTCCTATCTGCAACAGGTACTTCGTCAACTGCCTTCTCGAACGCAGTGAGCGCATTTTCTGGCGATGAAAACTGTATCCCCTTGAGCAAAAAGCCTCGTAGAAGCAAAAACATCTGGCAAACATTTGGTAGTGTACCATTCTGAATTGATGCTACTTTGGTTATGTAAGGGAATTGATACTGAATAACCCGTTAAGGAGAAAAATATGGCCATTAAAATTTTTTAACCGCTTCTCGATCGTTTCACGTTCGTTTTGTAACAGAAAACTGTTGACTGGCGTTTGTTTCTGGATCATATTGATAAATCCAAGATTCATCACCTGTTATGACATCGTAAACACAACAAGAACCTGCTTTGAATGTATCAATCATATCATGGCACTATTCTATACGTGCCTGCTTCTGAGCACTGGTGAGTTGGTACCCAGCGCGAAACAATACTCCTTACGTCGGGTTGGTTGTGTAGAATGTCATGAACACTTCCCGATATGCTCTGTAGTTAGTGATGAATCTCCTCGTATATGATGCGCCGGCTTTGTTGTACCAAATTTTTTGCTCGTAAAAATAATAAAAAATTTTTACTTAGGTCAAAAAATTTTTTACATTTAAATTTTTGATTTTTCAACAAAAAAAAAAATTATAACTCCCCAGCGTGCCATACATATAAACTTTTTTTCGCAAAACTTTCTCAGTGGCCTGGTATGTAAGTATATTTACTTAATTGTAGGATTGTAACTCCATAAAATATATTTTTTAATATATAATAAATAACGTGATTAACGTAAGAAGGGAATTAGTCAATGAAATTATGTCATTTTACATCGTGCTTAGAGAATAAAAACAGTACCTATTATATATTTTATAATAATACAGAACATGTTATTGAATATTAGTCATCGGCTGACTATCTTATTGGATATCCTGTCTGGGAGATTGGTCAATAGATTTCTCAAATTTATAGAACCGTTTTCCTTTTTGAATGTTAACGATTCAATAAATAAATAAGGTTACTGATTCAAGAATTAATATTCCATTTATTTTATGGTGAAATCATCAAGTCATTTTTAAACTTTCTTATAGTCTGCGTACATGAAATGATTCACATCAAATCCTTAATTTGTTTTGTTATAAATAGGAGCCGAAAATACATAAAAGATGATGCGGATCATACTGAAGAGTATCCCTCGTCGCCAAGCGTCAATGGTGAAACCGGCGATAGATTTCGTTTTCTCGCGCGTTTCGGCAAACGGTGAAAGTGTTCTTAATTTTGAGAAAGGAAAAGTAGCTTATTTTTTGTGAACGAGGTACGGAGGTCTCCCTCCGCGCACTTCCCTCCGATGAAAGTGAAATGTGTGCGCAGCCTCCGCGTGCGCCGGCGCGGCTCGCAACCTGCCCGGTGCGCTGGCTCCGGCCATAACGACGTAGGTGCCTTATGAACCAGATTTGCGTAATTGGACGAAATGTCCTGAATTTCAAACATTCTTCGAAAGCTACATTTCCATGTTTGGCTGTGCAAATTTATGCTCAATGATTTTTACTTTTTTTCCGACTTTTATATTTATGCGATATTAAATCGACGACATAATATATTTTTTGATCGCTGAATCTAGTAGTCGAAAACGGCCCCTAATTCACTTAATTTACTCAACCATCAGGAGATATGGGAACCGTTTCTAAAACATCGAGCAAAAAAAATTTTGAACTATGAAACCCCATAAAGTACAGACATTTAAATTTCTAAACTGTGATTTTACTAGCGTGACGCTAGATGATCGCATACGTATTTACAAATTGAATAAAGTAGTTGTTTATAAAACTATGAGCATAGATATATTGCTGCAAAGCCGGAGATAACCAAAGAAAAGAACTTTTGAAAGTCAGCCTTTATTTCATTTCATTAATTTAAAAAGTAAGAAAACAAGAAGTATCAACAAGTAACATAAACGGGCATTTCACAAAAAAAAAAAAATAACAAAGCATTCCGAAAAGCACGGCTTATCTTAACTTTTAATTGAACTGAACGAAAGAGAATTTCTTTTAATACTACCATAACAATTACATAATAGGTATGTGAATAGGAACATAGAATATACTATTGGTGAAGGTGGTCACAGGTACAAAAAATACTTACTTAGAGAAACAGTAGAATCGCATAAAATCGTTGAATCATAGTTTGTCGTGGAAAATCTTGAATTCAGTATTTAATCTTAAAGAAAAAAAAAAAGAAATTGACGTTGAATGAAATGTAAATTCACTGCGCTAAAATTAAGCTCTATTGTTAATTCAGTATATTACTTTGGAGGTTAATCTGTGCATCTGTGTGTGTGTGAGATTGTTTGGCAAAACTTCTTATCGCCTTGGCGATTGCGAGACTGTTATTCATTTATTCCACATAGTCGTAAGGTAGTTTAGGATAGTTGCTTATAATTACTATTTAGTCCAATGTTTTTATATGCGCTTCCGTTAATCACTTTATGGACTGAGTAACATGCTTTGAAATGCAATATTATTGTAGGAAATGTAAAATTTTAGGATTTCTTCTGAGGACTTCTTAAAAGCCGCGTAAATGGCTGATACACTAACGCGTACAACAGTTCTCACACCTTTATCTGCGATATTATTGTAAATAATGTTATTATGCAACAGTTCACCACAATCTTAACTATAACTTTATATCTATTGGCTTTCTACAATTAGCCTTACGTCTCAGTTTTGAATTTTAGATGGCCCCATTTTGAAAGGATTCCGTCCATGTCAATGTACAACACTTGGAAACAGGCCTATATCATGTTTAACACTTCCTAGTTGCTACAAGTTGTCAGGTTCTCGGTGAAAGTCGCTTTTTTGTCGCATCCTTCTCACTCTAACATAGGAAATGCTTGTTGTGAGTATATTGAAGCGTCTTTAGCTTTATGGCCGTTTTATTATGGAATTGTATTTTTAAATACAAATTGTAAATTTAAATTTACAATTTTTAATTGTAAATTTACTAGTTACTTTAAAACTTCAGATGTGTTGGATCTGTTTCTTCAATCAGGCGTACAACTAATTTTTTTAAGAAATTAATTATCACTTCTCCGTTAGTTTATATTTAGGATTTTGATGTGGAAAAAGTAAAATATTTGTAAGTTTTGAGAGTTGAAATTTGTTAAGATTTTTATTAATTAAATGATTTTGATTACTCAGCTGAGCTATATTGGTTAACAACAGCATTATGCTGGAGAAAAAAGAATACTTTCATCGGTAGATCAACATTTCCTATTACCTTCAGCCTAGAATTTTCGGCACGTGTGAATTTTAATTGAATTGGTGTTGTTTGTAACACCTGGACTGGTTAAATTGTTCTTTTGTGTGATTATGTATGTAGTTGTCGCGCATGTGTGTGTTTGTACGATCGCGTGAGTCACGCGCCATCTGGCGGACGCGGCAAAACACCATTGTTGGCGGTCCAACACCTCGCCATAGAAATGTGAGTTGGTTTGCGTCGATTACTAACATTCCTACCGCTCATTGTTCTAACTTCGGGTCAATATTTAATTTTCTAGATTGTAAAATATGCCCATGTAATGATTTTGATTTCGTTGTAATAAAACGTGCTTTTATAACTAACTCGGGTCGTTACGTTGTTGATTTAATAATAGGAAAATATCAGGCAAATTTTAACGCGGTGGTATCTTTCATAAGATTATAGACGCCTTTTGATGCATATTATGCTTAAATAATGTTTTACAAGATTTCTTCTGCACTTTTTTTAGTATGTTTTATGTAGGGATAAGAGTCCGGGAATTTGATGTTTGATATCTGGAAGTCTTCACTTGTAGTGTCTAGTAAGTCTGACTGCAAGATTGACGGTTTCTATCTATGTATATATCTCCTCTTTGTATTTAGTAGGAAGATTCTATAATCTTCATACTGTTATTGATAACAGAAGGCTGCGCCAGATTTTCACGAAAACACGGTCCAAAAGCCTCTCGTTGGATTTCCACAAGAGCATTTACCTCGAATTAGACAAATGAAAGCGTGACTACAATATATTGCTAATCCTTAAAAGTTTAAAAGTTTCGGCTTCATTAATAATCTGTATGACCTGTTTTTCGGCGAGTTTTTTTTTATAGAGGTCACCTCTGTCATGTATTAGGTATTATTTATGAAATACAATAGAAACAACATCTATGGTAAGAAAATGATTCAAACTTGAATTAGAGGAAGCAAAGAAAAGAAAAGATGTTTCCTATTTTGACCAACATAATAACCACAAACAAAGGCAATTTCAACTTAAGCTAACGGTCGGCAACGCATCATTAGGTAATCGATAAATCAATCGAAACATCTACGATAAATATATGTATCCATGGGGGCGGATGCTAGTTACTATCAGGTGGTACACGGGCTTGTTTGCCGGCTATGACAAGGGTAAACATTATTTACTTACTATATATACCTATATTTATATATTTTTTTATATTACTAGATTATACATTTATAAATATTACTATAGTATCGTTATTTTCTCGCTGCAGACTCGGTAATAAAAAATGGGAGCGGTGCTGTGAGTGTTTCTCTTCCTTTCCCACTCACGGGCCATACGGTAGATGACGCGTAGTGCTGTGTATTATTGCTGTCGATGACTAATATTGATAGTGTATTTTTAAAGGTGCCTGATAGAAATATATAAATTATTAAAAAATTTAAAATAATAATTTGTACATAAAACAATAACTTAACACTATAAGCCTAGCGTCAATATAAACCAACCTCAATAAGTACAAATGGAAATGTAGTGTATGATTAGAACTAGTACTGGCTTTGATATTCATAATAAGGTTTTATCGATAACGGCGTTGCGCACGCCGGCTAACGCAACCCTAGCGGACCGGACCGGACCCTCACGGATGATTTATGACCGAGTCTGCAGCGAGAAAATAACGATACTATCTACGATAATAAATCGAATTCGCAGGTAGGATTCTCGCATTCGTGGATAACACGAATAAGATATTTGTTACATATTATTTTTGGAATTCTGCTTGAGTAGTTTACAAACGACATCAACGGGTTTAAAATATAAACAACGAAGAAATTCTAAAGTCCTGTTCGGCCGAAAGTTTATTGTCAGAAGGTTTTCTCCAACAGAAACATAAAAATAATGTAATGTGTGTCAATGGTGGGGTATTTCGAAGTTGCCAAATCACGTAGAGCCTCTGAAATAGTTGGTGAAGCATCGAGATCGGGTACGTAGTGGGGTAGAGGGGCGGCGCGGGCGGTTTGTTTACGCGGCGCACGTGGGGCGCAGCGACGGCGGTCGGGCGCGCGGGCAGCGCCGCAGTCGCGCGCCTACCGCCGCTGCGCACGCACGTGCCGCGCGTCGCCATGCGCCAGTGATCCATGGAGTACCAGCAGCTGCAGACGATTCCGCCGCTGGGCCCGCCGGCGCCGCCGCCGCCCGCGCCCCTGCCTTCCCTCCAGCCGCCCCATCTCCATGACGACGAGCGATGGAACCAATACCACATCTGGAGGCAGCACGTCTTTGTCAACGGTCAGTCGCCGTCCCGGCCACTTTCTCCAGTAGGGAGAAAGTGCGCGAGCACACACCAAAATCGGACGAACGGTTTCTGTCGGGCTCGGGACCTTTCACCCAACACGCGCCCTTTGCAAAAATTTCTTAACGATACGTAAAGTGCGTGTAAAGCGTAGTTTTTCTTCGTCACACAATTTGGTGGAGGTGTGTGTTGCTCCAGCCACGTGAGTAACCTGTAATCCTATGCCTTTGTTCTTCTCCTAAGACATTATATGCCTCAAAATCCAAATTAACTGTAAAAATCTTCTTGCAGTCCCGATTAGAATAGAAAGAACTCCTTGCCTCTGCACTTGTTGATAATAAATCCAAGATTGCACTAAACCGTAGGAGAACAGCAGTTAATCACTAATATTCACAATTTTTATACTTTTACATGTGCCATATGAAGGTAGTTACGGGACATAATCTAAACCATAATAATATTCTGAAATTAATAACAAAACCTGATAGACCTGTCCCAAACGTGTGTTTTGCTTGATCTGGTTGTCTTGGCCAAAAACATGCTAAATTAACTTTGGCAAAACTTTTAGAAATAAGCACATTTGAATTTAAATATCTAAATTTTGAAGGTGATCTGAGAAATTACGAAAACAATATTTATTTATGTTATTTTGGATGGCTAAAATGGAAACATTTATGCAATATTTTCAAGTATCTTGACTGTATAAATACTCCCCGTAACCTTGAATATTTTTCAGTTTCGTTTCAATTCAAAATTTCATGCATAATCGCTCGTTTCAATATCTGCCCCTTTCTTTGCATTTAATGGTACACTGATGACTCACCTGCTTTGTGTAGGTATTAACTCAATTAAGGTAAAAATATTAGTTTTACATCATAGATCATTGGAAAGAGAAAAATTGTTTATTTGTTTGTTTGATTGTTAATATGTAATCGATTAACTCAAAAGCTTCTGCCCCGATTGTAGAAGTTCTATAAGTTCAAGTAACAAACATTATCTAGAATTATATAATCTGGTTTTATGATTATCCCGAAATTCTCGTGGGGTCAGAGGGTCGCAATTCTTGTGAGGTCAGGGGGTCGTAATTATCGCGGTTTCACGAGGCCGCTATTTCTAAATACAATCAAAATTGAAAATTATTGCATCAAATATTTAAAACAGAACATTATGTATTTCTAACTACGTTGATTTTTTATTACTTAAGTTCAACCAAATAGAAATTGAGCAATCCAAGGGCTGATTTTTGAATAATCAGATAATTAATACCTATCTAGAGAATAATTTTGATACTTGACAAGGCTATAAACTTCAAGACTCAAAATTATTCTTTTGAAGAAGCTATCTGAGCATTGAAAATTCAACCCCAAATAAAAAAAATGGATCAAATTTTTTAGTTATTTTCAATCAAAATACTCTTGAGATTTTTTAAATAGTATGAAGGTTAAATTGAGGTCTATCTACTGTCTCTATATATGAATGATCCTCATGTTTTCAATCAGAACTATAAAACTTTCTTCAACGCCTGTATAACTATTAAGACAAATATTCTTCTGTCCGAGTTTCATTACAACAATGAACGCCGCCTTTTCTTCAAACTGCATAAATATTTTTTGACCTAGAGCACCTAAACTGAACCTAAAAAACAAATAAACAATAAACAGCTTGTACCACGCTCCTCCGTGTTCACAAAACTATTTCAAACCTTTTTTTCAATGGAGGCCCCCTTGAACCAGCCCATGGCTAGTTAAAACAATTCTGAATATGCACCTCCGTTTTATAAATCGCCTATTAAAGAATAGTACTGAAACAAAAAACATTTCCTACTTGGGCAATATTCAGGTTTGTCGCGTTAAAAGGAATATGATTCACGGCTTTGTGAGCGCTTGTTCCTCTCGCGTTTCGGTTGACTGCGCGGAGGTACAGTGCGAGCACTTTCACTTGGAATATTTGGGAAAAAGTTACGACCTTTTTGCGACTTTCTCGCGCCGCCCGCGCCCTTCCCCCACGGTGCTTCCGCGAGCCTCCGCTGGCCACTTTTACTTTTCGACCGCCATCGCCATTCCCCTCTCAACCAGTGATATTTTTCGTAGCCGTTTCTTTGTTTGTCCATTTTCGGCCATGTCGTTACATTAAGAGAATTTGTGCCTTAACTTTCCTCTCAGTAACATGACTTTCTTTTGTGCATCCGCATAAGTTTTTGTTTTTGAATGGTGAGCTGAGTTTAAAAGGTTAATTTCTTTTATGATTCTTGTCTGACTTTTTAATAAACAAACTCTACGGAAGACAGTTTTAAAGGTTATTTATGTAACCCGTAGCATGTATGTTAAAAGCAAGTTGTAGAGCGGAAGATGATACTACACTAAAAAACCAAGAACTGCAACATTATTACGTTGGTACCAACACCACTTGAATCATGATCTACTTCTTACTCGAAGAGCATACAATCAATTGAAGTAAATTGGTCGTGTGCTAGATATGCATGAAACAATGCGTGCGAATATTTTTTGCGAGGAGCTGAGTAGTCGAGCGCAGTGGGTAACTCAGGCGCAGGCTCCGAAGGTAAAAGTGTTGTTCCGCTTCCGCGTCCCCCGCCGCCGCGCCGGCGCACTTCGCTTCCGACTTTTACTTTCCCGCGTGACGTCCGCGCTCAGCTGATCGCCCACTGTTGCGCCATACCTGGGATTTTCCAACATTCTTCAAACTTTCTATAATCGTTAGAGATAGTTCACGTATGCAAATGCTTTTTCGCCATTTTGATTTTTTAAATACAATTTAGGTGATTTTAATGCTTATTGCTTACTAATAGAGAACCTGATCTGTATGACATTACTTAAATAATATCAGTTAATTAGTAAGCGTTCTTCAGTAAATTTAGAATTATAAATCAAGGTGATGGGCAGTATTTATTGATTTTTGGAATATTTCCATTTAATATCTTATTGATTGCATAGGCTTTATCCAGTTTATAGTAGGTAAATAAATAATATGTGCTGACAGGGGCTTGTTCAGTTTATGATCACTGAATTACTCATGCGTAATAGTTAAGAATTTGCTTGCAGAGGAATTTTATCAATATTAGGCTTGCAAAAATTAAAACAAATAATAAAAGAAAAATGAGTATTATAACGGAAATGACTAATGATTGAAAAAAATCATAGAAAAACTGTCTTTTATGAATATTTTTTAAACGTCATTGTCCATAGATTAATACGTGCAAAGGACAAGAATTCATAATATTCTAGCTATTGTTTCACACGAACCTCTTAAGTAAATATTTCCTTATTTAATAATATTTATTAAATCTATGATACACCTACTGAGCCCACTTAAACATCAGTTTTTTAATATATGAAAAACGATATATTACAGCACACGTCGGAAATGCAAATGTACTTCCTTCCTTTTTAGGTGTCACAGTCTTAAGTGCATATAAACATGCTAGCATGCCGAACTGATCATATCTTTGTGTGTGTGTTGTGGTTTATAAGGGTGTTACCACACTAATCGATCGACGTCTATCGATTGGTGTGGTGACACCCTAAGGCTTCAACTGAGGAGATACTACGACTATACACATTTTTCGTTGAATCTTTTACCACAAAAGTAGGTCAAAATCAAATCCAAAATGCATAGAAAACCTGTTGTATATAGAATAAACTTACTTAGTTCTTTTTTTTAAATCGAGTGATTCATCCCAAACAGGATATAAAAGATTAATCTTTAATTTCTGTCCAAAAATTTTACATTATTTTCATAATCGTTTCGTTTCATACGTATTTTTATTCCGAACACAGATTTTTATTGCACAAGTTTTCTTTTGAATTTTGTTATAATTTTAGGGTGTTACCACACCAATGGATCGTCCGTCGACGTCGACCCGTCGATCTATGGCAGAATAAACCAGTCGACGTCGATCGATGGTTTCTACCTCGACGTCGATCGACGGACGATCGATTTGTGTGGTAACACCCTTATATAGGATACGACAAACTTGCATACTATCTTGAAATGGTTCTGTGCCATGTTTTCGTTGAAACCAAAAATCAAACGAAACGAGCCCCGACTACAAAACCTTCTGCACTGAGTTGTTCTACATACGATTCTGATAATATTTAGTAGGCGCATGCGCACGAGTTTATGCTAGTCGGGCAGTTTGTTAAGTATACTGTTTACATGCCCGGACGCACTTTTACTTTCTTGGCCGTGTTGCGCAATGACTATCGCTCGCTGCGACTAGCCCAGCATATTAATTACTGGACTGAATGAATACTGACTTCATCTATATATAATGTAGTTTCTTTGGTTTGTTTTGTTTTGGATGTATGTGTTTTGGTATTATGTGTTAGCTCAAATGTATATGTTCTTTAAATGAATTATGTAACCTAATTATGGTTCATAACGTACTTTTTTTATTTTGATCTCAACTTTGGTTTCGAAGTTTTTCACCGTGTCATCTGATTCGATTTTAATGCTATATATTCATATGTTTATATGTTTTGTTTAATTTGTTATTGTTTAATTAATGAATTTGCTAGTAAATAAAACATAAGAACAGAACATCCTTGAGGACTTTGGTAGAGAAATTCAATCAAATAAGAAAAATAATTATTGGTCAAATATTAATTGGCTATTAAATATAACTTATAATTTTTTCCTCAATATTTTAATTGAGAAAAATTGATTCGCGCAGTTATCCTTTACTACATCAGTTATTTCTGAAAGACCCTGGAGCTTTCAAGTGTAGAGTGAATAGGTACCTCTTAAACAGGCGTGTATGATCCTTGTCTTCATCGTCACTTTCCATCAGGTGAGATGGAAGACAAACGCCTGCTAATTATTAATAAAAAAAAGATATTTATTTTATTTTCTGAGTTGTTAGTAAGCATCTTGTGACAGCTTTCCCTCGAGTATTCATTGGTAATTTGCACGTATACGAAAATGGCACGTCTCGTCGAAATACCCCTGCTTTCTATTTGCGCCGGCGGCGTCCCTCAGTCCCCGTGCCCCGCGCCCCGCGACCAGGAAGCGAAGGTTGCGCAACTTCAGCTTTCCACCGCCACGCGCTCCGCACACTTGCACATTCATCATATCCTGGTTTGCTTCGATGCTCTTTAATGCATTTTTTGCAAACATTTTTTCTACCCTATCTTAAATTCACACGAATAAAGACCACTGTGCTCTTATGACGATCACAGTTGAGTAATACAACGTAAATGAATAATTAGATAGAGAACGATTTAGCCGCGCTTTCTCATCGACAGTGAGAGTGCTGACGTCTCCACTTTCTCCATCGCACGCCAACATTCGGCACCGAATTGTGTTCGTACGCATCGGACATCAATCGCAAGTGCCTCTGGGTAGCACTTTCACCGAAATTTCTATGTTGCGTATCGGAAGAGCTCTTATTTTTCGCTTCACTGTCTGATGGTTTCTTGTTCGAGAGGAAAAGAGTCTGTAGGTGGTTAAAGACGTAACAGTGAGTGAGTGGGGGTGATGAAGTGCGTGAAGTTGCACAACTGCAGGAAGGTGGCACATAACCTGCTGGCTTCCCGCTTCCGCGCTCCCCGCCGCGCCGCACCAGGAAGCGAGTCGCTCCCACGCTCGCTGTGTCATCAGGTGCAAGCCGCACTCTACTGACATGGCTAGTGACGTGTCTTCGCGTGCGACCATCCAGCGTAGCCATGCACATGCGCTGTTGCATCCAGCGATACAATTATTTAATTTAATTTTGTTATTGACGTTTGTTTCTATTGATTTGTTTGACGCATCTTAAAGATAAAGAATATGAAGAAGAAAATAGAAACTACGTTTCCCTGCGTCATACGCCGGAGGTCCCAGGTTTGAGTCCTGGCCGGGGCATTCACCTGGGCATGATTTGTGTGATGAAAACAAATGTTTGTTCTCGGGTCATGGTTGTTGATATTTGTATATTTATTCTGAGTTCCGACAAAATTTTTGCCTAAAACGTACCAGCTGATATTATTACCGTGTGAAGTCTTAGTTTTAGGCCGCGTGTTCAAAGAAGTACGCAAGACAGCTAGGCTGTGCGCTTAGCAAAAATCAACCATTATTGGTTGGTAATTTTGTAGCATCACTTAACTCACCAATAGTAGATAAGGGCTAGGGACGAGGTTTTTGCTAAGGAATGCGGAAGGCGTACTAGGGGTGTGTTTGTTGGATACCTGTTAGACCATGTCAGACCTTGAAAAGCATTTAAGTTAAAGGAGTTTGCAAATACCTGCAGAAAAAGAGTCACCTATCTAACTAGTAGTTTTCAGATTCTAGGTCACCTAATGCCTATATAACTTTTGAAACAATAGACCATACCTATACTGTAATTTGTTCATGGCTCGGAGGGACTATTATGATGATTTCAAATTTATTAAACGCGCTAGCTAGATCGTTGGTTAAATTAATTGTGTAATTGAACTATTTATGACAGAAGGTATTATTTTAAATTAAAAAAGCAACCAATAGACATTAAACACCCTCAGCAAATTTATAAACGCCTTTGCATGTGAACCAACTCTATTTCTGTATTGATTAAAAAGGATAATATTATAAAATTAAATCTAAAATATCGCATGAATAGATTGAAGTGGATGAAAGAAAAAATAAATACGTGGTCTTATAAAATATAACAGTATCAGATTATACTCGTGGCGTTTCCGACTTGACAAACACAATATATGTAATGTCTGCAGTAAAATTTTAAATATATATCTTATATGCACCCTCCTCTTTATGTGATAACAGTCCAGTGTATATTAACACCATCTCTATTATTTAAGATGTACAATATAAAATTTGGTTTTAACATATCCATGCTCACGCGACATTAATAGTTTCTGTTTAAAATGCTGTAATCGCTGGGCGAGTGGCTTAAATAGTTACTTTACTGTATGAATGGCATTTTAGCAATATTTTGTTGGTAGTATGTGAGGTATGTGATGACGTGCGAGCGTTGCAGCAGGTGCGGGGTCGGAAACGCTGGCAATGACAGAGTCGCTTGTTGCAGGCAAGTCCGTAAGCAGCAAGGATGCGCTCGAAGACAAGAAGGATGACAACGAGCTGTGGGAGGCGCAGGCTGCCTTCCTCGGCCCCAACCTCTGGGACAAGACGCTGCCCTACGATCCCGATCTCAAGGTACAAGAAGTCAGTATCTTTATTACCTATTGCGTGTTTGTGTTGTGCCTGTCCACCCTGCTAGCCTACTCCACTCGCATTAGGTAATAAAGCCTGCTTGTATGCTCCCTCCACGTCCCTTTGTGTTGTCCTAGATTAAGTTTAGACTAAGGTCCAGTTATTTATTATTGAGCTCAAGCGATTTTAGCATTGCGATTGTTATTTGTATTATGCTATGCTGATGTATATGCGTTTCAACTAGAAGCAAGCGATTCTTAATAATTATAAATTTACCAAAGTACAAAGCATCATATTCGTTATGAATTTTAATGGTTTTGAATTCCGAATGTAATGCTTCACGCTCCCTAGAATGAGACGAAATTCCGGAAGCTCACCTGACTTCTTGTCCGTCGAAGTACCGGTGGGTAGTTAGTTGAACGGCTTTTGACGGTTGGCGTGTTACAGTATGTGGACCTGGATGAGTTCCTGTCGGAGAATGGCATGGCTGGCGAGGGAGTGGGAGGTGGCGCGTTCGGCGCGGGCGTCGCGCTCGGCCTGCCACCGCCGCTTACCAAGCGCGAGCGCTCGCCCTCGCCGACTGACTGCATGAGCCCCGACACCATCAACCCTCCGCTATCACCCGCCGATTCCAGTAAGTATTTAAAAACAGAAGCCACATCCTCGAATTTCCTCAAATCAAAATTATTTAAAAAGTTTAAAAAGTGTGTTCATCGTTTTATCCTCGTCAACTTCCAGCATTCAGCATGGCGTCATCAGGCCGCGACTTCGATCCTCGGACGCGAGCTTTCTCTGACGAAGAGCTGAAGCCGCAGCCGATGATCAAGAAGTCCCGGAAACAGGTAAATGATGTTAGTGCGCTGTCATTGTTAGCCGCATGCTGCGCTAGCGCGGGAGGCGGATCGCACTTCACATGCATCACCCACACTTCCTTAACGTCACATTAGTACGGAACACAATCAATGCAACTTAAATCTGAATTCATTTTCCACCAGCATTTTCGTGCTGTTGAGCTGAACATGTATTCATTACAAAGATAGTCAATTCATTAATTTATTTGTTCACGATGTTCTTAAGGTGTAACAGAATTGTTTTTATCATCCGGTTAATTTTAAATTATTAGTAAACTTTAATAAAATTCTTATTATAATACGTGTTGGATAAAAATGAACGAGTATTTAATAAAGCATTTTTCCTCGTTTTCCAAAACACTCGATTCTTCATAGTTTTAATATACACCTATCACACTTATGCCCACTAACGCTTCACAAAACAAATACTAATCCATTTCATAACAAATACATTACCATGAAGATAACTTAAATGCAAATAGTGGGAGAGAAATAATGTATGGTTGAAAAGTCATCACTTCATATCGGACCGAGATTTTTCAAGGACGTTTTTTTTTTTATTAATAATTGGCAGTCGTTTGTCTTCCATCTCACCTGATGGAAAGTGACGATGAAGACGAGAACTTACATAAAAAATGACTTGCATGATAAATGTTTAAAAAAAATTGTAAATAACGTAGAAATTGTTTGCACCATCGATATTTCTCTACCAATAACTGCGTCTATATTATGTAGTACCTACCTATGTCGAATTTTACGGTTTTCGTATTTATGAGATAACATATGTGTGTACCTTCCTATTAAAATCTTTGTATTAATTTGACTGACGGCCGAGTGGCGTAGTTCCCAGGTTCGAGTCCTGGCCGTGTGTGACGAACATTTGTTCTCGGGTCATGGTTGTTTATGTTTGTATATGTATGTTCATTCTGGGTTCCCCCCGTTCGCTGTATGGTTATCCATTACACAAGCTCTGCTTACTTTGGGGCCTTACAGTTGGTGTGTTTGATAAAAAGAAAAAAAACTACGGCTGTATATTGTTTGAAATGAAAGTACTCTTCATTTCATAAGTCGAAGAAATTAGAAGAACGAAGGCCACTCGCAATCTTAGGCGCTCGGTATAATAGTGAAAATAAAATGTTGTTTTATTGCTGTTTTGCTGGCGTTTGTCTCCGTCTTACCAAATAGAATTTAACTTGTTACTTAAGCGAAGATTTTAAACAATGGAGGTACATTTCGTTTCAATCCCTAATACTTTTATCAAAAAATTTTATTTTTTTGTGCTCTAGTTCTTTGTGCCAAATTCGCCTAGGTATCTCATAAAAATATATACGACATCACAGTTAGACTCGGGTTAACATTTTTTGACAAGGTACCGAAGTTTTTTTATACAATTCAAACTTTTATTACTAAAACCTAGCCTACGTGATTTGTGCGGTCGTAGAACTTAAATCTTGCGATGAATCTCAACGTTTGTGGATTAAGCAGACATTCATTTTTTTATTTCATTTTTTTATAATCTTGGGAAAGAGGTTTAATTTGACTTAAGCTCCACCAGTATATAACAGCAGTTAAAGCTCAATCCACAAAGGTCAGTTTCCTTAAAATTGTGCTTTCTCAATATCATATCAATCATTATTACTGCTTTTAACACGAGTCAGCATAAACATTTGTTAAAGTTACTTTGTAAATACAAATTATAAATAGAGCTACAATATTTTCACGGTTCTGCATATCGTTAGCTTTGGGAATCCTTGGCCGAATAAATTACTTAAAAAATTTACCAATGATATAAAATAAATAACACGGTACATAAACTTACTTAAAACATATTTGAATCAATAAAACATTACTTTCGTCGAATCTTTAGATTACGATAAAATTTTTTTGGGGTCTCAGCTGAAAAACTGAGTTTGAAAGGCTGTGGGGGTGGGGGTGGGACGTAATCAGTAGTAGTTTTGGAAAGGGTGGTATGAGTATGTGGCGCGACGTGCTAACCCCGTAACGACGTCACCGGCAGTTTGTACCAGACGACCTTAAGGATGACAAGTACTGGGCGCGCCGTCGGAAGAACAACATGGCTGCCAAGAGGTCCCGCGACGCTCGCCGCATGAAGGAGAACCAGATCGCCATGCGTGCTGGCTACCTTGAGAAAGAGGTGACTATAAATCTTATCAGATATATCCTTATCAGGTTTTCATTCGGTTTATTTGTACATGAAATTTGTACAATGAAGCGAAACTTCTTTAATTCAAAATAATCTTGCTTTGAACGTTTGTACACACTCATACGTTTAATATAAGTATGTATTTTTTTTCATCAACAGAATATGGGCTTACGGCAAGAAGTGGAGCTCCTCAAGAAAGAAAACCACATCCTGCGTGAAAAGCTGTCTAAATACACGGACGTATAGATGTCGCCCTCGCCCACATAGGTATGTTCCAATTATCATGTTTTGACAGAACACTGCATCCATATAGAGTGTCTATACATTTGTCCGGTTAAGGATAAAGTGTAGGATTGGTAGAGCGGTTGACGGGTCGCTCACTTCCCTCTTTTGAGGAGGGCGATGGTTGGCGTCGCGTTAACTCGTGAACGGGTGCCGTTTTAGGGTGCTGTCGTTTGGATACTTGGGGGGAGGTATACTTGCCGAGCTAACAGATGCAGATAAGAATAATTTTGTATAGACATAAAGAGACTCTGTAAATTTATTTTGTAAAAATTATACCCGTGAAGTTTCTTGCCAGTTCTTCTTCACGAAGGTTTTTCCGAACTGGTAGTAGAGTCATGTTTTATTTGACATCAATAAGAACAGGTAATTGTCAATGTTGAGAAAACAAATTGTACCATAAATTAGTACCATAAACGTTTGTCGACACAAAAAATACTGAAATATTAATATAATAATTTAAATATAGATAATAAAAAAAATAAAATAAAATGGCTACATTATAAATTAGGTACCTTAGTTATATAAGGTCTAAGTAAAGCTCAAAGGTAATAAAGTAAAAAAAATATATATTTTTTCTGTAATTTTTAGGTATAATAATTTTTTTTCCATCGACTACCATTACCGCCTTGCATATCATTCAAACCAGTCTCGATTTTAAGCCTGTTTCCATCCGACTCAGTTCTAATCACTAAGAGTTTGGCACTCTTAAACACAATTATACAATCGAACTTATCATTATTATCATATTAAGGTATCAAATAATTTGTGTGAAGTTGTCGTTATATACAAAATATGAAAATATTTAATTTTATCGGACTTTCTTTCAATGAACTGTAAAAAATTTATCCCGGTATAACTTGATGCCTAATAAAAAAGAAGTTTTATTACTTTTGCATGTCGGACCAATATAGGAATTTATTTCTTTTACTGCATTTTTATTTAAATCGGATAAGAATAGGTATGGGAGATCAAATTTATTTAAATATAAATAGTGTTTTTGAATATATAATAATATAATATAAAAGCTTTCAAAACTAAAGATGGTCATTGGCGCGACGGTTAAAGTGTTGTCTTTTTAAAACGACGGTCCCGAGTTTGATACTTGGGATTGGCTATTGTTTAGATGACGTTTAACAACTTGAGTACATTAAACCGACTGCTCTTCCTGTGTATGAAAACAGATATGACCATATTCTTAACTAAGAAATCAGCTTGAAGGTTTAAAGCGATAATTTTAAAGTCTAAAACAACATAATATGTTGCTCAACCTCACAAAAATTAGCTTTTTGTATTTAATCTACTCTAAAACTCTCATAAAAACTTGATGAATACGAACCGGACCCCAATCGAGAACGTCAAAATTTGCATCTAGTGTCTAAAATTCGATTTTATGTTAATATACTATATTAAAAAAGATAAAAAGGTATATCTACACAAACAAATCACTTTTACATGCATGAAAATTATGGGCATGAGCAATTCCAGAACTCACGGCGCGATTAGCCCGCGGTAGTCCGCCACCATACCCGAAGATTATTGCAGGCTGCGCAGTCCTTTTCGTTTTCATACTGACACGACTGCCAAAAACACGGTTGGCCCCTCCTACACTCTTTTTTAATAATCACCAGTCGACTGTATAGCTCAGAAACCCAGGCCCACAGCAACGCCGTGAGTTCTGAGCCTGTTTATCTGCTTTTATTAACGGATAAAATATCACTTTTTATAACATTTGGTGTTCGAGTTTCGCTAATAAATATTCACTTATAGTTTGATAGTTATACATGAACAGGATTTTTTCTAAGGCAAGGTTTTTGTGGTGTTTCAGGAGAGGCGTTCAGCCCGCCTGCACGCCGCGCCGCCCGGTTCCACCGGCTCGCACACACTCTATTCTATCTATTCCTAATTTATTTCATCCGTCTAGGATTAACGATGTCGCAGTTACCGTAAGTTTATTTTACTTAGTTTAATAGGTGAATCTTTACCAAAGTTTCGCTCGAGCTTTGATCTACCGTTGTCTGAGTCATTCGAGAGTGTAGGGTACTTAGTTTACGAAGTTCGAACCAAGACACTGTTTCGCGATGCATCGAGTCACATCATATCGTGCTGCGATGCGCGCTGCGTCTTCTGGTGCCAGCTGTCGGCAAACTCTTGTAATACATATTGACTGACGTCAACGGTATAATAATATAATACTTGATAACAAACACATAGGCGCGCCGTTTGCATCGGCTCCAAACGTTGATAAGATTCAACCGCGAAGATAAATTACCCTCTGCAATCGTATTAAGCTTTATGTATCAAGAGATCCGTGACAAAGCACTATAGTTTTTGCATAATTACAAACTTAAAACTATAGGGTGAGGTTAGATAGATAACTTAGTGAATTGCAAAATAAGGAGCCTCGTTAGTCGAGCTCTGACAACGCGGTGACTTGGCGTAGTGCGTTCGACAGCGGCGCGGGCGACGGAGCATCGCGTTGCCTCCCGCGCCGCTGCAGCGCCCGGTGCGACGCGTCCGCTTGCAATAGTGCGTATGATATTAGCGGCCCGCGCTCTTTGTCGTTTCCGTAGTGAGCGAACACTAGTTTCGTTTTAAATTACTTAGTGTATAGGTTTAAGCAGTAGGTAGATTCCGTAGCGTAGTCTTTAGTAGTATATTTTTGTTATGGCTGTAGTTGTTAACGTTTTTGAAAGTTTATATATAATTTTGTTTAGTTATATCGGAGTCGCGTTGTGTGTCGCCCCGGGTAGGACCCGCACTTTGTTCGGCGTCCACGCTCAAACTGATTCCCTCTCGGTTCGGTGCACTGCTGAATTCCGAATGTAAATATATAGGACTGAGAGATTACTTTTATTGTACCGCGCCCCTCTCCCGGACGTCTCCACACTGTTTTTGACTCGTTAATATATATTTTTGTAGTTTTTTGTCGTTGATAATTGAGTCAATTGAATGTTTATTGAATTGAAGAAAAACTAATGTTTATAAACTAAGACTAAGATGTTGTTGCATTTGAAAGTATTTTATGAATACAAGCGAGAACAATAAAAGATGTTTTTTCTATAAAGGTTTACAAGTGAGGGACTGTATCTAGATGGTGCGACAGTGAACTCTTCAAAAGCACTGTATCATATCAAAGATATTATAAATGTATTGTATGATGAAGCTCAAGTATAACGGCCAACCCGAGGTCTTTGATATTCCATCTCATTTGTTATAAATATACAAAAATGGTGTACTCAAACCTTATGTATGATACCTATTATGTTATGTAATGATATATATTTTACATCAGAGGGGTGAGAACCTCATTGGTATCAAAGTTTTATATAAAATATACTTACCTGTTAAGTTTTTTGAATAACTTGTTATTTAATGCACATAAATTTGTGATATACAATTGTAAAATGAAAAGAAATGTGTAAATATTGTATAAGTACGTACTCCATTGAAAACTAAAGCATGCCTAAATACAAGTACAATAGAAAATAAAATCTTACCCAGGATAAAACAAAATTAACTATAATTTAAAAGGTGGAAAAGTTTTCACTGCAGTGAGTATATAAACAATATAGAAACTATTTAGAAACAAGAGCTTGATTTTAGATGACTGTTTGTTAACCTTTACTGAAAAGATATCTAAAACATTGAAATGGATAAAATTCTCATAAAGACAAAATTTAAATCTATGAAAATTCCCAAATTGATTCTCACCTCTCTTATTTCGATCCATTTGTTCTCTACAAAAATGTAAAAATGGGTATGATAATATTTTTTATATTATAGTAAGGTAAAGTTATAAGGAGGAATCGTTTGTAAGAGCTCTGTGGCAAGCACCTATCTATGTATACCTGTGCCGATTCTTCCCACCGCCGACACAAGTTCCCCCCCCCCTACTCCACCTTGCCTCACCCCTCGATCCCACGTCCCTGAGCTTTCTATTTATGTTTCTATTTATTTCAAAGCCTAATTTAAGATGCTAAATTATCTAAATTAAAGTTTATGCATTGCGTGTACGTACAATGAAAACCTATTGTTTTAACTACTTGTAATGGTAGTATTTCGTTTGACTTTAATTTATACGGTTCTAAGGATTGAAATAAACGTTAATTGTTGTATTTATCTGTTGTTTCATTACGATTCTTGTGATTTAATATCTCTAAAACGCAGACCAGGTAAGCTGGAAGCCACCGGCGATACCTTGTCTGGAAGAGTATAAATTGCGTAGTTGACCATTTGTGGACAGCTGCAGAATTTCTTGCTCCATTTTCCGCGTTGTTGGTAAATCTTGTGTGATATCCGAACCTTTAAGAGGTTATATTACGGTAGATTTTATCGAAAATCACCGCCGTATGATATTTTCCTAGATGTTAGTTTACCCCCTTGAAAAAATGTGGACATTCTTAAAGCTGTTTTGAAAATTTTAAGTCATAGGCCATTTATTTATTTTTAAAAGAGTGTACAGGATATTTGACAATTAAAAAATAACATTAAACCTTATTCCAAAGTTACTCACTGTAAGAGGTATAATATTTTGAATACGACGCTTTTAAAAGCGTGTCTGTCCCGAAATGTTCACCGGAGTTATCGTCACTCAATTTATTTTTGCGGGGCACATGTATCCAAGTGCTCGTGTCGTCGTTCTGAGTAGAAGAGGAATTAAACAGACACCTGAAAAGGACAGAGTAGCTCGTCAAAACAGACTTTCAGAACTTCAGATCCAGACATTTCATATATCCATAGAATAACAAGAAGACTAAACGTTGCAGTGGCATTTTAAAATTATCTTGTTGTGCGACACCTTTTTCTCATTTTATGAAATTAGACATAGACATAGACATCAATTTATTTACACTTCACACAATATAATAGGTACAGAAACATTTTTAACATAATACACACTTAAAAGTTCACAACAAAGAAAAAGAAAAAGACAAAAAAATAAATTTATATATATATATATATATATATATATACCTGCATATATCGGAATAAAAGGTCATAAGAAATTGATTCGTCGAGAAATAACCCTAAATGATCTGCGACGATCATTTCACCGTCGATCTGCACAAGGTTACCTGCCCAGAGACCTGCCCGGGTTGTCTCCAGCGTCGGCAGCAGCAGCCAGAATGGAAAAAGTTTAGTGGAGTGATAGTGATTAGTGAAAGTGTTTCAAAAATGCGTAAATATAATATATAAATAACAAAAAAAATTAAAAAAACTAAAAATTAAAAAAATATATATATATATTAAATATAAGTATTACCTACGTATATTATTTTGAACTAAAATGAGAAAAAGAACTACATAATTATATATTTAGGGACATTAAGTGAATAATTTTACACTCTATTATTTTACTTGTGTTACTCTAATTTGATTTTAACTCCATGAAGATTATCATATTATGGTAACGCGGCGAATTCCATATAACAAACGTGTCCCCTAATATTGGTAACTCATAAAATGGTAAGTTGAATTTAATTATTTTATGTTTTAGGGTATGGAAAAAGAATTATTAGAATATTTATATGAACTTACAAAAATTAAGAAATACTTAGTAAGAAAGGGAAAAGCTAGATTTTCGGGTAAAATAGCTGAAAATAAATTATCCGAAGTAGAAAATATTTATAAAAAGAGTGAGATTATAATTCAGTATTTTATTAATCAGAAAAACATAGAGTCTAGTTTATTGCAGATAGTTAATTCTAACTGGGATAATATTAAAATTACTTATAGGAATCTTATTCAATTATGTACTCGAACTAAAATACATTCAAGTAGTAGTAGTTTAAGTGATTATAGTGAAACTAGTGAATATTTTTCAGCGACAATGGAGTTCGATTTGAAAACTGCTTGTAATTTAGTTCCAGTTATGGACGGTAATTAAAAAACTGTTAAAACTATAATTGATGCTATAGAGATGTATTCCGAAATGCTTTCGGAAAATGGTAATAAATTATTGATTATGTTCGTACTAAAGAGTAGACTTTCCGAAAATGCAAAATTACGGTTAGGGCCAGAGTATTCGTCAGTAAGCGAGTTGGTAAAAGATATGAAAAGAACATTAATAACTAAAAAGTCTTTTGCCGCAATACAACAGCGTTTACAAAACGCTACGCAAGGGTATCGTACTATTGATCAGTTCGGATTAGAGATAGAACGACTATTTTCGGAAATAACCATTAGCAGATGACGATCAGGAAAAATATTCTATCTTAAAACCTTTAAATGAAAAAAATGCTGTAATACGTTTTTCAGACGGTCTGCGCGATTCACGGCTGAGCACGATTATTTTAGCGAGAAATTATGAGCACCTGAATGATGCTATCCAAGCTGCGAAGGACGAGGAGCTTTATGGAGCATCCACGTCCAAAGGTGAAGGTGTCTTACATTTTTCACGTCGGGGTAGAGGTAAGCCTTTTAATTATTCTCGTGGGCATTACGGTGGTCAAGCTCTAAACCGTCAAGTTTATCATCCACGACCCCAGATGTCAAGTGGTTTACAACATGGAAAAAATAATTATACTCGTTTTCCACAAACTCGTAATAATGCAAATCGTAGTACGGGTCGTTCCCGATCGAAAAATTTTTCTCGATCAAATTATCGAAACACAGGTAGTAGAGGTAATAATTCTCAACATCGTGTATTTTACTCGGAACAAAATACTAATAATTTAGATAGCGCAGCTACGACTTCAAAATTGGAAGATAATCAGTTTTTTTCGATCTTAAGAATAGTATTTTATCTTTAAGTGGTAATAGCAAGTATATATCGTTTTACGTAGATAATAAGAAATATTTTTGGTTGATTGATACAGGGGCATCTCTTAGTGTAATTAAACGGGAAGCTTTGCCAAAAAACATTACCATATTTAGAGACGAGACTACAGTCAACGGCATAGGTGGTCCGATACAGTCATCGGGTTAAGTAAACTTAAATTTGATCCACAGCAACCGATCTAGAAAGAATTTAGTCATCACTTTTATGATTTCGATCATGTTCCTTTAAAGGCTGATGGAATTTTAGGTTTAGATTTTCTGTGTCGATACGGTTCGAATATCGACTTAAGCTTAAAAATTATTTCATTTTACAAAAATGGAATGGAATATTCTATTCCACTTAGTGATTTTATTGATTATTCAAAGGAAATTTTATTTATTCCTGCTCGAAGTGAATCGATTCATTATTTATATATTAATTTAGAATCACATGAAGATAGTTTAATCTTGCCTCAACAATTAAAGGAGGATATTTTTCTTGCCGGATCTATAGTAAAAATTAGAAATAATAGGGTACCAGTAAAAATTTTAAATACTAGTGACCATGACGTCATATTACCTTATTTTCATCCTGAATTACATTCAATTCGGAATTACAATATTTGTAAGTTTGAACCATGTACGAAAAATGTACAGAGACTTAATAGGTTGTTAAATATACTGAATTTAAATCGTTTGAATTCGGAGGAAGCTGGCTCTATTAAGGAAATATGTTCTAAATATGTCGATGTTTTCTTTTTGCCAGGAGATAAATTAACTACAACAAATATTTACCAACATTCTATAACATTAAAGCCTAATACTAGTCCTGTTTACGTGAAGCAGTACAGACTGCCACAATCGTTAAAGAAGGAAGTAGACAATCAAATTAAAAAATTCATTCAATGTGACATTGCAAAGGAAGCAAAGAGCGAATGGTCAAGTCCTGTTTTATTAGTGCCTAAGAAAAGTATAAACCCAGAAAATAAATGGAGATTAGTTGTAGATTATAGAAAATTGAATGATTGTATAGTTGATGATAAATTTCCTTTGCCAAATATTTCTGAAATATTAGACTCACTCGCTGGTGCTATCTATTTCTCACATTTAGACCTCAATCAAGGCTATTTTCAACTGGATTTAGATGAAAACAGTAGGAAATATACAGCTTACTACAAATTTACTTACTACAAATACAGGTCAATATCAGATGAAACGACTGCCAATGGGACTTAAAACTAGTCCAAGTGCATTTAGTCGTGTTATGTCAGTTGCTATGTCTGGATTGAATTATGAACAGTGTTTTATTTATTTAGATGATCTTTAGTGTTTGGAAGATCCCTTGAGGTACATAATAAAAACTTAATTAACGTTTTGGAAAGATTGAAAAAGGTGAATTTAAAATTGAATCCTGAAAAGTGTAACTTTTTGCAAAAAGAAATACTCTATTTAGGTCATATTGTTAGTTCGGAAGGTGTATTGCCATATCCTGCAAAAATTGAAGTATTACACCAATATCCACAACCTAAAAATGTAGAAGATGTAAAACGTTTTGTAGCTTTTTGTAATTATTATAGGAAATTTATAAGAAATTTTGCTGAAATCACATCACCCTTAAATAAATTCACAAGAAAAAATGAATCTTTTGTTTGGACAGAGGAATGTCAAAAATCTTTTGAATCCTTAAAACAGATGTTAACTTCTCCACCAATATTAGAATATCCAGATTTTTCAGAAAATAATGAATTTGTTATACAAACAGATGCATCAGGTTTCGCAATCGGTGCCGTATTATGTAATAAAAATATGAAACCAATAGCTTATGCTAGTCGACCACTTAATAAAGCAGAAAGAAACTATCCTACGATTCAAAAAGAATTAGTAGCGATAGTATGGGCTATTAAGTACTTTAGGCCATATGTATATGGAAGAACTTTTTCAATTATGACTGACCATAAGCCTTTGGTATATTTGTTTTCGATGAGAGACCCCTCAAGTAGATTATTAAAGTTTAGGTTAGTATTAAAAGAGTATAATTTTAAAATTTTGTATGTAAAAGGTAAAGATAATAGTGTTGCTGATGCTTTATCGCGAGTGTGCATAACGTCAGATATGCTTAAAGAAATGAATGAGGAAATTATGTTAGTACTGACTAGAGCGCAAAGAAAACAATTAGATAACAAAAATGCAGATGTTTTTAGTAAACCCAACTACGATTGGCCTGATCAGCCAAAAGTTGTAGAGTTATTAAAAATGCCTAGCAATTCTGTTGAATTGACTTTTATCGGATATGACGAATTAACTCGATTTAGACAACAAAATAAGGTATACCTTTAATACCAAAAATTTTTATTTCTCCCATTTCACAAATTGCGGGTTATCTGTCAATAAAAAAGTTTGAAGGCTTTTTGTATGGGGATTTGGCATCACCCCCGATCTTTTCTGTATTTTTTTTTTCAAAATCGCGGATCACGACTATGCTACCGATTGGGATCGCTCTAAGGAACACAGAAAAATATTTAATATATAGTTACATTATAATCCACTATTACTCTAAAGTGTTACATTGAAACAGAAAATAATTAACTATATGACCCTACAAAATGTACTAAATTATATACTTACTGGCTTGGCTTACTCAGACATTTAAATACAAAATTATAATACCGCAATAACCGCGTAGTCAGTAAGATTTTCAAATCTATGTAGCATTTCACTTGTGGCACACGAATCTATTGATAAAAAAGTTAAAATAAACGGTAAAAACCAATGTAGCCATATAAAAGTGATTTTAAAGCCTTTTTATGCACTTTAGTACGTACTCTTGCCTTAATTAGGGATTTCCTTGAACTATTACATTATTTTAATCTTTTACCATATAAGGAGGCACTATTGCAAAAATTTCGCATGGACACTAAGTTTTGCAAGTTGGAGAGCTATAGTTTTTTTCTGCGATTACCTCTGAAGTCTGACTTTTAGAGCCACTGTTAGTTAATATCTGTTATTGAGGTAAAGTTATTGAGTGTCATTGAGGTGTAAAATTGAGGTGACGCATGATTCCACGGCCGAGTAACCTTGAGTGGGTAGCCTTGCCTCTTACGCTGGTGGTCGAATCCTGGCTAATGTATTTGTGTGATGAACACAGATTTTTGTCATGGTTGTTTATATGTATATATGTATGTTTCTAGTTCGATGTATGGTCATCCTTAACACAAGCTCAGATTACTTTGGTGTCACAAAGTTAGTGCGTTTGTCTGGCGAATAAAAAAAATATTCGATTGAATTCTAAAAAGACAATCGATAAATAGGTACACTACATAATACGAAACACTTAATTCTGATAGTCATTATCACGAATTTCAAAATTCCGAATTTTATAACACCGAATGTTTCAAAATTCCGATAATGAAAATTCCGTGTTTCAGAATTCCTAATTTTTCTTCTTCGAAACTTCAAAATTCCAAACGTTTATAATTACGAAAATCAATATGCCGAACTTGAAAATACCGAACCATAAAAAATCCGAATTATTAATAATACGCAATATCATAAATAAGAATCCCGAATATCAAAATTCCGAATAATATTAGTTGCAATAACAAAAGCCTTATAAAACTGCATAAGCACATCAATTTATACGTTCGAGTATTCAAGTAGTCAGCTGGAAATGAGAAAGTTTATTTAGTTTTTTGTACCGAATTATTTTTTTTCAGTATGTACTGAAATGCAAATCCCTTTTTGGCGCTTCGCCGCCCGTGGCCGCGGCACGCTCGCAGCGCTCGCTCGGCTCGCGCTGCATTATCTACATGCAGACTAACTGCTCCTCCTCGCTTCGCTCGTCGTCGCGCCTAATTTGTATAATTTCAAAATGTTTTATTTTAATTTTAATTTGTGTCACAAGAGATTTAGATTATAATTTTTAATATATACCCGTTTTAGATACACAATCTGAATGTTAGCATAGAATTTTCGGAAAATTAAAATTCGGTATACCATTTTTCGGACTAGTAACACAGCGGGTTTTTAATTCTTCGTACTAATGAAAGTCGGAAAATTAAAATGTATGAATTTCGATAAAATAAGAATCGTGGTTTTGAATAGTCGGAATTTAGTCTCTAATGCGCGGTTTTCATGTATTAAGTAGTTAAGTTGGTAACTAAATTTTAACTAAATTTTAAGTTACTGCATGTCACTTGCGTGTCCAAACGGATTAAGTAGTTAAGTTCATAAGTTCAATGAAGATGAGCAGTGATGAATCTCAAGGCATTCGTCAATTCTGTACTTAGATAAATGGTAAATGTGATTTTGGACAAATTCCGAGAAGAATTTTATTCGGAAATTAAAATCTTTACAAGAATATGTTTTTTTCTAAATTTTTATTCTACAAGCGTATCTATTTTAAATATTCTTCAACAAATTTAAAGTTGATAATAAGCTCCTCTCTGACATTTAAAAAAGAAAGAGTAAATGCGAAATAAATACGAGCTCTTGCCGCCACCAGGTTTGTCAACTTATGCACTTAACTAAAAAATCACGTCCAAACGTGTTAAGTGAGAAGCCCCGCCCACCCACTTATACGAAAAATAGAACGAATCCTAATCTACTTAATCACTTGCGTACTAAATTTTAAGTTACCACTTGTCACTTAACTGACTGTTTACACGCAACTTTTAACTTAAAATTTAGTTAAAATTTAGTTACCAACTTAACCACTTACCTCGTGTAAACCGGCCATTAGGGATTGTGAAATTCGGAATTTAAAAAATCGGAATATTCAAATTCGGAATTTTTAGGTGTTTCCAAATAGCCGAACTTACTTCATTAATCTTCGATTTTGCAGTTAAGTATATGACACACAATCTCAAAAAGTTACATTTTGCACCTGGTTCGACTGTATTACTGTTATCAAACTTTATCAAGAACATCAAATTGCTTCAAGAATGAAAAATTAATTTAAGTCGATCGTTTGTAATTCTAATAATTCGAAAATTACAAAATACAATGTTGATAAAAGCGAGAGGCATTTAATGAAACCACATATACTATAAGTGCCTACTGTTAATCCGAAACTATTAAAAAAAAGTTTACGAGAAGTATACGAAAAAACGTTTTTCGAAGAACTTAAATAGCTTAATAATTAAGTTAAAATGTAAACATCCTTTGTTGAGTAGCCCGTCGCCACCTGCGTGCAACAAAGTGGCAACGTAGCATTTGAGTAGCATAGCGCGTGCGGCGGCAGGCTCACCGGCTCGCACACTTACCTACACAGCGGAGCGCCCGGGTTTGATGTGGATGATAATGTAAACATGTGTTGTAGGTAACGTTGGAAGGCATGATCAATGAAAATAATAAACTAAAATAATTAATTGTAACACTTACACATTAAATCTTCAATTGTTCGAAATGTCCGCCGTTTGCAATGGTACACAAATTATAACGACGTATAATATTGTTATTTAACCGTGCAATAAGGTCACTGTTTGTTGTTAAACTTTTTAATTTATTAAACGCTAAAATAATCCGGTTTTTAAGTTCCTCTACGGTATTCACGTCTGTCGCGTACACTTCACTTTTCACAAACCCCCAGATAAAAAAATCCATTTGAGTGAGATCCGGGGACCGTGGTGGCCATCGTACTGGTCCAAATCGACCAATCCACTGCTGTCCAAACATTTCGGTGAGTAGCTCTCTGGAAGACATCACTGAATCTGGAGAAGCTCCGTCCAATTGGTACCATAAATGCCGATAATCGGCTAATTTTGCCGCGTTAAGGGTGCCGTCAATAAAAACAGGGCCAATAATCTGGTCCGTGTGTATACCAGCCCACACATTAACAGAGAAGCGGTACTGATGCTCTGACTCCCGAATCATGCGTGGATTTTCAATACTCCAGTATCTGAGAATTTGTTGGTTCCATATGCCATTGCGTGTAAATGTGCTCTCGTCGGTCCACATGACATTTAATAAAAAATTCGGGTCGTCAGTAACTTTGTCAAGTATCCACTGGCGGTGAGTACGCCTGACTGGCAAATCCCTTCTTTAAAGGGCTTACTTTTTAAATTTGTACGTTTTGCGTTTATTCCTTTTTAAAATGTTATGCACGGTTCTATGGCAAACTCTAAACTAGCGTGCGGCTCTATGCAGACTCGATGTGGGGTTGCGGTCAAAATAGTCAAGAATCTGTTGCTCGCGCGCAGTAGGTATCTGCTGCGGTGGGACTCCCTCCTGATGCGCTGCTAATGGTTTCTTTCCCGTGCCCGTTGTACTGCCGATACTATAGTGCGAGCTTTCGAAGGGCACGCGCGGCTGTCTCCATAGCTTTCTCGGTAAGTACGCAGAGCTAGAGCTGCGTTTCCGTGGGATTTCCCGTAGATTAAAATCATGTCAGTGTATTGTTACTCCGTGTATGTAGCACGAGGCATTGTGGATGTCTTACGTACTTACAAAAAATTAAAAACTACTCACAAAACTTAACCTAAAATACTCAGTTACGTGTCCTATCACAATAAAAACTTAACATTAGTAAATGGGACGCATGAGCGACAATAATCTGTGCTGAATTGCGCAACGTGCACCCCGGATGCAACGCGTCTTCGCACTAAACAAAGTAAAAATTGTGCCCTTGACCTAATTAGCCGAGCCGCCGCCGGCGCAATAGCAACATATTGATCTATTTCTATTTCTGTTACGCTTATTGCATTAGAGTGAGATAACCGTGATCTGTACTTTCTTTTAAGGAAAGATTTAGTAACAGTGTACTTCCTTGTTTGTATTGCAAACTTACGATGCGAACTGGCAACGTCGCGTCGCTCGCGTGAATTTTGTCGTTTAGATAACTATGTATACCTATAGTACAAACTTACGATCAGGTGATTTTTTTGGGTGAAGTTCAGGTGAAGTTTAAATGAAACTTTGTAAAAACTAAAAAGCATTCCTGTGACTATACTATTGCTTACGTTGATCTGATTTTTGTTGTGTAGCCTGATAATGATAAACAAAATATGTGGTTTCATTTAATGCCTCTCGCTTTTATCAACATTGTATATTGCGGTTTGACGCTAGAGAAGCGTTCAAAGTAATTGTCAGTAAAGTTATGAGCAACAAAATGAATGCGTGTACAGATTTTTAAATACATGTGTACATTTGGTGTACCCAATACAAATCAAATATAACGACTGATTTATATTTTGACAACAACACCAATACATTAATTAACATGAAAACAAATACTTATTGACTAAAACTAATATAAATAAGTATAGGTAATTATACTCGAGAACATATCCGAAAGCTAAGTTTGTATAAAAAAGGGAACATTGGTAGAATCGAAACTAAAAACAGAATAATTCAAAAAAGTATCCATGACTATTTTCCTTCAATAAGCAAGCCACTTTAAACAATGTAATAAAGTGTTTTTTCGTTTCGAACTCAAGTAGCACCACGGTTTTTCAACAAAACATAACGAGTTTTATCAGTAAATTTTTTTTATTAGAGTTCACGCTAGATGAACTCATATCTGAAAACAAAAATCTAGACATTATATTTGTTTCAGAAACTTTCATTAAATGTGGAAGTGAAAACATGAGGTCATTCAATATGAAATTGGCGTTTTGTAAGGGTGCAACATAATGTCAATTATTTTTTAATCAAAGTATGTACCATTGCTATCTATGCACTTTTGCTATCTTATAGGTAGTTCATTGATCCCATTACTAAACAACCATTCGGATGGGAATCAATAAAGTCTTTGAAGGTGCTTTGGACTGCCCCATCGGAGATGAATTTTTTCCCGTGTAAGAAGTTATCCAAATTTCGAAAAAAATGGTATTCTGTTGGTCCCGGGGAGCACGGTGGATGTCTTAGACATTCCAATTGAAGCTCCTTCAATTTGGTAGCCGTCTGTTGTGCAGTGTGTGATCTAACGTTGTTCTGAAGCAGCAGTGGCCTAGAGCGATTGACCAGCCTCGGTTGTTTAGCAGCTAGCTTTTCCATCATGGTTTGCAGTTGCTGACAATAAACATCTGCCGTAATCGTCTGGCCAGATTTAAGAAAGCTGTAGTGAACGACACCGGCACTGGTCCACCAAACGCTCACAAGTAACTTTCTTTGAGTATATTTTCGCTTGCGGCAGGATTTGGCTGGTTCGTCAGGGCTGCGATGGCCGTTTCCGATTGTCGTACAGGACTCACTTTTCAACATAGGTAATGATTTGATTTAAACTCCTTTCATCATTTTACCGGTTGAGTAATGTACCGCAGCAGTCGTCGCACGTTTGTCGGTTTGCTGCACTCAATTCATGAGGTACCCACGTACCAATTTGCTTCAAGTGGATTAAAACAGTTTTGTCACTAACACCGCAGCCTACAGCTGACTTGGACGTAGCTTGCGATGGATCCGCTTCCACAATAGCCTTCAATTCTTCAGTATCAACTTTGGTCTCCGGCCGTCCACGGGGCTTGTTCTGCCGGTCGAAATTTCAAGAACGAAAACGTTGGAACCAAAATAGCAAAAATTATTTTGTGACACCGCCGCCATACACTGCGTTTATACTTCGAGCCGTTTCTGCAGCACTGGTGCCACGGTGGAATTGCACTCGTAACTAACGTGATATTTCAAGTTTTCCATTTTGTAAACTAAGTGAAGCAAAGATAAAACCAAAAGAGGAAAAATCAAATGAATTACGGATTTCGAAACACAACAGCGTGAGTTAATAACTTGTATAAATTTGAAATTGGAATTCTAAACCAAACTTATATAATTTAATTCACTTATCTAATTATAACTTAGCATCTCATTCAAGAAAACATAAAAAAGAGGTGGTGTTTGTATATTGTGTAAAGGAAATTTAGGAATAAAAGAACTGAAACTTTTACATAACCTGGCTGAAAACGTTGTCCAGTGTCCGTAAAATGCATAATAATTTGTTTGTATCCAATACCAGATTCTAAACTAGAATATTTCTTAGAGAATTTCGTTTTTCCATTCATTCTCTAAATAAAAACGTCGTCGCAAAAGACAAACGTATCAACTTAAACATTGGTATGTTGAAAACATCAAGTCATTCTATACATCTAAAAAAAATGGCCCAACAGTTAAAATTTTAAGCTACATATCACGTAACCCACGCGGAAAAATGCGTGCATTGATCACTGATTGATTCATTGATCAAAAAAATTTTGAACTATTTAAACTCGACAAAATCAATAGGTTATTACATTGTATGCTCAAAAGTTATTAAATACGTCACAGAGGAAATAGCACAAGTAATGTTACTTTATCAATCTTTCTTTTAGGTACATTTCCGGAAGCTTTCAAAATGTCTGTAGTTTTTAAAAAAGGTGATAAAGACGAAGCATCCAATTTCAGGCCCATATCCTTAATATCAATATGGTCAAAAATATTCGAAAAGCCAATATAGTATAGGTTACCTAATTTTATTAACAAAAATGCTATCATAAAAAAGAATAAATGGGTTTCAAAAGGGAAAATCAACAACATTACTTCATTTCTACTAATTGAACAAATTATTGAATGTATGGATGATCATGTACCGGTAACTACAATGTTTTTTTACATGAGTAAAGCCTTCGACCATGTTTCGCATAACTTGCTTCTTCTCGAATGACAAAAATACAGGATTAAAGGTCTAACACATGAATGGATAAAATCCTATTTGTTCACCCGAAAACAATATGTTGAAGTCTCAAACTTAGACGAACATCAAATGGCTGTAACTTTTCCATCAAAAATAAAAAAAACAACTATGGTGTGCCACAGGCACTTGGTCCTTGGTCCACTTCTATTTTGATGTACATTAATGACCTCCCTGACAATATTAAGTACTCCTGTATCCTACTCGCAGATGATATATCGGTTATAATACCTTGTGCAAATAAATATATAAATATAACAATATATAAATAAATATAGTAGAGAACTTGATGAGGCATTACAATCTGTTATTTGGTGGTTAGAACGGAATAATCTTTAATATTAATAAAGCAAAATATATACAGTTTTTAATTAAAAATGGAAATAAAAAGAACCTTCTAATAAGCCGTAGAGATGAGTAAATAAACGAATAAGCGTCTCCTTTTTAGTGCACTTGGGAAGAGCTGTGTAATAAAATAAATTCGTTCGCTTACGTTTTATGGAAGCTGAGTAAAACTGCTTGTAAAGAAAGCTCAAAAAGCATGCGTACGTGCAATATGTGATGTTGAAAATACTGTCTGATGTCGACCATTATTTAAGCAGCTTAAAATTTAAACAGACTCTTCAGTACACATATATGAAATATGTGTTTTTGTTAAATTATGTCATTCAGAATTGTTTGCCTATTTGTCTGAGAATTTATATTGTAGGCGCCCAAACCGTCTGGTATGCCAATAATTCGAACAGCTATGCGTGACAAAAAGTGTCGATTATAGCGATACGAATTTTTAACAAACTACCTTGAGTAAATTTAAATAGTGCAACAAAAAGGAAGCATTATACTTAAGGGTCAGTTTTAACATTTTTAGAGTACACTGTAAAAGAATTGGAGTTATTGGGGCTGGTTAAGACTTTCACACATTTAAATTTTTTTACTTCAATATCTTTGACAGCGCTAGGTGGTTTTCATACCTACACACGAGGCGCGTGAAACGCAAATAAATAAAAAAAATACGAGAGATTTTTAATTATTTGAAATCACTAAAGTAACTATAATCGTGTCCAGTCGTATCGCATCACGTGCTACTCGATAGGTAGGTAAGTTACGACGGCTACGCTCGGCACCGCACCGAGCCTCGCGTGCCTTATGCTTAGGATATGAAAACCACTTAGGGCTGTTAAAAATGTTGAGTAAAAAAAATTTAATTTTACATTATATTCTAACAATGGTATATTTACTGACCCTTAAGTATTATGCTTCCTTAATGTTAAACCCTGTATAAGTAATATATTTTGAATTTAAATGAAAAAAAATGTAAATTAAATACTGTGAATTTAATAATATTGAATAATAATATTTTTTTTTTAAATGTGTTTGCATGCTCAGACTTAGTGAATGTGTTTTCGTTCTTTAGAATAATACCCTGTTATATCACATTCTGGCAAATAAATAAATTCTTATTCTTAATGTAATAACTTGACAATCATATATTTGTTGATAGTGGTAAAAGTGGTAATGGGTTCGAATCAAGGGTAGCGCTTATTTCTTAATTTTTACTATTTAGCTTGTAAGTAAATACTGGGAAGTGTAAACGCGCTTTATATAATGCGGATTTTGCTTGACGCCGTCCGCAACCAAAATTTAGTAAGAGTTCGTGGCGCTGGTCGTCATACACTGGACTGTTACTTTTGTAATTTGTATTTATTTACCTGGTATTTTGCGGAATTTTCATTTGTGAAATATTGTTTCGTTGTTATACCCCAAAACGAATATAAAATGGTTTTAAGCAAAGAAATATGTTTTCTTCTAACATCTCTTGATTTTAATAAAAGTTCTGATATGTAAGAAATATCCGCATTAAATTTGTTTGTCACGAAAACCTTAACTATAATTTATGTTACCTAATTTGTATCCCACAATAAAGGTATAAAAATGCTCAAAACTACTTAAAATATGTCAGTCTCGGTCTGCGTGCGTTCTCGAGCGCACGTCGATCGCAGACGCCTTCCCGCTCTTTTAGCCCCCGCGCTAATTGAGCACCCAAATTTCATAGTTTTTTTTTTATTTCATAATTAGCAGGCGTTTGTCTTCCATCTCACCTGATGGAAAGTGACGATGAAGACGAGGATCGTACACGCCTGTCTAAGAGGTACCTATTCACTCTACACTTGAAAGCTCCAGGGTTATATTTGTCTGGAAAAACAGACGCAGGCAAATCGTTCCACTCTTTGGCAACACGAACCAAAAATGAGCTATCGAACCGTTTAGTTCGGCTCATCGGCACGCTAACCACAAACGGGTGAAACTTCTGTCTGCGCCTGGTTGACCGGTGGAGAAAGGGGGAAGGTTCGATAAACTGAAAAAGAGCATTCGCACACTCTCCAAAGTGCAATCTGTAAAAAACCGATAGACTAGCAACTTTTCGACGATGCTCGAGACTTTGCAGTCTCGAAGAAGTAAGTTTGTCGTCACTTATGAGTCTACGGGCCCTTCGGTCGACAGAATCCAACGCTTCAAGATGGTATTTTGCGGAATCATGCCAAAGATGGCTGCAGTACTCCATACAAGATCGAACCTGGGCTGTGTACAGGTTGAGCAGCTGTTCGGAGTTGAAGTACCGCCGGACCTTTGCGATGACTCCCAATTTTTTGGAAGCTGACTGTGCCATGGTTTCAATCTGTTGACCGAAATTAAGTTTCGACGTGATGGTCATGCCTAGAAGCCCTAGTTGGTTTGTGATCGGTATAGATACACTTTGGAAAGTGGGCGTCAAGTTGAATGTGCTCTTTTTAGCGGAGAAGAGACACGCCTGGGTTTTGGAAGGGTTGAATTTGACAAGATTGGCTTCACCCCAATCGGAAACCCTACAAAGTGTCAAATCAACCCGTTCGATCATCGACTCTCTCTGAAATTGGATCTGGTTTGGACTCGCTCGTGCATTGGAGACATATCTCTCTACAACAGTGCTGTCATCGGCGTAACCAATAATGCCATCCGATAAAAGAAGGTCATTAATGTGCAGCAGGAATAATGTTGCAGAGAGAACAGATCCCTGAGGTACGCCGGCGTTGATCGCCATTAGGTCCGATGAGAAGCCATCGACGACAACTCGAATTGACCGTTCCCTCAGGAAATCAGACATCCAGTCGCAGAGTCCAGATGGTATGCCATACGCAGGAAGCTTGCTCAAAAGGGCTTCGTGCCATACCCGGTCAAAGGCCTTGGAGATATCCAAGGATACGGCTATTGCCTCTCCATGCCCTTCCAAGGCCATGCTCCATAGATGCGTGACGTACACTAGAAGGTCTCCTGTTGAGCGTCCTCCGCGGAAACCATATTGGTTGTCACTGAGGAGCTCATTGGTCTCTAGGTACGTCAGGAGACGATGGTTCAATACACTTTCCATAATTTTGCAAATTATGGAAGTGATTGCAATAGGTCTATAGTTGACTGGGTCGGCTCGACTGCCCTTTTTTGGTACGGGCTGTACGTTTGCAAACTTCCATGATTTTGGAACTTTTCCAGTCCTTAGAGAGAGTCGATATAGGCGTGTCAAAACAGGAGACAACTCGGCGGCACAGTGCTTTATTACCACTGCGGGAATGCCATCCGGACCACTGGCCTTATTCACGTCTAGATTTTGTAAGCATTTGAGTACCTGTTTCTGGTGAATTTGGACGGCCTCCATCTTGGGGCCGAATGGAGGTAACGTGGGTGGGCTTTTACCTTTGGAATCTAGACGTGAACATTCCGCGAAGAGATTTGCGAACAAGTCTGCCTTCTCTTTTGCGCTGTGGGCCAAAGACCCGTCAGGCCTTTGCAGTGGCGGCAGTGATGGGCGACAGAAGTTCATCTCAACCGACTTGGCAAGGGACCAGAAAGCTTTACTCCCCGTGGGATAGGATGCTAACTTGTCCCCGATACGGCCAATGTGGTCGAAACGAGCGCTTCTGATCACCTTTTTGCAGGACTTGGCAGCAGCATTGTACGCCTGCTTCTTAGCTGGGAGATCCATAGCTTTGCTTCTGCGAGCGCTAGCCCAGGCTTGGTATGCTACATGCTTTCGCTTTTCAGCTAGGAGGCAATCAGCATTAAACCATGGGCGGGCTTTGGTATCCAGGGATACATCAGAGAACGGTATAAAGTATTCCATACCTTGACATATCACACTGGAGACAGCATCAGCACAGCATGATGGATCATCAGAAGTAAAGCAAGCTTGCCGCCAAGGATAAGAGGCGAAAAAGTGACGCATCTCATCCCAATCTGCTGACTTGTACCGCCATACTCGCCTTTTGCCTTTTGGGCTGGTATCGGTTGGCGAGTATTGCGACACAGATTTCACCAGACAGTGGTCGGATGTCCCTAATGGTGGAGATACGGACACCGAGTATCTGTCTGGATCGGTTGTCAGCAGAAGGTCCAAACAATACGCAGTATGGTCAACAACGTCAGGAATGCGCGTAGGTTCGTGGATGAGCTGGGAGAGACCATGAGTTACTGCGAACCGATAGGTTTCTCTGCCAGCGTGGTCGGTGTCCTTGAACGGGTACAGCCACTCTCCATGGTGGGCATTAAAGTCCCCAAGGAACACCAACTGCGCAGAGGGATAGCGTCGTTGGACCTTATCTGCAGTATCACTGAGATATTCAATGAGTCGAGTTGTCTCCTGAGCTCCCGTGTGTGATCGGTAAATACTGGCGTATACAATTCGGTCCAGGCCAGTATCTACATAGACCCATAAGACAGAAAAATCCGGAACTTCCAAGTATCGGAGACGCCGACAACAGATCTCGTCTCTGACATACACGCACACGCCCGCATTGGGGTGAAATTTGGTCTCCAGGATATAGCCTGGGTAATGCAGGTATGCCAGATCCGAACGATCACAGATCTGCGTCTCTGTCAGAAAGAATAAGTGCGGTCTCTCTGTCTCAAGGTGGTGGTGGACATCGTGGAGATTTGAGTGCACTCCTCGGATGTTAGAGAAGTGTACTTTTAGGGAGAGGGAGTGCATCCGCTGTCGGCACTTATTTTTCTTTTTGGACTTTTCCATTATGTTGTTGTTAGGGTGAATAGGGGAGAGGAATAGAAGTTGAGTGAAGCGCAACGTTTGGAACCAAGCAACTCGAGTGGTTAGACCCACTGGTGGGGGACTCACATGGAGACCGCGGGGACGCCCAAAACCCCCCGGGGATCGCCATCGGGCCCTCTCCATCCGGTCGCCAACCGGCACGATGGAGCAATCCCGGGATTTTACACAGGCGGTGGGGCAGCCTTTCGCGAATGGCTAGAACGCTAGTTGGGCCCCCTACAACCTGCGGTCGGCCAGCGGTGCACCGTTTCTTTGGATCCCGCTGCCCTCCAGAATGAGCCACCCGGTGCATCATAACCCATCGAGTTCAAACGGCTCTCATACGCTGCGCAATTACTCGGACCTATTCTCCTCCAATGGCTACTCAAGACATCATGCCGGAACGTGACTAGGTCACTTGGCGGCATGGCTTTGTCTTGAGGGTGGTTGCAAGCCACGGTCGAAACCTACCACCTTCAAAATGGTTATCCCGCCATTCATCGGTCGCCAGAGCCTCGTCCGCTGTCCGGCAGGGTGCACCACGGGCAGGTGAGGTTGGCATTTGGAGAGTCTTGATGGTAGGCGACTCCCCCTTACACCCCAAAACCGTTTACCGTATTAAGTTTTAACGCCGTTTTCACGGCGGACAGTGGCTCGTTAACCGTACTTCTAATAAGTTTCAAACGCCGTTTTCACGGCGAATAGTGGCTTGTTAACCGTACTTCGTGGAACGTGAGCTTCGTCGACGGGAATTCGTTGTTCCAGGACTTCAAGTGCCGTGTTTGAGTAAGTTATCCGCGTCGTTCTCAACCGCCCTACTGCGTGTAGGGTGGTTTTAGGAAGTTAGTCATCGTTGTTAGGTTCATATATTGTCCCTCCCCAACCCCTCCGCAATGGCTTCCCTAAGCTCTGATGAGATTAGGAAGAAGTTAGTTGATAGTACCGGTGCTGAAGGCATACATATAAATGCTGACAAGTTCCGTTTCCTTGATTCTCTTATCCCGCATATCATGGCGTTAATTCCACCAATGGCCCCTCAGGCCACCCCAGTCCCCCAGACCCCTCTGGTCTTAGGATCTCCAGCGTCCCCTTCCTCCAGTGACATGGAGTGCGAAGTAGACGCCCCTCCGCGACGCAAGCGCGCACCCGCGACCGAGTCATCCTCGGACGCCACCCCAACTGGCCCTGAGTCTCCCTCCTTTACGCTTGTTAAGAAGCGTTCTAAGAAGCGTTCAAAACAAGACCCGGCGCCCTCGACGCCCGTCCCTGCACTTCCTGCGGCGTCTTCAACGCCAGCTGCCCCGGTGACTTCAACACCCGCTCCGGCCCCAACTTCTGTCAAGGCCAAGGTCCCACCACCCGTTTTCCTTCGGGAAAAGGGTAAATGGACTGAGGTCTCGACACTGTGCAATGAGCACAAGATCCTTTACACCCGAGCGGTAAACTCGGGTGAATCTATTAAAATCACTGTCTCGTCGATAGACGATTTCCGAGCTTTGACTAATCTCCTCACCGATAAGCAATATGCTTATCACACTTATGCTCTGTCAGAAGAGCGTAAGATCAGAGCGGTACTCAGGGGAATCCCGTTCGAATTATCGAACGAGGCCATCCTGGAGGATCTGCAGTCCCAAGGCTTCCCGGCACTCGCGGTGCATAAAATGCACAGCAAGTACGGGAGGCAACACCCTCTCGCTTTGGTGATTCTCGCCAACGTCCCCAAGTCCAGAGAGATCCTGAAAGGGGTTAGCTCTATTTGCGGCCTCTCTGGGATCTTAATCGAGGCGCCTCATCGCCGCGGTCATCCCGGCCAGTGCCATCGATGCCAGTTGTACGGGCACGCGGCAGCCAACTGCCGCGCACCGCCCAGGTGCGTCAAGTGCCTGGTCCCGCACTTCACTAAGGAGTGCAATCGCACTCCTGAAACTCCCTCTCCTCCCGATTGCGTGCTTTGTGGCCAGTCCGGCCACACCGCAAACTACAGGGGCTGCCCTCGTGCACCCCGTTGTATGCGCTCCAATTTCAAAAGGGCGGCTCCCAAACAGGCCCCGCGCCTTTCTCAAGAAAACTTTCCGCCGCTGCGTAGCCGGGTTCCTCCGGCTGCAAAGCCTACTCAGCCCAAGCCTGCTCCAGAAAACTGGAGGCAGCGTCCCGCATCGAATCCCATCCCGGCTCCTCGCCCATACAAACCCACTCCTCAATCCTCCGTAGCAGACGATATGCGTATCGTCTGCGACGCTATTAAAAATGTCGATGTTAGTGAAATCGCAGTCTTAGCCCGTAAACTTAGGGCTTCACGTACTCCGACAGAGCGTTTGCTAGCTCTGGCGGAGCATAGTTCCCTTCTCAATTCATTGTAGGTTCATTTAAATGAATTGATCCCTAAATCATGCTTCGGCCGACCTCTGCCCAGCCCCGGCTTCACCGGAGGCTGCCCAGAACGGCCACCAACTCATGTCCCTTTGAGCACCTTCAGTGCAACTTTCACTACAGGCGGAAGACCCGCTAGCGGGTCTCCGCCAGCGCGCCCAACTTCCCGACGGGTGTCGCTTCCGATGAAGGCTAACGGTAATAACTACAGCCAACAGGTGGTTTTTAGTGGGTAGGTGCCATTCTGGTGAGTCCCACATAACCCCCCCGCAGAGGAATTTACCTGCGGGCGGGTATGCATGACGCATCTTCCACCTCCCTCCCGCGAGGGTGCCTCGGCAGCAAAAAAAAAAAAAAAAATTAAAATATGTATGGCCACAGGATTCCAACGACCTTAACATCTACATAATTAATCTTCAGCGCATGCCTAGGAACGCTAGCTTGCACTGACGGGATTTAAAATGTATGAAATAAATTGCAGCCATATAATAGAATTGCTCACATTATGAAATGTTCGAGCATTGCTCGATGTGGTCAACTAAACTGAAAATTACACTCGTGAACGGGTGCCGTTTGAGGGTGTTCGTCGTTTGGATATTTGAGCGGAGGGGGACTTGCCGAGCTAACGGATGCAGATAAGAATAGTTTTGTGCAGACATAAAAGAGACCTTGTAAATTTATTTAAAAAAATTATATCCGCGAAGTTACTTGCCAGTTCTTCTTTACGAAGGGTTTTCCGTACTGGTGGTAGAGTCATGCTTTATTTGACAAAAATAAGAACGATTTATTGACAAAAATAATAATTATTTGTATTTATAAGTATGTGGCCATAACCGTAACGTCAGACATAATTCACGGTCTGACCAGCCAGGGAATACGAGAATTTATACAAAAAATGCAATATCCTCAAGCATAATTTTTTAAATAAGGTACAGTGGGGCTATTTTACCTTAATATCTGAACTCAATTCTGTAACTATTTGCAATTACGTATGCTTCGACCGCTCACGCTTTCGTGTGATGCTCTCCCAGTCAGTCTGGTAGAAACCACGATAGGTGGGAAAATGCGATCAGAATTCTTGATGGCAGTTCATATGGGTTTCCATAACACAAGCTCTGCTTACTTTGGGGACACGTGCGTTTGTCTGCGGGTTCATTGTTATAATTTTTTCTTTTACTTTTAATGTCCATTTCGGGTATTTTTAAATAATGCAACGGCTTTTCGCCAAGTTTTCATTATTATTGGCCTAATTAAATGGAAAACTGATGAAGAAATTAAATTATATGACAGTCGTAGAGGGGTCTTCTGAGAGTTTCAATTATTATTAATTCAATTTTGATTGCAACTGCAGTTAAGACAAGGGTGAAGCCCACGTGGTACTTAAATAATGTTTAATCTATTTTGTGATCTAAGCCAAGCACATTAGCTTGTGTAATACATTAATCCGTTAAATTTATCGCACAAGGTCAAAGTTTGGTAATTAATATTTTTTGGTTTTTAATATTTTTACCACTTCATATTTGTTCCATTTAACATTACTGCTAGATATGGTCTCTTTTACCAGTATTTATAATGTTTATAACATTTTTAAGACAAAGTTCTCAAATACATGAATAAATATAAATTCCTGTTGCATCAGATCTAGTAGGTTTATGCAATATTCACAGATTCCATGTTACTTCACATGTGTCACAAGAAGGTCTGCGCCAAGGTTTTGAGGTGCGTCCAAATTTTTCGAACAATGCATGAATAGGCCTGTAACGCGTGAATTTGTACTGCCATATTATTGCATTATGTACTGGAACGACAAAGCAAGCGAACAGATCTGGATGATATATGTGAATTATTTAGGCTTATTTAGATTTAGTGAGATTGACATTCATAGAAAAAAACTTGTGAAATATGCACAAGAATGTACAATTTGTGGACATCTCCAAGAGCAGAGAGGTATCGGAGCAGTTTATTGACACATATCTATGCCATCAATTTTCAATCAAATTTCCTGCGTCCAGCCCTATAGGGTCGATTATATAGCAGCAGGTGTTTGAACACGTGTTATGAATTATTGTTAACAGTTAATTTTATTTTTATTTTATTTTTTTTTATTCGGAAAACAAACAGTGTTCTACAACTAAAAATAATAAACTAAATACATTTCTATGCACCAATTAAAAGTTTTCGCTTATAAATACAAATAATTACGATTATTAAGTTGAAAAAGTTTATAAGTTATGTTTTCATAGCATCCATAATGTAATATTACACTGAGGACTGCTTTAATAGTAGTTACAATAAAAACAACCTCCAAGAAACAAATAACATTCAGAACCGCTTCAATGACAATAAAACATTATAGTTGTTACTGTAAAAACAAACCTCTATAAGAAACAAACAATATTGACACACAAATCGGATTATTAAAAGACACAAAGTAGTTGCAAATTGGAATGACGTCATATTGTCCATGATCCACTTTTCGTAACGAGTTTTGTTCGCAGAAAGAGTCAGTCTGAGTTGAAACTTTACTGATTGCACGTCAAATAAAACAGTTGTTTTATTCAGTTATAAACCAAAAATATGAATACTCTAACACTCTGAACACATTTTTCTGGACAGCACGTCGTCGTATTGTGTGTTTATACTTTCATATCGGCCCCTGCTATGGCATGATTTGCTTCTTAAATTATTTTTGAGTTTCCAGCCCCTTTGTAGTTCCAGCTTTCTTTCTTCAAGGCTGAGTCTGTGTTCCGAATGCTGGCTAATCACTTTTCAACACTGCGACCGCGATCACTGGTTACCGCAAACCTCAAAAATTAGAAATAAAATAAAAAATTTACTGTTCATATCTAAAGTCTGCTGCCCGCGCCCCGCCACCCCGCACGCACCCACGTTCATTTTCTGTGCAGCGTCTTGCAGATACTTTAGAGCCGCCAAGTTGTGTAACGTTTACTATAGATGCACCCCCTTACGATGCCGGCAGATTTTTGTGTTTTAGGCCGCTTTGGATGGACCTCGCCGGCCGATCCCCACTGTGCTGACTGCCGCAATTTGCATGGTGAAGATTAAAGTGAGCCATCACAAACGTGCGAACTGAGTCATAAATAATTTTTATCAGATCTCTCGCTCACACTTATCGGCATATTGGAACTCTCGCTCGCACTTCTAGTGTTGTGTGTAACAACTAAGAAGGGATTTGTCGTAATGTTTTATGACTCAGTTCGCACGTTTGTAATGGCTCAACTACAATAGAGTAAGGCTGGTACCACCGAGATGCTGAAGTACATATAATAAAACAAAACCATTTTGAATGAATTTCTCTATTCTTTATTGTTATTATTGGCAGCTCGCTTGAACGCCTGAACGCCTGTACTATTATTCTTGAAGACGGCTTGCGATAATCTCTTCTCGAACTTGTTCTTTCTGTGCGCTGTCATTGTGTTAAGCTTCACCTTTCTCTCACCTGGATATTACCAACTTCTTGTAGTGGGTAGTAGCCTTGCCTCATACGCCGCAGTCCCCAGGTTCGAGTCCTGGTCGGGGCTATGGTTTGTGTAATGAACACATATGTTTGCTCTCGGGTCATGGTTGTTTTATATATATATATATATATATATATATATATATATATATATATATATTTGTGTTTATTTCGGATTTCGCTCCAGTTCGCTGTGTGGTCATCAATAATACAAGCTCTGTTTACTTTGGGGCAATGCAGTTGATGTGTTTTTTATGCGAATATATTATTATTATTATTGAAAGCATCGCTAAAATTATCTTCTCGTTCGTAACCAACATGGATGACTAGGATTATCTAATAGAAAAAGGAACTAAGTTAATTCTGCTAACATTGTGGCTATATTTAGTTGCTGCATGGAAAAGGAACAACCATGTAGAAAGATAGATTCACGTTCAGCCTCGTTTGACCGCTCATAATCCGTGTTAAACAAAAAAGTTGCTACATGTTAGAAAAATACCAACGAACATGAGCAAGTCACGTCGCCAGCCCGGACGTCGGGCGCTTGTGACTAAGATCATACAAAAGCCTAGCAGGAACACGTGTCTTGTTATTCTCCTTTCGGTACATAGATTCCTGTTGCATCAGAAATTGCAGAAATATGCACAAGAACGTACAATTTGTGGACATCTCCAACAGCAGAGAGCCTCCAGAGTCCAGCCCTATAGGGTCGATTTTTTTCTAAAATTGTCCATGTGTCTGTCTTAAACAGGACCTGGAACATAGTACACGGACGTGCAGTAGATTTTCTATTTTACTTAACATTCGTTGTTAACGCTGCATCAATGATTTGCTTACTCTACGGTGTTCACACTCAATGGTCAACTCATTCATTCGTTTTTCTTTCCGCCCGCCATCACAAGGGCTCTCGCTCGCCTCACCCGCATCAATCCACATTACTTTGTGTCTCTGTCAGAACGAACGGCTGTAACGTAACCTAATAATTAATGTCGAAAAATTGCAGAATTTAATTATACCTTTAAGTTCAAGATCGTTGCATTATTCTCCCACGGACCTGCCAAAAATGTATTCAGATTTTAAATCTTAATACAATTTATTCTACGATTTATTTGATGACCTTTGTCTTTGAGGAATTTTAATATATTTATATTTTTTTACTACATAAAATTGGCTAAAACAAAATGAAATATTTCTATTAAGCCCTCCTCTCTACACGAATTTGTGCAAAGTTTAAATAAGTGAAAAGGATATTAAAACGAAAATCGAACTCAACATCGATCACGAAATCGAATTAACAAACCAATTTGTTATTTAGAGTATGAATAGTTAAGAAATTGAGAATCCAATAAAAAAATATATCTGTTAACTTTATAACCGTGGTTTAACTTTCCACTCAGCTCTCATTTACTTCAGCTCGGCTTTGTTAAAATATTTTGACTTGTAAATTCAATAATCATTTGAACAACCGTAATTTTAGGTGGTGTTTTTTTTGAACAGGGAATCTTAGCCTTAATTTTTTCTTACTTTATCAAAAAGTATGTGAGTGGCACACACCGCACACACATTTATTCACATATTGTCATTATGATCAAGTAGGAATTATCGCACCAGTTGTTCAAACAGGAAGTATGTTAACTGTAGAATCTCCTATATCTTCTCCTGATTCTTTACTTAAAAGTAGTAATTCAGTTCAACAATTTATTTTTGTTCAAGTCACGGAGTTATTGTACGTAATTAGCACAATGGCCGTAGAGCAAGTCGGAATCAAATGTTCATTATGTCGTTCTGGATATAAATAAATCCATCAACCCCAGTATGTTGCTTATAATATGGTTGTAGCAGTTTAGAACTACCTGGTGTCTTCATTCCGATTCATAGACATCAGGAGTATTTTTTGATAAATAGGGAACGAACTGAAACTCACGTTCACAAAAAGAACATATTAAAACATTTGTTTCCACTTTCTATAGGTATTTTTTCCTCTTTGAAATCTACAACCAGTTAGGAAATACCTTTTGTGAAGTATAACTGGCAAGATAGGAGAAGAAGGAGTAATTTATTAAATAAAATTACAATATAATCATATATCGCAAAATAAACCAGTTTCGCGTCATACGAAAACACGCAAACGCACTCGGACTAAACACTTGGAAACTCTTACTAATATGTTTCCATTGTTACAACAACAACATAGCTATATTTGCAACTATTAACAATAACAAAAGAAGTACGTTGTCACCCCAGTATAAACTTCGTTAAAATGTTATGAAGAGCGCATTTTTGAGAGAAGCCACGGCGCCTATAAGCCGTGGATTCGCATGAACTGAAGAAAAGATACAATGCTGCCGCCAAGTCTTGCAAAAAGGTGATCAGGAAAGCTCACTTTAACCACATTGGCCACATCGGAGACAAGATAGCGTCATATCCTCCAGGAAGCAAAGCTTTCTGGTCTCTGGTCAAGTCGGTTGAGTCAAACTTCTGTCGCCCATCGCTGCCGCCTTTTTTCGCTTGAACAAGTATCTCGTGGATAGACGTGTAACACCTTCGTCTTCATCGTCACTTTCCATCAGGTGAGATAGAAGACAAACCTCTCAACCTTTTTCAATAAAAAAAGTTGTAAATGATTCTGATTTTCAAATATAAATAAAATAATGTGATCCATTCGCTCGAAACTCTGTATTTTTCGTAAAATTTAAATATGTATGTAGGTAAATATGTTCAGATGGAAATATTATTGAATAGTACAAAATTTTTGCATAAAATATTGAGAAATGTGTATGCAAGTATGATTGAACTACATTTTTACAACTAACATAAAAAATAAATGTGCCCAGTTTACACTATTAAAATATGTTCACAGGTAAACATGTGTTTATCATATCAGAAATAAATGTAGTGAAATAATACCATAATTATATTGCAACAATAACGATATGCAAAAAGTAAGTTACAATTCTATGAAATTCATGGTAGTTAAATAAGTATTGCAAAGCTGTTAAGGTAGTCAGAAACGTGAAGTTATTAAAGTTATTATACTACTCCTTTGGGCAAGGAACTTGAAGTTGGTAAATTAAAACCTGGCATTTGTTTAGTTTATATTAACATAAATAATAAACGTACGTATACACGAATTTCAATTGTCAAATAAAATTCTTTGCTATATTTTTTGGTATACGTATTTTTAAAATAGTCCAGTATAGATATTTTATAAAAGTTGGCATTTTTAAATGTTACTTGTTCTTATAACACGACAGTAATTGATTTGAGTTTGTGTTTGAATTTTTGATAAATTATAGATTTTTAACTACATCTATTTCTCAATTTACAGTTTTGGATTTTTATTATTTTAAATAAAATGATGAATTTTGTGTATAATAGAGAGACCCGAAGTCGAGAAGTAGTTCATCTCAAATTAAGACCCATTCTTAATGATGAATCAGATCACTCCATCGAAAAGCTAAAAAGGTTTTCAAAAGTATATAAATCAACAATTGAGGATGTTGTTAAATCATCGGTCGAACGTTTTGCGGAATATGAAGACTTAAAAGCATCAACAGATGCCCGTATACAAACGTTATTTGTCTCTTCTGAAAAACATGGTCGAAAATCTCGATCCGACTACATACAATATCCCGTGGCGAGAGCTGGCTACCTGCATCCAGAAGCTACTCAATTTTATTCAGATATAGAAAAAAAATTTAGAGCATCAAATGCTGTAATGGCTCAAGGGAAAACTCTTGTAACGGAGCGTTTTCCAGATATTGTTCTTACTAGGTTTTATCATCTACCATCTGACACCAGCCACAGTATTGATGAAAGCGATGATCAAATATATACTAGTAGTAGTACAAGTAGTAGCGAAGTATCAGACACAGAGAAGAAAAACATCAAGAGAAAGCAGAAAAATACGCCAAATCCTATGACACCGTTAATAGATTATTTATACAATGATATAACCATGGCGCCACCTGTAATTTATCTGCCAGTACCTGTGCCGTTTATATATCCTTCAGAAATGAACTATATCGATCAGAATAAGGAAACCACAAATAATTACAGCACAAGAACAAAATATTCTAAAACTCAAGATAGCAATTTTTCTTCTGAAAATACAGCTATTATTACTAAATCAACAGCTGTCAAAATGAAAACTCAAAAAAATAAAAGATTAAGACGGAGATTAAAGACGTCGAAACGAACACCTAAAAGCACATCTGTAATTAAAAGGACAACAATTATAAATGAAACAACTTCTACAACCATTGATACAACCAAAACTATCCTTTCCATTACAACCACAACCCAGGGAACACCTCAGATTACGACAAATACAACATCCAAATCTACAATGAAATATTCTAAAGACATATCTTACAGAAAAGGAATATCTGCTGACAAATCTGTAGATTATGATAATATCCTCCAGGATAAAAATGAAGGCTTAGGAGTTTTTAATGATTATAACAACTGAGTCAACCATCTTCTAAATATAAAAATAAAGATACTAATTTTTCAGCCAATTTGAACAATAAGCTAGAAAAAGAGCATATGGTAGGATTCGAGTATATTACAGGAGCTAGACGTAAAACTACAAAACTCCAAACAAAGAGGCGGTGAAATAGCAATTATAAAAAAGAGAATTTATTAAGCAGAAGAACACAGAATGTACCACATTCTTCAATGTATCACAATGTATCACATACTCTTTTATATTTACAAATTTAGCGATAAATTGGTTTTAAACGAAAGCGATATTTTAGCGATAAAGTTGTACCCTTAAAACGAATTTTCAATGTATAATTTTGTTTCTTACATAAATAGAGCGAGTTCATCTCTTGATCATTTACAATGTTTTATTTCATTTCATGCTGCAAAAACACTTTAACCTTCGCCGTTCATTTAATTATGGTTCCATTTAATTTTAAACTTATTAATATTAACAATCAAGGAATTAAAAAACTACAACGGGAATTACAAAAATAGCTAAACAAGATTTTTTTTTCTTAATTCAACTTGTTTAAAATAAACATTCTCCACCAAAAAGATTTCAAGGCACGTGATCATTGAACCTTGTCCCAGACAGTTTAAGCGAAGTAAGAGTTGGCGGTACAATTGAAAAACCTTGGTTTAAGTAAGTAATAGATTCCCTGAAAAAAATCTTTGCCATTTGTTACACGCTGAACCTCAACTATTATAATACTCAGTCAGAGAAAAGTATTGGATTGTTAACGGAAGGAATAAACAGCGCCTTACACCCAGTATTCCTTTTAAGACAAATGTCGTTGATTTCCTCAGTCCGAGCTGTTAGACAGGGCGTGGTTTTAAAATAATTAAGTATTATTCGTGTATTTTTGTATGTTTTGCCACTAAAGCCCTATAGAAGTTATTAGTGATATGAGTACAGACTATTTTTTATATTGCGATCACGTAAATCACGATACATATTTTGTGATAATGGCCCTTATTTTGTGGGTGTAATTGGAACTTCAAAAACAAAAAAAGGTGTGTATTTATTTTAGATAAGTTTGGGCAAAACTTTTTTATTCTGCACCAATTCAGATGATTTTTTTTCGTTGAAATAGATTCCTCACTAGTCAAGTCTGTAGTAACTATTTTTTGCACATGATCGAACAGCACGGGAGGTAGGGACCAGTTCTTGAAATAGGCTTTGCGTGTTGTGTGATGCAAAAACTATTTTAGGCAGTTGTAATTATTTATAATTCGTGTATATGTTCTTGAGCACTCGAGAGTTCGGAGTGAAGTAAACTGATTGTAGACATACATAAACAATAAGAATAAATAAATATTTTTAACAATCACACCACATTATCTAGCCCAAATTAAGTATCATTAAAGAACTTGTGTTATGGATACTAGATAACGGACAAATAAACTTAAGAAATATATAAACACACATAGATTTTTTTTAATATAAAAATATTAAAAATAAACTTAAATAAACATAAATACACGTCCATGACTAGAAAGCAAATATAATAATATATCTTCCCCTACCAGGATTCGCACCCGGGACCTCTGGCATGGAAGGAAAGGCTACTTACCTCCACACCAAACAGGTCGTCATATACATACACCTTATAATTATGTATATTTGTTAGAATGGCTTAAAATTTGGGAATATGTGCGTTAAACCTAACTTTTGAGGTAGTTCTTCACTGGCATTGGACTTAGTAATTTAAATTTGGAAAATAAATAATACCTTTGGAGAATAGTGTTTTACGTCCATCCCTGGTATATGAATTACTACCTACTTAGCTACCAGGGATGGAGGGGACAAATAGTTAGATAGTAATTTATTGTGCTTAAAAATCCCATCCTTTAAAAAAAACGGTGCTAAAATGTTCACTAATACTTTCATTTTTTGTTTCTCCTGTAAACTTAGTCATAATATGTGACTTGACTTTAACTTTATTCCTCACTTTACATGTGCAGAGAGCAAAACCTCCTTACTATATACAACATCTCCAACTTATTTTGTGTAGTTTTTGTAAGCTGCAAATCACCGTGCAATATATAGTATACCTTAATTCGTATGAAAAATAGCTTTCCAGCCGTTAGTCATCGAATTTGATATATCTTAAATGAAACTACGTAAAGTTATGTTTTGTTTGTCACCATTTTTTTAAGTTCTTACTTTGTAACTGATTGGTTCCACATAAAGTGATAATATAGTATACAAGTGGTTCAATTCTTTTGTTCATAGATTTTCTTCAGCCCGTTGAAATTTTGTTCATAGATTTTCCTCAGCCCGTTGAAATTTTGTTCAGATATCCGCAGGATTTCCCGCTCTTGTTTGCGTTGACAATATCGATGTGTATTGTACCACAGCAATATACACAACTATTCCTGCAAACAACAAACAACAAATTGCTCGCAGGAATAGTTGCGCAAGTTGCAAGGCACTTGTGGTTTGTTACTGGTGAAGTCGAAGCTAGATTGATATTTTCACATCCAAAAACAAGGCAGACTGGTCAAACACCCTAACATGTTAGCACCTGGTGGTTATTCGCTTCCAGCAAAAGGATATTGCTCGATGCTGTCTAGACCCTCCATCGGTTTCTGCCTCTTTTAACACACTTATTAATTAAGTTAATTTAACACATTTATTTTCCTCATGTATCTCTAGGAACAAATATTTTCTTAAGACTTACATTTTTTACAAATTACAGCTATAATAAAAACAATTACCAAGAAATTCTTATTGTAATAAAAATGAAATTACAATTAAGGAGTTACAAAAGGAACTTAAAATATTACAATAAAAATACATTACAACGAATTAAAATATCACCCATCTAAGAAAGTGACGCACAGTTTCCAATCAAATTACAATAAGTACCATTTATTTAATGTGTACCTGATAAGTGGGGCAGTTTAAAATATTTAAGAAAGCAAGAAGATCTGGCAACTTTTGCATTTACTCGAGTAGTATAGTCTGTCTACTTATAAATGCGAGATGCTATTGTTCTGTTAAAATTTGGGATATCTATCTGCACCCTGAACTTATTATCAAGTTGAATGCGAAGGCCCCGATAAGCCCCATAGAAACGCTTAGCAGCATCATGAAATCCATGTAGTTATTAACTATTAAAGCAAATCCTATACACATTAAAGCCCACATAGATGAGGCCTAGCTTCTTTGTAAAAACATGAATGTAAATAATAAAATGTATAGCTATTAAAGAATTAAGTATAATTTATTGTAGTTAGATACCTCCACAGGGTTATTTTTACTCACATAATTTACAATGTTTTATGACGAAGGCAGGAATACAATTAATTTTTCATACAATTTCGCCTGAAATTAAATTTCAATTTTTTTTTCCTTGCCAATCTTAAATTGTAAGTACTCTACCGGCGGCTAGAAAAATATATACGCCTCAAATAAGGTTTTAAAATACGTATGTAGAGACGTTATTTTCATAGAAAACTCAAGAGGAGACTCTGAAACTATATTATCAACAAAATAAAGTACAGTAATAATAATGTAAAATTAAATATTAATTTTATATGAATAATAATAATAATAAATGTTATATCAAATTTCTGGTCTATTTTGTGTGTATGTTAGAAAATATTGGAAGTTCAAAACCTCTAATTGTAAGTTTACTTGAAAAGCATTTTGTTTTCGAGTCCCAATCCCAAGATAAACACTTTCTGGTTGTAAGATAACCTATGAATAAAATCTTGAAAATCATTAAGAATAATATTATTTTTAAATACAATTAGGTAGGTATCATCTTTAATCCAATTATTATACAAAACCTTTGTTTGATCGAACGCGATAAGATATAAGACAAATCAAATTAGAAACCGTTATTGACGTGAATATTCCGGATATAATTTTATCAGACATCATTTTAAGATTTACTACATATTTTCTGCTAGTACAACTAAGGAATTTCTGCTTCGTTCAGCGTTTGGCCTTATGGCTTATAGATGGTATTAATAATTAATATTATTAATATGGGGTCATTTTTAGTCATAAATTAAATTGGCATAACTGGGATTTTCGGAGTAAAACGGTATTTTTCAATAATATTTATGAGTTCTTATGTTTGCCTCCCTAGCTCTGTATACTGTAGCTATGTATCTGTTTGAATGGAAACAGCCAAAGAAAATTATATCTAACTACATTATGTTAAATGTAACGAACTCAAATAAAACCGAAATTCAAAAAACGAACACGACTCAAATTTCATTGTAACCAATGGAAACCGAGATGTTTCTGTTAAGAAAAAAATAAACAATTTTAAGTGGAAATCGACTACAAATTAATAACAATCTATACCTACAGTAAAAGCCAAAAAAAATCTATACCAACTAATACTTCGTAAGTACAGAGTCAGCCAGCTCTAAATGCCACTTTATGAAGCAGAACACCAAAAGCAAATAATAAAAAAGAACAATACCCAAAAAAGAAAAGACACTGTATGATTAATCATTTAATAAAATATGAATAATTAATTGGCATAAAGACTTTGATCGTGCAAAATATGGTCCTGTTAAAATATCGGGATAAAATTTATCAGCAATGTTATTTCCGGTTGTATTCTATCCATATCCCAAGAATTGTTCAAACCCTTCAGCCGTTTTTGAGTAAGTTTGAATACATACCCATGTTTTTTATTTTGTATGATGTATATGAAAATGTAAATAAATAAAATATGAATATAAATTCAAAATGTAATGTAAGCTTACTTAATTCTAGTGATGGTAGTCTTCTAGTGAACAATCTTACAGGTCTGTGGTACTTCTTAGCACGATTTCAGAAAAAAATTGTTTATATTTTGTTTTTATAAAATATTTTTGATGAGTTTTCCTCCTGCATTCTGAATACTATTTGGGAACAGAAAATTCAGTTAAATATATTTTCCTTATAGATCGAGAAAATTTATTACTGGGTTAAATACTACCTTATCATAATTGTTAATACTTAAATTTTACCATAATCATTTGATTAATTTATCATTAATACAAACTCATAATAATTAACTGCTGGATCTTTATTACCCTTTCGAAATTAAACACGAAGAGTGATAACATTTTAATTAAAACAACAAGTTGTAACTGATTGAAAGGTAGTTTTCCACAACTATTTAATTTTTAATCAACCAATTTGTCGATTTCTGTGACTTTTAGGAATCTTTTTGAAAAGTCTTATTCTTATCGATTCTTTACAATATGATGGGCAAACTGCACAGGATAATTTATCTGACAGGGAAAAAACCTAAACCCTAGTAAACTTAAACCCTTGGAAGCCTAAGCTTCTATCTTCCCTATCGGCCCTAGCGCTACCATATAAATGTGAAATATATAAATAAGTACGGGATATCTGCGCCGTGAGACCTAAGGCAACAGACGGATGGGGGGATGAATATAAGGCCAACTGATGGCTAACGGTGGAGTAGTTTTGACAAGAAAATTTGTTTAGGCTTCCTTAGTGGTGACAAATTTTTTTACATTACTGATAAAAGAAACAAGCCGAAAGACGTCCGCTACAGGACACAGGCCTTTTCCAAAGATTCCACGCCTCGCGGTCTTGTATGGTCCTCATCCATTGCCTTCCAGCAACTTTAGCAAGATCGTCAGACCATCTTGTGACAAGCAATCTTACAAATTTCCCCGATACCTATTATTAAACTAGTGACACGGGCTAGTCAGGATAGCCTTGGGCTAAGCAGGATAACGGGCGGCTCACGGGGAGACTGTGCCAGCGCTGCGACGGCTGGCACTCACGCTCGTAACTACACACATCCTCATCCTCCTCCTGTAACTCCTCTGTGCCCCAGAACTTGGTACCTCTGTGTTAGACATTGGTATATCGTACGTATTAGCCAGAAAAAGCCAGTCGCTAGATTGAAATACAGGTATGTGATAACATAATGTGGGGCTGTGACGTATGAGCACAAGAAAACACAACCGATCGCAGCAACGACTATTAACTGGACGACCTTCAATATAATCCTCAATATACAATTAAAAACTATTTCGCAAATACCCTACGCACATATACCACAACGTAAACAACAAAAAACTGTAATATTAGAAATTTTTCATGGTCTAAAGGGATAATAGAAGATCAATTTAGGAAGATTTCTCGCTGTTTGGGACTCCGACAGCAAGCATCCGTTGTTGTAAGTATACAACGTTGGGGGAAAAGGAGCCGGCAGCAGATAGGAGGTACAACCGGGCGGCACGCCGACACTGATCTACACAAAATATACGTCACAAATGGCGGGTAATTCAATAAATGCCCGTAGTTGGACTTTTCGGTGGAGCATCCTCCAAGATAGCATTATATCGCCAGCTCTAATAAAGCCCTTTCTGGTGCCGTCATTTATAAGAACAAATATGTTCCTTTTGCTACCGAAGCATTTAGAAACTTTTTCTTCAATTAGATCTACATGTAATCGTAATACCTAGATTTATATATATATATATATATATATATATATATATATATATATATATCTAAAAATTATATATATTGTGACTTAGAGCTATGGAAATTTACAATGCACGTGCCGCAGTTTTGATACGTAAATATAAAGATAAACGAGTCATTAATTATATGTAATCACTGATGGAATGAGAAATTTCAGGAACCTCGTTACATACAGTCATTTTATTGCAAATTGAGTTGTACCTTAATTAAAACCTTAATAACAATGTGTAAATCACATTAAGCATTAATAAGGGTAACACATGTTGAAATAAAAAAAATATTTGTACATACACTTTTATACGTGCAAGTGTAAAAGTAAAATATTTTCAAGTTTAATCAAAACAATATTTAGAAGAAGTATAAGAAAATCAATCAAGAATAATAATTGTTAATGCCACACGAACAATATAAAACGGTAAGTATTAAACATGATTTGCAAACATGATAGATTGCTAAAGGCTATGACATTGTTAAAAGTCCAATTTCGAGTTTAACATATGAATTGTTTACAAAAATAGCAAAGTCTTGTTCTTTCCTTCTACCACTACGCCTAATTATATTTTCAGGAATTGGGTAGATGACAAAAAAATGTTTTTGTGTAGTATTATAATTATTCATACAGCTTGCCCAATCAATACAATAGTTTACACAATACACTGATATGTACGAAAATAATTTGGAACTGCCTGCAAAACGCTCCCTAAAAAAATTGTATTTGGCTGCGATGACAGCTGCAATTTTAAAACTAAAAATATTTTATGCTTTTTTTGGTCGTTGATGTGTTTTGCACGATTCAAAGTTAATTTTTTGTTGCATTTCTGTTTTTAAAGCAATTAGTCCTTTTTTAGCATTGCTACTAACTTATTTTCAATCTTATTTTAGTGTTAATACAGTACAGAACTTCCTATTTTGACCGCTATAATACCACGTTTACGTGGTGTGTTCCTGGAACAAAGGCAATTTCATATGGAGACTACGGTTGAACGCATCGTTAGTCGATAATACAAACACTCTTGGTTGCCACGAACTGTCAGGTGGATTGCGAAGATAAAAGTTAAAAGTTGATTGATTGATGATTGATGAATGATTTGATTTGAAAAGTGATTCATTTTCGAAACTAAACACCAATCTTACATTTCAAATGCTGTCATCTACACAAATCGAATTTATTTAATCGAATTTAGTCAATATTTGTAAATTTTTACTGCTCATTCTCTTGCTGTTACACCGCTATTGCTATATCTACTGCGGAAATATGAAAGATCGTAAGGAAAAATAAACTCAATTTTGTTTACATTTTTGTTCTGCTTTCCATTGTAATCACTTATAGAGCAATTTTTTTTGACTTTTATGGTCTTTTTGGGAATGTAGTGTTTTATTGCCTAATTAATGTATTTATTTTTCCTCTTGATTGCACAATCCTTGCACCCTAAACTATTTTAAAGAATTCCCTTACTCCTGTATTATTTTCAATCTTCATAGGCATAAATGACAGGTATTATGAGAATTCTGATTTTAAACTGTGACGTATGTGCAAGTAATATCAAAATGTTTGGGTTTATTTTTGAACTAAATTGAACTCAAACTTATGAATTTTATACCAGAAACCACAATGTTTTCGCAGCTCGTACAGATACATCCCGATACTAAACAATACGCATAACTAACGTGGTTATTGCTGGTTTAAAAATCTCTTATCTATGCTTCTTACACAGGATGTTTTCAGATTCATTTCAGATTTATCGTATTTTGTACTAAACATGGTGTTGCGTAACTGCTTACGCACTTATCTCTTATCTTTATTTCTTTCTTTTCCGTCTTATTTTACAAACAGTATGTTTACTTCGTGTAAATGAAAGTAATGAAATATTTTTTGCAGTTGAGGCATTAATAAATTTGTTAAATAAAAAGAAAGAAAATCGTTTATTGATACTTTTAAAAATTGTTTAATCCTAACTACATTAACATTAAACAACTAACTAAAAGAGAACACACAAAAGTCAAATTTGAGGTCAAACCATTGTAGGTACGCACTGCAGCATCAAATGACCACAACTCAGTCATAGTAGTGACATCAAGACACTGAGTCATCGATATAGCCTTAATCTCTAGGGTCTTATGATAGTTTATCCTAAACTTATAAAGAGGATAAAGAACAGATGACTTTAGCATTCTGTGGCCAGGTCCCGGAAACTACTCTGGAATTCTGAAGTTCCGTGAATTTGGTTCTTAAACAAAGAGGAATAAACTCTTGTAAAAGTTCAATAGATTATATGGAAGTCCAATATCATCTGGCATCGGCTAAAATTCAACATCCAGAAAACTGCTACACCTCAAGTTCAAGACACTGTCAGATCTTCCTGTGTTCATTCTGAACGCTGGGCTCGAAGATTGAGAAACAGATGGAGATGATATAATGCCTTCATAACTGTTAAGACACCTGTCATCTCAGTCACTTGTGACCACGTTGTCTGTAAAGGTACTGAAACCTCGATTTGAAAGGTAAAAGTTTAATTGAACACGACAAAATTCGGTCAAAAGAATTTTATGATATGTAAAGCTGACGATCTGACTTCAATTGTGTTGAGATCCTTATTTGAATATATTTTCAGATTCAATTTTAACATAAAGTTTTAAAAGAAAATAATTTTTGGAGCCATCATGAAGCTGAATATCGACGATGAGTGTGACCAAGAAGACTATATTGCTTAGCTCTAAACAAGACTATACAGAAACCCTGGTAGGTACACGTGTGGAAGCCCTGAAAGGGACAACAGTCGGAGCCCTGGAAGGGACAAGTGTCGGAGCTTTGTCAATGTGAAGGGTCCATGTTGGGAATTCTTGATAACTTATTCAAATACCTTTAAAACCCCTAAATGCTCTAGTCATGGTTAAATACCTCAATTCGTTTTTGCTAGGACTGATACTGGGTTATTGTTGAACGATATTTCCTCCGATATTTTAAACACTTGAATGATACAATTTATTAGAATTTCGTATTTTAAAAGGAGGCTGTGCCTTTAAAATTTGCTGATTTGATTCTCAAACATTCTCGTAAGTCATAACTCTGTGACTTTCTAAAACATCTTCTGACCCTTCATACAAGTTGTTTCACATAACGTGTCAAAACCGATGCCAAATGACAGAGCACTGCCATACCCAAAACATTGAACCCACCACATTGAACCCCCATGTTTGTTTAGCGATGTTCGTACTTTTGGAGATGTTCTTTCAGAGATTGTATATTATTTGAATAGAATAAAATGGAATATTTATTTATTTTATTTTATTTTACAAATTTTTGGGAAGCTTACAGCTGAAAAAAAAAACACTAAAGTATGAAGGCAATTTAGATTGTTTTAGATTTATTTTCACTTCCTGGTAATATTATAAGTGCGAAAGTTTGGAAGGATGGATATAATTCCTGATTTATTTTGTTTGGTTTGGTTTGCTTACGGACTTTTGCTTGATATTTATATAAAAATATTTGCTTAAAAATATGCTTCCTTTGCGATATGTCGACGATCGAGTGGTGTGGTAAGTAGCCCTGCCTCATGCACCGGAGGTCCCAGGTTCGAGTCCTGGCCGGGGCATTCATTTTTGTGATGAACACATATGTTTGTTCTTGGGTCATGGTTGTTTGTATTTATATTTATTTATTTATTAAAAATATGTGTATGTTTATTCTGGGTTTCCCCCCCAGTTCGCTGTATGGTCATCCATTTTCGGGGGGGGGGGTTCACATCCGTGACCCCGCCGGCGGCTGCTGCCCACAAGCGGCTCCATCGCGAAAGCCCGAAGGCCCTCCACAATGGGCGCACCAGATGGTAAGGTGCGCCTCCCTCGTCAGCCTCCACTAGTACTGTAGCAGACTCCCCCGACTCTGCTACTAGGAGGCCATGGATACCAGATAACTGGTATCCGGTGGCAGATCAGGTCTGTGGTTCTGCCACCGACCACACCTCAGCCGTACAGGATAGGGCAAGTGGCGCACCGCAATACCGATATGCCTCTTCCTCTGCGGCCCCTCCAGTGCCGTATCGACGCAACAGCCCCGCCAGCTCGCAGGGGGTAAGGAGAGTGGCGCACCGTAATACCAACACGCCTTTCCCTCTGCGATCCCTCTACGGCCGCAGAAGATAGGGAGAACGGCGCACCGAAATACCGGCACTCCTCTTCTTCTGCGGTCCCACCTCCAAGCGCGTTCTCAGCGGACTTGTTCAGCCCGCTGGGAGCGCCCTCCTTGGGGCAGCCGGCGGTCCAAACAGGCCGGCCCTGGTTGCCACTTAGTTCACCGTGGGTGACCAGTCCACGGTTACTAAGCCCCCCCGCCACGACAAGCCGGGCAACCATCAGGGGGGGCCGTATGGTCATCCATAACACAAGCTCTGCTTACTTTAGGGCCATACAGTTGTGTGATTGTCTGGGGATTTATTATTATTATTTGTTTATTTTCATTTTTTTTCAAAATTACGGGGAATATGGTTTGTTTGAAATAAATCGACCGTAGCAATTAACACAGTCGGAACTACAAAAACGTTACTATTCAGTACAGCCTCATAAATTTTTGAACTTGCACAAAATTGACAAATCCCCATATATTGAAACTAAATTTTGCGTGGTACTATAGTTTTGAACATTTCTGGAGATAATGATCTAAAATACTTAAAAAAATAATAGGAAATGCGAGAAAAAGCAGATGTTACACTATTAACCGAGTTAGGTACTAGCAAATTTGTCAGAAGTGTCAGATCCTACAATATTTTGCGTACTATAAAAGTTGAAAGTGGTACATCCTACAATGTTACTCTTAATTTAGCTATGCTATTCTGTAGAAACTGTCCTATCCTACAATTTTACTTGGTACGTAGTTACAATGTTATGTCGCATGTGGGGTATTCAACACTATCTACTTCTCCTACTTTACCATGAGTTCTAAAAAAAGACTTAAAGAAAGTTATAATTTGTTTTATTAATATCTAATAAATTGTTATTCTGAAAGGCACCATTGAAATTAAGAAAATATACAGTATAGTAAGTAAAAGGTTATATTTCTTGTTTTCAGCTTTGGTGTCATTTGCTATGGCAGTATTTGACTTCTGAATTACTTATCATTTATGTTATTTATTAGTCTTAGAACTAACTACTATGAACTGAGATCACTACGATTACGATTATAAAATATTAAGTGTATGAAATTGACATTTTTTAACGGCAACGTCATTTTTAAAAACGTCAATTTCTTAGACAAAGCCCTATTCATTACTCGTATTACCGAACTACTATCTTCGTAGTAGAGTCGAGTACTAGTTTTAGAATTAGTTTCATTCATGAAGTAGTTTGGAACATAAAATAAAATAAAAATAAATAAATAAATTCTTTAAGGTCTGCATATTAAATTTAAAATCACAAGAATTTAAATTCTTTGATTCTGAACATAAAGCGTTGAGATCACTGCATCAAATTTAACTATTAAATTTACAAAAATTTTTTAATTACATTGTAGTTTACATTACATGAGTATTGATAAAAATAGATTTTTCTATTACCTATACCTGCAAATTTCGGCAAAAACCCAATTAAAATAACTTAAAAGTTTAGATAATATGGAACAGTCTTACGAAAGCAAATTTAAACTCCAATATCTTAATATCTTAAAAATATCATGGTAACTTGGGCAGGTATGATCCCAGTTTTATATAGTTCCGTCAAATCTTTGTATTTGTCTTTACTTATAGGCAAAGATCCATTATAAGCCTTCATCAGTTCAAATTCGTTTTCCAAACGTTGCTGATTTCGCCTACCAGCTCTAACAACAATTATGGTACATAATACTTATCTAAATCGTATTTATATTCTAAACGATTTCTATACGTATTTGTTCAGCAGTCTTTTTTACCTCCACTTCTGTTGTTCAAACGACCTTTTTAAACAATTAGCCAGTAATTCTTTGAAATAAAAAAAAATCCTCCTGCTTTAAGCCAAGCAATATCACTCTTCTGAAAACCAAATAGATTTACGGCTTCTCAGTGCCTGGAAGAAAGTGCAGAAACAAAATTCCAGTGCCATGCCTTTTCTCCTAAAACACAGAAATAAATTCGTAAACGATCTTCGTTAGACAGCCTTTGATTGCACTTCAATCTGTATTTGTTACCGCATGGATCTTTCATTTCCTTTTGTTTTACTACCTTGCCGTTCTTGTTGATAAATTCTTATAAAAAAAAAAAAAAAAAATTCTTGTGAGCCATTGATCTTTATAAACGAGTCATTTTTTTCCCTTATCAGTTTTAAAAGTTTTCATTCTGAAACTTGACGACGAAGATGTTGTGGCAACATTGCTACAGTTCCAAACTCAGATGTTTTCTTAAGTTTTCATAATTATATAATGGCAACGAATGAATGCGATCTTCAAAATTAACACAAAACTGGTTGCCACAATTTTGGTCCTGGTTTTGAATAGGTGTTATTCTGTAATTACTGGGAGAGTCGGATTTAGAACTTAAATCTTGTGGTGGAATAGGTTACTGAATTATCAAAGTGGAGGTCGAAACGCCAAAGTCTGGGGTGGCTGGTAATGGTTCCGGGTAGCTTATACAACGTGTAAACGAATTAACCCAAAACCAGAAAGTAGTTTGCTCAGAATCGTATTGCGAATCGATCGCACCATGTTTTAATATAGGTTATATTTTTCCATATTTATTGGCCCATGTCTAAACTATTTATACTACAACATTTCTTGCTAGCGCCCGGCCGCCCATAACTAGTTAGCCTGTGTTCGCACCTCCGAGAGCGAGGCACCGCCGGCGCCGGTCAGTAAAAAAATCCGACTTTGTTAATCTAGAAAAACTATGATAGCGCTTATTTTGAAATTTGAAACTTTGCAAGGTAATAGATATGGATATTTTAAGACCTTAGATGTAATAAAACAAAAATCGCCAAAATGTAGTTCCGACTTTGTTAACAGCTACGGTCGAAATGTTCTTGAACAGTTTCCTTTTATTAAGCATTACGAATACTTAATTATGTTAACTTTTATAACGGTTCTAAGCATTAAATAAAGGATCGAGTTCCAAATAGGATTCGTTTACTAATTTCTCGGCATGGCTACCATATTGTTATTGTTACAACATTCGACAAATGTAAACTGCGTAATACTTATATTCTTAATTCATTTGGTGACTGTAGTCAATATTTTTATAATATTCAATTTCTGTTCTACGTAACCCATAAAATTTTAAAAGTAATCATCATTTAACTTCTGGGATTTTTATGGATTTTATTGATTATATAATATAAAAAATTATGACAATAGTATTAATAATTTTCAACGTTTAGAGATCTCAATATAATGTAAAGTATTATGTGATAGGCACCGAGTACTTACATACTTTACAGTATGTGATGGAAAGATTAACAACAGCCGTAACTTTTGCTGAATACCGTATAAGTAAATCACTATAGTATTCCTAAATCTAATTTGTTACAAGAAACATTAAATAATTAAAAAACCATTTACGAAAGTAAGAATTCAAATTATTAATAATGTTTTGTACTTTATGTTAGAGGTACCATGAGTTGCAGTTTTTAAATGTAAGATAAGAATAATTGTTCCCTTTATCCAGAATACCCCTAACCGTTCATATGCTCTCTTGCGAAAAGTCACTTTAGTTTATTCAGAAGACGAAATGTACGACGTATTTAAATGCTTCGAACTTAATGAATATGTAAAGGAAGTACAAATTTTGCTTTTCGAAAGTCGAATATTTAATTTAGCTAAAATTTCAAGCCAATGAATCAGAGTTATATTGAGTGTCCTATTTATTTATGAAACTAAAACCGCTGACGTAAAAATGAACTGCGAATAAACTACATGAATTTATCTTTTTTATATTTTAATAGATAATAATGGTGCAGTGTTCTAGATATTGAAACAAAATGAACTTTAGGAAAATGTGAATAGAAAATGTTGAAGACATAGAAGGTAGCTATGATCCTATTAAGAAAATGAATAAATCGAAACACGATTTCATCATACTTTCCAATAATTAATACCTCATTGTATGTGGTCCTCTTCCATATTTTGACTTCGTACACCTATTTATTCTTACTTCCCCTTATTTCTTATTCTTTTAGCTTTCTTTAGCAAGCTCTTGATTATCGACAACGCAGCTGCTTATTATTGTCTTGATTTCTTTGTTTCGTATTTAAAGTGATCTTCTTATCGTTATTCTTACGTTTCTTGTTCTATATCTACCAAATATTATCATAATTTTCGATATTCGATGATTGAATAAACCTCAAAGTTATCTGAACTTTACCAGGATCGTCTATACTTCCCTTCAAATATTTACATGCCCTAGAATATTCTTAAATATTCGAAATTCGGCCTATTATCAATATTACTCCTTGAGAAAGCTTAAGAGATTCAAATCCTCACATTTGATTAAATAACTTACTACACTTAAACTAAAATAATTCATTTTTTTTCCAGATGAATCGTTTTGTATTTGTACGAATAATGACAATAATTTTAACTAGCAACGAGTGTTATGTTCAAGAAATAGAAAATATACCAGATGGTGAAAAACTTAATTATAACTTAAATCCAGTTAACTCAGCTGGACAATATTTGGATAACTCAATAAATAATTTAGCTTTTCAACTGCCTCCACCATTATATCAACCCATTCAACAAATGCAACCATTACTTCCAATGCTTTTATTACAGCAACCATTCAATCAATACAATTATGACAATTTCCCATATGTGAATGTATTTAATTTTGTAAACGGCGAATATCCCAGCGTTCCTTATTTGTACAATCAGCACCTACCCGCAGTTTATCCTGAAGTTAGTTACCACGAATATTATCCATTTTACTATTATAATTTTCCCAATCTCATCAACAACTTTCCAATAAATCCCTATATTTATCCTCAAATTTATAACAATATCCCTATTGGCGTATCCAAACAATATTATCATACTTATAACTGCACAGCTATTCCTGCAAAACAGACACAATCTGTAGACATTCCTAACACTGCACCAAATATCTATATTTTTAAAAAACATAAAACAAAAAAGCATTTACATACCAAGTTTCTTACGGCAAATACTTTTATAGATAATACAGATCAAACCCCTCGTGTAAGCAGAGAAAGAAATTATTTTTCGACAACACATTTGAAATCCGAAGAACAGTTTACTCATATTTATCAGTTTATTTATATGCGAGCGACAATTACAAGTTCTTTTTTTGTTAAATCTGTCTAGCTGCTATTTTTTTTTTATAAATATTAATGTCTAGCAATCGTTATGTATTCTTACATCTCAATTCAAGTATTTATAAGTGAAAACTTGTGAAATGCCTTAAATATTTATATAATTACCTTTATCTGTATTAGCTGTAAGTTTTCCGTTGAGAATAAAATAAAATAAAATAAAATAAAATATCCATTCAATTCAATTCAAAAACAGAAAGGGAAAGATAACTGTTTCAAATAGTTTAATTTATACAACAAAAAAAGGAGTTAATAGTGAAGATATGAACATTGAAGAAGATGAAAACTTCGTTTCCACGTATGCAAAATATGTCATAACCACTGCACAGGACAACAAAACTCAACGAATGAATTTTAAAACCTTAACTAAATTATTAAAATATCTACATTTAAAGAAAAACAACCAGCAAAAAAATATCACGATTGACTCAAATATTTCAACCCAAACCTCACTTACAAATTCATTATCTCTTGTGTGGCCTCATTTTAATTTAAATTATCGTATGTTGGAATTGAAAGCAGTTGGAAAAATAGTTCAATTATACCAGCGGAACAGATATAAAAACAAAACTATTTCAGTGTATACTATGTACTACACAGAAAAAAAAGCAACTTTCACATCAACTGAGCAAAAAATATCTTCAAAAAATAAATACAAAACAACAAAAGTCACAATCGCATTATCCAAAAGCCAAATGAGTGACACGGAAATGGAAGCTTAAACAAACACAACCAAAAGTTCAACCAACACCGATATCACACCTTCAGAACATAAGCTGGATTCTGGAAAACCTAATCAAACTAAGTTTAATCATATAAAATTGGAGACTCTAGTGAAGGTACTAGATTTATTTTATCAGAAACACAAACATACTTCCACCAAACCTATCAAACCAGTGATAGAACCACATACATCGACAAAATTTAATAAAACCACACCTTTATTTGACGATCCCCGAACCATCGAAATCATGACAGTCTCATCCAGCTTTCCGTTAATCAGCACTTTAAGTAACGATGTCATTTTTAATCTCAAAACCACAAGGAAGAAATTTTTAAACTCATCACCATGGACTGATAGTTATTTCAATAGCACCTTGTCTTGGGACATCAATAAAACAAACAGTTATAACATTTCAACATTTAAGACAAGCAACTTCACCATCAGCGAAACAACAAATTTAAATTGCACTGAAAAGTCTACTTCCAACATAACAGACCAAAATATAGCCTACTCGACAACTCTTTTCACTACATGTTGCAATTTGACATCTAAATACAGAGATTTGCCAGGAACGATAACATTATCTTTCCCAAACCTTACTTTCATAAGCTATGAAACTACCATTTTTACAGATTTAACAGAAACGAGAAAATCTTACTTGTCGACATACACATACATTTTGAAAACGAATAAACAAATTCCACTTATAAATAAAATAAAATGGGAGACAATAGTAAAAATCTTAGATTTATTTTATCCTAAACATTATTCAAACATACCAACCAAATCTATGTTAACAACTACAACGAGTAAATTTTACAAAACCAGTTATTTAAAAAAAGAAATCGAAACAATCAAACACATTGCAGAGCACACAAATTTAACGTGCAGTAAAATGTTTCCAAGCACCGGATATCCAAGCAGCAATACTAATTTGTATTCAATCGAATCGGTCACAAAACTTTTCCCCTCAAAACCATCGAACACAAGTTATTTGAATAAAAACATGTCTTCTGAAGTCAGTGAACCGATCAATTTTACCGTTTCCGCTGAAAAAGCAACATCCATAACCAGTGCAGCTACTACACTGAATTGGACTAACAAGTGTATTTCCATAATAACATATCAAAACAAAACATTCACTACCACCACTCGTTTAAACTTGACTACTGATGATAAGACCCCGACGAATACGATAACTTTATTTTTCAAGAATTTCAGTTATTTTAGTATTCAAAATATTTTTACAACCGAATTAACAAACACCGTAATATCTAACGGGATGAAAAAAACATCATCTCATAAGCTCGCCACTAAAATCTGTCCAGTAATAAAAAATCATATAAGATGGGAGACATTAGTGAAAGTCTTAAATTTATTTTATCAGAAATACAAAAATATCTCGGAGGTACCAAGCATATTAGTACGAACAACAAAAAATACATTGAATAAAACCAAAACTTTTAGTTTTTTATATTCAACCTCCAAAAGGACGAATTCATTAAATTCATCACCGTCGACGGAAACTAATGCCGATACAACCAAGGATTCTGTCATCAACATAACCAGTGACGCCACCATCAGCGAAGCAACAACATTCAATATGACTGACAGGTCTACTCGCACAGTAACGCATCAAAACATAATGACCTTGACTACACCTTCCAGCGTCACTACCGTTCTTGACTTGACTTCCACTGACAAGTATTCACGGAGTACGATAACCTCATCCGACCCAAATCTTACTTCCAGCAGTCATGAAGAGACCGCGTTCACAGATTTCACTGAATCGAGAAAATCTTATGAAACGACAAACATCACATCTCTTATGAATGCAACTGAAACCATCGAACTGAAAACAAAGCCGTCAGACTTTACTTCCACGGATGAACTTCCGCGCACTGTGTCTCCAAGCAACGGTTCCATTTTGTATCCCAACTCCACAATCACGAATCAATTCGAGTCATCAGCGTCAACGGAAAGTAATACCGATACAACCATATCTTCTGTCGTGTAAAAAACAAGTGACGTCACCATCAGCGAAGCAACAACATTCAATATGACTGACAGGTCTACTCGCACAGTAACGCATCAAAACATAATGACCTTGACTACACCTTCCAGCGTCACTACCGTTCTTGACTTGACTTCCACTGACAAGTATTCACGGAGTACGATAACCTCATCTGACCCAAATCTTACTTCCAGCAGTCATGAAGAGACCGCGTTCACAGATTTCACTGAATCGAGAAAATCTTATGAAACGACAAACATCACATCTCTTATGAATGCAACTGAAACCATCGAACTGAAAACAAAGCCGTCAGACTTTACTTCCACGGATGAACTTCCGCGCACTGTGTCTCCAAGCAACGGTTCCATTTTGTATCCCAACTCCACAATCACGAATCAATTCGAGTCATCAGCGTCAACGGAAAGTAATACCGATACAACCATATCTTCTGTTGTGTACAAAACAAGTGACGTCACCATCAGCGAAGCAACAACATTCAATATGACTGACAGGTCTACTCGCACAGTAACGCATCAAAACATAATGACCTTGACTACACCTTCCAGCGTCACTACCGTTCTTGACTTGACTTCCACTGACAAGTATTCACGGAGTACGATAACCTCATCTGACCCAAATCTTACTTCCAGCAGTCATGAAGAGACCGCGTTCACACATTTCACTGAATCGAGAAAATCTTATGAAACGACAAACATCACATCTCTTATGAATGCAACTGAAACCATCGAACTGAAAACAAAGCCGTCAGACTTTACTTCCACGGATGAACTTCCGCGCACTGTGTCTCCAAGCAACGGTTCCATTTTGTATCCCAACTCCACAATCACGAATCAATTCGAGTCATCAGCGTCAACGGAAAGTAATACCGATACAACCATATCTTCTGTCGTGTACAAAACAAGTGACGTCACCATCAGCGAAGCAACAACATTCAATATGACTGACAGGTCTACTCGCACAGTAACGGATCAAAACATAATGACCTTGACTACACCTTCCAGCGTCACTACCGTTCTTGACTTGACTTCCACTGACAAGTATTCACGGAGTACGATAACCTCATCTGACCCAAATCTTACTTCCAGCAGTCATGAAGAGACCGCGTTCACAGATTTCACTGAATCGAGAAAATCTTATGAAACGACAAACATCACATCTCTTATGAATGCAACTGAAACCATCGAACTGAAAACAAAGCCGTCAGACTTTACTTCCACGGATGAACTTCCGCGCACTGTGTCTCCAAGCAACGGTTCCATTTTGTATCCCAACTCCACAATCACGAATCAATTCGAGTCATCAGCGTCAACGGAAAGTAATACCGATACAACCATATCTTCTGTTGTGTACAAAACAAGTGACGTCACCATCAGCGAAGCAACAACATTCAATATGACTGACAGGTCTACTCGCACAGTAACGCATCAAAACATAATGACCTTGACTACACCTTCCAGCGTCACTACCGTTCTTGACTTGACTTCCACTGACAAGTATTCACGGAGTACGATAACCTCATCCGACCCAAATCTTACTTCCAGCAGTCATGAAGAGACCGCGTTCACAGATTTCACTGAATCGAGAAAATCTTATGAAACGACAAACATCACATCTCTTATGAATGCAACTGAAACCATCGAACTGAAAACAAAGCCGTCAGACTTTACTTCCACGGATGAACTTCCGCGCACTGTGTCTCCAAGCAACGGTTCCATTTTGTATCCCAACTCCACAATCACGAATCAATTCGAGTCATCAGCGTCAACGGAAAGTAATACCGATACAACCATATCTTCTGTCGTGTACAAAACAAGTGACGTCACCATCAGCGAAGCAACAACATTCAATATGACTGACAGGTCTACTCGCACAGTAACGCATCAAAACATAATGACCTTGACTACACCTTCCAGCGTCACTACCGTTCTTGACTTGACTTCCACTGACAAGTATTCACGGAGTACGATAACCTCATCTGACCCAAATCTTACTTCCAGCAGTCATGAAGAGACCGCGTTCACAGATTTCACTGAATCGAGAAAATCTTATGAAACGACAAACATCACATCTCTTATGAATGCAACTGAAACCATCGAACTGAAAACAAAGCCGTCAGACTTTACTTCCACGGATGAACTTCCGCGCACTGTGTCTCCAAGCAACGGTTCCATTTTGTATCCCAACTCCACAATCACGAATCAATTCGAGTCATCAGCGTCAACGGAAAGTAATACCGATACAACCATATCTTCTGTCGTGTACAAAACAAGTGACGTCACCATCAGCGAAGCAACAACATTCAATATGACTGACAGGTCTACTCGCACAGTAACGCATCAAAACATAATGACCTTGACTACACCTTCCAGCGTCACTACTGTTCTTGACTTGACTTCCACTGACAAGTATTCACGGAGTACGATAACCTCATCCGACCCAAATCTTACTTCCAGCAGTCATGAAGATACCGCGTTCACAGATTTCACTGAATCGAGAAAATCTTATGAAACGACAAACATCACATCTCTTATGAATGCAACTGAAACCATCGAACTGAAAACAAAGCCGTCAGACTTTACTTCCACGGATGAACTTCCACGCACTGTGTCTCCAAGCAACGGTTCCATTTTGTATCCCAACTCCACAATCACGAATCAATTCGAGTCATCAGTGTCGACGGAAAGTAATACCGATACAACCATGTCTTCTGTCGTCTACAAAACCAGTGACGTCACCATCAGCGAAGCAACAACATTCAATATGACTGACAGGTCTACTCGCACAGTAACGCATCAAAACATAATGACCTTGACTACACCTTCCAGCGTCACTACCGTTCTTGACTTGACTTCCACTGACAAGTATTCACGGAGTACGATAACCTCATCCGACCCAAATCTTTCTTCCAGCAGTCATGAAACAACAATTTTCACAGATTTAAGTGATTTGAGAATACTTATGAAACATAACCTCAAAAATAAGGATAATTCCTTCTGAATTAACCAAATCTGCAATTTACATAATTGTACTAACGTCACCGTGTTCACAGTTTCAAATACAAAAAAAAATTATAATATCTGCTGAATCGAGCATACCTTCTATCCAATAAAGTAAAGAAATGTCAATCATAGTAGTAAGAAAAATATAAGGATGCACTGATTATACAGCAGTCTTAGGCTGACTACATGAGACACTGACTGCCGGTCAGTTTATGTGTTAATTCGGCCGATTAAAGCAGCTCGCTAGCACGGGTATGATGCTTTATATCTTTAATAAGAAAACAAGATTCAAGAAAATAAACTTATCTAAAATCTATACCACCAAGCTGGAACTCGTCAAGAAGGAACAAAGAACATACTTCTTAGAAGAGACACAGCTTTTATAAATCAAAGTAAATTAAGTTCAAGACATTATCTCTTATTCCTTCACTTAATAATCACGGAATACTGAGTGGGCAGGAGGCTTAAAAATTAGCGATACTTACATGAACTTTTCGATAATCCTTTCATACAATGGATTTTCATAGAATGGATAATTTCAGACACACACCGTGGCTTTCTCAAGGTCACAATATATGAATCTCTTTTTTTAAAGGAAAACAAATTTACTGACAGATAACACTACAACCTTGAAAACGTTTAACGGTTTTAACGAAAACCTCAAATTCACAAACCAGCGCTGACTGTTATATTTAGTCATATTGATAGATTTTCAACCAATCAAATTGTTATTCTAATAGGATCATGCCGTTTTTAAGGCTGTGATATCCTTTGTTTACAAGAAACGCATAAGGACTAACACCATCCAGACCCAAAATTACTGGTTTGATACTAATTGCTGAAATACCCCACTAAAAATATGAAAGTGCGGTTTACTACATACCAACCTTTTAAATTACCACTGAGATAGGATTTTGTACGGGCTAACCAACCTTTTAGGTTTAATCTTAATCTGAATTTCAACAACCAACTTCACACAGTATGTCATTGGAAACTTTTACAGCCAAAGCACTCATTGGGACTATTCTCGAACAAATCAGTAAGTTGAGGAATGGGCCTACAATTAAAACCTCGCGTTTATACCTGTCAATCAAATAGCCCACCCGCTTAAACTAAAGCTGGCTATGGAAAGACTGGAAACTGTGGAAACCTACCCTGTAAACAAACCCCACTTCCAAGCTAAAAAATAAAAATGTCCAATAAACAACAAACTCTGATAGCCTAAACCTTGTGTGATAGCGGATAGCATTAAATCACTAAAAACTGATAAAGCAGCTGGTGTCGATGATATTACTAAAGACAAATTAAGACAATTAAGTAAGTAAATTAAAAGTCGCTTTAGCTTTCTAAAATCTACAACACCAACAAAATAATAGCCAAGTTGGGACAGAATAATGCTGTAGCAGTCCAGACAAATATCTGGTACGAACTTTGTCCCGCTAGTGGAGCATTTAACACCCGGTGATAAAGAAAATTGGAAGTCAATTTGGAGATCTTTGAACTGACTTCACTCTCAAGTAGGCCACAGTGCGGGGCTGAAGAACAGACTATGGCTCACTGCACTCATGTCCTTGCTGTCAAACACCAGCCGATTTAAACAAGGGCCAAGGGCTTGAGCCTAGCACACTCTCAAGCCCTGGGCCTTTTAACGCACCATCGTGGCCGTCAGCAGGTGGGCTCTTAGAAGCCGCCGTAAAAAATTTCAAGTTTCACCTCATCACGTACAAAACCTTGGCTCCGAAGAGTTTTCTTCACTGCTGACTCAATTAAAGCATGTCTAAATTACACAAAAAACAGACAGAAGACCCCAATGACTTAAATTTCCTAACCCCAGCGCACTTTCTTACGGGGTATTTCCAGACACGTGTAAACGATGGCGATCAGATTTTTTTATTATTTAACGAATTATTTAACACAACTATCCTCCAGGTAAAAAAGGACAAACCAAAAGCGGGTACATGATACGTCCAATTACAAAACTATCAAAACTTAAAGAACATCAAAAAACAAGCGACAAAGAAATAATCTTGAAAATTATCAAACTACGAAAAATAACAACAATGGAAACCAAACTGGAAAAGGAATTCATTAGTGCATCAATACTCTGTTGTTTATTATTTATGACTCTGATAATAAGCTCTGATTGCAAAATAATCTTTACAAAATTCAGAAACGAACAATGATTGGTTTTTTCACAAGTCAGCAGACATGCAACTAATTAAAAAGAATGGAAATTAATTGTTTATAATGAAATGCAACCTTATTGGCAAGGAACGAAAGCAATAAATCACTGTATCACAACTTTAGAACAGTTTGTTTACAAATAAAAATCAGAGGACAATGTGATGTAATTGACCACGAGTAACGTCACCGCTACGATGAACTCCAGTGCTAAAATCTGCTGCTGCTGAGCCGCTACCTGACCGCCAGCGCCACCACATCTCACAATTGACTTGGCCTTATCAACATACAATGTTTACATAGACCGCATAGAGCGCATCCAAAAGCGTTTTTTAAGATTTCTACAATACAAATCTAGAGCTTATGACCATGATTATATTTCACGCTGTAAACGACATCATATACTGCCACTGAGCGGGCGAAGGCAGATTAGCGATATTACAAATCTCATGAAGATTGCTAATAATAAACTAGATGTCCCGGAGCTTCTGGCTGGGATTGGTATTTGCGCACACACAAAGTCCTTCCGTTATCCAAGCATACTACAAGTTCCTACCGCAAATACCAATTACAGACAGAACTCCTTCATGATCAGAGCACCAAGGCTGGTGAACGAGATAGCTAATCGGATAAACAACTTTGATTTTTTCTGCAGCACCATTTCAGGCGTCAGAGCAGCCATGGCTAAAGGTTTCTTTGATTCTTAATCAATATATTCCACTTTTCCTTTTGTTGGTCTATGTTATTTTGTATCTCAGTAAATTGGAAAGGTGTTGCACACAACTTTGCAACAAATATTGTAATTTTTATGCGTGTATTTATCTAAGCTTGTCAAATGCGACTTAATTTTAGTTTAACCTTAATACCTATAAGTGGAAACTCTGTAAATGGCCTTCACATTTCGCTATCATCTCAATACAATGTGTAAAAATAGCTGTAAGTTTCCCAAGAATTGTAAAATAAAAATAAAATAAAATAAAATAAAATCGCCGGGTATTTTGCTAATGAGCTATTCGGAGACCTAGATCATAATTTTGCAGAACAATATAAGAGAAAAATCATTGCCCTACCCCCCATTACCGTACCTTACCATTGAGAAGACATGCAATGTTAACTCTCATGTCATACATCACTTTGCACGTTCTAGCGAGTAAGATGTCGATGGCATGTCCCTGCCTCCACCGTGGTGACGTTCGCTGCAAACATCAACATCGCCATGGATTCACCGTGACCGCCGCAGCAGCACAGGGTACGCATCGCTTGCCGGTGCCTCAGGAGCCAACGTCGGAGCCGACACGGGGCCCTGTCAGCCCTGCAACTGACAACTGACAAGGCGAACATTTCATTGTAAAGATTACAGAAGTTTTATTTTTAGTCTTAAACAATTGTTAATTGTTTTAATTTCTTTTTTTAACCTCCTCAGTCCTGGACTATTTAAATTGATTATTTCTTTGAAAAGTTCATGTAATATATAAACAATATATATATATATATATCTATATATATATATTTGAGATGGTAAGGAAGTAAGAAAATCCAAAATCCAAAATAAAATTGTTTTTCACTGTGACTATAGTCGACATTCAAATTCAAATTCAAATTCAAATTCAAATATTTATTTCTCAACATTGACAATTACTTGTTCTTATTGACGTCAAATAAAACATGATTCTACCACCAGTTCGAAAAAAAACCTTCGTGAAGAAGAACTGGCAAGAAACTTCACGGGTATATTTTTTTTTTTTCAAAATAAATTTACAGAGTCTCTTTATGTCTATACAAAATTATTCTTTTCTGCATCTGTTAGCTCGGCAAGTCTCCCTCCCCCCAAGTATCCAAACGACGAACACCCTCAAACGGCACCCGTTCACGAGTTAACGCGGGATCCAGCCATCGCCCTCAGGTTTCAAACTACCAAAAAATGCAATAATGAGGTTTGTGTTAACATTTTTATTTGGAAGTTAAATTGAGTATCTAAAATAATATCGCAACGGAGATTATTTAATTTCAATTCGTGGTACAATTTATAACAATGACGGTCACTAACAAGACACAAAACCACTTTGCATGTTGAACATTGATGTCTAGCACCATTGGATTTGCAGCCGGGCAACCTGCATCGAATTTCCCTGGATTACTTCAGGTAACTGACCGACTTTACTTTTACTTAGCAGATCTGATGGTTGCGGTTGCAAGGGCGTGTTTCTGCATTCCCAATGAGCTAGTACTGGCAAAATGTTCCTCATCGTCTCTGATAGAAAAAACACAAAGTCTTTAATTTTATCTCGGAACTCAAATAGGTCAAATAGTAACCGTTTTGTCCATTTTCGGGTCCTATCGGAAATTCTATAGCAGCTGATCATCCTGTCGAGATAATCAACGCCTCCCATGCCACCGTTCTATTTCTTAACAATATCGGGTCATTTCATTGCAGGTGCATTATTAAGAGGTTATAACTCTGCTTCTTCTCCCAACGGCGACATCCATCTTCTGGTTCTCTAAATATTTGAGGCTTTACTACTACGGTTTTGTTGTCGAACCACTTCACGCAAGCAGTTTCACCTGGATAGTTCGCCATTAGGCTGTAACTTCCTTTACCCTCGCGACCTAATTCGGCATCAGACTTCAAATTACAATTATATGAAATTCTCCGTTTCTGGAAAGTTCCTGTACCAGTACAGAAGGCTGAATACTGCAACAGATCAAGCCGGTCAACAGAAGTGAAGTATCTGTCCATAAAAATCACACGAAACACATTAATTGTGAGTTCTCGATCGAAATTAAAAGTGTGCACCCATTATCTTCAAGAATAAATAATTAAGACAATAATAATAATAATCTTCACTTGTGTACTATTCTATACATTTGGTGTGTCTAGAAAAGTGGATGACAAAACTTTAAATGAATTTATAACTATGTCCGTGAATCAAAAATTTTAAAACACCAGTAAAGAAAGTTAACCGAAAACGCAGCTGACGTTGTATCCTGGAATAAAACACTTTTTAAATACAGTTATACCCCGGACATACGCGATAGGTGGGACTAAGTCTACAGAAAACAATAACTTAGAAGAAACATGTTTGATAAAATGTTAGATAAAACAAAAATGAATAAAAAAAACGTAAACTAAAATTATTTTGATGCCAGTAATTTTTTTATTTCCCGTTTTGTAGTAAACGCGCGCTCTTCATTGAAATCTATTATCTACAATTTGTAACCCCTTTCCAATTGTACTGAGGCCTTCCATTAAGTTTGAAATCGTTATTAGATTTTCCGGTCCAGCTGGGTCTAACGAATAAGTTTTCAAGCTCTTCATCATGTTCACTCATTTCTATAAGCCCGTTAATTGTTAGCTCTTGATTGTATGAATCCAGCAATTCTTGGACGTCATCAGCATCCACCTCCAAATTTAATTGGTTGGCAATATCGATCACTTCTTCTATTATACAATTGATTTGTTCAGGATCTTAGGTTGATTCTCCTTGGGTTTCTGATATAATTAAAGATAAATCAATACTGTGCACTGCATACGTAAAATAATTAAACGAGAGACAAGTCCGAACTTGTCGTAAACCGAATGTGCACTGCGTACGTAAAACAATTCCACACGGAACACGTTAGAACTTGTCGTAAACTGAATACGCCGATGCGATCTCCATAAGTCGGGGTATTACTGTATTAACCTTATTTAACGTTTGTTTTTCTGAGAGAGGTACATGCGTTTCCTATTTTATTTTCCTTCCCTTTCTTTCCCTGTAAGTACATGTCTAACGCACATTCCCAGCAACAGTGACCATACTTATTGCGTTTAAATTAAATAGCTTTATCGTTATTCAAAGCTTATTTAACTGAGAAGGGTTTGTCACCTGGTTGGTTTAAAACAAACGCCAATGTCAGAAAAAACAATAAATATACAAAAATGAGATGTGCGGTGAATATAATTAAAGTTACAATCTGTTTGAAAGAGATATACTGTGTTTAATAAGAGCTGTACTTTGGTAATTTTTGGGATTAGAGGATAAATAAAAATCGTTATTATGTTGATTACATCCACCATGTTTAATTAAGTTTTTACATATAACTGGGTATAATATAGTATTATAAATATACAATTTTTTCTCCAGTTACATCTGGCCAGAATTTCATTAATTGGATATTTGCAATGTAAATTTTTGGATGATACTGCAGATCTAAAGCTGCTAGAAGATGAGAAGATGCAATAATATCAGCTTCCAGTTTTTTTGACCCACCTGATGGTGAGTGGACCTGCACCCATAGACATCGTTAATCATTAGTGTTTTATTTCTTACTAGTGGTTGTGATTATCGACTAATGATGCGTTGTTGAACGTGGGTTTTGTTGAAATTGCCTTTGTTCCAGCAATGTCACTGGCAATTCTTTTCCTTTGACCGGAACACAAGCACGTAAACATGGTTATTATAGTGGTCAAATTAGGAAGGTAGTCGCTCCAGACGAGGTCTAAGAAACTGTACAACCACTAGTTTGCAAAGCAGCCTTTGGTGGACCTCTTGTATTAATAAATAAGTTATTTCAATTAGATTGATGTTGTCTTTCCTGTAATAATGATATAGTACGATTAACCCAATAAACTGGATTGAGATTTTTTGTGCCGTACTATAAATTATTTTCCACCCTGTCTGCCTAAAATTAGATGAGTCTGTTTCGGGTCCGAACAGAGGTCATAATGTAATAGTGTTATTGTATCTAATCATACCAGGCCACTCAGAAAGTTTTGAGGTCAGATTCGTTGTTGACGCGCAATTTCCTTCAAATTGCCCCTCTCATCTCAGTCATTGAGTCGTTTTCATATGCATCGTATATTGTATTATTTAGCACATAAGACATACACGGACTTTAATGATGCTTGTGTTGTCAAATGTCACGCAATGGTTTTGGATTTACTTAACGGCTACGTCGATCACAAAATATTTAAAAAATAGCATAAACGTCTTGATATACATTCGTTTAATTAAAAAAAAGAACCGTTTATAATAAATTAGAGGAATAGAATAATTTACGATGATTAAGTGCATCCCTGCTATTAGTCAACTAATCAATTAGTAAATTTAATTACGAACAAATACGACTTTAAATTGAATGAGCATCTGCAATTTCACAGGACTCTCTCTGACTGTATTTTATTTTATTTTTTTATTTGGTCTAGGGAAGCGATTTTACGCTGAGGTCCCGTTGATAACAGACATATTCAACAGGCGTGTTTTAAAGATGGAACACATATCTCAAGAAAAGTAAGCAATTATCTTATTTTACGAGTATTTATTTAATAATTAATATACACTGCGTACTTGAGTTGTTAGTGTAATTATTTACAAAATACATAAATACATACTTGCTTGGAATAATAAATATGCATAAAGATACATACATAAACATACACAGATACAACAATACAATTTAAAATAAAATGAGTAATATGTCGGAAAATAATGACGTAGGAAGACAAAAGAACAATTTAGGTGTGAGAAAGGAAGTGTTCTCTTACTTTGCATTTAAAATCTGGTTGTGATTTCGTAAGGAAGTGCATTCCAGAGTCGAACAGCTTGAACTATGAAAGATTTCGAGAAAAAGTTTGTTTAGTGTGTAGCAGTGCCGTCTGCAATGAACGTCTGTTGGACATAAGAAAGAGAAGTGCTCACTCAGGTATTGCGGATAGGATGAATTGAAAAGGATGTTTAACAAAAGACAAAATGTTCGACAATTTCTGCGGAGATGGATTGGAAGCTAGCAGAGCTGCTGTCGACATTCTTTTATATGGTCACACATTTTTAGGCAAAAAATGAAACATATGCATAAGTGTTGTAAGCGTTTCAACTTATTTCAAAGTTTTTCCAAAACATTCGGGTAACACGAATCAGCGTAGTCTATAATAGGCTGTATGAGAGCCTGCGTAAGACTGATTTTAGTGCGAAAAGGCAGAAAACTCTGAATTCTCATTAAGGAATGCAAGGAGTAATGCACTTTGGACTAATCTCGTTAACATTAGCGTGCCATTGCAGGTTGCAGTCTGGTATAACACAATTCTTAGCTGTGTTGGTAAAATCAGTCCTAGTACCATTGTTGGGATTCACTCACAGTTAAAAAAACTCAGCCCATTTACCGCTGCGACTGAGATCGACATTCACGGCGGTTTACCGCCTTTCAGGCTTTAGGCTGACCTATCATCGCAAGCTGTGAAATGCCGGTAGATCTGTAAGTCGTCGGCATAAAGATGGTAGTAACATGAAAGGACATTGGTTACAAATTTTATAAACACCGACAAGAGTAATGGAGAAAGAACGCCACCTTGAGGTACATCCACAGCGAGGTCACACCAGTCAGATTAAGACTCCTCAAGATAGATATGTTGAGGTGCCCGCAAAGATATGAACGGAACCAAGCTACTGCAGAAGATGAAACTTTTACAGATTCCTCAATACGAATGTATTGTAACCAAATTAAAGGGGCAACTGAAATCTAATAATACAAGTAATGTAAGTGATCCCTCCATCGCCCAGCGTATGTCGTCAGTCACATTAATAAGAACTTATACAGATCTGTGACCATTCATGGCTATGAGAAAGTTAATATGCTCGAGAACTTTGGACTAGAAGGATAGGATAGAAACGGGGCAAAAAAGAAGTGGAGAGCCTGGATTTTTAACTTTAGGCAATGGAATTATGTGGGCAAGTATCCATACTTCAGGGAGGGTACCTGGCAGATAACGAAACATTAAAAATGGCTGATGAAATGGAGAGTATGGATTTCCTTACATTTTCTTTTGAGACTGTTGATAAAATGAATAGATGATATGTTGATGAGGTATTGCACGGGGGATTTAGCGGGTTTAGTTAAATGTGTGGATTTAAAGGTGCTGACAAATTGGTAAAGTGTCTATGTAAGGCATTAAAGTCAAGATTGTTCGGAGAGGTCGTTAGTGTTTTACCTATACCCACAGTCTTCAAAATATTCCAGGCTTCTGCAGAGCTTTAATTGACGAAGGAATCATGAATGTAGCCTCATTTGGCATCTTAAAGGTGGCTGCAAAGATTGTGTAGCAGTTTAAAACATACAAGATTTTGTTCGTATGGTTTTGCCTTTGAATTTTGCCCTAGCTTTGTCTCTTTGAGACATAGATCTTTTAATAGAATCGGACAACCAAGGAGCAGAGAAGTGTCTAAATTTTACCCATTTAATTGGAGCATGATGATCGTACAATTTCAGTAGTATGGTATTGAAACAGGAAACTTTCTCGTGAATTGTGGACACTATTGATCACTGGAAACCAATCAATGACGCTTGCATCATGCTGAAGAGACTCAAAGTTGATGTTTCCATAAGATCGGTGTAACAAAGTTTTGGGTTTTTGTTTTTAATTGATATTTCATCAAATTAAAATGATAGATACTTTAATATTTTGTGTAGACTTATAAAAAATTTGCTTGCAAAATACCTAAAAAATTTGTGAAAGTAACTTATTTATTACCAGATAACAGAGTTATTAAACATTTTGGCTACGTAAGTTTATATTAATGGGTCCATTGAGATCATTATATCAAGACGTGTCAGCGTATTTTCACCTTAATTATTTTTAATTAATTTTACTCTTATACTTGTGAAATAATGTTGAAATCGGACTGACTGATTAAAAATTCGATTTTAAAAATGCATGATATAAATTATCCATCAAATGTTCAATCCGGTACTTCTTGTGTTGTCAATTGCTATCAGAAGCTTTAATTTTCTTAAACTCATACACTGAAAAAAGAGCCTGGCCAACGAGTCGTCGCAGTTAAAAAACGGAGAATTTCTTGTTGGAAAAAGTCATATTTCTAAGTTACTCACAGAAAAGATCACGGCACAACTTTGAAGCTTTTGTACTTACAGTAGTGGGTCTAACTAGCATTTTTTACCTTATCCAACATTTAACTTTACAAAAGCATACTTATTAAACTTTATTTTAATATTAAAGGCACCATTGCAGAAGTTATCAAAAGGCTAATACAACATGCAGACAGTACGTTTTTCGGTTCACCAAAAATTTAAATCGTGGCGCAAAATAAATCCCAAGTAAGGAACCCAAAATTAAAATCCACTGCGTTTTAAAGTGTCACATTTCAGATGTGCATAAAAAGAGCGTGACAGAAAAACTTCAAAACTTATCCGAAACTTTTCTATATGCTGTAGTTGGTCTACATAGCAGTTCATGACCTTACTCTACCTACACATATGACTTTAAATAAACATACTTTCAACTAAGTGTCAGTATGAAAGGCAACACACCAAATATAATAATAATATGCAGATTAATAGGTATAAGTAGTTATAAGTATAAGTAATAAGAAAAGTAACAAAATGTTATTAACTGTAAAAAAAAACTATTTCTTTCTTTATATACTTAAATATTTTGATTGTTGTCATAACATTGCATGCTGTTGTCACCTATAATTGAGTCTACAACTTGCAATACCTTGTTATAACTATGGTCCAATTGTGCATTATTTGTTGTAAACTTGTTGGTGATCTAATAAATAAATAAATTACGTTTTGTAAGTTTTCCAAGATGTAAGTTGCAGCCCACGGTAAAATCTAAGCCAATATGTTCTAAAGTGTCACATTTCAGAGTAATGCGCAGTGTAAAATATAATAGAAAAACTTAATATAATGATCCTACAAAAAGAACCAAACAAAAAGCCTTGCTACGCACTGAAGTAGGTTTCAATGGTAATTCTTGGCTTAATCCGACATTTGAGTGTTAAATAAACTTAGTTTTAACTTCTTTTTAAGACAGCGTCATTTTCAAAGTACCGCGTAGACAATATGTTTCTCAAGTCTATGAAGATTTTAAGGGGTATGATAAAAGTGTCACATTTTTGAGAATTTCTTAAAGCCACAAATTTTGGTTAGGTCGATCATTTAATTATCACAATAGTATATTTTAAATGATTTTAATACATGAGTCACCATTAGAAAAATTTTGCGTAGTCAATAGGTTTTGCAAGTCAATGAAAAAGTTAAATGATTGCGCACAATAAAACTTCTACTTGTCTATTAATAAAACTTAAACTTACCTCAACATGTCTCGTATCAGTAACATGCGGATATAAAAATGGACATAGAAAAGTTGTGTTACTCTGGCAACAAGAGTTCTATAGCACAGTCATTAAATCATGTGTGGTCTTTTACTAAGGATACGTTTCCCTGTACAGTCAGCTCATATTACTTTGTGTGTATTCGATTAGAATCAAAAATTAATATTAATATAATAAAATATATTGTGGTAAATAAATTATATTTTCAAATGATATTTCAAGTGGTATAGAAATGATTATGTATGGATAATGTTCAAGATCTTGAACTTCTGAACCATTCAAACTTACCTCAATATTTAGGTAACTTTGAATGGTTCAGTAACACATCAACTATATGTGTTGCTCCTACAAAGGCTTTGCAAGTTGTACACAGAATTAAGGCAATTAAAGATTTTTTTACAGCAGAAAGATGTGAGTTAGATTTAGAACGTGAGGTGGTGTCAATGGACGAGCAATGAATTATTGAAGAATATGTAGTAGACAGTGCAACTGGTATTTTAATAGAACTAACGCCAGAGATTCATGCATTGCCAATTGAAATTGGTACATATTGCGTCACAAATGAAAAAGGTAGTTTGTGGCCAGGAGTTGTCTAACTGTCAGTTCTTTTACAATTGTGTCATTGCTCCAAAAAGCTTTTTGAAACTTTGACAGTCTAAAGCTAAGAAATGTATTGTAAATAAACTTTACAGTTGGTATTTAAAGAGCTTGTTATTTAATGTTGGGTGATATCCCTCGCTTGCGCTCATTTACTCGAATGATTTGTGGCTCAGCTCTTTAGCTAAAGTAAAAATTGCCAAAAAGACTTAAAGTTTTCAAATAAAGCTATTTTGTGTTAAAGCATCGATTAGACTACGAGAAAAATAGCCAATATGCTATAAAGTGTCACATTTCACTTCTTCACAGGGAAAGATGGTAGTAGAAATATTTTATAGAGAACTATAAAACCTGTTTGCAGCTTTTTACATGCTGTACTGTTAATTTAACTATAAAATAAGCATACTTTTTCCATATTCTAATATGAAACGCAATATAAAAACACTAACATGCAGATAATACGTTTTGTAAGTTGATCAAGAATCAAAATCGTAGCGCACTAGAGAAAACCTGATGATGAAGTGTCAAATTTAACTTTTCAGAGTTATGCGCAGAAATACATTATAATATAAAAACTTAATATGGCCCTACAAGAAGGACTTTAAACTTTTACGCATAAAGGTGGATATGTATACCTGTTTTTGTGCGCCGTCATATAAATACTTCATCAACTTATTATCCGAGCGAAACTTTTGCGATGATGCCTCTCCAATAAAAGTAACTTAAAAATATAGTAGTTTAATAGTTTAATATTGCAATTAAGCTAAGAACTACTTTTTGGACCCACCATAGTCATTCTTGAAGGGAAATAATAAGTTTTTTCTTTTATAATCTTCTCCAGCACATAACTCTATAATGTGACACTTACGAGCATAGTAAATTATATTTTTGTGTTTCTCACAGTATTCCCAATTGATATTAATTACTTTTATGATGTGTCGCAATATCGATAAAAATCGCCAACGCCAAAAATACCATGCCAAGCCCATACAAAAATCTTAAAACGCCTTTATTCATATTATACTGTTACCTAATGTACGTACGCACTGGTTAAACGAGGTTCTTCCCATATATTGATAGGACACAATATACCCAAGAACATCAATTATTACGAGTATGTTGTAATTTGTATTGTACAATTTAAACTTTAATTTTCGTTAAATGCTCTACTTATGGTGACTTTAAATTATGTATTAATTAGTGCAAAAGGTCTGGAAATTATAAACAAATACTTAAATTTTTTATATTTTTTAAACCTGAAAGTGTTGCAACATTTATTGGAAATGACATTTCGTTTACGGCATGGGGTTTTTATAAACTTTTTTCTACTACAACATACTTATTTGAATTTTGGTCGTGGAAACAAACGTAAAGCAAGTGACATATTTTTACCAGATTGATTCTCCTTGTTTTATCGTCAGAGCTACTGTCATTTAACGTTGGTATAATTTGGAAATATCTGGTGTGAAAAAATGTTAAATGGGTCACACCATTTTACTCAAACTGCAACAACTTAATATTTATTCATTCGTTCGTAGCAAGGATATTTAAAATTGGGTAGATGACACAATTTAAAAATGCAAGTTTTTATAATTTATTTATAAAATATTAGTTATTTTGACAGGTACAATGTTTTGAAAAATATAGTTTTGAATTTAATATCGAAGTTATATAGATTTGAAAACTAAAAAAAAGAAGCAAAAACTTATTATAGTATATGTTAAATTTTTAAATATCATTAGCTTACTGACATTAAATATAACAATTTTTACTATGACAATATGTATGCATGTAAACGCATTATCTACGTAGCTATTATATATTTTATCCAAACGCCCATACAATTTTTAGTATGATTCACAAGTCGTGACGTCACAGCTCAGTACCGTTTTGTATGGAGCGTTTGATTTTGATTTGAAATTTGATTTTCGGCGACTCGCAGCGGCTCCTCGAACACATCGCTGTATCTAGAAAACTACCTATTGATTGTAAACATACTGTTACTTTTGCAATATTTATTTACTGTTGATAAACTATTTAAATATGAAATTAAAAAAAATTTGTCATTTACCCAATTCACGATTACTCACAATGCTTACCAGTTTTGTAAAATGTTTAATTGTTTTCTTGGGCTAGAACCAGAGACCATTGTTTGATATAGAAATAAAACAATAATAATGTTATTTCAATTAAAATGCTTTGAAAAATCACAAAAAATACATCAAAGTTACCAAAATTTAGTGTACTATAAGTAACAAAATTTACAGGCGAGCTTTGCCGCTGACCTTGGCGAACGTGCGTCTTCTGCGGGCATTCTTGCGGTCAACCGGGGCGTGGCCAGCTGCGGTGGTGGGAGAGTCTGACAAATGGCCGAAGTTTATACGCACATGCGTCCCAACATCCACGATGGTCGCCGTGATTGGCATCACTAACGCGCTGCGCCTGCGCGCCTCCAGCCTGGACTTCATCGAGCTGGGGGCGGATTACATCAATCTCACTCTCTCTTTAATGACAGTTTTAAGTATTTATTTCAATTTATATATATTTAATTATCTTTTCATTTAATATTTAACTTCTTTTCGAAATGTTTGACGTAGTGATTCATTGAGTTTAAAATTGAGATATTTTTATATTAAGTTATTTCTCTTTTAAAATATGTTTTCTTGACTATTGCATACTTATTTGATATGATCATATAAATAAAAACGACGATTTACCTTTGTGTAAAATCTAAGTTTATCTATAATTCAACATTGTTAGAAACGTAATACTAGTAATAACTTAAACATAAAGTTTATTAAAATCTCTATACAATTTTAGAATGATCTTACAATTAACATTAGATACTTACCCAAAACTCAAAATATTATAATTTTAATACTTACTACTTAAACAATTTTAATAATAAAGCACAATAATAAGGGGGTTTCCAAAAAACCAATAAAAATATGTAAATAAATAATTTTGCTACAATAGTTTACTTAAACTGTAGTAAGATAAATTGGACATAGTTCTGCAAACAATACCCAACCCATAAAAAGTTATTTTCGGTGATGAGTACAATCAGCAGTTATCAAATAGTCATATTTTTCATCATCAAAAGATAGCACTCGGGTAACTTCCAACACTTGAGAAAAAAATTGAAATTCCTTTAGGTTTTAGTGCCCCGAAACTCCTAAAGTGAACCCTAAATTGTCATGTCCTGCTTATAATAGTAAGCTACCAAGAGGCAATAACTCAAAAATTAAATAAATAAATCAAACTCCTGCACGAAAAAGAGAAAATGGTAAATTATAAGACCGTAGCCAGAAACATCGATGCTTCGGTAATAGAAAATGAACAGTAGTCCAGATGCACAAACGTTGAAATGAGGGAGAAAAATATGAAAACCTTAAAAAATTGAAGACCTTATGAAAATACTTCCCAAGTAGGCTTCATTAAGCAGTACGTAACTGTGTCAATCTGCAGACGGACATCGATTTTATCACAAGAGTGGCGCCATCTACAAATAACCATCCGATTCTGCGGTTTTTAGCACGCTACAAGAATGATGTGTTCCTAACACGTATGCGGTCTGTAAAGGACTTTAATGCGAGGTAGCTAGGTTGCAGTGGAAACAATACTCTTGTCTATTTAAATTAGTAAAAGCGCTAAGCGGCTTGATAAAGACTTTAAATATAAATACTCGTATGGGTAAAAATTGGGTCATGCTAGTTCGTAAGTTAGACACGAATCCTGTTTTACATATTGGTGATTGCATGATTTAAGACATATAAAATAAGTGATACATATATTGTCGTTTCTATATGACTCATTTCCATATTAATTGTTGTACCAGTCTTAGTTTTGTTATTTTGAAACAATATTTACGTCATATGGTTCAAACCTTTTTTTTACATTGAAGAGAGATAATTTTCAAGTATTTCCCAAGAGAAATGGTTAAAATACCGAACTAACGATTTAAAAAAATACTAAAAAAATTATAATATCGTTTTTGATAACTACCATTTTTATAAGCATTAAAAATAAAATAGTAATACTCATTATTTTAATCAGTGGCTAATTTATCAATACCGCAATCCTACTAGACCGTTCGTGGGTTACGTGGAGAGACACAAGAGTTTAGTAACCATTTATTTTTAACTTCAACACAATCACATGAGTAGAAAAACAGAACAGAGACAAAGCTTCTTAAGAACGTGAAAACTTATTACCTATTTTGGTAGGGTTGTCACAATAGGTTAAGACAAATTAAACAAAACATTTGTTTAGTAGTTTTATTATTCAGTATAATAGAATACTTCACAAATTACTAACACTAATAATTTTCTTTTTGTAATTTTTTTTTTAAATAATTTATTGTTTCTTTTGATAGTGTGGTAAATTCTGAATCTAACATATAGTTTTTCAAGTAATTTAAAGGGAAACACTCACATGGCATATCAAATTTACAATCTTTTATATGTTTAAGTATTCCATTGCAAATATTGACAATATTTATTTCAAGATCGAAAAATTCGCTAAACTTTTGCTCGAGCAATTCAATTTTATTTTTTCTAGTTTTATTCATACACACAGTACAGTACAAAGCCATTGTAAATAATAAAATACCACGTTTTTACATAAAAATTTTAAACTTGCAACTTACAAAACAAACAACGTGCGTCGCAATGACCCTGATATTGTCAACTGGCTGTGCCTTTTGACAAATCTCGCTGCGTCGTGACAAGCGGCCAGTGGTCACGCACACATGCCCCGCGTGCTTGTAGTTGTGCAACCGATTCGTGCGGTTGTATGAAGCTTTGTCTCTGTTCCCTTTATCTACTCACGTGTCACAATGTCATATTCCTGAAAGAAACCTGGTTACTTTCAGGAATTTTCGACTCCAAGTTATCCGATGAACGATATAGCGTCTATCGCTGCCACACGCCGTAACGGCCAGTCTTAATTCGTTGTTGATGTTGGTTGGTGATGATGGTTGAGGAGGGCAAAGGCCGGATCCCGCGTTAATTCGTGAACGGGTGCCGTTTGGGGGTGTTCGTCGTTTGGATACTTGGGGGAGGGAGACTTGCCGAGCTAACAATGTAAATAAGAATAATTTTGTATAGATATAAATAGACTCTGTAAATTTATTTTGAAAAAATTCGTGAGGTTTCTTCCCAGTTCTTCTTCACGAAGGCTTTTCCGAACTGGGTGGTAGAGTCATGTTTTATTTGATGTTAATAAGGACAAGTAATTGTCAATGTTGAGAAATAAATATTTGAATTTGAATGTTAATTATTATTTTATAAAGTTTTATATAAACTTTAGTAAAGCTTAAAGAAAAATGAGTAACCTATGTAGAACGTAGCATCTTGGTTACTTTGTAAACTTTTTTATTTGGTATGCAAAACAGAACCATATTTCATGTATCCTCAATTATGGTTTTTTTAAACTTTTATTTTAATTTATCAGACTAACCAGTACAGTTACATCAGTTTTTAATATAAATACATTTTTTATATTAAGTGTAATTGTGTTTCTAATAAAGGTTTGCACAGAATGCTTTTTTACACGAGGCAGCAACAACTGTAACACAAAATCGAATAGGAGCATGCGCTTTTGTCACATACAAAAGTTCTTTTAGCGAATATCATCACTGTTTTGACTTATCGGAATAAAATTGCTTGCAACAAAAATAATTGATAATAAATATTAACATAGGTAGTCTTTTGTTTTGTTACAAGAAACATGTCTTTTGGTTCTATTTTACGGAATGAAATCTAAAATATCAATGCAGGAACCATGGGACACGAGTCTATCCAGCTTTTCAAAAGGTAAATTTTTTTTTTTTGTTAAAGAAAGGATTAGACGTTTGTCTTCTATCTCACCTGATGGAAAGTGATGATGAAGGCGAAGGTGTTACACGTCTATCCACGACATACCTATTCACTCGACGCTTGAAAGAACTAGGACTATAGGATTGCTACCGTATGCGGCTATTATTTCATTCGTTGTAGTGTATTTTTGCCAGATTTTTGTCTCAGGGGGCAAAGAACTATGTCCAATTAATGTAAATATTTATTCTTAAGCTTAAAAAGAAATTGACCTTCCTTGTAATGAAGTTGTTTAAAATGATGCCAAAACGAGCAATTGATGCAATATGAAAAGATACTTTATAAAAGCTTCATTTCACTTTCCATACATGGTCTGGCTTAAGAGTGCACAACATCTTTCACATACAATTTTATATTGTCTAGGTAAAACAAGGTACTGGAATTATGATATTAAGAAATATTTAGTGTAATAATGAAAAGTTTGATTTTGTAAGCTGGTTTTCAGCTTACAAAATCAAACGTTTGGAATTGAAGAATATTAAACAGTTAGAAAATAAATAAATGATATAGCTTTTTTATGTATTTATTCTGATTCATATATGAGAAGTACATTATGTAATGACTGGGCAATTGTTATATTATTTTCATACCTTGCCCAGCCAAGGCCTACCTTGCAGTTACAATAATATTGCTTTATAGCATCGGTACCATCAGTATTACGTAAATATAGGATATAAACAACAACATAATTTATAACATACATGACCACTTTGTATTCTGCCTCTTAGCATTAATCAAAATAAAATATTTTAAATATGTTTTATAAATAATATAAATAATATTTTATAAACTTGTGGCACTACCTGTACCTAATCATTAAATTAAGAAAAAAATACTAATAATTTTAACAATAACATGATTTAATTCCTAACCTGGGCAGCTGAAAGCCAGGACTGAAATGGAGCATTTGTATTCATTTTGTGAAGTACGTTAGAACATCTATGAGCTTGGTTGTTTAAAAGCAGAAGAAAACTATCGAACTATATATAGTCAATATAGTCAAATAAATTCGACTACTTTTTTACTATTTTCAAGCCTGCAAAACAAGCGTGCGATCCATCTTATAATATCCATTTCTCATGGACATTTCTTGATATTGCTTGTGAAAGAAAAATGGGCAAGAAAAGTGACATTCAAAAATTTTTTTTATGTGCCTCGCGTTGAGAGGTGTCTGAATCACCCCTATGTATATTTACCCCTATGTATACTAAAAAAATTACCAAAAGTTGAGAATTTATGTTAAGTGAGTTATCATAAAAATTTTCAACTTAGAATTTAAAATCTAAACTGGTAGTTTCTTTGTTTCTAAGTAGCTTCAGAGAGCTTCATACATATTTATATACATACATATTCACCATATTATAAATACCTGAATAAAATACATAAATAACTAAAATACATTTGAAGTTAAGATAGTGAGGCGGGTAATACAAAACTCATAGTTGAGAAAAGTAGTGATCTTTTACTTTTTTCTTAAAGATAGATATAGATTTAGACTCACGAATAATGTGAGGAAGTGAATTCCACAATCTGACTGCATGAACTGTGAATGCGTTAGACTCTAAGCTTTCATAGTAATAATAATAAAGTAGTACTTTATAGGCTATCAACCGCTGAAATCAGGTAACAAAGACAGCGAAATGGAAAATTTGAATAAAATGAATTCCTTTTTTAATCATTTATGTAAATCATCAAACTATGTTTAACTTAAAACTTTCAAATTATGTTAGATTTAAACTTTTATAGATTCATAGGGGTGATACAGACACCTTTTAACACGAGGCACCTAAAACAATTTTTTGAACGTCACTTTTCTGGCCACCCTGTATAGAGTAATGATGCGTTGTATAACGTAGGCTTTAGTTGGAATAGCATTGGTTCCAGTAATTGCACGGACTGTTTCCGAACAACCAACAGAACCACGTCAATATTCTTGTAATGGCGGACGAAATAGGAAGGCACCGTCCCCGACAAGGTCTTAACTCGCACCAAAGAGACTACGTGTCTACTACGTTTAAACTACGTGTACTATCTAACATGATAAAAATGTTTTATTACAGTTCATAATCATTTTAATTTTGATTGTTTTCTGTTTAGACTAGAAGTGTGTTCACAAGCCTTGCGGGATACCTGATGATAAACGAAAAGTTTCTCCTACGTTTCCACCTATTGAATCACCAACACAGAGGCAAAGACTTCATTGAGGTACGATATTGATAAAAAATTCATATTTGGAATTTCCACTGATGAAAATATATAGTGCGCTCGTAGCTCGGTAAGAACGAACTTTAGAAAATCATCCATGTTTATTATCTCGTCAAAGCGAGAAGATTTTCAAAGATTATTTTTATATCATCGAAGTGTTCTTATGAAATGTCAAAGCAAGGACTTTAATAACTTACTATTATAACGTACTAACAAGTGATCATTAACGTCAATCTGAATGCCTTATATCACTGCAGGTTACAGGCCTGTCCAAAAGATCAGTATCATGCCACTCGGTATTCCGGCAACCTTGTTGCAAACAATTGATAGTCAAACCATGGAATTAATATGAATGGAAGGGTCACTATTGCTCGAAATGCACTCCGAAAGAGAGGTTGATTAGCTGGGCGTGGTTTGTTTATATAATTTACCATTTTATAAACCAGGTTCATATAATCCAAAAAAAATTACTTTATGGATGAAACTTTCAGTTTCAGTAAGCAATGTTATTAGATCTTCGTCGACATTATGGATTCAGGAATTATCTAGTCAAATATACTTATACAAACTTTAAGTTTTTATGTGTGATGATAGATAGACCATTAGCTACAGACTCCGGATTTTCTTCCAATAAAGTCCGATGCCATTGCAGCATAGCACTGATAAACCCGTGGGTTCTAGTACTAATAACAAAATAGGCTTGGTTGCCTTGTTTATTGTAAACGACACAAATAGTAGTGTCTCTGCGAAATCATCATCTTAGACTGAAAGTCATACAGAAAATCTTCAACAAAATAATGCTCTTTTCCTATTTTGTAGTAACACACGTGTAAAAACCGCAATATACTTTATATTATATATACTATTGACTTTTCATCATTGGGTTATTTCTCCAAAAAAGAGTTAATATAAAAGAAGGTATTAGAAAAATGCAGTTATTGTAAATATCATTTTATAATCGTTATCAAAATTTTACACAAGCACTATAACATGTTATTAAAACAAAATACATATTTTGCCATAGATTAAACATACTTAACCCTTAAAAGCTATAATGAATTACATAACCCACTAAGACTATAATGAGTGTGAAAACACCTTAGTTATTAAAAATGATGAAATTATTAATGAATTGTAAACAACAATTCATGAATGAGTAAACAATCTTAGTAAACAAGATTGTGAACAACCTACTTTTTAACAGTTAATTTAAACCTTTGTTTATAAATACATTTAGTTATTTGTATACATTTCTGTAAAAATAAAAATAAAAATTTTTGAAAATATGACTTAAACAGCTGACTACATAAGAGAGAACCATAATATTTTCTTTTTTATAAAAAAATTAAATCCAAATACAAATCAAATGTTTTTATTTCTGTTTAGTACAATAACATTGCCCTTAATCTGGCTTACTTTACTAAAATATATATTTAAAACAAATATAGAACTTTTTCCTCACAAGTAAGAAAATCTAATATAATCTTGCGATGTTCCGTGCATATGTATTTGGTACACTTCAAGCACATTATTGAAAACTTTTTATCTTGTTTTGGCTTGCAAAGACCACATCTGCCTTGTTTCGATCTGCTCGGTGTCGCATCATCTAAAATAAAATGTACATATAAAAACTCTATTATGCTTGCTAAATTCAATAAAAAAGCGTAAAAAGGTAAAAACTTACGGTTTTAATAAATAGCGCACTATTACTATTATGGATGTCGATACACCCGGGAGGCAAGCGTGAGGCAAAAACTGCGCGTGCGACCGATAGCTCCCCCCGAGCGTTCAAGAGCTACCGACAACTTAGGAGAATACAAGAAAGCGCAAAGCGCTGTGACAAAAATTCAAAAGTGTAGCGGCTAAAAACCAAATGGACCTGGGTGTTTTACACCCATTTACCCTTTAAGGGTTAAACATATTTACAAGAATTTTTACAAAAATACACAAGGAAAAAAGACAAGGAGAAGAAATAATACTTAAATAGAGTACAAACAACGCCCTAATTACTTTGCATACGAGGTAAAGTGGCCAAAAGGCTGGCAGAATAGCCACTTTGGATCGCTTACGATAAACGTTGTTCAAAATAAAATCCAGACAAAAAAAATTTAATGCCTTTAAATTAATAATTTTAGCTTTTATTTTTGATTCCGAACATTGATAAGCATTTAGCAAGCATCAACTAAAGTTTAAAACAAACGTTTCTTTATTACTTCTAACATTTTCAAAATCTTTCGAGCGAACCGTGGAATATCTGTAGTATAATATAATAGAGTTTTATAATTTATCATATTCATAGACTAGATATATTTAAATTTCATAAATATTTCTTAAAGGTTTGGCACATGCTAAACCCACCGATATGTATAAACTACAGGTAGTCCAGAATCTCTTCTGCCGCCGGGCCACGGATGCTGCGTGGTACGTGCGAAACGCAGACCTGCACAGAGATCTCGAACTACCTACTATACAACAACACCTTAGGACGCTCTCCACCGCTTTTTTTAAGCGATCTTTAGAGCACCCTAATCCCCTTATACGCGAGTCAGTAGCTTATACTGCTGCCGTCGAGGTACAAAGTCCGTAGACCGAGAAATGCACTCTCGGATCCCCCCGATCAACTTTCGGCTAATCTGGACCAGCTTAAGGCTGCCCAGGCCGTATAATCATCAATATAAATGTCATTTGCACCTTAAGTGATTAGAATTCTCAGCGGGTGACCCTCTAGCGGGTCCCTGCTTGCGCACCCACTTCCCTACCCGGGTGTCGCTCCGATGAAGACTGACAGCATTCCCATGCTACAGCCGTTAAGGTGGTTTTTAGTGGGTAGGTGCCACTTTGGCGAGTCCCACATCACCCTGCAGACGGCTGCGGTGGTATTCATGACGACTCTTCCACCTCCCTCCCGAGAGGGTGCTTCGGCAGCAATAAAAGAAAAAAAGGTTTGTAGGTAGCCTCTCGTGTTCGTGCTGCTGAAACCTGCCCACAGTATTGAATACGACGCATGAACGGAACATGGAAGCTGTAATACTTTACCGCCTGAGCACTAAACGGAAGGCAGAAGGCAACATGAAGATATGCACATTTTTAAAACCAACTTTTTAAATAACGCAGTGAAGGCCCCGAAACTCTACAGAAATTTTCTTCTCTCATAGGTACTCGTACACCTGACAAAACTCAAGGATCTTATGCCGCAATCATTTATAGTTGATAAAATTCATTTAATATAAAAAAACCTTTTTACTCAGAATACATTTGCGAACCTACCTAGAGTCAAACTTACGTGCCAGGAAATAATACAACTCTGCACACAGATCGCTGTATTATTTAGAAGGTGTGGAGCACTAGCGTTCTTGATTTGCTCTTTATAAAAAAATGACATTACTTTCCATTTTTTTACAAGCTGTTTTTGAGGGTTCTGGCAGCTACAGCAATATAGAGTTAAAAAGAGAAGACAGAAACTTTGTGCTTGACTTATGAAGACTACGAGAAAGTCTTCGACCCCGTGGGCTGTCCTGAATCCAGGAGGTACCAGACTGATCATAACGTCAAATCATTTCTTTATCTGTATGAGGCCACTATGAAGATTTACACGACGAGATGAACATCTTGGAAGCTGTTGTTCCTAAATACGCTGTACACCAAATACGCACCTCTGGTTCACTCATGGCATAATTGAATAGAGCAGTCTCTGTAGGTAAATTGCTGAGTAGCCTGAATGATTTTCTTTCACGGCTTGGCCAGGCAAACATTTGCCAAGAAAAGAATCATGTCAAAAGAATAAATTACCCACCATCTATCTAAGCCAAATAATAAAAATTCAGAGTTGCAGTGTTGCATTCGGAACGCTAACAAAAGCTTCAGATATCATAGTGCCTTAAAAATAACTGCAATGATTTATAGCGCTGAAACGCGAACTTTAGTCAGCTAGCTGTATTGGGAATATTTTTGGCGGATAGAATTCGTAATAAAGTGATCTGGCAAAGAACCAAAGTGATTAATGTAGTTTGGTGACTTAGTATGCTAAGTGACAATAGGCTGGTCATGTATGTACGCAGTAAATGTAATTGCCAATGGAGTAGATAGGTACTAACATGGAGATGGTATTTAGGTAAACGTAACATCCCCCCCTGGAACAGATGGATGGAAGATCTCAAAAGACTGGCTGGTAGTGTTGTATGTGGGTCCTTGAAGGTCTAGATAGGAAGCTTACTCTGAAAAGACATCTGTGCCAAGTAATAAATAATGAAAATAGATGTGGATGTTAATTAAGGATTTGTATTTAAACAATAAGATCGATAGATTATATATTTTTTTGTGTAATTATTAGGTAGTTAAAGTTGGAGGAAACAAAGTAAAACTGATAATTTCCGTACCTTAACTATACCGAAAACTCCAATTCACCTCAGCACATTTTTCATTTGTATATTTTCTTTTATTTTTACAATTCATGGATGGTATTAACTTATTCTGTTATGTTTTGTTCCTAGATGGCGCGACGCGCAGACCGCTGGTCAACGCTGCTGGCATGGTTCATGCTGGGCACGATGGTAGTTGGTCTCGTGTTATACAACTTGTCACCACTTTACCTTAATTACCGCGCTGGTATGCTGTCACGGAGCGCACGTCAAGGCGATAACGTGGAATGTCATTTTTCCATATATTACTTATTTCCGGGTTTTGATCCCAACGACCATTTTATCCTTGCGACTATAGTCAACTTCACCTTTTCTTGGACTTGCGCTAATTCTGTATGTGGTATAGATCTGCTCCTATACTTTATGGTGTTCCAGATAGTGGCACGCCTTAAACTATTAGATTCCAGTCTGCGCATGATGTCGCAGTCAGATATTAAAGACACTTCTTGCACCGGACACATGTTTACAGAAGAAGAAAATCGTTCCATACGGATGCAGCTGAAGCAATGCATAGATGATCACAGAGAAATCGTGCAGTGAGTATATATACCTTTTACATATTCCATGTAGTAAATCTAAAATGTTGAGGATTATTTAATAACGATTAAGCATATGAAAATGCTATCCATAATTACTTACAGCAATCCATACTTTCATTTTGTGAGCAGCGTTAAAGCAAAGGATTGTTGAAAAACAAAAATTTGTTTTGAAGAAGTTTTGATAATTCCCAGAGTAACAGTAAATTCAAGTGTCTTAAGCATGTTATTGTGGTCCAAAGCTTACGTCGAGAAACATAATAATATGTACCATCACTCAATATGTTCTTGATGATCTTTCCTACCACAGACAGTTTGATTATGTATTTGTTTAGTATTTGAGTAGCAAGGCACACAGTTTTTCGATTTAATAAATCTACCAGCCAAGCACTAGATGGAAGAGTCTGTACCATCATATTATCAGTATTTAATTTGTTCTTGACCGATTTGCTGTATTAATAACCGTTAGCTTTAGTTCGATTTGCCTTTATTTTTTTTTCTTGAATTTATATAACATAATAACGTTTTGGATGGTATGAATCTAATAACTCCTTAAAGGTCTGTACCATAATTGAGCTTTATGCAAATTAAAATGCATATTTCGACCATACTACCAGTGGTTGTGACAACATATTAGTTACATATTGTCACAACCACTCAATTCATTTTAATTAAAAGGTTATCCTTCAGCTTATACCAAAATAATTATAACCATAATACTTATTACTTTTGAAGTTACTCAGTATAAAAAGATATACGATAAAATATAAGACTTTTCTCTGAATCCATATCTGAACTGAATCATATAAATGTTTGAGAATTACTTCAATTCTTTTGGTATTTTTATAATGGGGAGTGAAGAATGTTCTTTTCAGATATTTTTGCGCATGTAACATTCAAACTTGGAAATGGATATAAGTTATACATAAGTATAACTTATATCCATTCCAGAGGAGCGCGGTACGCGTTTGAGGAGCGCGGTACGCGTTAACGATGTCGGACGTGCATTAAGTTGTCTGTTATTTTTAATTCATTCTCGAGTGTAATAGTCAAGTCTCGATTCCTTACAATATATCAACGTGTTCCTTACTTTTTCTTCTTTAAATTGATATATAATATTCAGATTTTAGTGCAGTGTACTGTGTTGTATGTGCATAAACAATTAAGGAAGTTCGTTTAAAAATATAAACAACTGACCTGTGAATGCGTCAACGGCTCTGAACTAACGGTTGTTTGGTCATTAACCTTTGCTGTGATTAAGAAGTTCTATTTTGTCACTCAGCTGTGCGGGCATTGTGGTGTAGTGGTTAAGCCGCAGAGCTCCAGTCGTATGTTACTGCGTTCGATTCTGGCATTGACAATTAAAAATTTGTTTTTCTTTTTAATTTTTTACTTCTTTTTCTTTAATATTATCATTTTACTTGGACCTACATAAGTTTTAATAAGAAAATAAATAAATTAGAAAATACATTTTACGTGTACCTAAAATGATGTCTAATAATGAAAACTGTTCGGGGTGCCGTCAATCAATAAAAAATAGACGTTATCTGTGCTGCTGTATTTGTCGTAATAACTTTGACTTAGCTTGTGCCAATGTATCCGAGGAACGCTTTCGCAATACACTTACAGGAGAGCAAAAAGATCTTTGGAAGTGCATGAGTTGTATTGGTAGAATACCCAGAACAGATGACACTCCAGTGAGATCTGCAAGTGATGGGGTCACTTTTCGTCGAGCGAAGGAAATAGCGGTCAGTCCGCCCGACCAGATGGATGTTTCCCTGTTTGACACCACAATTAATAAAACTGCTCATGACGCCACAGAAGACGTTCTATGTTCAAGTAGTCTACTGACAGAAATACGTCTGTTTAGAGAGGAATTAGTAGCTACTAGACATATACTATCTTCTCTAAATGAAACCATTTGTAAGCTTGTGTCAAGGATGGATACTTGTGAAAGTCGAGTGGATAAGATCGAAGAGCGAATGTTGACTCTAGAACGACGCTCTGAGGCTACGCCTGTAGCGGTTGAATCGTCACTGGTCTCCTCGGTGGAACAACTAAAAGCGGAACTTAACGAACGAGATCAAGAGCTACTGCAAAATGATATTGAGATATCATGCGTTACTGAGCGGAAGGGTGAAAGTTTACCACACATTATCATCACCCTTGCGAATAAAATTGGGGTGACCCTTAGCGAGCAGGAAATCGTGAGCTCTACACGGGTGGGACGGCCTCCTGAGGAAGCAGATGTTACGGGTACAACGATGGCACGACCACGGCTCATTGTAGTGCGGCTGGCCCGGCGTGCGGTGCGCGACCAGCTGCTGCAGGCAGCGCGAGTGCGGCGCGGGGCCACTACCGAGGGCACGGGGCTCCCCGGACTGCCGCGCCGGTTCTACATCAACGAGCGGCTCACCCGGACCAACAGAGCTATATTCCGTCTAGCTCGGGAGGCAGGGGCGCGCCTGCACTGGCGTTATGTGTGGACGCGTGACGGCCGTGTGTTCGCGCGGCAGCACCAGGGCGCTGAAGCACCGCGCCATCGTCTGCGCACTGAAGCTGACATCAAGCGTGTTTTTGGACATGAAACGGTTAGAGAAAACAAATAACAATAAATTGCTCTCGAAACGAAAAAGTAATTTCTTAATGCTTTTAAAATTACTTTTAAGTGTGTTTGCAAAATTTTGTGTAATTTTTATTACTTTTAAATGTCAAAACTTTTTATTTAAATTATCCAATTTTAGTTGCTTTCTCAGTTTAGCCCGCCTTGTAGACATTCGGTTACAAAACATTATATTCAAGTTGTTATATGTTGTACCTTTTTCAATTTATTATTATTTACATAGAGAATATTCTTATCATATACACAAAATTTACGTTTCTGTTTGCATTCATAAAGTTGGTTTTAATTCCTTTTTAAACAAATTGAGAATCCCTAAAAAAGTAAATTTGATCTTAATCTTAAGCTTTTATTGTCTAGATTATATAACTGTGTATTTGGTTATTCATGATCTTTTAAATATCTTCTATAATGAATCATTACCTTGTAAATTTCAATTTATTCTATTCATACGTAATATTTTATGGTTGGAATATCGAGACTATTTAATAAAGAAAAATTATCTATCCAAGTTTAGCAATTCAAAGGTTGACACTGTATGTACAAATTCATACAAGCACTTAAACACTAATCTATGCTGCAATGGTGGGTTTTCGAAGTGCAATTATTTAACAACAACTGGTGATACTTGTCTAAAATATTTTTATTTAAATACATTATGTTACCGTTTCAGTAGTATGGTATATAAAATAATGTTTAAACTTAAAAGTGAAATTTGTGTAGTTTTTGAAATGTTTTTATTTATCTTTTTAAAACTAGATCTAAATAGCTTAAAATACTTAAGACATAATGATTGTCAAAATTCTCCAAATATCTGCAGTAGCAATGATTACTTTGTATTGTCTCATGTTTTATATTTTAACTATAAACATACTTTTCCTGTGTATACACTCAGTATAATTTGTGTAATATTGGTTAACATTGTTTTGTGTAAACTAAAACGTTCAATGATAAAGTTAAATGCGTTTCTAACTGGGAACTTGTTCAGATTTCTGTTTTTAAACTTTGGGTGTGTGTGCTGTGTCAGAGCAATACAATCAAAATATAAGCGCAAATTGTATAGCTTTAATATATATTATTACATATTTTATTTATTTTCTTCTTATTTTATTTGGAAGTTTATTTTATATTTTTCTGACATCATACCGGCTTGCATGAAATACATATTTTTAATTTATGGTAACTTTTTGGATCCGATAGGTTTTGATGATACTTACTCAAAATCATAATTAATGGCTCCTAAAACTAAATTCCTTAGACTAGGACTATATAATGCGGGCTCTCTTAATACGGGCCATGATGACTTCCTTGTGGCAATGGACAGATTTGCTGCTGACATTGTCGCTATTAATGAGACTTGGTTAAGTGCCGGGCAAGAAGCGTGTGCTCCCGCGCCACCAGGCTATCGCCTGCGCTGCGCGCCGCGACCCTTGCATATGCGCCGTGGTCGAGGTGGAGGTGTGGCCTTTTATGTCAGACAGAATGTACATGTTCGTTACCTGAAAAATCCCAACCCCACAATAGAACAAATGTGGCTATCAACTAAAACTAACGGGTTTTCAATAGTGGTCGGTACAGCTTACAGACCACAATGGCTAAATATAGACACATTCATAGACACTTTAACTGACTCCATATCAAAATTCTCACACTATGACTATATTATCCTAATGGGAGACCTTAACGTTAATATGTTGCAAATTAGTGAGAGCAAGTCACTTAAGCTGCAGCAATTTTTACGTTGTATGGACCTAAAACAAATTGTGACTGAACCCACCCACTTTACGTCTGAGTCGGAAACATTAATCGACGTGGTGTGCACTAATGGTCCAGTTCGAGAAGTGACAGTGAATAACATAAGCGGAGTTTATGGTCATGCAATGGTCAATGTCACAATGGCATTAAAAAAGACTAAAGTACCCGATCAGTTCGTCAGGTATAGGGCTTTTCGGGACATAGATATAGAAAATTTCAACAATGATCTCACTGGCATGGACTGGGAGGCTGTGACTCGGGAACCTACCGTGAGCGAAATGGTAGCCAGGTTTAGTACGATGATCTTAGACCTCTATAAAAAACATGCTCCAATTAAGACTATTCGTATCAAGAAACAAGGTTCCTTACCTTGGATTACGGATACGATAAGATGTATGATGGACATGCGAGATCAAGCGCGGGAAAAGAAAAAGCAGTGCAAGTCGGACTCCAATGACAAATACTACAGGGACTGTAAGAAGCTGGTTCAAACCAGCATTTATTCTGAAAAACGTGCTTATTTTAATTATTTCATAAACTCAAACCTAAAGAATAGTTGCAAATTTTGGAAAAACTTAAAAAGTAAGATTTTGATTGACCCTAGTAAAAATGATTTACTGCCCGAGTGCTTTAATGACCCCGATAAGATCAATGATCACTTTTTGAATCTACCTGACAAAAACGCAGTGGCGTCTGCTGCAGAGCAAAATAAATTTGACACATGTTCTTTTGGAGCTACAAATCTTACCTTGGAACCAATAACAGATGTACAGGTTCTTAATTACATTAAATCTATAAAATCAAATGTTATAGGTAGCGACCAAATCAGTAAGGATATGATTATGCTAACACTTCCGAGAACTTTACCAATTATTACAGTAATTGTGAATGAGTCCCTTCGAACCTCTTTGGTCCCCCATCAATGGAAAGAGGCACTTGTTACGCCTTTGCCTAAAATAAACAATCCCAGTGAGTTAAAGGACTTGAGACCAGTGAGTGTTTTGCCATTTATGTCAAAAATTTTGGAAAAAGCCGTGTATTATCAACTTTTGAATCACGCAGAGAAAAACAACATTTTACCTTCTCTTCAATCGGGTTTCCGAAAGGGCCGGGGAACAGTAACTGCTCTACTAGATGTCGTGGATGAAGTACTAGCTGAGCAGGATATTGGTCATGGTAGTATCCTCGCTCTATTGGATTTCTCCCGAGCGTTTGATAGTATCGACATTTCTCTGCTTCTGTCGAAATTATCGTTCTATGGGCTTGACAAGAAAGCAGTACAGTGGTTTTGTAGTTACTTTACAGACCGACAACAGTCTGTCAAACTCAAAAAGTCTGATGGATCCTCTCGCATTTCACACCCCAAATTGGTTCAGCGTGGTGTCCCTCAGGGATCCATCCTAGGTCCTCTTTTATTTATAGTCTATAGTGCAGATTTGGCAAAGGAAATAAAACACTGTAAATTTCATATTTATGCCGATGACGTCCAACTTTATGTTTCTGAAGCTCCAGACCGAATGTTGTATTCAATAGAAACTCTAAATAAAGATCTAAGCGGGATCGCGGACTGGTCAGAAAGGAACGCGCTTGTACTCAACCCTTCTAAGTCCAAATTCATTATTCTCGGTTCCAAATCCCAGGTTAACAAAATAAAAAACTTGTCCCCCGTAGTCAGTATTCGCGGTCAAAGTGTAGTTCAAGTTGATGAGACCAAGAGTTTGGGCGTTTTATTGGATAACCAATTACGTTTTGAGAGTCACGTAGAAAGTTTGGTTCGGAATTGCTTCTTTAGGCTTAAAGTTTTGTACAAAATTCGCAACCTACTGAGTGAGAAAGTGAGAATTACAGTATGTGAATCTCTAGTGTTATCTCGACTTAACTATGCAGATCTTGTGTATGGGCCTCGACTTTTGTATAAAACCAGTCGTTTGATACAGCGGGTGCAAAATGCTTGCTGCCGATTTATATTTGATATTCCTTCCCGAACACATATCACACCATTTTTAAATAACGCCTCTATACTAAATATGGAGTTACGCAGACAGTTGCATCTGGCATCTTTAATGTTTGACATAATTAAGTTTAAAAACCCTGACTATTTATTTTGCAAGTTGAAGTTTCCCAAAAGCAAACCGTTTTGCGAGCCTAGATCTACACGACCCCCACTTAGCACGCAGCACCACAGAACCGCGGCATTTACTGGTTGTTTTCGCTACAGCGCAACAAAGTGTTGGAATAATATTCCTCCGCCTATTAGGATATCCAAGTCCAAATCAATATTTAAGCAAAAATTAAAATCTTACCTTCTTAAAATACAGAGACGGGAAATTCCTAAAAGATTCACGAAGTAGCTAAAACTACCCGGTTTTTTGGTTAATAAAACTTTACAGTTTATTTTAAAAATGTTATTTCTTGTTATTTTATTTCTTGGATATGGTTTTTTATGTAGGTTGGGATTAACATAGTACACTATATATAACAAATATTTTATTTGACTGAATATTTATTTATTTAATTAATAAAACATATTATTATTTCAATATATCTATTATTTTCTTAGGTATTTAACTAACATTATGTACATTTCTTATAATCAGATTGGGTTTACATTATTTTTTTTTTTTTTATTTTTTCCATTTGAATCCGTGTCTGCACTTCCTCGAGGTTGTAGCTGAAAATCAGCGCTTTGCTCTATGAGCTGATGCCGCTGAGCTATGGCCTTTTGCTCTGCTGCAGCACACATGCATTATAATCTTGTTGTTTTCTCATTTAGTATTTATTCAATTTTGTTCTTTTTTTTATGTATGCGTCTTTTTTGTGATTTTAATCTATATATTTCTTTTTTGTAATGTTTGTGTGTCTGAAGTAACAATAAAGCTTTTTATCTATCTATCTATCTATCTATCTTGTTTCACTAATTAGGCAAAAATTACTCGTGTAACAGTTAATTATTTCGTTATGACAGGTTTTTTTTCTGCAATTCTTACAACAGGTGATTTATTTGTATAAATAATCCGCCGGGCTAAAACAGGTAGGAAACCTGCAGCATTTTTTTGATTTAAAAAAGGAATCAATTGTCATTATCTTGCCAGCCTGAAAGAATACATTACCAGGCCACTCAGAAAGTTTAGCTTTAAAAAGTTTTGATCTATGGATTTTGATCACTGGCAAGATACAATTTATTTTAAAATTTTGATTATTTAAAAGTAAAAATAGATATGCTTCATACTTAAATTTCTCTCAAAATGAATAAAAGCTGATGAATCGTTTAATCGACTTCAATTAGCATTTTTGAACAAGCTTTTGACATTTTTACCGCTGGTATAACGAGTTTAAGTGTGGTCACTTTAAATTTGAAGTATGAAGAAAGAAGAAAGAAATGGTTTTCCTTTGATTGCTATTACGGAAGAAAACGTGCTACATGTGAAAAATTTGTTTCATAAAAACCGATGAATCACATACTAGAAGATTCAGCACAATTAACACATAGTTTACACAACCACCTTTGCGTAAGAACGATTGTTTCGTGCTGGGCACCCTACAACCCCACCTTTGCTTAGAAGCCCGCGCGCGTGGAATGGTGCCATGATTAAATTGATAAATTCAAATCAGGTCCTCCCTGCCATTTCTACGATACACAGCAGGTGAATCAACTTGGATTTATCAATATAATCCAGAAACAAAGCGCTTGTAAACAGTACGGCCAAGTGAAACGATCGAAAAGCGCTGGAAAAATTTTTACTGCTCGTTTTTCTGCTAAACGGAGTATTTAGTATCATTCCCATAAGAAACAAAGGTAGCATCAATGCTGAATGGTAAGCTGCCAAATGCTTGCCAGAAGTTTTTTCTGCTATGAGCAACAAGCGGCCGAACACGGGACTTCGAGGCCTTTTGCTCCACCACGAGAACGCGCACGCACTCCGCGATCAAGACGAGGGACTTCCTCAAGACCACACCAATAAAACTTTTGGTAAATCTGCCTTACATCCCTGATTCGGCACTGTGTGACTCAAAGGTACACAGTTCTGTTCTAATCGCCATGAGATGCGCTCACTGCGTTCGAGAAGGCCGTTGAGGACTGTGCAGACTGGAAAATGTGTTTGAAAATTGGTTCGGAAGCATGATATTTTGTATAGACGCTGGGGGACAGTAATTGAAACGATGTTAGTAAAAAAATTGAGCGTATAATTTTTTTTTCATTTCGTTGTTTGTAAAATATTCGTAGTTTTGGCAATTTCAAATTCTTTCTAAAAATAACAGTTTACTCAGTTTATTTATTATTATTACCTATTTACAGTCCTCAAGAGTGGTTTCGATGTTGACAATCCTTTTTTACATATGGTACTTTTGCCCAGTGAATAAAACTTTATGTGAGGTTATGAGCCTACAATGAGCTATACTGTTTACAAGTTTTACAAATTTTTTTAGCCTTGCAATGGTTACCGCATGTGGAAAATAGAAAGACCTTTACAACGCCTGGTCGGTGGCGACTACCGACACGAGCCGCGCTCGCAATACTTTTATGCATACATTTGTATTACAATTGTTAAAGAAAAGAAATAATATTACAAAATTATCCGCCCTAAGCAATTCAAAGAACCAATTATGGTCTAAAGAAAACTGAAAAAAATTATGTTATAATATATCAATTCTGATAATTTTAAAATGTTTTTAATCGATATGTTTACGGGTTATTTGGTCAACTGAGTTCAGTCACTGAGAGTTTGTAAAACTGTTTTTCACAGGTTTGCAACGGACATGTCCACATTTTTTGGACCGATTCTCGCACAAAACTATTTGTTTCATCTTACGTGTTGCTGTATTCTTCTCTTGGAGTGTTCTACATCTGTAAGTAGCGAGGTCTTTGAAGTAAGATATTTTATTTATATTGCATTAGTAAAACAAGATAAATAGTAGACAAACACATAACGGTAAACAGGACAAATATTGAAGTAACTAAAAGTAAGCTTAAAAGCAACTAAATCTTTTTAAATCTTAGCTATTTATTTATAAAATGAACGAATTCTAAGATAAGGCTTAACTTTTTGGGAGAATTAAATCGAAAGAGGCGGAATATTTATAGCCTATAGACGTTGCATTTATAGTTTAAACAGCGAAGTATTGTAGTAACCTTACTTAAAAACGGTAAACATTTTAATTTTTGCATTCATTTATACTATATTTGTAAAGGAAAAGATATGTTAATGAATGTTCGTAGTCCTACTGGCCGCGCTAAGCAAAGATTCGAAATATTCTTAACAAAATGTACTTACCAGATTAGAGTATGCATTTTCAATTTCACAGAACGTGTAACAAAATTGCATTTCATGGTTTTGGAGGACTTTCATGGAGGGATATTTATCTGTATTAGCTAGCATGCAGAACGGTGCTTCAAATTGTACAAGTATTTATTTCAATTAAGTACATCTCTGCAAGAAAAGAGAAAGAAATTAGAAAATACTAAAAATAATTTAATATCATTATAAATGTGAGCGTTTGCGTTTGTATGAGTAAGAGTGACTTTGTGTAGGTATGTGTGCATGTCTGATTTTAACAAGACATTTTTTTATCGATTTTCACTCCTAGGTACTAAGGGTAAGTTGCCAATAGTATGGATTTCTTTTTAAATTCGGTTAATTTAATAAAAATATAATCAATTGTATCTAATAAGCTTTAAATAGCGTGGGCCGACTGTGACTTGAACAAACGCATTGTTGCCTAAGAGATAATTATGCCTTTGTTAACTTTGAAGATTTTCAGGTCATTTCCGGTTATATTCTAAAGAAAATACAAATTATTCCTTTTCTTTTTAGGAGCTAACCACATTGATACGGTTTGGGCCCCTGACAACTATTATGTTCTTTCAGCTAATATTGATATCAATTGTGTTTGAGGTCGTCGATACGGAGGTTAGTGTTATGAATTCCTTTTATTATAGTTTTTGTATACAAGGTGTCCCAAAATTAAATGTCAAGCCGACACGAAAATTCATCCTAGTAAACTTCAAGTTTTATTATTTTTTTGCCCATATTTTTGTTTGGGATCAACCTACCAGTACCGGGAGTGTTGTACCATTTTGGAATTCTGCTTAATAGCGCCAACTTTTGTTGTACTTGCCAAGGTACTATGTTAATTTTTTTTGAGGAAGCTCTGTCAAAGTCGATATATTTGAAAATGTTGAATTCATAGTTCGACAAAAAATATTATTTCTAAGAAAATTTGGGAATTGTGTTATTTTTTTTATTGTGATTAAAGATATGTTATGGGTTACAATGACACGTTTTAAATGCACAAAAAAAATCAACGATAACCACAATAACCAAAAAATGTTTAAAAAGTGGAGAACTTCTGAGTTTTTTTGTTTAATGCCTGATGGTTTGATGGTTACCATCTATCATATCGTCCCGTTTCGGTTTGACGTTGAATTTCGGAACACCCTGTATTTATTTGTAATTTTTATTGTTTTACGAGGTTGGTTCTGCCATTTTGTTTGACGTTTTTATTTAGTAGCTCTGCAATAGTTTGTATTTTTGCTCCAGTTTATTTGACCTAATGCCGTCTAAAATAATTTTAAGTTCCCTCATATTTTATTTAGCAGCATCAGAGTTACATCTATTAGCTCCCCAGTTCATTAAGTTTGACGAATAAGTTTTGCCCACGCAAATATAACATGAATGTATCATCGACATCTTCGTTTGTCTTTAGAGTGAAAAGCTATCCGAGAGCGTCTATGGCACCCCCTGGGAGCTGATGGACCGCAGTAACCGCATGACTGTGTGTATATTACTGCGTCGAGTTCAAACCACCATCCAAGTGACAGCTCTCGGTCTCACTCCTGTCGGCGTAAAAACCATGGCTGGGGTGAGGATTACCATGTCTTATTTTCTACTTTTAATAAAATTTGAATTTCAATACTTCGTTATAATTGAATACTATACCAAAACTTTAGTACAACCCAGAAAAGTACTCCACATATTTATTAATAAAGTGATTTATCATAATTATACAGGGTGGCCAGAAAAGTGATGTCCAAAAATTTTTTTAGGTTCCTCTTGTTGAGAGGTATCTGTGTCACCCCTATGTATGTTATACGATTTTTCATAGTTTTCGAGTAACGATTTTTTTAATGAACTTTCGCAAAATTGCGACCGAATCAGTTTCCAAAATTTCTAAAAAAAGTAGAAGGTCTTCGAATTTATATTTATGCTCCTAAATCTCTTTGAAATATGTGTTTAGGCATAAAATAAACAGCCTCATAACTTTAATGAAAGTTACTAAAAAAAATACCTAAATTTGAGAATTTATGTTAAGTGAGTTATCATTAAAGGTTTCAACTTAAAATTTAAAATCTAAACTGGTAGTTTCTTCATGTTTAAGTAGCTTCAAAGAATGCGTTAGACTTCTAGCTTTCATAATAATAATAATAATGTAGTACTTCATAGGCTTTTAATCGCTGAAATCAGCCATCAAAACCGATTTAATTAGTGGAATGTTATATTCTTATTTCATAATTTAAACCCTTTTTTGATATGCTACCGACGTAACGTTTCCGATCTAAGTAGTTTGGATGTAGTTTTTAAATTCAATACGAGTAATACTCGTATGGTTGGTACTACATATAAGGAATTAAAGTTTTATAAAAATAGTAAGACATAGTTCTATTTTATTTCCAGATACTGAAGGCAACCTTTTCATACTACACCTTTCTGCGCTCAGTCTGATCCCTAGCGGAATAAATCAATCATATTAAATAAATTAAAGAAAAATAAATGGTTTTGTGTTTTATTTACTAAGGTAGTTAAGTTTGTGTTATGACTACAACATACATTTGATAAAAACAAGAAATGAATATTCAGTTCATTTCAACGAGTATATCGCAATCTTAACGAATCAGTAACCCGGAAGTTGAAAGCTTTATAAAAATTTGCACATTTTATTAAGAGTAACGATCGGTCCAGAAGGTCCTTTTATATTTTTTCGCACCCACCTCCCTATCCGGGTGTAGCTCCGATGAAGACTGACAGCATTCCCATGCTACAGCCGCTAAGGTGGTTTTAGTGGGTAGGTGCCACTCTGATGAGTCCCACATCACCCCGCAGACGGCTGCGGTGGTATTCATGATAAATCTTCCACCTCCCTCCCGTGAGGGTGTTGCTTAGGCAGCATAAAAAAAGAAGGCTTTTTAACCACCATAACAACGACGTTTACGAACTATATTTCGAATTTCGAAGAATTTCGTGGGAATTCGTAGAAATAAAGGGAAAAAACTGTAGCTTAGTTGGAATAAAAAACAAATTGGTTTTATCACCTTGTATCTTTTGCATATACATATTGTAAAAACGCCAACTCAGCACGTAAGAGATATTCACAAAAATCGACATGCTATACATTTTGGGTACGTGTTTAAATCAAAAATATTTCGTCAGCTCTACAGTCAAACTCAATAAGTATAAAAAAATTACTAATAAATATTAGGTCCTTACATATGAAATTGGCGTTTTGTCGTACTGGTCACTTTGATCTGATTTATCTCCTCTTTGGTTAAGAATTCCAATTTCAAAATTATACAACTATTTACTTACGCATTTGTGTTTTGAAAACCGTAATTTATTTGTTTTTCCTCTTTTGGTATTTTCTTTGCGTCACTTAGTTTACAAAATGGAAAACTTGAAATATCGCCTTATTTACGAGTACGAGTTCCACCGTAGCACTAGTGCTGCAGAAACGGCTTGAAGTATTAATGCTATGTATGGCGGCGGTGTCGCAAAAGAAAAAGCGTTCATTCTCGAAATTTCGACCAGCAGAATAAGTCTTGTGGACGGCCGGAGACCAAAGTTGATAATGAAGAATTGAAGGCTATTGTGGAAGCGGATCCATTGCAAACCACGTCCGAGTTAGTTTGTATTGTTTTAATCCACTTGAAGCAAGTTGGGAAGGTGAAAAAGCTTGAGAGGTGGGCACCTCATGAATTGAGTACAGCAAACCGATAAACGCGCGTCGACTGCTGCGTTACATTATTTAACCGGCACAATAATGAAAAGATTTTAGCAGAGTCTCGGTCTGCGTGCGTTCTCGAGCGCACGTCGATCGCAGACGCCTTCCCGCTCTTTTAGCCCCCGCGCTAATTGAGCACCCAAATTTCACTGGTTGTTGTCGTAATATATAATTTCATAGTTGTATACCGTAATAAGTTTCTAACGCCGTTTTCACGGCGGACAGTGGGCTGTTAACCGTACTTCGTGGAACGTGAGCTTCGTCGACGGAATTTCGTCGTTCCAGGTGCCTCGAGTCTTCGTGTTCGAGTAAGTTATCCGCGTCGTCCTCAACCGCCCTACTGCGTGTAGGGTGGTTTTTAGGAAGTTAGTCATCGTTGATAGGTTCAAAGTATATATATTTATATATTGTTGTCCCTCCCCAACCCCTCCGCAATGGCTTCTCTAAGCTCTGATGAGTTTATGAGGAAGTTACTTGATAGTACCGGTGCTGAAGGCATGTCTATAAATGCTGATAAGTATCGTTTCTTGGACTCTCTCATCCCGCATATCATGGCGTTAATTCCCTCACTGGCCCCTCAGGCCACCCCAGCTCCCCAGACCCCTCAGGTCTTAGGCCCTCCCGCGTCTCCTTCCTCCAGTGACATGGAGTGCGAAGTAGACGCCCCTTCGCGCCGCAAACGCGCACCCGACCGAGTCATCCTCGGACGCCACCCCAACTGGCCCTGATGAGCCTCCCTCTTTCACCCTTGTTAAGAAGCGCTCTAAGAAGCGCTCGAAACAAGACCCGGCGCCCTCGGCGCCCGTCCCTACACCCCCTGCGGCGTCTTCAACGCCAGCTGCCCCGGTGTCTTCAACACCCGCTCCGGCCCCAACTTCTGTCAAGGCCAAGGTCCCACCACCCGTTTTCCTTCGGGAAAAGGGTAAATGGACTGAGGTCTTGACATTGTGCAATGAGCACAAAATCCATTACATCCGAGCAGCCAACTCGGGTGAATCTATTAAAATCTTAGTCTCGTCGATAGACGACTTTCGAGCCCTAACAAAGCTCCTCACCGATAAGCAATATGCTTATCACACTTATGCTCTGTCAGAAGAGCGTAAGATCAGAGCGGTACTCAGGGGAATCCCGTTCGAATTATCAAACGAGGCTATCCTGGAGGATCTGCAGTCCCAAGGCTTCCCGGCACTCGCGGTGCATAAAATGCACAGCAAGTACGGGAGACAACACCCTCTCGCTTTGGTGGTTCTCGCCAACGTCCCCAAGTCCAGGGAGATCCTCAAAGGGGTTAGCACTGTATGCGGCCTCTCTGGGATCTCGATCGAATCGCCTCATCGCCGCGGTCATCCCGGCCAGTGCCATCGGTGCCAGTTGTACGGGCACGCGGCGGCCAACTGCCGCGCACCGCCCAGGTGCGTCAAGTGCCTGGTCCCGCACTTCACTAAGGAGTGCAATCGCACTCCTGAAACTCCCTCTCCTCCCGATTGTGTGCTTTGTGGCCAGTCCGGCCACACCGCAAATTACAGGGGCTGCCCTCGTGCACCCCGTTGTATGCGTTCCAATCCCAAGAGGTCGGCACCCAAACAGGCCCCGCGCCTTTCTCAAGAAAACTTTCCGCCGCTGCGTAGCCGGGTTCCTCCGGCTGCAAAGCCTACACAGTCTAGGCCTGCCCCAGAAAACTGGAAGCAGCGCCCCGCATCGAATCCCATCCCGGCTCCTCGCCCATACAAACCCACTCCTCAATCCTCCGTAGCAGACGATATGCGTATCGTCTGCGACGCTATAAAAAATGACGATGTTACTGAAATCGCAGTCTCAGCCCGTAAACTTAGGGCTTCACGTACTCCGACAGAGCGTTTGCTAGCTCTGGCGGAGCATAGTTCCCTTCTCAATTCATTGTAGGTTCATTTAAATGAATTGATCCCTAAATCATGCTTCGGCCGACCTCTGCCCAGCCCCGGCTTCACCGGAGGCTGCCCAGAACGGCCACCAACTCATGTCCCTTTGAGCACCTTCAGTGCAACTTTCACTACAGGCGGAAGACCCGCTAGCGGGTCTCTGCCAGCGCGCCCAACTTCCCGACCGGTGTCTCTTCCGATGAAGGCTAACGGTAATAACTACAGCCAACAGGTGGTTTTTAGTGGGTAGGTGCCATTCTGGTGAGTTCCACATAACCCCCCGCAGAAGAATTTACCTGCGGGCGGTATGCATGACGCATCTTCCACCTCCCTCCCGCGAGGGTGCCTCGCGAAAAGAAAAGATTTTAAATCGAATCATTACCTGTGATGAAAAGTGGATCCTGTACGACAATCGGAAACGTTCATCACAATGGCTGAACCCTGGCAAACTAGCCAAATCCTGCCGTAAGCGAAAATTTACTCAAAAAAGTTACTTGTGAGGGTTAGTTGCACCAGTGCCGGTGTCGTTCACTACAGCTTTCTTAAATCTGGCCAGACGATTACGGCTGATATCTATTGTCAGCAACTGCAAACCGTGATTTGAAAGCTGGCTATTATACAACCGAGGCTGGTCAATCGCTCTGCCGCTGCTGCGTCAGGACAACGCTAGACCGCACACTGCACAACAGACGGCTGCCAAATTAGAGGAGCTTCAATTGGAATGTCTCATCATCCACCGTACTCCCCGGACCTTGCTCCAACAGATTACCATTTTTTCGAAATTTGGATAACTTCTTGCAAGTGAAAAAGTTCAGCGCGATGGGGCCGTCAAAGATTTTATTGAAATGAACTATCTATGAGATGGCGAAAGTGCATAGATAGCAATGGTAGGTACATATTTTGATTAAATAAATATGATTTATTTTTCTTTAATTGGCTTTATGTTCTTCCCTTTCAAAACGCCAATTTCATATGTAATGTAATATTACATTTTTAAAATTTAATGACGAGTTAAATTTCTATAACTTGAATGATTATTTTTTGATATTATTGATGATAATGACAGATAATTATTCTTTATTAGTTTTATACCAGCTGAATTTATGAAATTGTTGGTTTCTTTTTCATAAAGTAAATATTGCGTAAAACAGGATTCACCAATTGCGTTTTTCTTCAAAAATTCCAGATTTTAATATTTATATTATTTTAATAAAATATTCATTACTTTGTAAAACGCTTCAGATTTAAATTATTTGTACAATCAATAAGCAAATCAAAGGGGACGAGAACTCGTGAATATAATGAAACCTGAAAAGAGTTTTAATTGAAACTTCATGGAAAGATTTCATGTTATTTGAGGCATGTATTGCTCCGATTAACGTTCTCGGTTAACACTCCCCCCCCCTTTTTACCAAGAGGGAACATCCCACCCGAATAATAAAACTACAAAAAAAGAACAATAAAACATAGACTAAACACGAGTTTTTCGCGGACGACCTCTCTTACGCATTGGAGCTACGGACTCCGGACACTCACCGTCCCTGTCATGGAACCTACACATGTCTGAAGAGTGAAACTTTCCCACGATGTCGCCAGTCTTAAATAAATATAAGTGGTAGGACTAACCTTTTTAAAGATCACGTAAGGACCATCTTGTCTGGGAATAAATTTAGAAGTAATTCCTTTAGCAGCATTGGTATTTGTATAGCAGCAATGGCAACCGAAACATTGGCATGCTCACGACTCGCTCTTTATCAGACTTCAACAGAACGTTCTCAACCTTACCCGAAATTTCCAGAAGATAAAAACTGAAACGCTCATCCTTACAAAGTCTCATTATTAAAAGCATTAGGTAAAATAATAAATTCGACTGGTATAGATAACGTTGCAAGTTGAACGTTAACTAGAGTTAATAGTACATCGGCGTTTCTAACAGTACCATCCGCAAGTTTGCCGTACATAGTATCAGTACGGAAGGTCACACCTGTGCGTTTCAATAATGAAAACAGTGAAAAACAATATAATATGTCCTCGCGTTTTACAATACACACAATAAAGTCTTTTGTCACTATCACTGATAACTTTCTTATCACTTATCGCCGCAACTGAGCGCGCGAGTTAAATGACGGACAACTTGATTAATTAAAAAAAGATTTATTTTCAGGATTACAACTGTCCAGTTTAACAATAATATTAATATTAAAAACGAATAACCTAAACCTAGGGTTTTTATATAAGATAAAATGCATATTTAGACTTAGCCAGTAATTATAATTTGGTTTGCGGTGTGAATGTCACCCGTGTGGGTTTAGTGCACTTAACACGCGCGCGGTAACGGTCCGGCTGCAGCGCTGTCTCTGCGTTGTCCCGTCAGCGTTGAACTCGGACTCAAGCCCGAAGCGAAGTTATCTTCGGCTAACTCGCTGGTCCTCGAAGACAGCGCATCAGTGACGGTACAGTGCTTGTCCATTAGGGGCACCCCCTACTGGTATCGCTGGTAGGGAGGTTAGCTGCTAGGTTTGCTAGGAAATCTAGATATTTTTATTATATTTATATATTCAGTCCCAACCCCTCCTGTACGCGCCACATACTAGGCGTACTAAGCTCCAGAAATCTCCAGGGCTTTAAAGCGAGCGGGTAGCACGATAGTAGAAATCCGTATCAGCGCAACTACGAGATGATATTGATATAAAACCCTGCTGTAGACCGTTTCATCGCCCCCAGCACAACCCTGAAATGAACTCTTCACCAAAGAAGAAGTGGAGACACTTACTTGATGATTCAGCAATTCGTTGTTACTGGTCCCAGTTACGACTATTGGCTGGCGAGTCACACTTATACGTAGCGTTTAGACTGTAGACACTAGTACGAATAAAATGTGGAGAATGTTCAATAAGTTTAATAACTCACTTTTTCATCACAGCACATGCATAGTTCCAACAAGTAGGAAGAGAAGTACAAAGTTAGCACACAAATTCAAATCTGCGTTTCGTTTGACGCAGGCGAAGTGCCTCCACAAAGGTTCAGGGAATTATTCAAAATTGTACAAAGGAAAACAAAACGGCCAAAACATCTTCCCCGCCTTGAAAGGCTCCACGAAACGAGCAACAAGATTAATCTGATTCTAGAACAAGTCCTAAATAGAGCAATGCGTAAAAAAAAGCGAGAATACATTCTAAATTTAAACTTAGAGCGTTGCGATGATAATCTCACAAACAAATAAAAAATCTTGAAGTTACACTTTAACAGCGTGAAAACTAACGAAATATTTTTAAAGCGCTATCTGGAGTAATTACTAATTAAACTATAACTAAAATGTATACGTAGCTATAGTATAGTTAATCTAATTTAGGTAACGGAAAAAGACGAATAATTGGACGTTTTAAGGTACCGGTTTTAGTTTTTACCAACGCGACTCTGACATGACTGTCAACTCCTTGATAAACCTTTTTAATAATGCCTAAGGGCCAATGAAGCGGAGGTGAATTATCTTTCATGATTAAACCATTTCACCTACTCTAATCGGACGCGAGTCAGTGTTCCATTTCTCACGGGTTTGTAACGTATGTAAGTACGAGTAGCATATAGCGCGAAAGTAACTGTTGGCTCTGCTCTGGCACGTTCACCGAAGGAAGGGAGGCTAAAGGCGCTGTGTTCAAAAAATGAGATGGAGTTAATGGTAAAGGTTCGGCGGGATCCTCACTTAAAATACCTAACGGTCTCGAATTTAAAATTCCCTCAATTTGGCAGAGCACTGTTAACAGCTCTCAGCATATGGATTCGGAAAGTGTGGTAAGCTTTGCAAAGGCCTTCGCCCAGGCGCTCGCCGCGTCCGTTGTCATAATTTCTTTACATAGGCCTTAGTATCTCTCAACGAGTCCGCAGCCCCTCAGGCCCAAATCCCGGCGCCTCGGGCCTCCGAAGCCACGACCTCTCTGCTCTTTAGCTCTCCCACGTCCCCCGTCGGATACTTCCTCTCAGGCGTCGCGTCGTAAACGTACAGTTCCCGGGAGCGACTCAGTATCCGCGTCCGAAGGGTTGTCGGACGCCGCTACTTCAACCGGCTCTCCTGAGCCGGCGTTAACTCTAGTTTCGAAAAGTTCAATTCTAAGGAGCGTTCAAAGAATGTCGCGGTGTCCTTAACACCCGAACCCACCCCGTTGTCTTCAACACTCACCCCCGTGCCGCTTATGTCATTCCAAGAGATCGCGACCCCATCGTTCTCGTCCAAGCCAGCTGCACTCCCGTACCAGCTAAGCCTCAACTCCCTTCTTCGGTCTTCCTCCGTGAACAATCGCATGGACTGCGATCTCAAACCTGTGCAAAGAGCACAAAGTCAACTATATCAAAGCGTCTAACGCAGACGAAACAATCAAAATACAAGTCGCGACTATCGACGACTTCCGATCTTTTACTAGGCTCTTAACAGTTACGCAAATCGCGTATTATACTTACGCCCACCCGGAGGAGCGTAAATTCCGCACGGTCTTACGGGGTGACCCGTTCAAACTAGCAAACGATGACATCCTGGAAGACCTGAAATCCCAGGGTTTCCTAGCTGAAGCAGTGCATAAAACGCACTCGAACCGAGATCCTTTCAAACACTCCCAAATCGAGGGAGATCTTCAGAGAGACGCATACCATCTGGGGCATTTCGAATATCTCCGTCCAGGCTCCTCATCGTCGTGTTAAACCCAGGGCAATACCACCACTGCCAGCTTTATGGCCACGCAAAGGCTAATTGCTTAGCTCCTTCCAGGAGTGTTAAGTGCCTGGATCCTCACATCACAAAGGAGTGCACTCGCACTCCCGAATCCTTGCCCCCCTGCTTGTGTGCAGTGCAGCGATTACGGCCACACCGCTTTCACACCGCCAACTTCCCGCCGCTGCACAACTGGGCTCCCCCGGAAGCAAAGGCCGCTCCAGCTAACGCCTGTTGCCAGCGTCCGGCCGCCACACCTTCCCATCCTATCCCAGTTGCCGTAGCTCCCAGAAGGCCCGCGCCCGCTCCATCGTCTTAACCTCAGTCGTCGTTGGCTGAGAACATAAAGACCGTGTTCGACGTTATTCAAAACGTCGACATTAGGGTAATCGCCGTACTCTCACTCAAACTGCGTCCCGCTCTCCTCAAGGACGTCTTTTAGCGTAAGCCGACCATCACTCACTCCTTTGTTCGTTATACATTTATAAATTCTAAAATATACAAACTGTAAATATAATGATTTGACCTCTTAACACCGCAACTAGTCGTACTAAACCAAGGGGCGTTTCCCTAGTTTCATTTAACGTTCGCAGTCTCTATTCCAAACTTTCTGAGTTTGAGCTCAAACTGTTCCTTTAGAACAATGAGCCAGACTTACTGCAACTCCAAGAGACGTAGCTCACTCCATCCCGCTCTAGGGGACTCGCGATTCCTAAATACGCGCTCACTCGTAACAGTAGGCCTGACCCCGATGATCACGACGGAACAGCTATCTACTACAAGAGAGGTTGCCATTGCACTCCTCTTCCCACCCCTCCACTCCTCAACATGGAAGCCATCGTGTGTAGGCTGGATATAACTGGTCACCAGACCATCATTATAGCTTCAGTCAACATACCTAGTGGCACCAGACCTATCCGTAGCGACATGCCTTGAGACCAGCACCAGCGGAGTCACACTCCTTAACATCACTGAGTCACTCGACTTAGACGTCATTTCCCCCGTCACCCCGTCACTCATTATCCCCACAACCCGAACCACTCTCCTGACATTCTCGATTCTGCGTTTGTCAAGGGAATCAATCTCGATCGCAGGTCAATCGAACCGCTCGACAACCTGGGCTCTGACCACGGCCCGGTCTCCCTTATACTTGGCCTCCCAACGACAACGACACCTCTCCTAAGACTTGTACCAACTGGAAAGGCTTTCAAAATACGTTTATCTCGGCTGTAGAGGCCCCGAACTCCGCACTCGATCTTGCCCGACCATCTAGATAGCCCGGCCAAAGTTGACTCGTTAGTCGATTCCCTCACTGATGCTATCAACTCAGCCATCACTGATAATGAAAAGGTTGCTAAGCAAGGCAAACACTTGGAAAGAAGCTACAGACATAGGCATTCCCAAGCCGGGTTAACCTCTGAATATCCCGGCCATCAGCCCCCATCCTCAAGGCCATGGCTAAACTTCTCGAGAGAGTCATACTCTCCCGAATGCGGAACCATTTGTTCCCAACGGATGGCGTTCCCCGCATCATTCCCCATCAGTTCAGCTTTTGCGCTAAGCACTCCTGCCCTCAGCAAGTCTATCGTCGAGTACATTGACGGCTTTTATCCACGGCGTTGCAAAACGGTCGCAGTTTTCTTCGACGTAGCCAAGGCTTTCCATAAAATCTGGCGCAGCGGTCTCGTTTATAAGCTTTGTAAAATAGGCTTACCGGAACGCCTAGTCCGATAGCAGTTTAGGTTATTAGAATATGTAAACAAGTACAGTATGATGAAATAAAAACTAAGAATACTCATTTTAGTCGGTTACTTGGTTAAATGACGGAGCCGACGAATTAGTTTTTATTTTGTTGTAAATATGGTTATTTTTTCATAAAAAAATTAGTGTTTTTTTGTATTATGTGTAGAGCTTTTTTACCTTTAAATATGTGGAAAGTTGCAAAGAATTCAGTTGTTTAGAAAAATAATGCCATTTATGTCATTTATTTAAGCAAAAAGTTTATCCTGCCTATTTGTAAAGAGTACGGTCCTCGGTTCAATCGGAATTTGGTACCTAGATATTTTTAGCCTGCATGGGATAGGGAAAGCCGTGGATATGCAATATGGAATTTTGCAATCCCACCTGGAAGGAAAGTGGTCTAAAAATAAGTAAGTTATAGTTTAAGGGAACAATCCTTTATTCTTTTAAAGAAACAAAAACGAATTCAAGGATAATTCAAAATACACTTGACATACCAGCTAGTACAACCGGTTAAAACCTGAAGAAAAATAACACCCTGTATATTTCTTCACCGACCGATAGGGTTATTCGTAAAAGGTTAGCAAATGTATTAGCCAGCATTAAGCAAGTTATATAATTTAAAAGCAATAGCAATGAACCATCAATTAGCAAGCATTAAGCAAGTTTCACTGAGACTGACGAACAGTAATTTATTTTAATTTTTGCAATTTGTTTTTATGCGACAGCTGTACATACTTTAGTGTCAAGTAGTATAGGTACCTATTTTTATTAATACAAGTTTATGTTAGTGGGGCCAAAATCCAAACCCCTCCAAGGGTCGGCCATTTTTAATTTATATTTTTTAAACCGAAGTGAAGGTTGAAAAAATCAGTAATTTAAAAGAAAATTATTGGATATCTTGAAGTATTGATCACAAATATGTGCCAAAATTATTGAATGAGCTGTACCACTTTGAAATTAATAAATAGTAAAACGTAGTTTTGGAGTGATATTTTATAATATTTTTGAAAAGTTGAAAAGGTGCCCACATAAAAGCCATTAAAAACAAATCTTTATGTTAAATAATTTTAAAACTACTAATGGTTGAACTTAGCTGTTTAATAATTAACCCATCCACTGTTATCACTTAGTTTGAAGGTAGAGTTACTAGGTATAGTTATATAATATACATACATTGTGAGTTTTAGCTGTAGATCTCCCTGAGGTTAAATAAATAAAGTTACCTAGAAATTTTCTCTCCAAGGGGTACCGATTCACTATAAGCTTGAAAGTTCCAGGATTTATTGTTTTTGGAAAAATAGACACAAGCACATGATTCCACTCTTTGGCGATGGGAACCAAAAATGAGCTATCGACACGCATATTTCGGCTTCTCAGCACGTGTACCAGAAACGGATGGAATATTTGAGAAAAGGGGATGGTTTGATTAAACCTCTGAGGAAGGAAGGATATTACATAGTTTTCAGACTTTTAGTAACCTTGTAATTTTTATAAGCTTAGTTCATTCAACAAGTTTTGAGGATAAAGAAGTTTTGATTTACCGATAAGGTTTGAGAAAATTCGTTTTGTCCCTCCAAAAAGTTTTGAGATTTAATATGTTTTGTTCAACCAAGAAGTTTTGATAATCCGTATTAAAAATTTCGAAAATAAATAAATTTTGATCCGTTCTACTAAATATTTAAATTTCTGAGTCATCCCAAAATTAACATCAAAAGAAAAAATACAAATGGGTATAAAAATAATTTACACACTTACAGAATAATCGGTATAATTGTAGTATTTCTAGGTTGCCTACTTTGTGAATGTAACACTTGTTTTATATTTGTTCATGAAAATCCATCAAACAAATAATTATGAGAAATAATTTAAAACTAAATACAATAATAACTATTAATATTATAGGAAATAAACGATTATGGTTATACTAATAGTAATGATTATACGGCTAAGTAAGATTTCCTTCTCGCGATTATGAATATACCTCCTTAAATTATTTTTGTTGTTATCTATTATAACGAGAGATAAAAACAACAGTAATAACAATTTTACGACTGCCTAAAATTGTTTTGATGTATTCAATCAGGTATATATAATCAGGTATATATAATCAGGTATATATAATCAGGTATATATAATCAGGTATAATAGTAACAAATAAAAACAAATGAAGTAATATAATAATTCAAGTATAGTAATAAATCAAGACTATCGAGTTTTTATTTTTGAAGTATGGTAAACTAAAATATTTATAATGAATGCAGCGGCTCTGATACTAGAGTCATAAGTTCTCTTATAAGGAATAATTTAATGCTAAGTCTTAAAACATTTTAGACCTATTATTAAAGTTGAGAATAGTAGTGACTCCGCGGTAAGGTAAGAACAATATCTGGGCTTTCTGTAGAATGATGCTGGGCACAGATGCGCGGGGCGGCGCGGCGCGGCGGCGGGTGCTCCCACGCCTCACGCAGTCTCCGTATGGCGCAAGCGACGCACGCCCGCTGTTACGCTACTTGTATAAAAATTTTCGATCAACGTGAAATCATACTATTAATTAGATTACGTACCTAAGTGATAGTGAAGTGCTACTAACTAAAGGTTTTAATTAGACATTTATACATTTATTTGTATTCATAAAGAATTTGGTAAGTAACACTCTTTCGAACAATATTATCCTTTTGCAATAGATGCTATTATTGAGTTCATCGGGATTTCCGCAAAGCGAAATCTTTATAAGCCTTTTTTATTCTCAGACTCATCTTAGAACTATCTGTGCCAAATGGTCAAATAAAAAGTGACTTTATTTTATACCACATAGTACACATATTTTGAAAACTGTGAGAATATTGTCAAAGTATTATTAATATTGGATTTTTATCTCTACTTTTGAAATGTTAGTGTTAAAGCTTCAATCTTTAAAGCTTTCTTAGCCTTGTCGTATCTCAGTTAAGTGGTCAAATAAAAAGCGCCTGTGTTTTATAAGGCGTATTAGACGGCCTATTTGGTGTGGAGGTAAGTAGCCTTGCCTTCCATGCCAGAGGTCCCGGGTTCGAATCCTGGTGGGGGCAGATATATTATTATATTTGCTTTTTAGTCATGGATGTGTATTTACGTTTATTTAAGTTTATTTCTAATATTGATATATAAAAAAATATCTATGGCTGTTTATATATTTCTTAGGTTTATTTATCCGTTATCTAGTATCCATAACACAAGTTCTTTAATGATACTTAATTTGGGCTAGATAATATTGTGTGATTGTTAGAAATATTTATTTATTTATAAGGCATGGAATCTTAGTTAAAAAATTATTTCAGTATAAGGCATTGTGTACACCCTGTATACTTTAGTTACGATTTTCTCATCTGTAATTCCAATTCTGTGTTATTTCGAGCAATAACTATTTCAATTCGATTCTTTTATGTACCGTATACAAACTTGCCTGACCGCTGAGCTACAGATAATTTGATATACGGATTCAAATTATTTGTAAAAATACAATGAGAAGCAAATATGCGAATTATATGTCGACTCCATGCGAATTATTATATTTTGTATATAAAACCATGAAAAATATCCATTTGAGACTTTCGAGTTAGTTCTAAAGCATAGATGTTTTCTGAAACTGCAATTTGCAACATCACTTTTGTTTTGCGGTTACTTTATCGAAAACAAAGTTAAATAAAAATATTTATTTACAAAAAAACAGTTACTAAAAACCAAGGGTAATGCCAGTTTTTGGTCAGTTATAATTTTGTGTGGCAGTCGTCAATTTATCAAACCGCGTTGTCGGCGCTCCGCTGTGTGTGTACAATCAATATATTTATGTCCGCACACATAGTTGATGTATGTTTAAAAGCTTAAGCCACAAATAAGGCTGCGCGCACTAATTACTTGAGCCATCTATGATGTCACTTAATCCTTAAATATTTTCAAAGGGTCAAAGCACCTCCGCATTTTAAAATATCCAGAAATAGAGTCAAGTCTCTCAGATTTTTTCTAAGGCCGGCCCTAGACCTACAATAACTTTGCACAGTATTTTTATGGCGCAATATAATTGATCTACCCACGCAATAAACCTGTGCAAGGCAAAAGTATACACACATATAAAAATATAAAATAAAATGGTGCAATAAAATTAAACTTACTCAAACTTTTGTTCAATCATTGCGCAATTTTCAATACCAACCCTAAACGGTCAAAAATATTGCACAATTCGTAATTTTGTGCAATTTAATTGATCGTTAAGGGCCGGCCTAAGACAAATATTTGAATACGCTGTTAATAACTGCATCATGTGTACATTCTGAAAGCATTTTTTGTTGTTGTAAGTTATTGACATTTTTTATACGCCATTCGTTTTTCGGAAAATAGCGTGGCTTTTTGTTTTAATTGGTCAAGCTTTAATATTTGTTTGTTTGTAAGTTGTAAAACATATCTATTTACTTTTATACAAATCCAACGTGTTAATAATTTCTGCTAGATTTAGATAGGTAGCTAGGAATCAACCCAATTTAATGGATTGGTTTTACCAAAACATTTTTCAACTATGTCTAAATCCAACAAAGACAAAAACTTCCTCAATTTTACATCATTTCATTTGTGAATTTACGTATGCCGTGATTTGTATTATTTTAGAGTTATTTTAAGTTGGTTAATAAGAAGTTTTATTATTTTATTAAGGATGACAAAACGGCACATTTCACGTTCTTTTATGACTACTTTGAACCCAGCCCTCGTAATTTACTATTATATGTGTGGTATTTTAAATATAAACAAAGTTAAAAAACATTTGCAGTCGAACATTTGCTGGAAATGCGTGCATTCATACATTTATGAGTGAAGTGGAATCTTAAGTTGTTGCAGAGGACCGGACGTTAGCGTGCGCGGCCTGCTCGGGCGTCAACAAAGCGCGATGCTCGCTCGCGCGTGCCTGTATGTTGTGTCTATTTGTGTCGCCACCATTTGTGCCCCGAGCTATTCGTGGTGCAATCTGTCCACCGGCACCAATGTGTATCTATTCCTGATCCCGAGGATAGCCCATCACTATATTATGTCTTAATGTTTATCACATACTTACTCGTAGATTTATGTTTCATTTTCATTTTTCAATTTCATCCAAATAGTATTATTATTTTTTAAATATGGGCTGTTGAGCGTATTATATCAATCTGTAATGCAACATGGCATCCGTTGCCTCACTGGCATAACTCTAAATCTGGAAACTGTTTGTTTATTGGTTAGTGAGTTGCATGTTTGGAATTTAGGAGATAGGTTATTGAGTATAAAATACCTTTGAAGTATAGATTATTTTTACTTTTTGTTATAATTTTACAGGATGTGAGAGTGTCTCTCATTCAGAATGGAAATAAAAAAAATCACAAGGCACAAATAATTAACTGAAGTCAACTTATGTTTGAAGATTCTTCTAAAAGCGGTGTATTATTAAAAACAGTTTCCCATAGTCACATACTGATAATGATATGTATATATTCTAATAATGATATATAATACTAATAATTTTTACTTGTCTCAAATTCAGTTATTGTCGTATTTACTGGTTTACTGAACTGCTTGTATACGCATTCAATAAAATCAAAGTTGTATTCTATAGTAATACAACAAGAAATCAAATGGTAATGGAGTTATGATAAGTAGAGTATTTTTCAGATCTTATTTGGGGTGGTACTACATACTTTCCTATTTTGATCGCCATAAAAGTTATATTCCAGGTGGAAGGAAGGCACAGCTATTACTGGCAAATAGGCAATTCTAACTTAAGTCTACGGCCGGCAACGCTTCATTAGTTGATTTGATAATCAGATTCATAAAATACCTTCGACTATTATGAATAAAGGCGCGGATAACACTTGCCATCTTGTGAAACCCGAGCTCGTATGGCTGCTACGTAAATACTAAAAAACATAGAAAGAAAGAAAGAAACATTTATTCGCTGAACATGGTCAAAAATATATAATGGTCTTAAATAGTTTAAAAGTACAGTCATATTCAACCTTGACAGGCGTGCAAATATTAAAAGTAGTACTAGTAATGTTACAAGTTATGTCAAAACAATTTATTATACAAGAATAGTACAAATTGATTGTCCTTATTATTAATTATATTATATTATTAAAAATGTAAACATAGAAAAAAGCCTAATTACGAGATTAAATTCATTCCATTAAATACATTAAATTATTTTAATTACTGGTTATTATATTGTATTTCAGGATACAGAAAATAACAATTAAATTTCTGTAATATATGTAGATGTCCGTGTAAAATAAAACTATAAAATGTCGATAGCATAATTACGGGATTCTTAAAAATTCCTATATGCAATAGATATCTATAATAGAAACATTTTTTTTATACAACAACGTCGTCTGCAGATCGTTCGAAGAAAGGTTTTTGAATGGCGACCGAGTAGCGTAGTGGTTAGAAGCTGTGCCGCATATGCCGAAGGTTCCAGGTCCGAGTCCTGGCCGGGGCATTCATCTATGTGGTGAACACAGATGTCCGTTTTTGCTACTTACTTTGGGGCCATACAGTTGGTGTGTTTGTGTTGGGATTTGTTATTATTTATTATTTTAGTAGAACTGTTAAAATTATATTACCAATAATATAACCAAGATAATAGACATCACCGATTGGCCGAGATCTTCCACTAAGACGTCGCTATCAAGTATGGCAGTCAGAGTTCATAGAATGTCGTAGTGCGAGACTGAGCAAGTTTTTGAAAAGGATAGTTTCGGACTCTTCTATGACCGTCACGTCATCAGAGACAGGACTATTCTAGTGAACAAACTGGATATAGTGCAGATAAATCGAACGCAGTCCAAGGTGTTTTTGGTGGACATACTATCCTGAATGTCAAGAAACTTGTGAAGGTCGTGACTGAAAAACAACACAAGTACTTGGACCTTAAAATAATAATAAACCCCAATCAATCACATACAAAGCTGTTTGGCCCCAAAGTAAGGAAGGCTTGTGTTATAGATGGCAAAACAAAACATAAATATAACCAACCACGACCCGAGAACAAACATCTTTGCATTAAAAAAAGATTGCTCTGACCAGGACTTGAACTTGGCACCTCTAGCGCAGGAGGCAGGGCCACATGAGTAGATATCTAATCTATCCTTAGCAAAAGACATCCTCAGAAATATTAACATTTTCATGCCTATAATCCAGCAAACCATACAATTTAATAATTTTGTCACTTCCCTCTAGAACGGTTTAGGAGGGCGATGGCTGGATCCCACGTTAACTTGTGCCCTTTGAGGGTGTTCGTCGTTTGGATAGTTGGGCTTGCCAAGCTAACAGATCCAGATACGAATAATTTTATATAAACATAAAGAGACATTGTCAATTTATTAATTTGTCTACTGTATACGGTAAGGGGCCTGATTCATAATTAGCCTGTAAGTGATCAATATGAATGTAAAAAATAAACTAAAGGCGTGGCTCATAAGTATGATTACGATCATTAATCGTTTTGAAAGCGCCATATGCACTCTAAAACACTCACTACTCATAAAATATAACAGTTTGTTAGGAAGATAAAAAAAGCATGAAGTAGTATGATCAAGTTTAAAGAATTTTTAAACGTTCTCGTGAGTAAAAAGTTAACTATTTCAATATAACATTATATAATGTCATATTGTCTCAACATCTGTGGATATTTATTGCGTCTGCATAGATTAGTGTACTTAAATATTTTGGGGGCGAGACAGAACATTACAAGCAAGCTGTCGATTATCCAAAGATTCCGTGTTTTGGTTTTATATACAACATTATATTGTTGCAATAGGATATGATTGTGCAGTTTTGCAATTGTGCAGAAGTGGCCAGAGGAATATAAGGAACTTGTAAATTCCTTATATTCCTCTCTAACTTGATCAAAAAATTGGTTGGGCAACCAAACCAAAAGTGGCGAAATGTGTTTAAATAAATAAAAGCAGCCGATTTTTTTGGGGATCAATTAGAGGCAACGGTTCAATTGATTGCTAAGCGAAGTGTGGTACATACATGTACTGATCCGAGCTACTCAAAAAAGGTAACGCTTTTTCCAAGAAAGTTTTACCAAAATTATACAAATTGGTTAACAGATAAACAAAATAAAGTTTATTGTTTATTTTGTTTTTATTTACAAACCAAAATAAATATATCTAAGGTTTGGACTTTACCACGTTACTCGCGGGACCCGATTTTAGCAAACGTGCTACGAGACCTAAAAGTACTCGTAATGTACCTATCCCACCTTTTAGGTCTCGTAGGGATTGTTCACTTTAAGGCTTAATATATTCACGAAAATACCTGCAAATTGGATAGTTTTTAAATGAAAATGTATATACATCGAAAAAATGCTGAAATTTCTAAGATTGACTATCGTACATGCCCTGAATTAAATTTCTGTGCACGCCACTGATTATAACTATGGTTATTTCAATATTGTTCGTATAGAAAGCATACCTGGTACAACGAATTGGCCACGCTGCTACGGGTTTTACAGAGACGTAAAATTCTTTAAGTATTTGACCTCTTCTCCTGTTTGCTTAGTTGTGCGTCATTGATACAATTTTTTCACTTTTTTAAGCTAGCACATGACCTTGCTGTCGAACTTTTGATAAATGGACTCCTTGTCTAGAAACATCGTTACTCGTAGTTGAAACCACAGAGTAATTTTACTCAAGGACGGCATTATTGATTGACGATAGTGAGGAAAACAACAGCCTTCAGTCGGTATTGCCTTTGTTCCTGCGTGTAATTTCCCTTTTAATTATTCCTAAATGGCTTCCGCCTAGAATCATATAGTATAATGCAATAGACACTATTTGTGAAGTGAGTGCCATTCACAAAGATCCGCCCACAAATCTTTTGGTATATTTATCGTAGTGTGTGACCTTCCGATTTGATGCGACCTTGAAATTTTGGTAACAATAATTAATTCATTTTCATTAACAACAATTTAAACAAATGACCTACTTATACAAAAACTAGCATTGAACGCCTCGCAATGTTCTATTATTTGTAAATCAAGTTATATCACTCTATTATTAGACCCTAAATATTACAAACGAAAGTTCTCGAAAAATATTGTTGAATTTTTTATTTTCATAAGTTTTACTCGTTACTTAGGATTAAAGTTTTAAAATTTATTTTAAAATCTTTTTGGTTTATGCAGAAACAAACAAATAAACGATTTTGAAGTAGTACCTATGTTTAAAATTCTCCAGAGCTATTCGTGCAAATGCCCGAAACTTTTCTTATTATTGATAAAAAGTACCCTATAAAAAGTAAAATGTTCTTATGTCTGCACTCCTGACAACGTGAAGTATAAAGGTTTGCGATGGTTCGTTCAGTGGGTAGGGCGTGAAAGTATAACTAATAAACAAACGTGTACGAATTTTCACATTCTCGCTCCGATCGCCGCCCAGTTCGGACGTGCAAGCCCCGTTCTCCGTCGATCGGTCCTTTCCCGCTATTCCGTGGCGCTCAGTCTACTGACGTCACAGTCTAGCGTGCTGGTTCCGTGCCACGGTTTTCAAGGTTTTCTACTCCGTCTGAGTGCTATCGAAGTGCGTATTTTTTCTTTGCGACTAAGCCCCTTAGTCTTCAAAGTGCTGTGCTAAGTAGTGTTGTGCTTGTGCTGAGTGCAGTGTTGTGCCCAGCGTAAGTAGTCTGGTTTCAGTGCAAAGGATACTTAACGGTGACAACGAATTTGTACTGAACCAGTCCTTTTTATTTTTATTTATTTCTCTTCTCTATTTTATTTATTTTTCTTCTATTTTTCATATTTATTTTTATCATATCTGTGTGTTTTCGTGTGTATCTGTTTTTTCTGTCGGTAAAGGTTGACCCTAACGCGGTCAACTCTTTACCTGCGTACCCTTTTAGGTTTCTAGGTAGCGGCCTTCGGCGTACTACTGTTAGTTTTAAGTTTTCCTCCCCAGCCCCCCTACCGCTGGTAGGGAGGTTAGCCGCTAGGATTTTGCTAGGTTTTTTTTTTTTAGGTACTAGGCATCTTTTATTATTCATTTATTTATTAATATTAGTGCCCAACCCTCCCTAATGGATCCACTAAGCGCTATTAACGCGTTCACCCAGGCGCTTGCTGCGATAGGCGTCTACATCCCGAATGACATCATAACGCAGGCCTTGCAGGCATCAATCGCGTCCCCGGCCCCTCAGGCCTCAATCCCGGCCCCTCAGGCCTCACCCCCGGCCCCTCAGGCCTCATCCCCGGCCCCTCAGGCCTCAACCCCGGCCCCTCAGGCCTCCAACGTCGAGACCCCTCAGGTCTACAGCTCTTCCTCGTCTCCCGCCTCGTCCGAGATGGATTGCGAATCGGTCGCATCCTCTCACGCGTCGCGTCGTAAGCGTACCGCTCCCGGGAGCGACTCCGAACCCGCGTCTGACAAGTCGTCAGATGCCGTCACCTTAACCGGCTCTCCTGAGCCCGCCTTTCAACTTGTCGCCAAGCGCTCCAAGAAGCGCTCTAAGAAAGCTTCGGTATCTTCAATACCCGAGCCCTCCCCGGTGTCTTCAACACCAGCCCCCGCGCCGTTAAAATCGCTCGTAGTAACCGCGTCTCCGTCGGTCACATCGAAGCCAGCGACGCGCTGCGCTCCCGTCCCGCCGAAGCCTCAGCTCCCTCCGCCCGTATTCCTGCGTGAAAAAGCGCGCTGGACCGCGGTTTCCAACTTGTGCAAAGTGCACAAAATTAATTACTTAAAAGCCGCCAACGCTGGCGACACAATCAAAATCCAATTAGCGACCGTCGACGACTTCCGCGTGTTTACCAGGATACTCGGATTAAACCAAATCGCGTATCACACCTACGCCCTCCCGGAGGAGCGTAAGATCCGCGCAGTTCTACGGGGCGTCCCGTTCGAACTCAGCAACGAAGATATTCTCGAGGACCTTAAGTCCCAGGGTTTCCCGGTCACAGCAGTGCACAAGATGCACTCCAACCGCGGTAGGCGTTTTCCGTTAGCGCTAGTAATCCTGTCCAATACTCCCAACTCGAAGGAGATATTCAAAGAGGCTCGCACAATTTGCGGACTCTCGAACATCTCCGTCGAGCGTCCCAACCCCCGTGGTCACCCTGGGCAGTGCCACCGCTGCCAGCTATATGGCCACGCAGCGGCTAACTGTTCAGCTCCCCCCAGGTGCGTTAAGTGCCTGGATCCCCACTTCACTAAGGAGTGCACTCGCACTCCCGAATCCACTTCCCCCCCTGCCTGTGTGCTGTGCGGCCAGTCCGGCCACACAGCAAACTACAGGGGTTGCCCGCGCGCTCCGCGCTCCACCGTCAAGAGGGTCGCGCCTAAACCGGCGCCGCCGCTCACCTCCGCTAACTTCCCGCCGCTGCGCAACCGGGGTCCCCCGGAAGCAAAGCCCGTTCAGCCGACGCCTACTCCGGCTCTGTCTTGGAGGCAGCGTCCGGCCGTCCCGCCTGCACCTTCCCGACCCATCCCAGCTCCCGTAGCTCCCGTAGGGCCGCGTCCCGCGTTGTCATCCTCCCCTCAGTCGTCGTTGGCTGAGGACATGAAGACCGTGTTCGACGTCATCCAAAACGTCGACATTAACGAAATTTCCGTACTCGCACGCAAACTGCGAGCCGCCCGCTCTCCTCAAGAGCGTTTATTCGCGTTAGCCGAGCATCACTCGCTCCTAAGTTCGTTATAAATTCTTTTATTTTTGTATAAATTCGTAAATAAACTAATTTAATGTCTAGACCCGCGAATCCCGCGTCCAGTCGTATTAAACCTAAGGGCTTATCCCTAGTATCTTTTAACGCTCGTAGCCTTAATACCAACCTTCCCGAGATTAAACTGTTCCTTCAGAACAAAGAACCTGACTTATTCCTTCTTCAGGAGACATGGCTTACTCCAAACCGCTCCAGGGGATTCGCTATACCTAAGTACGCGTTTACTCGCAACGATAGGCCCAACTCCGACGGTTACGGCGGCACCGCTATATATTACAAAAGAGGCTTCCATTGCTGTCCTCTCCCTACCCCTCCTCTCCTCAACATGGAGGCCACTGTGTGTAGATTGGCTATGACTGGTCATCCGACCATCATCATAGCTTCAGTCTACATACCTAGTGGTACCAGACCAATCCGCAGCGACTTTGAGGCCATTCTCGCCCTCGGCCATTCAGTCATTATGTTCGGAGACTTTAACTCCAAACATACTGACTGGACGTGCCTATCGACCAACACCAGCGGTATCGCTCTCCTCGACATCACTAACTCCCTTGACTTAGACGTCATATCCCCCATCACTCCCACTCACTATCCCAACAACCCGACCTATTCTCCTGACATCCTCGACTTTGCAATTATCAAGCGAATCAATCTTGATCTCAGGTCCATCGAACCGCTCGATGACCTAGGCTCCGACCATCGCCCCGTCTCCCTCGTGCTAGGCGCGCCTAACGTTAACGTCACACCGCCAAAGACCTTTACCAACTGGAAAGGCTTTAAAAATACGTTAGTTTCAGCCTTAGAGGCACCGAACTCTCCGCTCGCGATTTCGCCCGAACAATTAGACAGCCCGATTAAAATAGATTCAGTAGTCGATACTCTCACTGATGCTATCAACTCAGCCATCAGCGACAACGTAATCATTGCTAAGCAAGGCAAACCCGCGCTTCCCTAGGCCGTTAGCAATCTCATTAAAGCTAAGAACGCGGCTCTCCGGAGAGCCAAGAAATATCCCACGCCCGCATATAGAACAGCTGCGAATCAGCTTCAACGCAAAGTTAGGTCTCGCCTCGCGGAACTCCGTGACACTCAGTTTAACGATCTCATGGAGAATATCTCCCCGTCCCACCAAGCGTATTATCGAATGGCCCGAGCTTTACGCGTAGACACCGCCTCTCACGTTCCTCCTCTCACTCGTCCCGACGGCACCATTGCCTTCGAAGTCGAAGAGAAAGCCGAATGCTTCGCCGACAGCATAGCGGCACAATGTTCGCCCAGCACGCAACCCGCGGATCCCTCCCACATCCAGGCGGTGGAGGACGAAGTTCTCCGCAGAGAATCTCTCCCTATCACCGACGACCCCGTCACAGTCTCTAATGATGAAATCTTGCTTCTCATTAGAAAGCAAAAGTCCAAAAAGGCTCCGGGTGCGGATGGAATTTCCAACCACGCACTTAAGCACCTGCCACAGCAGGTGCTTACCTTGTTAGCTGTCATTTTCAATGCCTGCTTTGACCATAGCTAATTTCCAAAAGCCTGGAAAGAAGCGACAGTCATAGGCATTCCCAAGCCGGGTAAACCTCTGAACATCCCGGCTAACCACAGACCCATCAGCCTCCTCAAGGCAATGTCTAAACTTCTCGAAAGAGCCATACTCTCTCGAATGCGGAACCATCTGTTTCCAACGGATGGCGACCCTCTCATTATTCCCCACCAGTTCGGCTTTCGCGCTAAGCACTCCTGCCCTCAGCAAGTCCATCGAATCGTCGAGTACATTCTCGAAGGATTTTATCCGCATCGTAAAAAATCAATCGCGGTTCTCTTTGACGTAGCCAAGGCTTTCGACAAAGTCTGGCACAGCGGTCTCGTTTTTAAACTCTATAAAATAGGCTTACCGGTTCGCCTAGTCAGATTAATCGCGTCGTTTCTTAAAGACCGTACGTTTCGATTCAAACATGAAGGCACGCTCTCCGCGCCTCGTCCCATAAAGGCTGGAGTCCCGCAAGGCTCAGTCCTCGCCCCTCTGCTGTACACCGTGTACACTAATGACATGCCCATCCCGCCGAAAGGCGTCGAACTCGCCCTCTTTGCAGACGATACCGCCCTTTACACTAAAGGTAAAAGGATCCCGTATAACATCACCAGACTCCAAAAGGCCGTAAACGCCCTCGGTGTTTGGTTTCAAAAATGGCGTATCGATGTCAACCCAGAAAAGAGTTCTGCCATTCTATTCGACCACAAACGTCGTAATCGCCGCAACGATCCCCACATTCGAATGTTAGGTATTCCTATCCCCTGGAAGCGCAGTATCAAATACTTAGGCGTCACCTTAGATCAGACGCTTTCTTTTAAGCCACACGTCGATAGAGTAACGAAACTCGCGCGTTTCTACTTAAGCCGCTTAAATAGTATGATAGGTAGAAAAAGTAAAATGTCTTTTAGAAATAAACGTACGCTTTACAAGGTCTGCGTTAGACCCGTCATGTCATATGCTTCGCCAGTCTTTGCCCATGCCAATCCCTCCGTCCTGTATAAGCTGCAGGTAGTTCAAAATTTCTTCTGCCGCAGGGCCACAGACGCACCTTGGTATGTGCGCAACGCGGACCTGCACAGAGATCTTGAACTACCTACAGTGCAACAGCACTTCAAAACACTCTCAGAATCGTTCTTCAAACGCGCCGAATCCCATCCCAATCATCTTGTTCGAGATTCAGTCTCATATACTGCTCCTGTGTTAGATTCGAAATTCAAAGTCGCTAGGCCGAGAAACGCGCACACGGGCGAACCTTCGCAGTTAACTTTAGCTCTCGAGGCCCTTCAGGCCGCAAATCCTAATTCTAACGTAAATTCTAATTCTAACGTAAATCCGAATTAATGCTATTTTTATTTTTCATTTTTAATGTTTTTATTTTTACTTTTCATTTTTGAGCACCTTCAGTGCTATGTGAATCTCAGCGGGTGACCCCTTAAGGGCCCCGCTGACGCGGCCTCTTTCTCCAATTGGCCGTCGTTCAGATGAAGGCTGAGTGGCAAAAATGCACGAGCCGACAGGGGGTTTTTTAGTGGGTATGGTTCTGGTAGGCGTCGGGACGAGTCCCGCATAACTCCGATCGCGCGCGCGGAGTATGCGTCAGAGCATTTTTTATGTCCTCCTGCCCTTCCCGTGGAGGGGAACCAAAAAAAAAAAAAAAAAAAAGTACGATTTTTAATTTATATTGCAACTAGGAATTTGGATTTAAAAAAGTGCACTGACAACTCTAATCGCTAGCCGTCTGGAAGTTGCTGGCTGTATTTCAGTAAACGAAATATACTCTCTGTATCTTCAAGGGATATAATAGTAATGCAATTATGTTTATAATTGTGTACAAATATTATAGTAATGGTGTTTACAGCCATCATTTTCTAATATGACCTATGAAATTGCCGTTTTTCACGAAATAAATGAAGCGTAATTTTTGTATATATTTTTTATTTCTATTAATCAAAATAATCACCCATGAAATCAATGCATCTTTGCCAACGCATTGGTATTTTTTTCTTTCTTGAAGAAATCAGCTGGACGGGAGGCAACAAATTCTTCAAAGGCATTTTGTACTGCCTCTCGGGTATTGAATTTTTTTCCCGCCAAGAAGTTATCCAAATTCTGGAAAAAGTAGAGGTCTGTAGGCGCAAGGTCTGGTGAGTACGGCGGATGACGGAGAACTTCCAACCCCAACTCTTGTAGCTTGGAGACCGTCTGCTGTGCAGTATGGGGTCGCGCGTTGTCGTGCAGGAGCAGTGGAGCCGAACGATTGACCAAAGCTGGTTGGAGACGTGCGAGCTTCTCCATCATTGTGTTCAGTTCTTCACAGTACACATCTGCAGTAATGCTTGTCCCGTTTGGCAAGAAGCTGTGATGAATTACACCCGCGTTAGACCACCAAACAGTGACCATCACTTTTCTAGGGGAAAGTTTTCGTTTAGGGCATTGTTTGGGTGCTGAACCAGGGTCCAACCAACTTGCTGAGCGCTTACGATTGTCAAACAGGATCCATTTCTCGTCACAAGGAACAATGCGGTTCAGAATTCCTTCATTTGTATGCCTGCTGAGCAGTGCAAGGCACGTCTCCACGCGTACTTCGCGCTGGCGGTCATTGAGTTCGTGGGGTACCCATTTGTCAAGCTTTTTTACCTTGCCAATTTGACACAAATGGACCAATATTGTTTTGATGCTAACGTTGAAAGCTGCTGCTAATTCGTGGAATTGGGTGAAATTCAGCCGTGGATTGAGTTTCATCAGCTTCCACAATTGCCTTTTAATTCGTCATTGTCGACCAAAGTTTTCGGACGACCACGGGGTTCATTTTTCAGGTCAAAATTTCCAGAACGGAAGCGGGAAAACCAATAACGGGTGGTGCGTTCGTTTGTAGTGTTCGCTCCGTAAACGTCGTTGATGTTGCGTGCCGCTTGTGCCGCTTTGCTGCCACGACGGTACTCATACTCCATAATTACTCGAATTTTTAACTTATCCATGGTGACGAAAAATGTTCGAATGCGTTGAAAACAAAACACTAACTATTAAACAAATGACGATTTTAGAAAAAGAATTCCATGTTTGTCAAATAAAATTAATTTGAAATTAGAATTATCAGTCAAAAAAAAAATATTTTCATTTGAAATGGCTAGTAGGGCAAAACGGCAGTTTCATAGGTAAACACCTATTATTATAAGCTTTTATATTTGGTACTGTCAAAAGAGAATCGGTAATAAAATTTGGCAAATTTACAAAATACAGCATATGTACCCGTTACAATCCCGAAATTGTAACGGGTACATAAGCTTCTATGCTTGATCTAACGAAATTACAAAATGAAGTGCAATGTTGATTAAACAAACAATGTAATTCTGTTTAACTTCATTCGACGTGTTTTGTAGCAAACATGCAGAGCAACACTTCCTTGTCCTCAAAAAATGTTTTTTTATGAGTGTGGGAATAAAAAATATGTGCACGTACTACCCTGATTGCAATGACGGCTGGATGTTAGGAATCCAAATAGAATATTTATTTATATAACTTTGATCCCGTAAATTCTATCTTGAATTAATATGAAATTATTAATTCTAATTAATAAATAAGGAATAAAATAAAATTATTAAATGTGACTCATACACATTAACTCATTGAGAATAAAAATTATGTGCACATACTACCCTAAATGCAATAACGGCTGGATGTTATGAAACCAAATAGAATATTAATTTATATAAGTAATTTTGATCCCGTAAATCTTATCCTGAATTAATATGAAATTATTAATCGTAATTAATACATTAGGAATAAAATAAAATAATTAAATGTGACTCATACAAATTAACTCATTGTGTACCTGTAAAAAATATGTATATGTAAAATATGGGATTAAAGCTTGAGCGATTGAGTAAGAACATCCAAACCTGCAGACATTGAAACATAAAAACTTTCACATCTGTAATATTAGTTTAGTTTAGAAAACTAAACTAGGATTTCAATTTACAAAACTAGTTCAGTCAGAAGCCATTTAAAAAAATAATTAAATACTACCAATACCACAGCTACAACCCCGCTAATTCATGAAAATATTTAAATGAAGATTATTCACGACGGTCATTCGCTTGTCGAAAATGAATCTAACACATTTTTCTTGAACATTTCGTTTTTTTGTGCAGGTCACAATGCTGCGGCCGCTGCCGGCAAAACGCGCGGGCTGCGCCTGAGCGACGAGCGCCGCGCCGCTGAACTGCGACGTTGACATGTGGTACCCGATTCTGCTGTTGCCGTCCTTATTCTCAATTACGGGTATTACTATTATTTGTTTTTCGATGAGTTTCAAAATTTATATACACATCATATGTTTGGATCACATGAAAATGATTGTAAGAACCATTGTCATTGCGCTCCTATATTGGATACGATAGATTGGTCAGTAATTTGCGATAGATTTGATGTAACACGTACTGTTTGTTTTATTTTAACCAGTTACTAAATAAATTAATAATTTGGCAATTAAAAGAATCTCGTCAAACATATTTAGTGATCCAGAAGATTTATAGGAAATTCTACAGAATTCTAACAGAAGAGACTGTAAACGAGGATGATTGAAAGTTTTAATGTGAATACATGATTTGAAAATGTATATAGGTGACAAACAATTTTAAAAATCACTTTTGAACATCTTCTATGTAAAAAGTACTTTTTTTGTGCGAAAATAAGTTAAAAGTAGTTGGGTATAAGATATTTATTAAAGTTAAATATCGGTACAGAGGTGACAAGCTCCTGACAGATAAGACTTATAAATTTATTATCCGTCACCTGATTAAACATTGTTGCTATCCGACTGTTGCTACGCGAAAAGAACCAAAGCGATACCGCAAGACACAAGTAATAACGAAATTAAAGAATTAAGTATTCCGTCTTTCTCGCGCACCATCTTTGCATAACTGTATCTCTTTTACACTTTCATTAATGTATAGTTTCATCAATGAAATATATTTGAGTTTGTGTGCGTAGATGCCAAATCAATTGCTCAAGTACGTCATATAGGAATGTAACTTATCTTGCGGTATTTTGTTTAATTGAGGGATTTGCTTATGGTGTTTATATTAAATGGTCGTGCGGCTAGGCGTAGTGAAGCTGTAATACATAATACAACTTAATACACATTACACGCCAAACGCCATTACTTTTTCGCTATTGCTCTCTGTTGGTCACTAACCCAGTGACATCAGATAAAGATCCATAGATGCATACAACGTTATTGTATTTCTTTGAGAACCTATATTTTAGGTTAAATTGTTTATTATTATTAATTATTATTGTTATTGGTTTTAGAAGGAAAGGTTTTATAATTTATAAGGGTTTTAAAGGAAGGAAATGAAAAATATTATTATGAAAACGTTGTCATTAAAAAATAATCCAATCCATTCTATCACGTTTAAAGTACTTAAATTGAATTGGTGTGGTGAGGGGTTTAAAAAACGTTAATTAAGAAAAAAATTCATGTATGTACATTAGTTTACTGTATGTACGTACATTAATTTTCGCCAGAAAAACCGAAAATTTACGAGTAAACGTAGAACTTCAATATTTTATTCACAATGGGAATAAAGACACAAAAATAATTTCAAATAAAATAAAACGCAGAGAGAATTATTGCGCTGTTTTATCATCGACAACCGTTCCGCAAAGTTCCGAGTTTCATTTACAAATCGCTTTTAAATTTTATAGAAAAGTCAATGATCACCTCGATTCCAGGGTTTCATGATCCTACCTCAAAAGCCTGAAAATATATAACCATTATCTAAATGTTTGCATATCTTATTTTCGATACTCCTTGCGTTTCCACATAATTGTGTCCATTCAAATAAATAACGTAAGTAATTATTGATCTAGAAGAAGCAATGTCTTCGCAAATGACCAGCAACAATTTAATTTGTGAAAATGTAATTGATTTATAGTTTTATATCAGTAAATAAAAATAAATAAATTACCGGCAGCACGCGGTTCCAGCAACATACAGCGTCGACCTTCATTGAACCACTGATGACTCAAAATCGTATTACTTTACAATTCAATATCACTTAGAGCCGTTACCAACGTGTTCGGGCTGGAACCGCTCGACCATACTGCATTTGTGTGGAAGGCCGTTCGGAGGCAACGCAGACCGGCCTTACCCCATATTCTTTTGAGCACCTTCAGTGCAATTTTCACAACTGGCGGTCGACCCGTTAGCGGGTCCTCGCTAGCGCACCCACCTCCCTATGTCGTCTCTCACCCTATGGGTGTCGCTTCTGATGAAGGCTAACAGCAAAATTTTGCTACAGACAACGAGGTGGTGTTTAGTAGGTGCCACTCTGGTGAGTCCCACATCACCCCGCAAAAATCGGTGCCTGCGGAGGTATGCATGACGCATGGGATTTTCTCGGGACGAGCCAAATTTGGCGACCTATATATAGCCTGAATGTACATTCGATCGGTACGAACAAATTTTTTTCTTGAAGGCCTTGGCGGTCCACAAGTACTGTGATTCGAATTTACCGGTGCGAAAATGTGGCCCTAATATAAAATGAAATGTTCTTTGTGAACGGTTTTGATCGATAGAAAATAAAAATGAATGAATATTGACGCATTTAAGAGATTATTGAAAAAGTATGGTTTTGTTTCTTAATTCATATATAGTTTGTGTTTGCGATTACGTTCACATGAATTCCAAATACTTACACTTTGTAACCGACTAGGTTCTTATCAGATGTCACCTATTTATCTTTAAAAATATAGATGGTCCCTGCCCTATATGTGCGTTAATTTTGTATATATACAACAACTGAGAGTGCGTGACATATTGTACCTATTGATTGTACACGCACACCAAAGCGACGAGGAGTTGGTTTGACAAGATTTCAGCTGCCACACCAACATAAATCGCATATTAGTAACCACTCGCACACAGGGGACAGCGCGCCTAAATGAGATACACCATCTATAAACTGCATTTCGTAGCCTGGCATCAAAAAAGTAAACAATGTATTCCCATAGTAAAAATGAAATATGTCTTTAAAAAATAAATAAACCCCCAAACAATCACACCAACCGTACGGCCCCAAAGTAAACAGAGCTTGTGTTATGGATGACCATACAGCAAACTGGGGGGAACCCAGATTAAACATACATATACAAATGTCAACAACCATTAGCTGAGAACAAACATTTATGTTCATCACACAAATGATGCCCCGGCCAGGACTCGAACTGGGGACCTCCGGCGTATGAGGTAGCTACCCACTACGGTACTCGGTCGTCAGTCGTCATTTAAAGACCTGACTTTGAATGGACTCGAATGCAAATAAAATAAACATTCGTTTTTAGGCATTTCTCAATGACATATTACATATAGACACGTCATAACCAAACTTTACTGCACAAAAAAATGGCGTCAACTAAACTAATAGATACCTACCCGATACATACAGTAATATAATTTGTGGGAGAAGGAAAGAACAATACAGTTTACTTGTTGTAAGAAAGAGATATCTACGTACTTCGTGACGTTGCTTCGCACTAATTGGTCGTGAGCGTACGTGACGTAGTCCGTAAATTGAGACAGTATATAGCGTTGTCTCGCTCTTTGAATTTGTTGAAATGGACAGCCACGTCAATTTTAAAACATCATTTTAAATAGCAAAATAAAATAACTGTCATAAAATAATTGTTATAAAAAAATTTACTTACGCATGAAAAGAAACATTTATTCTTCTGTAACAGTAAGAGTGTAATAAGTACACTGTCTAAACCCACAAGAAGGCATTTTACGGTATTAAAACACAGAATTTGGAATAAGTTTTGTTTGACGTTTAGCCATGCCACTGGGTTGCATAAGACTAAGTGAAATGGCGGGCAATTGCATTGCATTTTCATTGCCATTATTGAGAGCGGACAACTTGTCTATATGTAATATGTCATTGGCATGTCTGGGTTTTCATTATTCAGTTTATCACTCACTATGAGTGTCGTCCACGACGTCACGCCCCTATTCTTTTTTCCTGTACTCACACACTACAATGTACAGGCCAAAAGGTAGTTGGGTGTTACTGCATGATGGCGCTTTACTGTACCTTTTTTTTTGTTTAAGAATGTTTTGTTGCATCCTATTGTATCGAGATGGAGTAGAAGCTCAAGCTAGGAATTTCACAATTTGTTTTCTTCCCCACATATTGTTGTTGTTTCTAACTTGCTGTCACTATATTTTGAGTTTTTTTTATTATTTTATAACTAGGCATCAACCAAATGCAATATAACTTGACAAAACAATTTTCGGAGTCACTGATATCGTATTGTCAATGGTTGTCATACTTGTGTTTATATTTTTTATACCAGATCATGAAATGCATTTTAACTGGAACACACAACCTTCAGCATTTATGTTATGACACATGTCTGAACGAGAATTTGATAATGTATGTTGCGTAGGTGCGGGCGGCGTGGCAGCCGGCGGCGGAGGTGTGCGGTTCGCGGCGCGGCCTCGCGGCGCCGGCGTGGTCGTTGTGCGCGGCCGCCTTGCCACGCTCGACTGCGTTGTGGCCAATCTTGGACAAAATTCGGTACCTTTTTTACCATCTATAATTGGTTCAAAATTACGAGAATTATCCGATACACTACTAATATTAATTACAAATATATTTTAAAATTGTCTATTGTGCACAAAACTTGGTGACACACAAGAGGACAAATATACACACTAATGAACACACAAACTTAGAAACTTTTTTACAATTTTCATATAAAACACCTTGTATCCCCCGTTGCACTGCACAATAAAATTATCAGAAATAGACCCTTTGTGTCATACGTTCTTCTATTCAATTATACTCTTGGTGATATTCATCTCATTTAAAAAAAAATTAAATTAATTTAAAATCTAGGTCTCTTAATTACCCTTAACTTAAAAACCTTAATTCAGTAATTGATGATTATTATACTGAAATGCATTTTTACCTGCTTATTTATTCTACACATAAATATTAGGAAATATCTCCTAGTACATACTAGAATATAAGCTATGAGTCCCTTGGTGTTCTTATGTTATAATTTTCCTAGTAGGTACCTACGTAAAGAGTTGTATATCGGCAGTTCGCATCCTTTATGATAGATTAATCAATTAAATTATCTATTATTTCGAAAAAAATCTAATTTAACATATAAATATGATAATATGAAATATAAAATTAATAGAAAATCAGAATGTTATTTCTAATAATGTTAAAGTTACGTTATCCTAGTGGAATGTTAACTAAATTATCACAACGAGATCCAAAAATACAACTACAGCATGACGATGGGCAGAAAAATTTGCGAGGGAATTTACCGATGAGTTCACAAATTAGTCGCGTGTTCAGCAGGACAGTTCATCGACTGGACAGATTTAGCGCGCTTCCCGGAAACTGCCGCCAAGTACAGAGCGATGGCATGGGGCGCAGGCGGGGCGGGGGCGCGCGAAGGTCGCGGGCGCCGGGCAGCGAGCGGCCGCGGTTAAACCGATGGCGCCCGACCTGCCCGCGTATACGCGCCTCTCCCATTAAAATCATATTGGACAGCGGCCAAATGCTCTCCGTGTAGAGTTTGATGTCGAAATAAACCAATTAGTGGCCTCACTTTTTGATGTCTTTTGTAAAAATTATGTGCCCTAGTTTGAAATACTTTTAGATTGCTGGGCAACATATTTATAAAGATTAGTAAGTTTTTCCGGACAGGCGTTTTGTTCATTTTAATATGTGTGCCACAAAATCCTCATTTAAGTAAAAAACACAATAATATATTTGTCATTTGTAACTTTTATCTGTCATTTGTAATATGTCTATATTTGTGTTATAGGCATAGGGGTGTTAAAACATTACCTTAAAACCCCTAGTCACGAAAAACCTGAGGAAATAGTTATATTACAGCATGTAACATTTTTTTTTGTATTGTGTATTGTTATTTCTTTTTCACCTTAACTTAAGGCACTTGATGATGAAAAAGCCATAGCGTTACAAACTTACCAATGAGCTATCTACTCTTAAAATACGAGAAAAAACGGACGCAGGCAAATCATTCCACCATAAGAAAAAATTTGCCAAAAGGGCTCATGAAATTGCTCAGTAGGTTTGACATAATTATTAGAGTTTTGCAGCTTTGCCTGAGTAAAGAATGAGAAGCTTGCCGGGTAAAAACTGAAAAGTTTCAGTAGCTCGTGAAATATATTCACACATTACCCAAAATGGATAACAAACCTTCTCCAAACCACAAGCTTCAGTCAGTAACTAACTAGGCTTTTAGCTAACTTCTCGATTTTATACCATCTAACTTGTCAGTTTATGTACGGCAAAAAAAATATAGAAAACAAATAAAAAGTTTCCCGAGGTTTCCCCAAAGGTAATTCAAAACACTATCCTCCGTGAAGATGCAAACCTTGACTAGCAAACCTTGACTAGCAAACCTTGAGGGGAATAATGTTTCTCCAGGTTAAAACCCACTATATTTTATATCAGATGTCTCCTTCCTTAGCCTTACTAGTTTATAGGGAAATGGGAAATCTGTAACAAGGAAAGCTAAAACAGTTTAATTATTTCTACATATATTTCAGGTTGCTTGGGTGAGATCACGGGATCTTCAAATCCTGACACACGGTGACATGGTGTTTACGGCGGACAGCCGCGTGTCCGTGTCCGTGCGCGAGCTGGCGGCCAGCGACGGCGATGCGCGCCTCACTGCACATCAGCTGAGCATCGCCAACTTGCGAGACTCCGACGCCGGCCGCTACGAGTGCCAGGTCAACACGGAACCAAAAATGAGTCTGTTCTTCCATCTCACTGTTCTCGGTAATTACGTATAACTGGTCTTAAGGAATACCTAACGTAAATTTAATAACGAGTTAAAGAGATTAAATGGAACTAGGAAATGTCACACGAGAAGATGATTATACCTGTTAGGTGAAACTTGTTAGGGAATTTGAGGAGCCATCCAATTGATGGAGCTTTTATGACTGAGGAGATCGGTTTGCAGCTGACCTCTGTGACGCACGTGGTAGTAGGTGGTGGCGTGATTCCTTCTAATGTGATTTATTTTTTTGTGGTTATCTAGAGTGTATTAAGTCAAGAGCTCGACTAAAACGTCCTAACGACATAATATTAAGGTTGAGAATTGATTATACAGATAGATTTGTTCATGTAAATAAAAAAAATCGTGTAATTATTCTCTCTGTGATAAGATTTAAATATATGTTGAAATATAACAAGTAAAATAAAATTATTATAACCTTTTATTTGTTTTAACCTTATATATTGTTGGGTGATTGCGTCTCTATATATATCTAGACAACGAATAAGTATAAATCTACGTCCAAGAACATATTGAGTATATTATTTAATATTGGCTAGCGTTTTTCTTCTATCTCTGGTGGAAAATGATGCTGAAATCGAGTTTGGAACACACCTATCCAAGAATAAGTGTACTTGAACCTATTCACCCGTGCTTGGAAACTCCTGCGGTATAGTTACTATACTGTCTGGAAAAACAGACAAAGACTTTGGCATTGCAATGCAAAAACAAGTTCTCCACTGTGGCACTTCTCTGATGATCGTGGTGTACCGGTTAAGAAAGGGTTTCGGTTCAAACATTTCCAAAAGAATATTTTCACATTCTCCAAAATGTAATCTGTAAATAACTGATAGTTGTGTATAGAATCAGCAGCTGATCCTAATTGAAGTACTGCTGGACCTGTGCGATGACGCTTTACTTTTAAGAAGCTATGTTTGCCAAAGTTTCGATTTGTCGACCAAAATTAGATAGACATAACCATCAGATCAAGACAAGTAGCCCTTGGCATTTGGGCCTTGAAGAAATTTGGAAACCGGTATAAAAATATTTTGGAATTTAAGAGTTACGTTTAATGGGCTCTTTTCATCGGAGAAGAGACAACTCCCGGGTTTCGAAAACGTTGAAATTAACAAAGGCGGCTTCACCTTAATCGGCAACGATACGTAGTATCAAATAAACTGAGGTACCCCGGCATTGGCTGCCATTAGGTCAAATGAGAAGTCTTCGACGATAACTCGGACTGACCGTTCCTTCAGAAAGTCAGAGTATTTTTAGCAATAGAAAGTTTCACATGCAATCTTGGTTTTAGATGAGGAGATAGCGGAAGCGGTAGCAGAAGCAGCTGCAGAGTGGGCTGCAGAGCGCCAACCACGTGCTCGTAAGTGTTTTTATACGCTTTGTCTCCTTCCTGAGGAACATAAAATAGAAAATGCGCATTTAACAATTTTGTAACAGATTCTAGTTTAGTTTTATTTTTTTATTTGTAGCATAATTTTATTTTATTTTATAATTGTTAATATAAGTTATATTTTCAATTTGTAACAGATAATTTTTAACATTAGAGATATTAGAAAATTTTTTTCTCAGGGCACTTTGTTCATGTAGTAATTTCCACTCTGTTCACAATTTCCAAAATGATTTCTTTAAAAAAAATCTTTTGAACTATGCCAACGTTCAAGAATTGCTCAAGTTACAATAATTGTTACCTCCAAATGACTGGAGAAGTCAAAGCCTTCTTGTCGGCTTCCAATGGTTTCCCTAATGTCGTAGTCAAATTTTATTCCTAGTTATTTATTTATGAAACTATTGACAAAAGAATACCGAAACTTTCTCTTCCAACGGATTTTTTTTATTCAGCTGCCATTAATGCATGCTGTTGTTTTTTTTAAATTATTTTTATTACATGGTGTCCTCGGGAAAGTTTGGTAGAATTGTGGCCTCAGACCATGTGCCATATTCTAAGACAGTAGCTTAACAATAGTTTTTTTTTTTTTTGCTGCCGAGGCACCCTCGCGGGAGGGAGGTGGGAAGATGCGTCATGCATACCGCCCGCAGGAAAATACCGTCTTCTACGGGGGGTTATGTGGGACTCACCAGAATGGCACCTACCCACTAAAAACCACCTGTTGGCTGTAGTAAAATTTTACCGTTAGCCTTCATCGGAAGCGACACCCGTCGGGAAGTTGGGCGCGCTGGTGGAGACCCGCTAGCGGGTCTTCCGCCTGTAGTGAAAGTTGCACTGAAGGTGCTCAAAGGGACATGAGTTGGTGGCCGTTCTGGGCGGCCTCCGGTGAAGCCGGGGCTGCACAGAGGTCGGCCGAAGCATGATTTAGGGATCAATTCATTTAAATGAACCTATAATGAATTGAGAAGGGAACTATGCTCCACCAGAGCTAGCTAACGCTCTGTCGGAGAACGTGAAGCCCTAAGTTTACGGGCTAAGACTGCGATTTCACTAACATCGATATTTTTCATAGCGTCGCAGACGATACGCATATCGTCTGCTACGGAGGATTGAGGAGTGGGTTTGTATGGGCGAGGAGCCGGGATGGGAATCGATGCGGGGCGCAGCCTCCAGTTTTCTGGAGCAGGCCTGGACTGTGTAGGTTTTGCAGCCGGAGAAACCCGACTACGCAGCGGCGGAAAGTTTTCCTGGGAAAGGGGCGGGGCCTGTTTGGGTGCCGCCCTCTTGGAATTGGAACGCATACAACGGGGTGCACGAGGGCAGCCCCTGTAATTTGCGGTGTGGCCGGACTGGCCACAAAGCACGCAATCGGGAGGAGAGGGAGTTTCAGGAGTGCGATTGCACTCCTTAGTGAAGTGAGGGACCAGGCATTTGACGCACCTGGGTGGTGCGCGGCAGTTAGCTGCCGCGTGCCCGTACAACTGGCACCGATGGCACTGGCCGGGATGACCGCGGCGATGAGGCGCCTCGATCGAGATCCCAGAGAGGCCGCATATAGTGCTAACCCCTTTCAGGATCTCCCTGGACTTGGGGACGTTGGCGAGAACCACCAAAGCGAGAGGGTGACGCCTCCCGTACTTGCTGTGCATTTTATGCACCGCGAGTGCCGCGAAGCCTTGGGACTGCAGATCCTCCAGGATAGCCTCGTTCGATAATTCGAACGGGACTCCCCTGAGTACCGCTCTGATCTTACGCTCTTCTGACAGAGCATAAGTGTGATAAGCATATTGCTTATCGGTGAGGAGCTTTGTTAAAGCTCGAAAGTCGTCTATCGACGAGACAGTGATTTTAATAGATTCACCCGAGTTGGCTGCTCGGATGTAATGGATTTTGTGCTCATTGCACAATGTCGAGACCTCAGTCCATTTACCCTTTTCCCGAAGGAAGACGGGTGGTGGGACCTTGGCCTTGACAGAAGTTGGGGCCGGAGCGGGCGTTGAAGACACCGGGGCAGCTGGCGTTGAAGACGCCGCAGGGGGTGTATGGACGGGCGTCGAGGGCGCCAGGGCTTGTTTCGAGCGCTTCTTAGAGCGCTTCTTAACAAGCGTAAAAGAGGGAGACTCAGGGCCAGTTGGGGTGGCGTCCGAGGCGCGGAGGGGCGTCTACTTCGCACTCCATGTCAGTGGAGGAAGGGGACGCGGGAGGGCCTAAGACCGGAGGGGTCTGGGGAACTGGGGTGGCCTGAGGGGCCATTAAGGGAATTAACGCCATGATATGCGGGATAAGAGAATACATGAAACGATACTTATCAGCATTTATAGACATGCCTTCAACACCAGTACTTTCAAGTAACTTCTTCCTAATCTCATCAGAGCTTAGGGAAGCCATTGCGGAGGGGTTGGGGATGGACAACAATATATATATGCCTAGAGTTCCTAAATAAAACCTAGCGAACCCTAGCGGCTAAGCTCCCTACCAGCGGTAGGGGGGCTGGGGAGAATAACTTAAAACTAACCGTAGTACGCCGAAGGCCGCTACCTAGAAACCTAAAAAAAGGGTACGCAGGTAAAGTGTTGACCGCGTTAGGGTCAACCTTTACCGACAAAAAGGACAAATACACACGAAAACACACAGATATGATAAAAAAAAATATGAAAGTAGGAGAAAAGAAAAAAAAAAAATTAGAGAAATAAATAGAAATAAAAGGACTGGTTCAGTACAAATTCGTTGTCACCGTTAAGTATCCTTTGTACTGAAACCAGACTACTTACGCTGGGCACAACACTGCACTCAGCACAAACACAACACAACTTAGCACAGCACTTTGAAGATTAAGGGGCTTAGTCGCAAAGAAAAATCGCACTTCGATAGCACTCAGAGGGAGTAGAAAAACCTTGAAAACCGTAGCACGGAACCAACACGCTAAACCGTGACGTCAGTAGACTGAGCGCCACGGAATATCGGGAAGGGACCGATCAACGGAGAACGGGGTCTTGCACGTCCGCACTGCGTGGCGATCGGAACGAGAATGTTAACAATAGTTCAGATTAAGCAGTCTTTATCCCGAAGGATTGACACTTCATTTGAAGTTCAATAAATAAGTTATTAATTTTTAAACGACTTGGTCAGATTAATCAAGAATTTTTTTGTTGCCAGAAAGTGCGACAGAGGCGATGCAACGCGACGAGGGCACGGCCGGGGGCGGAGCTGCAAGCGCGGGTGGCTGCGGAGCCCGCGCGGCGCTCGTGTCCTACGTGCTGGCGCTGGCGCTGCTGCTGCCCCGAGGTGCCACCTGAGCCCACGCAATTTACAATGCCCACAATTTCATGTATATATTGCTGTAAATATGATTTCAATAAAACTAAAAATAGTATTTTGTAAATAAATTGTACATTAAACAATATTACATTGGTATATATTTATTTTGCATTAACCTCCTAAAAAATTAAATTTATTCTTAACATATTAGTTAAAATAATTGTGAATTGAAATGATTGTTAGGGTAAGTATAGTTATAATTCTCACTAATGTATGCAAATCACAAATTGCAAAGACCTTAATCGATAAATATCAAATTCCATGTCATTACCATCAATACGCTTCTAGTAATTGTAAATATCACCATGTCTAAGTCATCCAAGATTTGTGCGAAAGCGGAGTACCAATCTGTCAGCAGTATTAAAAGAGTACTGATTAGCGAGAATATCAGAAAAATTTTCTACAGTTAATGGAAAGTCTAGTCGAGCCTTTATTCGCCGTGATAAAACGTTGAATTCAAGCGTGGTAGAGTCGCGCGAAGAAAACTGATTGGGCGTCCAAAAATTGCTATAACCGAAAAAAAAAACGTTTAAAAATTAATAAAGGTTCTCTAGCAGATTGCTGAGTTAAAATATTGCAGATTGAAGAGAAGAGAACAAATTGATGATATTTTAAATATAGGGTCAGGAATAAAGTTGCTTGGTATTTTGCATACAAAATAAAGAAAATTTATATCATAGTATATTTAATTTAATTTCAATATTAAATATAATAATAAAATATATACCTAAACCCTTTTTTGAATAACTTGTCTCCATCTTGTAGTAAGTGACATGACGCCGTTGCTGTAGAAAATTTGAGACTTCTACAAATGCACTACCTTTAGAAACTTTTGGAAATCCGACGGATTTATAGTGGATTATGTATAATGAATGCATTGACACTTTCCAGCCAAACTCTCTTAATGTTATCATGATGATAGACCAAACCCTTCCTTTTTCTTTCACTTCACTTACATCCTTCCTTTTATTATTTACTTTTTAGTAGAGAATCGCAAATGAGTACACGCTTCATAAAGTTTCTTTCTGTGAGCTCGTATGGTTTTACCAAGCTTTTTTGTAAGCTTGGTACCATTGTAATTTCTTCGTCTTTTAAGCATTTTTTTATTTAGTTTAATTACAACATTATTATTTATTTTTTGTTTTTATTTATACAATTTTATTTTATTAATTACCTTTTATTTAAATTTTACAATCATAGTATACCTAAAATATTATACTTAAGGCATTGTTAAACAAATAACGAAATTTGTTTCGGCCTCTTGAAACTCGACGAGTTTCACTTCGTCATAATGATGTTTGAGGTGGAGTCTGTTTATTAAGAGGCCCTCCCTAAAAATCCTCCCTAAGAAACGCGCGAAAAGGCAGTTACGATTTTGAAAATCATAACAAACTCTCTTCAGTAAATGACATTATAAAAAAATCTCAGTTACCTAATAGATGTGTCTACATGGACACCGCCTGATACTTTTAAAATAATTCTTCATTTTTGAGAAAAAAATCCTCAAATTTGATCAAAATCATCGAAATCGACCTTTGCTATTATGACTATCTCCGCTGTTTCGTTATTCTATTTGCAAAAAAAAATTGTGTAATCGTCAGAAAAAAGTATAGATAACACATTCACCATTGTTTTTTTTACAAATTGAAATCAAAAAGCCATAATCTAAGCTTAAACATAGTTATTTTTTAGCGGAAAATGTATGTATGCATTTAAAAAGGCCTTTTGACCATCGAATAAAGTCGAGGGCTTTATCGCGTGAATGTTTTATGCGATGTTGTGACATCCGGACATATTCAGGGTAAGTAGCAGTTGATGATTCATCGTAAACGGAATATGGGATATAAGGCTTATGACCAAACAATAGTTCGTATGGGGAGAAATATGTTGTTGAATATACCGCCGTGTTGTATGCAACCTTGACGGTATACACATAGTCAGGCTAGTTATCTTGAGTATCATTTACATAGGATTTAAGATCTTGTTTAAGGGTGAATTTGATCTTGCGGTGTCGTAAATAGTTGACCGTAACTGTTTGATTTGTAAGAATATAGTATTTTTTGAAAGGATACGCTTAGGACTACCAAACAGGGAAATGAAATGTAAAAGGCATTCACTAGATTATAATGACAATTTGGTTAAATCATCTTGCTTACTTAGATGTATCGGAGTTTAGCGGTACTGGACTCAGGTAAGGGGACGTTTAAACGGAGATGTTGGAGTCGATACTATTATAATAGTCGCTCTATTTATTTTTCGCAAATCTTTAATTGACAAACAAGCGAAACATTTCTTAACATAGTTTTCAAGATCATTTCGAATGTTTTTCTATTTTACATCCTTAGAGGGTCTTAGTGCCCTGCTATGGAAATATCATGATTTTCTTTTAAGATTTTAGGGATTTCACTTAAAGAAGGATATATTATTTTAGTGTGATAAATAACAATGTCTTTGTTTGTACCGTCAAACAGGTAGTCTAAAATAGTATAGATTTGGATAAAATAATTGTTCGGACTGGTGCCGAACTCTATTTACTGCTATAAGTTAAATGCTGATTCGGTAGTTTGGTTGCAAACCGAACATACTCCCGACCACGAGAAAAGATTACAACACATGAAAACAAAATAACATCTGTGTTATATAATGGTAAAACATAAAATATCATACAATGAAAAAGAAAAAACAAAATAAAAACGAAAAGAGAATAAAAATATAGATTTTTTTTTATTGGAAAAGTACACAGAGTCCTCCAAGACGCTGAATATTTGACGTTTTGCGCTACCCGTAGCGACCTTTCGCGCACTATCACTGCTCGTGTTTTGAACTACACTAAAGTCAGTCATTGTTCTGATTTCCAGGGTCAAGACTACGCCAAGGCGGCGGCGGTGGCAGCGCAGACATGACAGCCGCGCCGCCCACCGCCAGGAACGTCACTACCATGTAGCTGACCGCCTTTTACTGGTGTATGTCATGCTCCGACAACCCCTGCTCCTCTGTGTCTGCTGTTTTCATCTCTTTGTATTCGTTTGCTAAGCTAATGATGGTGTTATTTAGTGAAGTACTAAGCTCGAAATGGTGTAAGGGTAATGTTACGTTAATGATGTGGTTCAGATCAGAAAGAGTTGGTGTATATAATTTAGCTTCCATATTTATTTTATGGATTTTGTGGTCGTACAAGTATAATGTGACATCATAACCCTTTATTTTACAGTCAGATTTTAGGTGAATGCTGCCAACTCCTCTTATCATATGTGTGTTACAAGCGGATAATGGTCACAAAGTATTCGGAGCGGGTATTCTTTACAATAACTAAACATGTAGGATGAAGGATTAACTTTGTTGCTCGTAGTGTCCATTCTAAGATTTTTGTTGCTTTTGTAATAGAGTTGCATTTTGTTAAAATGTCTGTTATGATGTTTTCTTGACTATTAAAAGATTGAACAAAGTTTATATTTACGTTACGTAACTCACGGCAAGTTGTAAATGGTCTTGGTTTTTGGGGTGATATTTTATGCTCAGCCAGCCAGACGGGCCCTTTCCACCACAAGGTTAACTGCATGAGTTCTGATGCATACAAGCCACTGCTAGCAAGGTTTTGCTGGAGTTTCAGAAGTGTTTACGTACTGCCATCAACCTGCAGGAATAATTTCAATTATTTTCTCAAAACACTTCTTTAAATAAAAGACAAAACCGTGAATGGAAGAATGACCGAATTTTATCCACGTGTAAGAAAAAAGAAGAATTATTTGCATTGTGGTAGAAGGATGAAAGCAAGAAAGCAAATTATTTATTTTATAAAACATACCACAATTGAAAAAATAAATGTATGATTTAACATATTATAAGAAATACATATACGATGAAAAAGTACAAGGAAACTTTCGAAGTTCTTCCAAAGTATGGCAAATAATAAACAACTTGTGTGGTAAACTACGTAAATCGATTGATTCATTAATCATGAAACGTTTTGATCTCTATCCACTTAGTGTGGCCAACCAATTTTCCTATGATTTAAGAGATAATGTTAAAAATATATGTTCATACTGTGATAAGCCATTAACAAATACAAATTCCTACAGTTTCAATGCGATTAAAACGGGCATTAAATAATCCAACAATTAAATGATAAAAAGAGCCTGGAGTGGGCGGCATTCGTGTGCTGTATTTAAAGTGCATTAATTCTGAAATCGCACCAGTAATCACCCGCCTTTCAAATTAATATATTACCACGTTCTTATACCCGAACAACCCAAAAAACGGTGATATTATCCAATACGTAAAAAAGGCTCGTTCACTGATACGAACAATTACAGAACCGCGTCAATATTATCGTGCGTGGATAAAATAATTGAAAGAATATTTACGGAATATAATTAATAGATTTTTAGTGTTGCTTATAAATTTTATATGGTTTTTGCAACATTCTCGACGAGACCTCCAGCACATGTTGGAGGTATGCCTGGCGTAAGAAGCGGAGCCCAGCGCGCTCGGCTCTGTATTGGGTGCCGACACCACATCGACATCTTCGTAGATATCCAGATTCTCTGGAATTCCGCCAACAATGTTCATATCCTTGTCTTCCAGGCTTGTCATGATTTTTTATACAAGTTGTGACAGTAATTTTGCTGCGCTTAGGTCTTATCGAGGTAGCGATATCCTATTTGTTTTCGCTACAATACCAGCGTTGTTTTGCGGCTATTAGAATAATTTTGTGATTAGATGTGATTCGGGGCTGAACTTCAATGGAGCCAATTTTTGTACTTTCGGTCCACCTAGGTACCTCGAAATTGCTAATTTGCTTTAATTCTTTTATTATTTGCTCCATTCTGTAATAAATGTTTCTGGTACTTCATCACCCCATGCCATATTTTCTTGCGTCCAAACTCGTTGGAACAGAAGTTTGAGTTTGACAACTACCAGCGCGGGCGAGCCAAGTGGGTCGAATATCTTTGATATCTCAGATAGTAATATGCGTTTAGTTAGGAAAATCTATTTGCGGTGTAGTTTGCTGCCTATGCACTGCTGACCACAATTTGCTGTTAAGGGACTAGATACGGGAGTTAAATCTGCTTTGAAACAAGTTCTTGATAAACTTCATCTTGCTCACCCATAGTATTCTCTATTTCCCAATGCACTTGCATCGATTGTTGACCACCGAGAATGGAGAGTTTTTAATGAGTATTCATATTCCCACTTCTCAGAGATGCTATCCATGTTGATGTTGATGACTGTTCTTGAAAATGCTTTGAATTGATGTTTTGCTTTCTGAGAAGTTCTAGTAGGTTGATCTTAACAGCGGCTAACTTTTGTTTGTTCAAGTATGATTGATGGCTATGGATCTTTATGCTGATTTTCCTGTTTCCTGTTTCGGCACCAAAAACTGTAGAGCACTTTTACAGTTTAAAAGGGTTAGGGTACGGTAAGAAAGTGTGAGAAATAATCGAACCCAATTAATGCTGTTAAGCAAAGCACGTACAAAACTAGAGCATAATTTTGATCTTTGAACTAACTATGCGGTCGTACTCCATGCACATTTTTTACGTTCACTATATTTTTCATAATTTATCATTACTCATCAATTACTACCCTTGATTAGAAAATCCTTCAAATCTTAATTATGGAAATTTCAAAAACTCGCGAACTCGTAATTGCCTATATCAACTGCCGATTAGTGACCAATATACACTAATTATAAAAAACAGCGGTACTATTATACCGTAATGGGTTGTGTAGGTAATTAGCGTGTGCTGTACGTTTATGGCCGGTACATTAATTGTACGATTTTTTAGTTAGAAATGCTATAGGTCTTGCTTTAATGGGGATAAACTTGACATTTTAACGTTGGGTGCACATGATCAAGAAAATATTACGTAAAATAAAAAACTGTTTTAATCGAATTTTATCGCGTTTAACTATTTTACTCTCGATCTTTCGGTATCATTAGAGACCTCGAGCTGAACACGTTTTTAGCACTTTTAATGTTAGTTCTGAACGCTACGCTCGCAGACTGAGAAATGGAGACGATTTAATGTTTTCATAACTGTCAAGACTTCTGTCATCTTAGTCACTCGTGATTACGGTGTCTGTCATGAGTCTAGAAAATCGACTTAAATTGTAAAAATATAATGAAATGCAACAAAATGCAGTAAAAAAGGTTTTTATTCAATATAATGAATCGTGAAAACTAAAACAATACTAAGATATTATGTCTCCAGCATAGTTTCTTCAAACTATTAAAGAAATTATAATGAACTCAATAAAGTATAACATACTCCACATACTGTAGGCTTCTTCCAACTGGCAAAATTCCTATTTTATCAGAGCAAGGAGGAGTTTCAACAAACTCATTTAGACCTCTTTGACATCTCCACTAACCGTTGACTTGTCCTGAATGACGGGCAATGTAGGGTGTGCATCAAGTGCCCGTCCTGGCAAGCGAGCGGCTAAGCAACTTAAAAAGCTGCTAGCAGATCAATTTTTTGGTAGTAAAAAAGAATATGTATGTATTTAATTTTGATTTTCTGTTTTCTATGTGACGTACACTTTTTGTTGTAATCTTCTGTTATTGTGTGCAATCTTTATGTTCTCACTCTATTTCTAAATTTCATAACATCTGTATATCTGTTGAAATTTGTAAATGGCATTCTGACTCTAAGTTTGTGAACTATATGATATGCAACTAGCTGTAAGTTTCCCAAATAAATAATAGAATAACCGTAGAAATAATTGCTATTATACTTTCACGTCGACCAAATCAATGCCAAAACATATAGGGCTCTTTAAAACTTTTTAAACAAGATAATCTTTTAGAGAAAAGACAAAAGATTATTGAGTACATGAAGAGTCATATATAGTTCAAAATTATATGCGGTGTCAGGTAAGAATAAAAGGAATTTCCGCAACAATTCCCCCCAAATAGACCCCTATCCTCACTGTTTGAAGTGTTTGAGAGCACTATGGATGAGGTATTACATAGAGTAAATAACAAAAATAAAGAAATAATTATTTGTGGCGATTTTAATACTGATTTATTAGTAGAAACATCACAAGGTAAACGATTTTTGAATCTTTTTATTTGTTACAACCTAAAAAATCTATTTTTAGAGCCAACGTGAATCACAGCGACTTCAGCCACATGCCTTTTTACAAATTTTGTGCCATATACAAAGTCAGTAATTAGTAAACTTTAATCAGATCATAGCGGGCAGTTGTCCACTTTTTTATACCCATGAATGAGAGATGGCTCGAAACATTCAGAAATAATGTATTTGAAAAAACATTTAAACTAGATTACTGTGGCGATCCGATTACTGGTATAGTCTAGCGATATAGTGACTGGGCAACAGTGGGAATATGCAGAAGTAGAAATAGATTATATGAATTGTACAGTGAAAGAAGTTATAATCATAAAAAAAGGCATTTTATGAATATTTTAAAAAGTATTCTAAATTATTTAAAAGAGTATGCAGTATAGCTCATTCTAATTACATTAATACAATTTAATATAGTACTAACATTTCAAAAACTGCATGGAATATAATTAATCAGGAAACTGGGAAAGCAAAAGACCCTCACACCAAATATAATTTAAAAATTAATGATAAGTTGTTGTCAACTGACAAAGAAGTTGCTGAAGCATTTGGACATTTGACTGCCATCCCTGTGTCAACTACTTTTAAAATTAATAATAATTCATGTTCCACTCTTGCACGGTCACGGCTAATGGGAAATGTAAATACATGCGATATTAATTTCAACTTTAAACATGTAACTGTTCCACAAGTTTTAAATGCATTTAAAAGCAGTAAATTTAAAAATACAGAATTTCTGTTAAATTTATTCAATCTGTCATTGCTGATATAGCTTCGCACTTAGCCAGTATATTTAATGACTCTGTTGATAATGGTGTATTTCCTGATTTAATGAAATTGAGTAAGTTCATCCCAATATTCAAAGTAGGTAGTTTGTCTGAAACTAATAATTTTAGATCTATATCTATACTACCAACGCTTATTAAGATTTTTGAAAAATTAATTTTAAATCAATTTCTTTCTCATTTATATGGTAATAGTTTAATGAATTTTAACCAATTTGGTTTCACGCGGGGTCGCTCAACAACCGATGCCGTTGTTGAGCTCATAAAACACGTATTCAGCGCCTGGGAGGAGTCGTGTGATGCTATTGATGTCTTTTGGGACTTGTCCAAGGCGTTCGACTGTGTGGATCATACTACTCTACTCATGAAACTGCACCATTACGGCATAAAAAACGGAGCGTTTGCCTTGATTAAATCATATATTTCTAATAGAAAGGAGAAAGTTGCAATAAATGGAGAAAAATCATTAGGATCGGCAGTGACAATGGTTGTGCCCCAGGGCTGAGTTCTTAGTCCTTTCCTATTTTAAGTATATATCAATGATCTGCTATCGGTCGTTACGAATCATTGTGAGGTCATATTGTTTGCAGACGATACTTTCTTCTTATTTAAAATCAATAGACAAGAAACTGACTATCGAGCAGTAAATGCATTGTCAGTAGATGCAAAACAATGCATCTCCAACACAGAGAAGTGATTCTCAGCTAATAATTTGCTCTTCAAAAAATAAAAACAGGTGAACACAAACGTTGTAGTTAAAAGCCAGGAACTGACTCCTGTAAACTCAACTGTATTTCTGGGCATAACCTTAGACGCCAAACTCCAGTGGGGACCGCATGTTGATGGTTAAGTGAAAAGGCTTGGCTCTGCTGCATATGCTGTTAAAAATGAGACAAATTTCAAATGAAGCAACTGCTCATTTAGTCTATTTGGGTTGCTTCCACAGCCTCATGACATATGTACATTCTGTTGTGGGGGAGTGCAGCCGACATCAATACTATATTTATTCTGAAAAAAAGGGCTGTTCTCGCAGCTCGATCCAAGGGTGTCACTTAGAAGTGAATTTTAGGAAATAAATATTCTTACTTTCTATTCACAATAAATTTAAGAAAATTTAATGTATGTAAAAAAGAACATAACCTTGTTCTAAAGAAAAAAAGATCTGCACAATGTGAACACAAAAGGAAAAATATGCTGGCAGGTCATAATAGTAGGCTTCATAAAGTCACTAACTCATTCATGGGTAAATTTTCACGCTTGTATAATAATGTTCCTGAGGATATCCAAGGTCTTCTTATTGACAAATTCAAAGAAACTATAAAGCAAAAGTTATGTACTAAAGCATATTATAAACTATCCGATTATTTGGATGATAAAAGCCCTTGGGGATAAACCCCTCAATAACAGGATCTTACTAGTATTTGTAACAAAACATGTGTAATGTGTCTGTTTGCTCTTCTTGAGTTCTTCGTCCCGATAAATATCTAAAGCGTCATTGTCACTAAAGTACGTCTACTTATGGTAGTGTCGGGTGACGGGTCGCTCACTTCCCTCTTATATGGTTGAGAAGGGCGATGGCTGGATCCCGCGTTAACTCGTGAACGGGTGCTGTTTGAGGGTGTTCGTCGTTTGGATACTTTGGTGGAGTGAGACGTGCCGAGGATGCAGATAAGAATAATTTTGTGTAGACATTAAGAGACTCTGTAAATTTATTTTGAAAAAAAAATATACCCATGTACTTTCTTATCAGTTCTTCTTCACGAAGGTTTTTCTGAACTGGTGGTAGAGCCATGTTTTATTTGACGTCAATAAGAACAAATAATTGTCTTGTTTTTAGAAAATAAACATTACCCCTTTCAGCCAAAATTCCTTCTTGGTCGAGAGATGACTCATTGGTTCTCTCACCAAAATGGATTTAAAGCTCACATTGTGACGAGGCCCCAAACGTTCAACCCTCCAATTGGTCTTGACGCACAAGTACTCCACAATCTCCTAGGCCTTCGTGGTTTAGTGCAAGCGGGACACACTTATTTTTTGCCTTGGCAACACTACCGATAAGTTGTGAACTAACGAGTTCTCATAAAATAATTTATAATTTTTGTATTAATAAGCTGTTTATTGCATCAAAACCTTGTGCATCGTTAAAAATTTTGTTTATTTAAGTGATTTGTTAAATTCAGTTAGTTTTTAAAGTTTACAAACAGTGTTTTTAATATGCATTACAAAGTTACGAGAACCGTTTTATTCAGTGTCATAGATTTCAATCAAATAGGCATCGACTGTATTGGCTGTAGTGTTTTAAACGATTAGTTTAACCAATAAAGTTTGGCTACCATAAGAGGCAACTTTTCAATTTCAACTTGAAAGTTAAGTTAAGTAACTTTGTTTTCATTGTTATTGGACATAAACTTGATTCCAATCAGCTGTTCATTTTTGCTATATCAACATAAAATAATAACGTAAAAATGATGACTTGCCAAACAACAACTCGTCAACTAGAAGAGAAATTGAATTTTACTCTTCGAGAACTTTAGAAATTGAAAGCTTTAAGTGAGCAGTTGTTGGAAGAAAGGAATGATAGTGAAAAAGAAATGACAGTATTATTAAATAAAAATAAATCAATGAAACAGGAGTTCGTGAACTTACACACACAGCTTTTAGAAGTCTCAGAACAACGGGACCAACTTCAGGGGATGGTGAATGGGTTTGACAAAGATAGTAATGTCTTGCAAGATACGCTTGATCATAATAATGACCTCATCGTTTGAGGGTGTTCGTCGTTTGGATACTGGGGGGGGGGGGGAGACTTGCCGAGCTAACAGAATTATTTTGTATAGACATAAAGAGATTCTGTAAATTTATTTTGAAAAAAATATACCCGTGAAGTTTCTTGCCAGTTCTTCTTCACGAAGGTTTTTTTCGAATTGGTGGTAGAATCATGTTTTATTTGACGTCAATAAGAACAAGTAATTGTCAATGTTGAGAAATAAATATTTCATTTCATTTCACCTACAAGGGTGTTGTTGGCTCTTCGCCACGCAGCAGGTTGTGCGCAGCGGTGGGTGTGGTCCCACACTGGTTCCGAAAGGCACCCGCCACTTTTCTTTTTTACAACATGTGCAAAGCCATCATCTCCATCAGGTTTTTTCCAGATCAGTCTGAGGCTGCTTCATCAGTAAACCATGTTCGTGCATCGGCAACTGCACATCGATGCAGTTTGCGCACCACGTTGGGTATTTACCTTCGAGGTCTCTGTTAGCCTCGATATTTCTTCTGGCCTACTAACTTAAATAGCATTTCAGAGCGAATGTACTTCTACGTGGAGATCTTCAATTGTGCCTTCAGATAATTTCAGCTTTGACTGTACATCTGCTAGGCTCTTCTCTAGAAAATTATATTTTTTTACAGCCTGGTGTCATCGACGTGGTAAAAGTGACGAATGGCAGCTTCTGCAATTCCTTCGCCACAAATGCGGACGCATCGTCGGGGTCAGTCATTTCAATAGGGCGAAGATATCTTCAATACTCTTCTCAGTTCCATGTCTCGTCCATGATCTCGATGTTATGTTGTAACAACCTACGATTCAGTGGCTATGAGCTGTTACGAACGCATTGCGAGTTGTTGGGCAGCGGCTCTAGCCACGTAATGCGAAAAATAATAAATAAATTTTTTTTAATGAACAGTGACAAGCACGGCTGCACGCGACCGCGAATGGCATATAAATTGTTTAACTTTAATTTTAAACATGCGCAGCCTTGATTAGCGCCTGTTGTAAGTACTAGGATTAGAAAACAAGAGGCAATCAGCGGATCTTTACTCATATAAGTAATTTTTTGAACGCAGTAAGGAATAAGTATATTGTGTCCTTGTTACAGAATAATCTTTAGAGATTTTTTACAAGACTCGACACTTTTTGCAGTATTGTATCGTTGAACTCATAAAATTGATGCTATTTTAACAATTAGCGTGGTTTCCTTGTAATTTAGTAAATAATAAAAATCAGGAATCAAATTAATTTAAAGTTTGAGTTTAATATGCATAAAAGGTTGGAGTATGACGCTTTGTAGAACAGTATGGAAAACCCAGTTTAGCGACGGTTTCTACAAACTATGCAATCATTTCGTTGGTAAGCACTTTTTAATATGGCAATTACAATGTAAACATTTTTTCCATATAAAAAACCAATAGTTGAACTAACTAGATGCCGATACGGATTCATTTAGCCCGAGGTCGCGCATTATCGATTAGTCGTTTCATTAATAATGAAAGTGCCGTGGCGCGGGAGGAGGGAGCGGCAGCGGCGGCAGTGCGATGGAGGGTGCGCCCCGCGCGTTGGTAACGCTGCGGGCCAGCGGCGATGTGCGGTGCGTTGCGGCGGCCGGGCCACGGCTTGCGGGTGGTGCCGGCGGCGCGCTGCTAGAGTGGCGCGCCGAGCGGGCGGCTCTGTGGCCCGCAACCGCCGAGCGCCGCGCCGCGCACCGCTACGGCGTGACGTGCGTAGCCTGGAGCGCGGCCGGCGAACTGCTGGCGTCGGCTGGCGTGGATGGCGCGCTGCGACTATGGGCGCGCGCGTCGCGGCGGCCACTGGTACTAGCAGCGCCGGGCGCGGCCGCGGTACGCGCACTTGTTTGGGCCGGCACACTGCTCGCCGCTGGCCACGACGACGGTTCGCTACGCGTGTGGGCAGTGCGCGGCGTACTGCTGGCGCTGGTGGAGGCACACGATGCGGCACTTACTGCTATGTGTGTCACATACGATCTGTCCGTGCTACTTACTGCTGATGCCGACGGAGTTCTGAAAGTGTTTGACCTAAAAAGTACATCAAAACTTAATCGCATATTGTTTTATTTTTTGTTTTCCGGTAATAATAGGCCAGGAAAAAAGTTTCATCGTACATAAATAAATTACATACAAATACAATGTTATTAATAACATAATTCATAAAGCATTATATTTAAAAACTTGTCGCCAACTTGTACTTAGTGACATGATGCCGCTGCTGTAGAAAATCATCTGATTACAAAAGCTCAGTGCTAGGCACCAAAGTCTGGCGAATTCCAAAACGCCAATATAGCCATAAATAAACAGTGTATTTCGGAAAACAACAAAAAAAACTGCGTCAGATAGTTTTCCTTTCTTGATGCAAAAGTTTGAAGAGACCGAAAATGCTGGAAATTGTTGGATGATAAATGGTCATAAATAATTAGATTCATTTGAAGCAAATTCAAAGGTTCATTAAGTTTGTCTGTATTGAGGTAAATTTCCAATTCTTTATCGATATCTTTACTACTATGATGTTTATTTTGCTCTAATTTTAAAAATGGCGTCTACTTTATCCGTGGCGACCAGGGCGTATTTCATATCGAAATTCCCGGATTGAAAACGCTTGAACCACGTTTTTTCACTTTTACAGACACTGCATTATGTCCATAATCCTCGTAAATTATTTTCGTGTTTCGCGGATAATTTTTTTTCAAATTTTAAAATAGAATTTCAACATGTTATTTAGATTCACTCATTACGTAGAACAGAAAAAAAAATTAAAATATACGAGGCACATTTACTTCTTTATTTTTTTGTAACCTTTTTCATAGTATTACAATTAGCCAGAACAAACAACAAGCCAAAGAGATACATTTAAAAAATATTATCGCACGCGAAGCTTTTTACTTTTTTTTAATGAATTGATTCGACGCAGGCGTTTGCTCTGGGAGTAACACGGCGCTACACTGGGAGGATGGCGCACACGACCTGGGCGCACTGTGCGCCGCCGCTGCCACCCACGACCCGCTGGCCGCCAGCGCCGGCCACGACGCTATCATACGCATATGGCGGTTTGAAAAAGATGAAGAGGGTAAAAAATTACTTTCGAAATTAACAACGGCCATACATATATAACTTTAAAATCATTCTTAACTTCTGATAACGTTGTTTAAATTGTTTTAAACACTGATTACATCCTAGCTCAGAATAAGTGCGGCCATCACTCCGCCTCAAGTCGGAGGTGGAGGACAGCGTGTAGGTTGTAGTATAGTTCTCTGATGTTAGAGGAGGAGTTCTTTAGGACGGAGGGAGAGCATTTGCTGTCAAAGTGGATTTTTCTTATTTTACTTTTTTATCACATCAAAATTAGGGGATAATACGATGCTGGCCCAACTGCATACGACAAACTAGTATTATAAAAGCGAAACATAGGCATATATAATTTGAAATCTTTAAAAAAAAATATATTTTGTAAAAAGTTTAATTACGGGATTTAGAATTCAACTGGAAGGACCAATTAATATGGTGGCGCAGCTTGTAAGTAGCCACTTCACAGCATTTCAAGCAATTTGGGTATGAACGGCTAACCAAGTAATTTATGATTAGAAGGTTGTGCAAAGTTATTTGTGAGTGTTCAAATTGTATAACTTGCCAAACCACTGAGCTGTTAGATCCAGGAATTCTCTCATACACAAAATGCTCGGTGTTACTGCAGCGATGGAAATTTTGTTCCCTAGTTCACGCATTGAAATGTTAATCAAAGTTCTAAATCCACAAATGTTTTACACAAGAAACTCGATAACAACTAACCAAAACAATTAGCACACCGAAGGGTGCAGATCAGCTTGTTTTTCCAGCGCTCTACTTACTCTCCCTAACATACTTCAAAAATGTAATTGTAACACACGCACGCCTACATGCAGAAGAATGCAGCATGTTATTGCAGCGTCCCAAAATGCAAGAATCTATACAGATCAGTAAGTTAAAATGATTATAAATAGAATAATAACAAAAAGAGCTTAGACCGCACTTGGTGCAAGAATGCTATGGATCATTACATACAATACATTAAAACATGAAATAATTCAGGTTTGCGGCGGGTGGAGGCAGCGGATACACTCAGGGGGCATGGAGGTGCGGTGGCTGCATTGAGCTGGTGCGGATCGTTGCTGGCGTCGGGCTCGGCGGACCGCTCGGCACGCGTTTGGCGCGTGTCCGCAGCAGGAGCGGGCGTCTGTCTGCACGTGCTTCCGGCTCACACACGCTACCTCACGGCTGTTGCTCTCGACCACAGACATCGGTACCTTGTAACAGGTTAGTATTAAATTTAAAAAAAAAACAAAGAATTATCGTAGATGTAGCCAAAATCTTTAGAACCTTTTCATTTTCTAAATCCAATGATTGCGGTTCCTTTACTATTTCTGTTAGTAAGTACCATAAAGTTTGTACACTGTAACGGCACGTCATGACTGGCGGTACTGTAAGTATGTATATTGTAAGCTAAAGCGTACTAGCCCTTTTTAGACGTTTCTACGTCAGAAACACGCCTCAGAAAGAACCAGCAGACCTCGCAGTTCTGCTAGTTGCGGTAGGGCTAAAAATGATACGTAAAATATTTAAGTGGTAATTTTAAACGGGACCTTAATAAGAAGAATTTATATTATTTTATATAAAAGAATAAATCTACAGACGGGTTTACAAAAATCTATTATTAATACTTATAATACTAAATTATTATACTGCATTTATTTCGCAGCTTTAACTATTATGACGTCACAATTACTATCAGGTTGAGGGTAAATATTGTGTTAGAAATAATTTTAGATTTAGTCTTTACTGTGTAGTAAACTTTTCTTGTGAATTTTCTTGCCAGTTCTTCTTCACGAAGGTTTTTTCGAACTGGTGGTAGAATCATGTTTTATTTGACGTCAATAAGAACAAGTAATTGTCAATGTTGAGAAATAAATATTTCATTTAATTTAATTTCATGGTAACAAAAAGGTTGATGATGATGGTCTTCTATAAGACCCAAACGAGGCCATCATATAAGATTGATGTTGTCGATGGTATGAAATTTAAACGACTAATAGAGCCATAAATATACTGTATATTTCGAAAAAAAAAAATGATAATCGATGGGAAAAAATTATAAAATTGAGTTGTCTGATGAATTTGTTTTGTACCCCTTCTAACCTTTTTATGTGAACATCATATATATATTTGGACTCCAGACTGAGAAACAATAATCTAGGATACTACGACATTGGGCATTATACATATAAAATTTTCAGACTGTGCAAGCTGATAAAAGCTTGGTTTGTATGTCTTTGTAATAAAACCTGACATTTTAGACTCCAATATAATCCGCAGGGTTTGAACCTCCTCAGTTCTTACAAACTACTCTGCCATTTAATTTATGCGTGAAATGTATAACCTTTTATAAAACTAGTTAAATATTTTTGAACATATATTATTATGTAATTGTTTGGATAGGACTCATACAAAGCGTCTAAATCACATTGATTTATTAACACTCAGAGTCAGACCTAACCTTCCAAAATAATTTTTGTCATCAAAGTACCTATATGTTGCGGATGTTGTATACACTGATTGATGTCATGAATGTTGGCAGAATAAAACAGGGGCCACAATATTTGAGCCTTTTCTGGGCCGTCACTACATAACTATTTCAACTGTCAGTTTTGTAAAGACACTGTTTTTCAACATTTCACTCGACTTGTTTCAAATATCATACCTCATCACCAATAAGTACTAGCAAAATAATACCTAATAATAATAATTATAAAATAATAATAATTATTATTATACGGCAACTAACTATAATGCTAAAGGTTGCTAACTATGTGTGATCCCAACTGTGGTGTGTTAACATCTACGTCATAATGGTGGTTGGCCTTCTAATACCTTTAAAATTTTCCCGCCTTCAAAACCTTTTAGAGGGTCTGATGCCAGTTTACTTTCCAGTTTCTGCTTATTGCATAACGTTATGCGCTCCACTTAAAAATTTTCAACTTCAAAGTGTCTCCATCAGTTTTTTTACACATATTTCCTATGATTTCCTTTGTTTCATGTTAATGTATATAATTTTGTTTTTTGTGGCTCTCTAGCAAAAATATAGTATTTACTTTAGTAACTTTAATATTATTATATTATTAACTAACTTAAGGTGCTTCTTGTGAACCATACAATACTTAACCCTTCTTAAATAAGGCTTCAAACGATAAAATTTATATAATGTAAACAACCGACGATTTTTCCTCTACTAGAATGTAATTAGTAACGCTTTTAATGATTGAGCTTTCTCAACTTTTAACTAGTCAACATTGTACAACTTTCGATAAGCTTTTTCTTATCGTGAACATTATAATATCAAAGCTGGCGTTGCCTGCCAAGCCTGTTGTTCCCGTTCCTCTTTTAAGTATTTATCCATTTTATTTGTAATAACTGGTTACCTACCTATTACAAATGTAAACAAAAGATCTTCAAATAATCTTGGTGAAATAAACCTGTAAGTACATGGTTTTATTTTTAACCCCCCCAAAATCTTAGGCCATTGGATTTTTTGTCCCTAACTTCTTATTCAAATGAATTCATGTTCTTACCCACAAAATGTATTTAACAGAATTAAGTAAACAATCTTGGTCTGTTTTTGACACAACATTTTCAAGGAAAGCTCAAGTAGAACAAAATTTAGAATTGTTCAATGTTTGATTTGAACTTTTGCTTTTCTATCTATGAAATGAAAGATTAAAATAACATAAAGTAATGGTGCGGGTGTGTTGCGGCGCAGGCTCGAGCGACAAGACAGTGCGCGTTTGGGCGCTAGGCGGGACGGACGCTGATACGCTGCTTACGCCGCCTTGTCAACCGCAGCTTCACTACGCGCTCGGCGATCTTGAGGTATGATATGATAATAACATATTATTGTGACTTAATATAAATGGTTTATCATTAATAAATCCTGAAGTATAAGTATTTCGTGTAGTCCATAAACAATAAAATATAAATACCATTTCACTTAGAACTAAAGTTAACTTATGGTTTAAATGAAGATTATATTTTGATTATTATTATCTATTTAATAAGCAGTCGTATGGAAAAAGTTTGTTACACGAAAATATCAAAATGAAATTTAACTACAAGTAATTGTGCTGCAAATACTTTAAACAAATTAAAGTAAGTTTACTCGATAAATAAATCACTTCTTGACAGTATACACAAATAAAGATTTACATTTGATATACTATGAAAAACGGAACGATAATACCTGTGTACGTTCAATTAAACCTCGTAGTAGCAGGCAGTAAGTAAACTCGTCATACTCTAAAGTTAACCATACAGTACTAGTTAACCACCGGGAGGCCGTCATAACCTCTTTTTGCATGAATATTAGGACTCGTGCGCTCGTTTCAACTTATTAACCCCTCAAACCTGAAGGAAAGCAATGACGAATCTCTCGATTGCTTGTCGTTGGCGAGTCGCTAGTGAGTTGACGATCGAGACGCTGTAGCTCGATTTAGTTTAAAAGGTAATAAATGATTACTGTAACAGATTTTTGTTATTGGAGATTTAGAGGTGATCGAATTTTTTAGATTAGCCCGAACGATATTCATATATAAAATTGTCGTGCGATGATGGTGAAATCGAAGATTATTTAGAATTTGTTTTTCTAAATGGACAGCTTATTTGTGGCCCTATGGGCCTTTTAAATTTCACCGGACTTTGTAGCTTAGCGCTGGCGGCGCTTAGCTGGAACTTAAACTACTCCTACATACGATATGCCTAAGGGCACCCGAGAGGGTACGGACCTCGGCTTAGGACATCGTATATTGAAACTACCACTGGTTCGGAAGGATCATCTACTGCCAAAGAACCAGCAAGACACTTAGTAGGAATGCGTACGACGCGTTAGCCTGGCCCACCGGTGGGTTAGGCGATTCGAAAGATTATTTAGAAATCGAATAAAGTTCTGACGAATTTCGTTCTGAATTCGTGTTTTATTCCCGAAACTGACTACGCAATTTATTATCTAATCAATGCAACACATTTTACTGGTTTTGAATACGCCATGGGTTCATGAACCAAACAGGAACCCAGACCTCCTACTTGATTGTTTTATAACAACAAATAAAATCACTAACTTTGAACTTATGGAAAATAAACGTACACCTAATCCTTACTTTTAAATTAAAAATTTTAAAAATAAAGCCGGTAAACTGGGCTTTATAGCTACAGTTATCGATTTTGAATATCCATATCGTAGTTATTTTCAGTGATATTGATCAGTGAACCAACCAGATACAATGAACCACCGTCATGTTACAAAAACTGCGACGTTGCCACTTTGACCGCCTTGGTTAATACTTGCCTCGTAGGCACCCTTCCCCTCTCCCGTAGTGAGCCGGAGGCCGCGGCTTGAGCGTGACGTGTGACAGCGGTTTGTTTGTTTCTCGCCAAAAGAACGTAGTATTTTTACGTAAGTATCTCGATTTTTATATATTTTGTTATAAATTAGAAGAACAAAAGCTGTATGGTGTCAAAATTATTGTAGTTTTAGTCGTTTTATGAGCATGTTGCTTTGTGACAATTCAGTATATAAACTATTTACTTTTTGTGTTATAAATTGAATAGTGTGTGTATTGAACAGTGAACCAGGTCCGCATAGTACTAAGTGAACCGGTTCACTGTGTACCTTACGATCCTGGTTCACTGTTCCTTGATAGTGTAATGTTGAAAATCTATAATATTTTTTATAGTTTTAGGATGCCAAGACCATAAAAAAAAAGAACCGGAAAATAGGAAAACACACAAAAGAGGACATGTTGTCAGCTTTACAAATGGTACAAAACGGTAACTCCATTAGGATGGCGGCAAAAACCTGTAAAATTCCGTACCCTACATTGCGCCGTTACGTTAAAAACAAACGTGAACATGGTGATAATATATCACTTGTACCTAGGCATGATATCAATAAAGTGTTCACTGAAGAACATGAACAAATATTATTAGAATACTACAAAGACTGCGCACTAATGTTTTACGGTTTGATCGATAAAGAATGTAGGAAAGTGGCGTACAAAATGGCAAAGAAGAATGGCATTAAAATACCAAGCTCATGGGAAAGAGATCAGTTGGCAGGTTTGGAATGGTTTCGTTTCTTCAAAAAAAGGACATCCTGATATTTCGGTGAAGAAACCAGAAGCTGTAAGTCTTGCACGAGCTACCTCATTTAATCGTGAAACTGTGGGTATATTTTTTAATAATTTGGAAGAGTTGCTGAAACGGGAGCCCAGATTTGCGGATGGAACTCGAATATTCAACTTTGACGAAACCGGCACAACCACCGTCCAGAAACCTCAGAAAGTTGTGGCTCCAGCAGGAGCTAAAGTTGGTAAGGTGACAAGTGGAGAAAAGGGCACTCTTGTCACTACATGCTGTATGGTTAGTGCTACAGGCCACGCCCTGCCTCCTGCTATTATATTTCCTCGGAAGAACTTTAAAAGCTTGATGATGCACGGTGCACCTCCAGGTAGTTTAGGACTCGCGAATCCATCAGGTTGGATGACTTATTCGTGGAGGTAATGAAACATTTCATTAAGTGTTCAAGCACAACACCAGAAAATCCATGTCTGCTAATAATGGACAATCATGAGTCACACTTGTCCATTGAGGCTCTAGATTTAGCGAAACGATCTGGTGTTGTGGTTCTTACTTTTCATCCTCACACTACTCACAAATTGCAACCCTTAGACGTGGGTTTGATGGGCCCGTTAAAGACCTATTATTACTCCGCACTCGAGTCATGGATGCTACAGAACCCAGGGAAACAAGTTACTATCTATGAGATAGCAAGATTCATTGGTCATGCTTATCCCAGATCAATGACTCCACTAAATATATCGGCAGCTTTCGCAAAATGTGGAATTTTTCCCTTTAATAAGGATATATTCTCCGATGAAGCCTTCATGCCAAGTAGCGTGACAGACCACCCCGTTCCTGTGGTGTCACAGATATTGCCTGACGCTGAAGCTTCTTCAGTTTTCAATAATATGAATAAAAGCAATAATCAACAGGATTCGACTCCTCTAGAGACACGTCGTTCTAGTTATGATCCCGTTGTTACCATTGATCGAGAAAGTCCATCTATACTATCACAAGAACATCATAGCTACAGCCAAAACGTGACACCGCCAAAGAAATTAGATGAAAACCATCTACCAAAGGAGCATATCATCACTCCAGCAATGTTCCGTCCTCCGCTAAAGGCTGACCCTCGTAACAACAAAAGGAAAGGTAGAAAACTGGGCAAAAGTAACGGACAACGGCACGCCACGGACACGCCAGAAAAGGAAAGAATAGCTGAGGAACGTTCTGCTGCTTTAAATAGAAAAGGTCTGCATAAAAGAAAAGTTCTACAAGATTGTGGGAATGAAATGTTTCCATCGACGAAGAAAATAAGAAAAACAACAAATAAGAGGAACAATAAAAGAAGATTTGTAGCAGACGAAGATAGTGAAACGAGCGAAGTAGAAGATATAATTCTTGAAAGCGAAACAGATAAAGAATCGGATGAGGAAGATGAGCAAATTGTAGGTGAAGATTTTCCTGATTTACAGCGTAAGCCAATGATTGATGAATTTGTCATTATATTGTTGCAATCTGAAAACCGGGTTGTTTATTTTATTGCGAAGATTCTGGAAATAGAAAGTGATGATGAATTTTGCGTTTCGTGCCTAAAATTAAAAGATCGTCTTAATAAAACGTCTATGTTTCCTTTAGAGCCTGATATGGCAAACGTGAAACTGAGTGACATTAAAATGATTCTACCTTCTCCTTGTGTGTCAGGTACAAAACGTCTGATTAAATATTCCTTCAACATGAACTTCTTTACTAAATATGGCGTGAATAATTTTTTTTTGCTGTTCTTTAACTGGTAGTTAAATAAATGGAGACTGTTTATTATAATTATAGAAAGTACTATCGAAAAGGCTGATTGTTAATTATCTTAATAGAAAAAGTTAATTAAAGTTAAAGTTAGTTAAATTATGTTAAGTACGTAACTACTGAGAACCAACTATAAAAAAATCTTAATTTTTAATTGAAGTTATGATAATTATTGATAAGTTGTATTTGTTTTTTATTTTCCACGGCTATTTAAATGAAAAATTGTATATTATACCATCGAAAGGCTGGTTGTAAAAAAAGTTTATGAGATAACTTTAAGTTCTTTTTTGTTAAAAGAAACATTTTTCGTTTGTATTTTTTAAATATAAGTTGTATATCGAAAATTGCGTGGTTTCTTTTCAAAAAATAATAATTTATTACTAGTACTGAAATTATGGTTCACTGTTGAAATATGGGTGGTTCAGTGTAAACTACCCATCGTACACAGTGAGCCAAATAAAATTTTTTTAAAACCTCTTTTATGGGTCTTAGTTTGTTCTTCTGGCTTTCTGCAACCTATAACTGTGAAACCTTATGAAATTACCTAAACGATGATACCCAAATGAAATTCTTAGCGTTATTTTCTAGAAAGTTATATGACTAAGAAAAAAGGGTGGTTCTCTGTTCAACAACGCACCTTACTCTATGTAATATTCGAATTTACATGAGTTACTAGCCGCTTTATAGTTTTTTATCACCCCGAAGACTTAAATTAAAACTCAGGAATATATTCACTAAAATATGGCTGGTTGCAAATAACTTTTGATATGGGGTGATTAACAACAGTATGTAGGGTGAAAAACATCGCCTCGAACATTTGTATAGTAAATAAAACTTAATGGGTAAAATACCTACGTCTCTTTATTAAGTTTTAACGTAGTTTAAAATTATGTTTATTATTTTAAAGGCAAACTAAACAAAAATAAAACTTAAAAAACATTAAATCTTAATAGGAACAGAAATAGTGGTCAAAATTGATTACAAATTAGAATCATAAAATGTTCATCCGTTATCAGGCTTAATCTGATGATAGACTTTCTTCATTATGGGCCACTGCTTAGTAACTGGATTTCATTGGATTATAGTCTTCATCCTGAGCGTTATCATCGTTGTCAACTTGTGAACAACATCGACAGATAAATCTCTCACAGACATCACTCGAACAGCTACGACAAATGTCTTTATTGCATACGTTACATTTCGACCAGGAGTCAGCCCGGTTCTTTACGCAATGGCATGTACATCTTTGGGGACTGGAACTGCTCGCGTCCGCAAGGTTTAGCCCTCGATGCCTTGTACGTGGTCCCTGGGTGGTGCTAAACGAGCAGTATCTTCTGGTGGTAGGCTGTGGCCGTGGCTTGTCACCACCCACTAAACAAAGCCATGCCACCAAGTGACATGGTCGCGTTCCGGCATGATGTATAGTGTAGCCATCGAGGAGGGTAGGTCTGAGTTATCATGCTGCATCAGAGAACTGTCTTCAGCTCGTAATTTATTGACTCGCCGGGTAACTGGTTTTGCAGGGTAGCGGGATCCGAAGAAACGGTGCACAGCTGGCCAACCGCAGGGGGGCCCAAGTAGTGTGCTAGCCACATGTGAAAGGCTGCCCCGCCACCTCGCAAAAAATCCCGGGAGGCTTTATCGTGCCAGCTGGTGACTGGTTAGAGAGGACCCAATGACAATCCCCCCCGGGGGGGGGGTCGGGCGTCCCCGCAGTCTCCAAGCCAGTTCCCCATCGGTGCGTTGTTTATTGCGAGCTGCTTGGTTCCATTTGCAGCACTTTACTCAACTTCTGTCCTCCTCCCTATTCACTCACACAACAAATATGAAAAGTCACAAGAAGAGTAAGGTTCTACAGCAGTTGCACTTCCTCTCTCTTAAAGTGCACTTCTGCAACATCAGCGGAATGCACTCAAATATCAACGATGTCCACCACCATCTTGAGACAGAGAGGCCTCACCTACTCTTCTTAACGGAGACGCAGATCTGTAATCAGCATACCTTTGTTACCCAGGGTACATCCTGGAGTCCAATTTCCGCCCGAACGCCGGGGTGTCTCCGTTACTTGGAAGATCTGGACTTTTCCGTTTTGTGGGTTCAGATTGATACCGGCCTTGACCAATAGATATATACCGGTCCAGTATATACCAGTCACATAGCGGAGATCGGGAGACAACGAGGCTCATGGAGTATCTCAGCGATGCAGCAGGTAAGGTTCGGCAACGTTTTCCCTCAGCGCAGTTGATGTTCCTGGGGGATTTTAACGCTCATCACGGGCAATGGCTATACCCGTATCAGGACACTGAACACGCTTTTAAGTTTTCCGTGACTCAAGGCCTCTCACAGCTTGTGCACGAGCCCACGCGCATCCTCGATGTTGCCGGCCACACTGCATATTGCTTAGACCTTCTGCTGACAACAGATCCTGACAGGTGCTCGGTGTCCGTAACTGCACCTTTAGGGACATCCAACCACTGCGTGGTGAAATCTGTGTCGCAGTACTCGCCGCCTGAGACCAGCCCAAAAGGCGCTACGCGAGTATGGCGACACAAGTCAGCAGATTGGGATGAGATGCGGAATTTTTTCACGTCGTATCCTTGGCGGCAGACTTGTTTTACATCAACCGATCCATCGTGCTGCGCTCATGCTGTATCAAGTGTGATAGGCCAAGCAATGGAGTATTTCATCCCTTACGTTGACCATCCCTTGAAACCAAAGGTCACCCATGGTTTAATGCTGCTTGCCTCACAGCTGAAAAGCTTAAGCAAGAAGCGTACAAAGCCTGGGCTAACGCTCGCAGAAGCAAAGCCGTGGATTCGCATGAACTGAAGAAAAAATACAATGCTGCCGCCAAGTTTTGCAAAAAGGTGATCAGAAAAGCTCGCTTTGACCACATTGGCCACATCGGAGACAAGATAGCGTCATAACCTTTAGGAAGCAAAGCTTTCTGGTCTTTGGCCAAGTCGATTGAGTCGAACTTCTGTCGCCCATCGCTGCCACCTCTGAGGAAGCCTGACGGTTCACTGGCCCACACTGCAAAAGAGAAAGCAGACTTCTTTGCTAATCTTTTTGCAGACTATTCACGTCTAAATAGTCAAGGTAAAGTCCCACCCCAGTTACCTCAGTTCGGACCCAAAATGGGTACCGTTCATTTTCGCCAAAAGGAGGTTCTTAAATGCTTGCAGAATTTAGACATGAACAAGGCCAGCGGCCCCGATGGCATACCTGCATTGTGTTAAAACACTGCGCAGCCGAGTTGTCTCCCATACTAACGCGCCTGTATCGACTCTCTTTGGAATCTGGAAAGGTCCCTAAATCCTGGAAGCTGGCTAACGTGCAACCAATATCAAAGAAAGGAAGCCGTGCAGACCCCACCAACTATCGACCTATTGCAATCACCTCCATACTTTGCAAAGTTATGGAGCTTGTATTGAACAATCGTCTCCTGGCATACCTTGAGTCCAACGAGCTTCTTAGTGATAACCAATACGTATTTCGCAGTGGACGCTCGACTGGAGATCTTCTTGTGTATGCCACTCACTTATGGAGCGAAGCCTTGGAAGGTCACGGTGAAGCTATAGCTGTATCCTTAAACATTTCCAAGGCTTTTGATAGGGTCTAGCATGATGGTCTCTTGAGTAAGCTTTCAGCATACGGAATACCTAAACGGCTCTGCGACTGGATATCTTATTTTCTGAGGGAACGGTCAATTCTAGTAGTCTTAGACGGCTGTTCTTCTGACCTAATGGCAATTAATGCCGGGGTACCTCAGGAATCTGTTCTCTCTGCAACGTTATTCTTGCTGCACATTAATGACCTGCTAACCCCAGGCATTATTGGTTACCCTGATGACAGCACCGTTGTAGAGAGAAACATGTCCAATGCGCGAGCGAATCCTCAAGAAATCCAGGCTTTGAGAGAGTCCATGATTGAGCGGGTGGATTTGACCTTAAAGAAAGTGTCCGATTGGGGCGAGTCCAACTTGGTCAAATTTAACCCGTCGAAAACACAGGCGTGTTTATTCTCCGCGAAAAAGAGCAGTTTCGACTTAACGCCCACTTTCCAAAATGTTTCTGTTCCCTAAACCGACCATCTAGGGCTTCTGGGCGTAACTATATCGTCCCAACTAAACTTCGGGCAACAAATTGTGTCCATGGCTCAAACTGCTTCAAAGAAGTTGGGAATCATGTCGAAGGTCCGACGGTACTTCAGCCCTGAACAGCTACTTTATTTGTATACAGCTCAAGTTCGATCTTGTATGGAGTACTGTAGCCACCTTTGGGATGGTTCTGCAAAGCACCAACTAGAAGCGATGGATGCAGTTGACCGAAGAGCCTGAAGAATTATTAACAACTTTGACTTCACCACCAATAAACTGCAAAACCTCGACCATCGTCGGAAAGTTGCCAGTTTAGCAGTCTTCTACAGATAACATTTTAGAGAGTGCTCTTTTTGATCAGGTTGATCCCACACCCTTCTTGCATCGGACTACTAGACGCAGACAAAACTTCCATCCTTTCATGGTAGATATCCCAAGAAGTCGAAGCAAACGCTTCGATAGTTCCTTTTTGATGCGGGTCGCCAAGGTGTGGAATGAACTGCCTGCGTCTGTTTTTCCAGAAAACTATAGTCCTAGTTCTTTCAAGCGTCGAGTGAATAGGTATCTCGTGGATGGACGTGTAACAGCTTCGTCTTTATCGTCACTTTCCATCAGGTGAGATAGAAGACAAACGTCTTATCCTTTTTCAATTAAAAAAAAATATATTCTTTTTATAGGATATATATCTCTTACATCGCGGGTCATGCTTATATAGTATATATAGTGACGAGGCATTATTGCAAAACCTACAACAACACAAAAGTTAGAGCTAAAAATGTTATGGGGCATTTATTACTAACTACTAAAAATCATTGTGATATCGTTGTGAATAACCTCATCACTCGTGATTCACCCCTGTTTACCTAAAATTATTAACCTGAAATTATGTCACCCAGTAATAAAAATAATCTTTATTTGCCAAAAACTTAAAAGTATGATTTCCAAAATTTGTTTTTACACTAAAAATAACAAATTAATTGTTCTTAAGACTAAATACCTACCCATGACTATGTAACAAGTTTTTAGTAAAACAATTATAAAAGTTACAATTGTTACATCAAAATTGTACAAACTCGACATTTTGTTGGTAGAATTAAGTAACCCGAGTTGAAAAAAGTTACCTCCCGTACTAATCGCAACTGTGTGACCGCAAGGTAAATTCGTTCACTCAAATCAAATCAGATCTGATGTATAGGATATAAGGAAAATTTTTCTTATCTAAGTTGATATTTAGCGCAAACAAAGGACAGATTGAATGATAAGTGACCAGTATGTCTCTTGTCTAAAAACGTAGTATATTCAAAAAATACAGATGAAAAAATTGTGCGAACACAGAGATTTTTCTTAGATTAAATTAGAAAATAATACAGGTAATGTTATTCTACACAAGTATAGTAATATTACTGACTATTATTACACTTTGCTTTGCCTTTTATATTTATTAATTTTTTTCTTGTCAACTTAGTATTAATATATTTACTTTTTATTCATATTATAATTATGTTTAAATATAGTTTATAAAATGTATAAATATACATACGGTTATATATTTACGTAATAAAATATTTATGTTATGCATGTATGTGTGTAGTTATAAAATAAAAGTAAAAAGATTACGCCATAATTAACATTTCAGTGGATAAATAGTCCAGAATTTGAAGATATGTCGTGATTTTTTTATAAATAAAGCACATTAATAGCTTTGCAAATTTTATTGTATCCTAGGTATGTAATAGAAAAACGAGCAAAAATGGGTTCTTGATGTTGGCAATTGATAAACAGTAGCATATCGTCTTTTGAAAATTATTTTTGTGGTATTATTTTGGATACAGAATATCCGTAGATTTTTGAAAAAAATGTATGAATTAACAAATGGCAAACACTTTAGAGCTACTGGTCATAGTTTTTACATTGTTATCAGCAAAGTTTAAATGCTATTCAAAAAGATGCGATCAACTCAACTTACCTAAACAGCAAAACCCGCGGTATTGAAATAAACTGTCAAAACTCAACGTTGCGAACATAAAAATTTGAATTTTCGTTCAAAAATGTATAAATAGTATTTTTGAGTATGGTATTTGTATCAGTTATTTCGGGATGTGATACTTTTATTCCGAAAATGTTGTTAATCACCCCGTAGTTGTTTTTCACCCCAGATAACGTGTATTTTACTCTATATATTTTTTTGTAAGTTAAAGAAAGATCATATTTGAGCATAAAATGTGAACAAAGATTTTAGTATGTTTTATTATAAATGTACGGAAAAAAATACTTTATTTATTAAAGTATTTTATCAATAATAAATAATTTGGCCGAATTGACCTATATATACATAGGTGTTACAATAAAAGGTTAAAAAAAATTGTTATTTATTTATTTTATATAGTCGCCTCTCAAGCGGTGGTTAGAATAACGCATTCAACTCCAGGGTTAAGGGGCCCAGGTTCAAATATTTGTACGACATATATATGTATTGGTGTGATGGACGTTCGTTTGTTTAAAAGTCGTGGATCATCCTTACAGTCTGTGTTCCTTCCCAGGTCGTGCACGGCCATCCACTGTAGGTGCGTTTTCTTTTGTAGGTTCAATTATTGGATATAAATACCCAACAAAATATGAATTCAAATTTAAATATGTATTTTTCAACATCGACAATTGCTTGACTATATATTAAGCATGACTCTACTGCGTCGTTCATAATTTCGTGAAGAAAAACTGGCACAGAAACTTCACTGGTATAATTGTTCAAAATAAATTTTCAATGGTTCTTATTTCTAGACAAAATAATTCTTGTCTGCATTTGTTAGCTTGGCAAATCTCTCTCCCCACAATACATCATAAGTATTAAGTTATAAAAATTTCACATAGGTTTGAAATTTTACATATAATCTGCTTTATACATTTTCTGTATGTACATGCATTAGTTAAAAATGTTAAACGAAAGTATAACTCAGCAATTTCTCTAAGTAATAAATATTGAATCAAACATTGAATAGACTTTCATTTACTCACTTCTTACTCCACAATAACAAATTTATTATTTTATGGAGTAATAATCGAAAATATAATCCCTCTTTCTTCGTTCTGTGATCATGACCCACAAATTGTTAACTAAACTTTGCTGTTACGTATTTTTTTTTAAATAAATGTTCCTTATTACAGAAGTTATTATGTAAATTATAAAATATCGCAAAAACTTGCAGGGTATCGAGGCCGTGTCCGATGACGATTTGCTCGAGTCGGAATCTTCGAAACTGACCCAAGGCGACAACGACGATGGTATATTGCTTCGTTTCTGAATATATATGTCTTAGGCAGCTGGCTGAATTAAACATTCAACTAAAGACCTAACTTGATCTTGAACGATTTATACTTTATTTATAGTCTTCAATTTTCACATGGTGCTTCGCCGGGTGCTACCGCTACCACATGGAAATACTTGTTTAGAAAATATTATTTAGGTATAAAGATTATTTTGTTATTAATTATCTATTCAACATAACGCTTAGGTGTTTAGTTTTCGCCCTTTGACAATGTTGCATGCAACCTTCTGCCTGAGACATATTATACGAATGTAAAAAGTTTTCTTATCCGATTGGATTAAGAAATTTGGAAAAAAGAAAGTTACAGAGTTTTTGTTTGTAAATATTTTTTGCTGATTTAAATGGATTAGGAGAACGTATTCAGTACTGCTTCGTAACACACTCTCTGACAGCGACGTCGTAATTAAATATTTGGCTTAGTAAATAAAGACTTAGATAATCCATACTTAGGCGCTCCTTAATTGATCATTAAACGCCTCTCAGTGCGGCAGATTATGAACTAGACTGCAATGTTTCATACAATCTTATCGATATCAATAAGATAAAAAAGACACACCGATCACTCTATAAACAGATCACCGAATAAACTCAATCGCTTAGCAGTAACAACTGTATATTGTAGGGTTTTGTGTCTTACTCTGCACAAGATTCATTAACTCCAAAATGTTTAGTGATATCAAAAGATAAACATTTACTTTAATTTAGTTAAATCTTCCAAATCGTTTCAAGAACAGAAATTGATCCAAAAACACAAGGTCTTTCGAGTAAGGCTCACATTACTGTTGAAATGCCGCTTTACGGAGGAAAATGTATACCTCATTACAGATAGATTTACGACAATAACCATTGTCCAGACAACGACAAAGAAAAGACGTTGACGGAAACATATATTTTCGTTTTTTTTTAGTGTGCGGATTTGCATCAAACTTGATAAAACTGCCTCTATAAACACCGCAGGCATGAGCTACTGTATTTAGTGTCTAGTGATTTGAAAGATTTACATAAGAATTTCCATGGCAGGTTGGGGTGGCAGCGGCGCACGACGGGTTTGTACGGTTCCTGCGCATGACGCCGCTCTCAACTGCATCACCTCGCGCGGCCACGTCATTGCTACGGCCGCCAGGTAAACTCTATCCATCAAATATAATTCATTGTATGGTTACTAAGTCATTCAAAGTCACTTTTTTAACCGGGTTTAATTATATTTTTAACTCGACTCGACCGAAACGACGTGTGGTCCCGAGAGACTAAGGTGGCAGGGGTTCAGTTGACGTGATACTGGGTTTAAAAAAATTGGTGGCGGCTGTATGCTTTCTTACATTGGTCAAACTAAACAGAATGCACTGAAATGCTCCGTAAAGGCAGTAAAGGCTCGTACAGGCACCGAAACGTTGAAGTGCAGAAATATAATTAAACTCGGTAAAATCTGGTAGGACAAGTGTTTTATTTAAAACAATGAATTTAAGCTTAAGGAAAGACTGAGTCATTCAAATCTTTTACGTTTTTTTTCTTTTTTTTGGTTACCCTCCACGGGAAGGGTAGAAGGATAAAAAATGCTCTGACGCATACTCCGCGCGCGCGATCGAAGTTATGTGGGACTCGTCCCGATGCCTACCAGAACCATACCCACTAAAAAAACCCCTGTCGGCTCGTGCATTTTTGCCACTCAGCCTTCATCTGAGCGACGGCCAATTGGAGCAAGAGGCTGCGCTAGCGGGGCCCTTAAGGGGTCACCCGCTGGGATTTACATAGCACTGAAGGTGCTCAAAAGAAAAGTAAATAATTAAAAACATTAAAAATTGAAAAATAAAATTGCATTATATCGGATTTACGTTAGAGTTAGAATTTACGTTAGAGTTAGAATTTACGTTAGAATTAGAGTTTGCGGCCTGAAGGGCCTCGAGATCTAAAGTTAATTGCGTGGGTTCGCCAGTGTGCGCGTTTCTCGGTGTAGCGACTTTGAATTTAGAATGAAATGAAATGAAATGAAATGAAATAAATGAAATGAAATGAAATATTTATTTCTCAACATTTCTCAACATTGACAATTACTTGTTCTTAATGACGTCAAATAAAACATGCTTCTACCATCAGTTCGAAAAAAAACCTTCGTGAAGAAGAACTGGCAAGAAACTTCACGGGTATATTTTTTTTTCAAAATAAATTTACAGAGTCTCTTTATGTCTATACAAAATTATTCTTTTCTGCATCTGTTAGCTCCCCCAGTTTCCAAACGACGAACACCCTCAAACGGCACCCGTTCACGAGTTAACGCGGGATCCAGCCATCGCCCTCCTCAACCATATAAGAGGGAAGTGAGCGACCCGTCACCCGACGCTACCATAAGAAGACGTACTTTAGTGAAAATGACGCTTTAGATATTCATCGGGACGAAGAACTCATCGCACATACAGACACATTACACATGCTTTGTTACAAATACTAGTACAATCCTTTTAATGAAGGGATTATACCCAAGGGCTTTAATGATCCAAATAATCGGATAGTTTATAATATGCTCTAGCACACAACTTCTCCTTTATAGTTTCTTTGAATTTGTCAATAGGAAGACCTTGGATATCCTCAGGAACCGTATTATACAAGCGTATACATTGACCCATGAATGAGTTAGTGACTTTATGAAGCCTGCTATTATGAGCTGCCAGCATATTTCTTCCTCTTGTGTTAACATTGTGCAGATCTTTTTTTCTTTTGAACAAGGTTATGTTCTTTTTAACATACATTAAATTTTCTAAAATATATTGTGAATGGAAGGTAAGAATATTTATTTTCTTAAATTTACTTCTAAGTGACACCCTTGGACCGAGCTGATAGATTGCGCGAACAGCCCTTTTATGCAGAATAAATATAGCATCGATGTCGGCAGCACTCCCCCACAACAGAATACCATATGTCATGAGGCTGTGGAAGTAACCAAAATAGACTAATCGAGCAGTTGTTTCATTTGAAATTTGTCTAATTTTTTTAACAGCATATGCGGCAGAGCCAAGCCTTTTCGCTAAACCATCAACATGCGGTCCTCACTGGAGTTTGGCGTCTAAGGTTATGCCCAGAAATACGGTTGAGTTTACAGGAGTCAGTTCCTGGCTCTTAACTACAATGTTTTTGTTTACCTGTTTGACATTTGGCAATGTAAATTCAACACATTTAGTTTTTTTTTCATTGAGGAGCAAATTATTAGCTGAGAACCACTGCTCTGTGTTGGACATGCATTTGTTCACCGCTTGATAGTCAATTTCTTGTCTTTTGATTTTAAACAAATAGGAAGTACCGTCAGTAAACAATATAACCTCGCATTGATTCTTAACGGCCGATGGCAGATCATTAATATAAACTTAAAATAGGAAAGGACCAAGAACTGAGCTCCTGGGGCACACCCATTGTCACTGCCGATCCTGATGATTTTTCTCCATTTATTGCAACTTTCTGTTTTCTATTAGAAATATATGATTTAATCAAGGCAAGCGCTCGGTTTTTAATGCCGTAATGGTGCAGTTTCATGAGTAGAGTAGTATGATCCACACAATCGAACGCCTTGGACAAGTCACAAAAGACACCAATAGCATCACATGACTCCTCCCAGGCGCTGAATACGTGTTTTATGAGCTCAACACCGGCATCGGTTGTTGAGCGACCCCGCGTGAAACCAAACTGCTTAAAATTCATTAAACTATTACCGTAAAAATGAGAGAGTAATTGATTTAAAATTAATTTTTCAAAAATCTTACTGAGCGTTGGTAGTATAGATATAGGTCTTAAATTATTAGGGTCAGACATACTACCTGCTTTGAATATTGGAATGACCTTACTCAATTTCATTAAATCAGGAAAAACACCATTATCAACACAGTCATTAAATATACTGGCTAAGTACGGGGCTATACCATCAATGACAGATTCAATAATTTTAACAGAAATCCCATCTAAAGCGGCAGTATTTTTTACTTTAATGCTTTTAAATGCATTTAAAACTTGTGGAACAGTAACATGTTTAAAACTAAAATCAATATCGCATGAATTTACATTTTCCGTTAGCAGTGACTGTGCAAGAGTGGAACATGAATTAATACTCGAAGTAGTTGACACAGGGACGGCAGTAAAAAAATTTTCAAATGCTTCAGCAACTTCTTTGTCCGTTGACAACACTTTATCATTAATTTTTAAATTATATTTGGTGTGTGGTTCTTTTGCTTTCCCAGTTTCCTGATTAATTATATTCCATGCAGTTTTTGAAATGTTAGTACTATATTTAATTGTATTATTAATGTAATTAGATTTAGCTACACTGCAAACTCGTTTAAATAACTTTGAATACTTTTTAACATATTCATAAAATGTCTTATTATGATTATAAGTTCTAGTATATATAGACTATAATCTAAGACAGGAGCAGTATATGAGACTGAATCTCGAACAAGATGATTGGGATGGGATTCGGCGCGTTTGAAGAACGATTCTGAGAGTGTTTTGAGGTGCTGTTGCACTGTAGGTGGTCTCTGTGCAGGTCCGCGTTACGCACGTACCAAGATGCGTTTGTGGCCCTGCGGCAGAAGAGATTTTGAACTACCTGCAGTTTATACAGGACGGAGGGTTTGGCGTGGGCAAAGACTGGCGAAGCATATGACATGACGGGTCTAACGCAGACCTTATAAAGCGTACGTTTATTTCTGAAAGACATTTTACTTTTTCTTCCTATCATACTATATAGGCAGCTTAAGTAAAAACGCGCGAGTTTCGTTACTCTATCGACGTGTGGCTTGAAAGAAAGCGTCTGATCTAAGGTGACGCCTAAGTATTTAATACTGTGCTTCCAGGGGATGGGAATACCTAACATTCGAATGTGGGGATCATTTTAGCGATTACGACGTTTGTGGTCGAATTGAATAGCAGAACTCTTTTCTGGGTTGACATCGATACGCCATTTTTTAAACCAAATACCGAGGGCGTTTACGGCCTTTTGGAGTCTGGTGATGTTATACGGGATCGCTTGACCTTTAATGTAAAGGGCGGTATCGTCTGCAAAAAGGGCGAGTTCGACGCCTTTCGGCGGGATGGGGATGTCGTTAGTGTACACAGTGTACAGCAGAGGGGCGAGGACTGAGCCTTGCGGGACTCCAGCCTTTATGGGACGAGGCGCGGGGAGCGTGCCTTCATGTTTGAATCGAAACGTACGGTCTTTAAGAAACGACGCGATTAATCCGACTAGGCGAACCGGTAAGCCTATTTTATAGAGTTTAAAAACGAGACCGCTGTGCCAGACTTTGTCGAAAGCCTTGGCTACGTCAAAGAAAAGCGAAAGCCGAACTGGTGGGGAATAATGAGAGGGTCGCCATCCATTGGAAACAGATGGTTCCGCATTCGAGAGAGTATGACTCTTTTGAGAAGTTTAGATATTGCCTTGAGGAGGCTGATGGGTCTGTGATTAGCCGGGACATTCAGAGGTTTACCCGGCTTGGGAATGCCTATGACTGTCGCTTCTTTCCAGGCTTTTGGAAAGTAGCTATGGTCGAAGCAGGCATTGAAGATAATAGCTAACAAGGTAAGCACCTGCTGGGGCAGGTGCTTAAGTCTGTGGTTGGAAATTCCATCCGCACCCGGAGCCTTTTTGGACTTTTGACTTCTAATGAGAAGCAAGATTTCATCATTAGAGACTGTGACGGGGTCGTCGGTGATGGGGAGAGATTCTCTGCGGAGAACTTCGTCCTCTACCGCCTGGATGTGGGAGGGATCCGCGGGTTGCGTGCTGGGCGAACATTGTGCCGCTATGCTGTCGGCGAAACATTCGGCTTTCTCTTCGACTTCAAACGCAATAGTGTCGATTGCCTTCGCACTATTGCTTTTGAATCTTTTACGATTAAGAACGCTATTATAAACCATTGAAAACGTTCCAGTGACGGGTCGGTGCGCGTGTGGGAGTGGTGCGCGCGTACCTTGGCGTTGCGGCTGCGGCGCATGATTGAGGCGCACGAGTACCCCGCTACGTTGGTGGCATTGCCCGTGCCCGCGCTGCTCTCAGCTTCACTCGATGGCACGCTTAAGCTCTGGGATATCGAGGTTATACATTCCTTGTCATAATTATAAAAATACACCATTTTAAGAAGCGAATTTATACATTTGATACATAAATGAGGAATATCAGTAACTTTTGAACACATGGTCGGTTACAGAGCGGGTGTCTAATGCGCGCGGTAAGCGCTGGTGACAGCGAGCGGGTGGGTGCAGAGGCAGGGTGTGGAGTGCGTGGGGGGGACGTTGTGCGGCGCGGTGGTGGTTGGAGTGCGCTGCTGGCCACCGACGCCGGCACCGCGCAGCTCTGGACCCTCGGCACCGACGCTGCTCAGCCTGACCAGTAATTACTTCTACAATATCTAATATTTCTCATATTTTCTGCCATACTGATTTGTACAGCTTCTTTTGTTTAGCCAGTTATTGAAAGACCATCTATATTTTATTGGATCAGTGTTCAATAAAAGTTTTTACATTAGGTGAGACATAACGGTATTCCTGCACAGTTATTATAACATCCTCCCACGGATGTCTCCTCGGCCTCGGCCTACAAGCGATCAATCAGCTCTTTATCCTCGAACAGATCATCTGCGGGTTCTTGCTTCCCAGAAAAGTTACGTACTTATGTCGAAATGTTTCAGAGTTTGGGGCGGCGTGAGCGCGGCATTGGTGTGCGTGCGGTGGGCAGGTGACGCGCGGCTGGCAGCGGGAGGTGGAGCGGCCGGCGAGTTGCGCGTGTGGGCACCCGGTCAGCCCACGCCGGAGCTCTTGGCACTGCAGGATGCCCATGATTTAGGTCTCTGTCTTGCTTTTTATTGTTCAAAGGCAACATCCTACAGTCTTATGTATTCCGCTATAGGAACGTCCACCTCACCTGACTTAAAGGTCGTTTTAGGCAAGATTTTTGTTTACTAGTCTGCTGCTCTTATAGTGTTACTACCCACCCTGGTTATCAAATAAAAATACAGAACCTGAACTAAACGGCTTTATGGGTGCCTGAGGAACATGGAAGTCTTTCGTTTATATCTTTTTCATTAAAACAGTCATTATGAGTGGTTTAATAAAATATGCGATTCATAAAAAAGCTACTTTTGTACCTGCAGTAAAATCTTATGTTGAAAGAGCTTAATTATAATATTCGATAATTTTAAGTATAATTGAGTACTATAAGAAGTTATTATTTCCACCATTGCCATATCATTACTGACTATTTGGGGTGTAAGGGGGAGTCGCCTACCATCAAGACTCTCCAAATGCCAACCTCACCTGCCCGTGGTGCACCCTGCCGGACAGCGGACGAGGCTCTGGCGACCGATGAATGGCGGGATAACCATTTTGCAGGTGGTAGGTTTCGACCGTGGCTTGCAACCACCCTCAAGACAAAGCCATGCCGCCAAGTGACCTAGTCACGTTCCGGCATGATGTCTTGAGTAGCCATTGGAGGAGAATAGGTCCGAGTAATTGCGCAGCGTATGAGAGCCGTTTGAACTCGATGGGTTTTGATGCACCGGGTGGCTCATTCTGGAGGGCAGCGGGATCCAAAGAAACGGTGCACCGCTGGCCGACCGCAGGTTGTAGGGGGCCCAACTAGCGTTCTAGCCATTCGCGAAAGGCTGCCCCACCGCCTGTGTAAAATCCCGGGATTGCTCCATCGTGCCGGTTGGCGACCGGATGGAGAGGGCCCGATGGCGATCCCCGGGGGGTTTTGGGCGTCCCCGCGGTCTCCATGTGAGTCCCCCACCAGTGGGTCTAACCACTCGAGTTGCTTGGTTCCAAACGTTGCGCTTCACTCAACTTCTATTCCTCTCCCCTATTCACCCTAACAACAACATAATGGAAAAGTCCAAAAAGAAAAATAAGTGCCGACAGCGGATGCACTCCCTCTCCCTAAAAGTACACTTCTCTAACATCCGAGGAGTGCACTCAAATCTCCACGATGTCCACCACCACCTTGAGACAGAGAGACCGCACTTATTCTTTCTGACAGAGACGCAGATCTGTGATCGTTCGGATCTGGCATACCTGCATTACCCAGGCTATATCCTGGAGACCAAATTTCACCCCAATGCGGGCGTGTGCGTGTATGTCAGAGACGAGATCTGTTGTCGGCGTCTCCGATACTTGGAAGTTCCGGATTTTTCTGTCTTATGGGTCTATGTAGATACTGGCCTGGACCGAATTGTATACGCCAGTATTTACCGATCACACACGGGAGCTCAGGAGACAACTCGACTCATTGAATATCTCAGTGATACTGCAGATAAGGTCCAACGACGCTATCCCTCTGCGCAGTTGGTGTTCCTTGGGGACTTTAATGCCCACCATGGAGAGTGGCTGTACCCGTTCAAGGACACCGACCACGCTGGCAGAGAAACCTATCGGTTCGCAGTAACTCATGGTCTCTCCCAGCTCATCCACGAACCTACGCGCATTCCTGACGTTGTTGACCATACTGCGTATTGCTTGGACCTTCTGCTGACAACCGATCCAGACAGATACTCGGTGTCCGTATCTCCACCATTAGGGACATCCGACCACTGTCTGGTGAAATCTGTGTCGCAATACTCGCCAACCGATACCAGCCCAAAAGGCAAAAGGCGAGTATGGCGGTACAAGTCAGCAGATTGGGATGAGATGCGTCACTTTTTCGCCTCTTATCCTTGGCGGCAAGCTTGCTTTACTTCTGATGATCCATCATGCTGTGCTGATGCTGTCTTCAGTGTGATATGTCAAGGTATGGAATACTTTATACCGTTCTCTGATGTATCCCTGGAGTCCAAAGCCCGCCCATGGTTTAATGCTGATTGCCTCCTAGCTGAAAAGCGAAAGCATGTAGCATACCAAGCCTGGGCTAGCGCTCGCAGAAGCAAAGCTATGGATCTCCCAGCTAAGAAGCAGGCGTACAATGCTGCTGCCAAGTCCTGCAAAAAGGTGATCAGAAGCGCTCGTTTCGACCACATTGGCCGTATCGGGGACAAGTTAGCATCCTATCCCACGGGGAGTAAAGCTTTCTGGTCCCTTGCCAAGTCGGTTGAGATGAACTTCTGTCGCCCATCACTGCCGCCACTGCAAAGGCCTGACGGGTCTTTGGCCCACAGCGCAAAAGAGAAGGCAGACTTGTTCGCAAATCTCTTCGCGGAATGTTCACGTCTAGATTCCAAAGGTAAAAGCCCACCCACGTTACCTCCATTCGGCCCCAAGATGGAGGCCGTCCAAATTCACCAGAAACAGGTACTCAAATGCTTACAAAATCTAGACGTGAATAAGGCCAGTGGTCCGGATGGCATTCCCGCAGTGGTATTAAAGCACTGTGCCGCCGAGTTATCTCCTGTTTTGACACGCCTATATCGACTCTCTCTAAGGACTGGAAAAGTTCCAAAATCATGGAAGTTTGCAAACGTACAGCCCGTACCAAAAAAGGGCAGTCGAGCCGACCCAGTCAACTATAGACCTATTGCAATCACTTCCATAATTTGCAAAATTATGGAACGTGTATTGAACCATCGTCTCCTGACGTACCTAGAGACCAATGAGCTCCTCAGTGACAACCAATATGGTTTCCGCGGAGGACGCTCAACAGGAGACCTTCTAGTGTACGTCACGCATCTATGGAGCATGGCCTTGGAAGGGCATGGAGAGGCAATAGCCGTATCCTTGGATATCTCCAAGGCCTTTGACCGGGTATGGCACGAAGCCCTTTTGAGCAAGCTTCCTGCGTATGGCATACCATCTGGACTCTGCGACTGGATGTCTGATTTCCTGAGGGAACGGTCAATTCGAGTTGTCGTCGATGGCTTCTCATCGGACCTAATGGCGATCAACGCCGGCGTACCTCAGGGATCTGTTCTCTCTGCAACATTATTCCTGCTGCACATTAATGACCTTCTTTTATCGGATGGCATTATTGGTTACGCCGATGACAGCACTGTTGTAGAGAGATATGTCTCCAATGCGCGAGCGAGTCCAAACCAGATCCAATTTCAGAGAGAGTCGATGATCGAACGGGTTGATTTGACACTTTGTAGGGTTTCCGATTGGGGTGAAGCCAATCTTGTCAAATTCAACCCTTCCAAAACCCAGGCGTGTCTCTTCTCCGCTAAAAAGAGCACATTCAACTTGACGCCCACTTTCCAAAGTGTATCTGTACCGATCACAAACCAACTAGGGCTTCTAGGCATGACCATCACGTCGAAACTTAATTTCGGTCAACAGATTGAAACCATGGCACAGTCAGCTTCCAAAAAATTGGGAGTCATCGCAAAGGTCCGGCGGTACTTCAACTCCGAACAGCTGCTCAACCTGTACACAGCCCAGGTTCGATCTTGTATGGAGTACTGCAGCCATCTTTGGCATGATTCCGCAAAATACCATCTTGAAGCGTTGGATTCTGTCGACCGAAGGGCCCGTAGACTCATAAGTGACGACAAACTTACTTCTTCGAGACTGCAAAGTCTCGAGCATCGTCGAAAAGTTGCTAGTCTATCGGTTTTTTACAGATTGCACTTTGGAGAGTGTGCGAATGCTCTTTTTCAGTTGATCGAACCTTCCCCCTTTCTCCACCGGTCAACCAGGCGCAGACAGAAGTTTCACCCGTTTGTGGTTAGCGTGCCGATGAGCCGAATTAAACGGTTCGATAGCTCATTTTTGTTTCGTGTTGCCAAAGAGTGGAACGATTTGCCTGCGTCTGTTTTTCCAGACAAATATAACCCTGGAGCTTTCAAGTGTAGAGTGAATAGGTACCTCTTAGACAGGCGTGTACGATCCTCGTCTTCATCGTCACTTTCCATCAGGTGAGATGGAAGACAAACGCCTGCTAATTATTAATAAAAAAAAAAAAAAAAAAAAAAAAAAAAAAAAAAAAAAAAAAAGCTAGTTAAAATAATGTATTAATATTTTACAATCATCCGTTGCACGTTTTTAAACTTTGTCTGTAAATAGCTCAATAGCAGAACGGCTTAGGTACAGTGACAATTTCAATTTCACAAGGTATTAGGCACTACTGTAACGTAAGGGTTACCACACCAATCGATCGATGCCATCGATCGTTTGTAGAATGGAACAGCCGACGTCGATCGACAGTTTTAGCAGACCAATAAAACGGTCGTCTTGCTGTATTTATAAATATCCTTATAGCTAGCAACAGCACGCTTCACGCTTGTCTCTGTGTTCCATGTGTTTCATATAATGAGAATCAGTACTCACATTTTGAATGATAATGGTGGTGATACTTTAGATTTCTCACAACTTACTAACACAACCAAACTTTCTTCGGAGGTACTGTTGCACACTGGTGTATACATTAATGGATATAACTATATTATATTCATTGCATTTCAAAAGATTCTAATCTTGTTTGGAAGGTAACGCCATTTTAACTCAAAATATGCGAACACTATTATGGACATTCTATTCCTAAAACGAAATCAAAGATCGCCTGCCATTTTTCTATATAAAAAAAAGGAACAATTTTTCAAATACACAAAAAAAACTCTCAAACGCCATTCGTTCTAACGCTTTCACTTTGGAATTTTGAATTTCACCTTGAGAGATAACTTATTCTATAACGCACCTTCATTTTTGAGTTCTAAAGCCGCTTACACGCCGCGGAAAACGCCGTCGCTCACAGAGGTGACTTTGCTAGTGTTCTAGTTAAATTGAGTTCGACTTTCCAACGACCTCTGTTTACTGGTGTGCGTTTGTGAACATGTCACCCTTGTGAGCAACGGCGTTTACCAACGTGTGTAAAAGTTTTCTCAAACGTCACAGAAAGTTTCGCGTTAGCGTCTCTAAAGTAATGCAATATTTATAATATTATTTATATTAATAATATATTAATTATAATAATGCACATAAATTGGTATTATTCATTTATTTAGGTTTGTATGGCACCAATAGTATATATCATATAATTATAAATCATAAAATTTTTTAACGGTGTTCAACCGTTCTTTGAGATAGAGGGCGGAGAATGAGCAATGCACATAATGTAATGTAAGGTCAATTAAATTGTCGAAAATTAAATTTGTATTAGTTATTAGATAATGTGTAACATTTTACACATATAATATCTATTATTCACATTTAAAAATACTTCAGCCCGTGTAAGACTTTTACATTTCAATTCCACATTGATATCCAAAAATCACAGAACTTATAAAAAATAAATCCGTTTGAATTAATTTGCAGTGCCACTAATGCCACATATCTCCCTACTTCATGCTAATAGGTAACACGCGCAAATAATGCTATGTCTATTTCTAATGATTTTTCTCTCTATCAGAAGTTCTGTACCGAAAAACAATGCAATGATAAAAAAAGTATATTGATTTTACTTTCAGTAAATTACGTTTTGAATCAAGGTATAATTAAAAATAAAAGGTATAAATAATTGAAAGGTCTGCATAAACTCCCCAATGGCAAAATATTTGTAAGGCCACAGTTTTCTTGCACGACGCCCTTTAAGTTTAGTAGAACTTTAGTGTTTTTCCCCTGGATACCCCACTCACCAGAAATAAATTGTGAAATATTTTTCGTTACTTGGCGTTTCGATATTTGCCGCAGTGGTTAGGGGAGCTGGCCTTGAGTGCATAAAGCCGACTGCTCTGCGGATTAAACATCGTGAGAAAAAGAACTTACCTAAGAAAGTATTTCGATGGTATGTGTAAAAGTTTGCCAACCTGCAATAGACAAGCGAGGAGACTATAAATTGCCTAATACCACCCCTTAGTTGGCTTGGGTTGAATTCCCTGCAGGTGGATTATTAAGGCTCTCGTGACGTGATGATGGCTCTAGTGGTTAGGGCTGGGCGTTGATGACTTTGACTTTTCTTATTGTTACTTAATTACTTTGTTTGTTCATATATTTCGATAAATGAAATGTTTTAATATGTAGCAACATAGCTTTTGCGATAAATATTAAGCATTATGTTTATAAATAAAAAAATAGTGGAAATATATTTTTCAGGAGTGCAAGCTCTAGCTTGGGGCGACGGTCTGTGCTGGCGAGATTCTTACGTACTCGCTACTGTGGGAGCAGACTCCTTGCTTAAACTTTGGCTGGTTGAATACGATGAAGTAAGTTGAAAGTATGAGTTGTGAAGATGAAAGCAAAGCTAATCTATCAACAAAACTTATTGGACTTTAAAAAAACGAGACAAAAAAGAAATAGATTTATTAACTTTGAGGTTGGGAATTGTTGAGATTGTTTTTCGAATTACTGAATTTCCACTGTTTCGTTGGGCAGTCGGCCGGCAATGCTTCGCTGGTGGCATCGCTGAGCACGGCGGCTCACAGTGGCGTGGCGAGCTGCGTGGCGTGGGAACCGGCAACGCATGGCACCTTCGTCACGCACCACGCCATCCTCGACACGCTGGAAGGTAATCAATTCATCAATCAGGCGTCTTATAAATTATAAGTCGAAAAAATGTTTAAACACTTCCAATCGGTCGAAAACATGTTAAAACACTTCCAATCGTTCTATCCGTTCTATCTAGTTTCAAATCCCGCTATAGCGTTTTTCCTTCAAATTTTAACGTATTACCGAATTAAAAAGTTCTATAAGCGTAGAACAGATTCGTAAATTTATTTTATATCAAACTCCGCTATAAGCTTGTTAAAATTACGTTTAAACACCTCATTAGGTGCAAAGCACTCTAAAACGAAGATTTTTAGTTTCAAATTCCTTAATAAATAATCCGGCTAGTAGCAGACCACCATTTGTGTCACGTGACATATAAATTAGTATGGTGGATTCTTGTAAATGTAAGTGAGTGAGCTGTGGGTTTGTATTGTTTTTATGTAGATAAAATGGAAGATTTACAACAATTTATCAAAAAACGCGAACCTGGTAAAGCACGTATGAGACTGGTCAATAAATCAAACTGAAAACGTGAAGCATTTCGTGAAAAAAGGTATTTTCATTTCTTCTATAAATGATTCAACCGCTATTTGAAAAGTGTTTATGCAAAATGGAGCCATCAATAATACGAGGACTATTAGATTTATGAGTTAAACGATTGAAAAGCATATTTTTTATCATACCACCCGACCGTATATTTGCTCAAATGAAAAAGATCTCAAAAAACGTGATGTGATTTGTTCGCCTGAACGGTACCACGAGATTTTAAGTCATAGTTGTATGATTACTGATTTAGAGACAATTCCCGTACAAAATTGGAAATCAGCCTACGCTTCCATTATACGACAAAACCAACAACTACTGGCACCTACAGTTTCAAAAGTGCAAAAGATTTTTCTTGACACGGTCCAAGAATAATAATATGTTACTTCAGGGTGAAATGTCAGTTATTGTCACAAAGCTTATAACAAAGAAAAATAAAAGCATCACTATGTTGACTCCAAATAGTGTCCCAGCAAACCAGATTACGCCCAAAAGACCAAAAATTATGTATGTGGCAAATCTTTTGAAAAAACATTATGAAGAGCAATGGCGAGACATGGAGGATTGATTATTTTATAGAAAAGTAGTATATAGAAGATCTGATGAACAAGAAGAGCTTAAGGAGGATTTGACAGAATTGCCAAACGATCTTTGTGAAGATGGCTTTGATGATGTCAAACTTTTAGTTTGATTTCTTTTCTTTTTTTTTCTTTACATGTCTACAAGTTGAACTCTTCAAGATTTTTCTTACTATTTTAAAACATTAGATTGAAAAAACATTTTTATAATTATATTTTCTACGCAATAAATATAAAGCTGATTCGATTATAATAAAAGTTAAATTTACCTTTCTTTATTGTTATTAACTGACTACGCTTTTTATCGCATAATACTGTCCATCTCCCTGAATGAGCTTAGTTTCAAACCCCGCTACTTCATAACATTTACTTGCAAAGGACCCTTTAATTATGTTGTAAGTTTCAAAATCCAGCATAATGAGAATAAAAAGCGGTTTTATCCAGATTTTTCTTTTAATTTTGGTAGTATATTTATTATATTTTTATATTTGTGCAGCTAGAAAGCATAGATAAACATCAAAATGGTATGTCAAAGTGGGGTCGTTTTCGTTTCAAAGGTTTTTTTATTTCCTCAAAATTACATCAAATTGTTTTAGAGGAATTTAAAACTACACGACTCCAGTATGACCAACCGATTTTTTGTTGTGTTTTGTTTAATTATTCTACAATTTTTTAAAGCTGTTATGTGAAAAGTTTAATAATTGCTTGTTTATCGATTGTTCGTTAAAAGGACATAAAAAAGTTTGGGAATGCTGTTTATGAGTTAACCAGGCGAAGAAAAACGAAAAAATACGACCCTATTAACAATTTTTTTGCATGCTCTTTGTATTTTTTAGAAAATGCAATATTTCTATCCCTGAAGGAGTCATATTGTCGTATGAACGTTGCACACGTTTGAGACACGCAAAAATCAGTAGTCCAACAATAATATTTTCAAAGTAACAAAAGGAAATTAATTATTGGGTGAGGGTGTGGCTAATTCTGGTGCCAGAGTTGATCAAGCCACCTCTAAGAAGCTCACACGCACAGGCCTCAAACGTGTCAACAACTGGGACCGACGAGTCTCCCCAATGCACGAAAGCGCTCAAATACTTTAACAAGTGGGGGGTATCCTAGGTCTGCCACACCAAATATCTATTGACTTTAAACATTTTCAACCCACAGCTTAAACCGTTCGGCCATGGCAATAGGAAAAAACAAAAAGGAAAAATGATACTTAAGGATAGGTTGCTTTATTTACTTTTTACTTGTTTATAGGATAAAGCAGCCAAAAAGCGGACAGAGTTGCCGTTTTATACATAAGTTCCAGCCTCACTAGTTTCACTGACCAATTGTTTTGAAATTTCACTAAGGAGTCTACAAACACCCTGACCCCAGAACTCCATAGTCTCATAGCCAAAAGCCTCAAAAATGTAAGCATTGCCTAAATGTTGATAATGTTGAGGGCTTGTGGGCAGGTCGGCTGAAAGCTAATATGGGGGTGCGAGAGACTGTTTCTTCGTCGAAACGAATCGCAGAATTCAACCCTTTGCCCCCTATTTTAACGAGGACGGGGGGAGCAAGCATTGTTAGCTTGGAGGATAGGGAAGGGGTTGCAGTTGCTTTGGGTAACATTGGCGGGATGGGGGCAGTGCTTATGACACTGGGGTGGAGTTGGGTTTTGGAGACACCGGGGTTTCTTAGGCCCTTTACTTATTTTTGAAGCGTCCAAACGCTGGCTTGAAAAATAGACGTCCGGTCCGATTTGATCCAGCGCTGAATGGTGAACGCTGTACTGGCTTCAAACTTTTAACATAATTCTAGTGAGGGCAACCAGTGACACTGGCGTCAAGCTACTAGATCAATGTAAACCTGCCTTGAAACTATTACAGGGTCAGCGCTAGTGGCAACAGGTGGCGAGGATCGGTGGGCGCGCGTGTGGCGCGTGGAGCGGTCAGGTGACACACTGCGAACGACGTGCGTGGCCGCCGTACCTGCTGCCACGCCCGTGTTGGCTCTGGCCTTGCTGCCGTCCACAGATCTCAACGCTGACGAGTCGCTGGCTATGTCCGAGCCGAACTCGCCTCCTAATGAAAATCGTAAGTAAATACCACATTATGTAAGTCACAAGTGAACTTGACTGGCTTGTTTAAGGTTTAAATGACAAGAACCAATTAATACTGTACTGTAATGGAGATTTTTTAAGGATATTGAAAACAGAGTACAATATCTTGTAAATCAATATGTTGTTATTTATAGTGTAGTAGTAGTAGTGTAGTAGTGTTACTTATCAAGTGTACGGTAGGTGTCATGGACACAAAATGATATATATATAGTGCTTAACCTTATAATTCTTTGATACAAATGATGTTTACAGCTATTTTGGAGGCAGAGGATTTGGAGAGCGCACCGGGATGGCTGGTAGTGTGCACGCTGAGCGGTGAGGCAGCAGTGTGGGCACTGCGGCCTCCGGGTGCCGCCGTCGACGACGTGCAGCCCGAACCACGCCACTGGAGCCCCGCCAACGTGCAACGCTGGGTCAATGAATATGTCGCTGCGCACGGTATATTACTTTACATCTTTATTTGGTTTTGCCAGCGGCTCAGCTTTTGCAGAATTAGCTTAGCCGCTAATACTCGTACTTAGCGTATACCTTTGGAATACACATGAATTGTGAAATATATATAATCTTTGTCTTTGAACTGATTGATTAATTGAGCATTGTACTAATTGATATAAACACAAAAGTGTCCTGAGTTACCCATACTTTTATAGAATAATGAATAAATGTAGGCATAAAACCTTTTCAAAATTGGTAATGATTTGAATAGCCATATAATAAAAGCTTAAAATGGATTTTTTTTTTGCTGCCGAGGCACGCTCGCGGGAGGGAGGTGTAAGATGCGTCATGCATACCGCCCGCAGGTAAATTCTTCTGCGGGGGGTTATGTGGGACTCACCAGAATGGCACTTACCCACTAAAAACCACCTGTTGGCTGTAGTAAAATTTTACCGTTAGCCTTCATCGGAAGCGACACCCGTCGGGAAGTTGGGCGCGCTGGCGGAGACCCGCTAGCGGATCTTCCGCCTGTAGTGAAAGTTGCACTGAAGGTGCTCAAAGGGACATGAGTTGGTGGCCGTTCTGGGCAGCCTCCGGTGAAGCCGGGGCTGGGCAGAGGACGGCCGAAGCATGATTTAGGGATCAATTCATTTAAATGAACCTATAATGAATTGAGAAGGGAACTATGCTCCGCCAGACCTACGCAGCGGCGGAAAGTTTTCTTGAGAAAGGCGCGGGGCCTGTTTGGGTGCCGACCTCTTGGGCTTGGAACGCATAGAACGGGGTGCACGAGGGCACCCCTGTAATTTGCGGTGTGGCCGGACTGGCCACAAAGCACGCAATCGGGAGGAGAGGGAGTTTCAGGAGTGCGATTGCACTCCTTAGTGAAGCGAGGGACCAGGCACTTGACGCACCTGGGCGGTGCGCGGCAGTTGGCCGCCGCGTGCCCGTACAACTGGCACCGATGGCACTGGCCGGGATGACCGCGGCGATGAGGCGCCTCGATTGAGATCCCAGAGAGGCCGCAAATAGAGCTAATCCCTTTCAGGATCTCTCTGGACTTGGGGACGTTGGCGAGAATCACCAAAGCGAGAGGGTGTTGCTTCCCGTACTTGCTGTGCATTTTATGCACCGCGAGTGCCGGGAAGCCTTGGGACTGCAGATCCTCCAGGATAGCCTCGTTCGATAATTCGAACGGGACTCCCCTGAGTACCGCTCTGATCTTACGCTCTTCTGACAGAGCATAAGTGTGATAAGCATATTGCTTATCGGTGAGGAGCTTAGTCAAAGCTCGGAAATCGTCTATCGACGAGACAGTGATTTTAATAGATTCACCCGAGTATACCGCTCGGGTGTAATGGATCTTGTGCTCATTGCACAATGTCGAGACCTCAGTCCATTTACCCTTTTCCCGAAGGAAAACGGGTGGTGGGACCTTGGCCTTGACAGAAGTTGGGGCCGGAGCGGGTGTTGAAGACACCGGGGCAGCTGGCGTTGAAGACGCCGCAGGGGGTGTAGGGACGGGTGCCGAGGGCACCGGGTCTTGTTTCGAGCGCTTCTTAGAGCGCTTCTTTACAAGGGTGAAAGAGGGAGGCTCATCAGGGCCAGTTGGGGTGGCATCCGAGGATGACTCGGTCGCGGGTGCGCGCTAGCGGCGCGGAGGGGCGTCTACTTCGCACTCCATGTCACTGGAGGAAGGGGACGCGGGAGGGTCTAAGACCTGAGGGGTCTGAGGGACTGGGGTGGCCTGAGAGGCCATTGAGGGAATTAACGCCATGATATGCGGGATGAGAGAGTCCAAGAAACGATACTTATCAGCATTTATAGACATGCCTTCAGCACCGGTACTATCAAGTAACTTCCTCATAAACTCATCAGAGCTTAGAGAAGCCATTGCGGAGGGGTTGGGGAGGGACAACAATATATAAATATATATACTTTGAACCTATCAACGATGACTAACTTCCTAAAAACCACCCTACACGCAGTAGGGCGGTTGAGGACGACGCGGATAACTTACTCGAACACGAAGACTCGAGGCACCTGGAACGACGAAATTCCGTCGACGAAGCTCACGTTACACGAAGTACGGTTACCAGCCCACTGTCCGCCGTGAAAACGGCGTTAGAAACTTATTAGATGTACGGTTAACGAGCCACTGTCCGCCGTGAAAACGGCGTTAGAAACTTATTAGATGTACGGTTAACGAGCCACTGTCCGCCGTGAAAACGGCGTTAGAAACTTATTAGAAATACGGTTAACGAGCCACTGTCCGCCGTGAAAACGGCGTTAGAAACTTATTAGAAATACGGTTAACGAGCCACTGTCCGCCGTGAAAACGGCGTTAGAAACTTAATACGGTATACAACTATGAAATTATATATTACGACAACAACCAGTGAAATTTGGGTGCTCAATTAGCGCGGGGGCTAATAGAGCGGGAAGGCGTCTGCGATCGACGTGCGCTCGAGAACGCACGCAGACCGAGACTGTTGAAATGGAAAATTACTTTATTTTATCTACCTTTCTGTTCAATTAATTGTTATTGGCTCAGTTTTATCCCCACCTGCCTTACAGTTATTTGAACTCAGGCGTGCAAACTAGGCCAAACCTAAACTATAAATGTCATATTTATTTTATAGACTCATGTGTTACGCGGTCCGAACAAAAACGATTTAAATAAGTAATTTATTTGTTTATTTGTTACAATGATGGATTTAAGAGAAATGTGAACACTTAGAGTTTGAAATAATAGGTCTTTACCTATGAAACTGCCGTTTTGCCGTACTGGCCATTTCAAATGAAAATATTTTATTTTTGACTGATAATTCTAATTTCAAATAAATTCATTTGACAAACATGGAATTCTTTTTCTAAAATCGTCATTTGTTTAATAGTTAGTGTTTTGTTTTCAACGCATTCGAACATTTTTCGTCATCATGGATAAGTTAAAAATTCGAGTAATTATGAAGTATGAAATGAAATGAAATGAAATGAAATGAAATGAAATGAAATGAAATGAAATGAAATGAAATGAAATGAAATGAAATGAAATGAAATGAAATGAAATGAAATGAAATGAAATGAAATGAAATGAAATATTTATTTTCTCAACATTGACAATTACTTGTTCTTATTGACGTCAAATAAAACATGATTCTACCACCAGTTCAAAAAAAACCTTCGTGAAGAAGAACTGGCAAGAAACTTCACGGGTATATTTTTTTTCAAAATAAATTTACAGAGTCTCTTTATGTCTATACAAAATTATTCTTTTCTGCATCTGTTAGCTCGGCAAGTCTCCCTCCCCCCAAGTATCCAAACGACGAACACCCTCAAACGGCACCCGTTCACGAGTTAACGCGGGATCCAGCCATCGCGCCATGAGTACCGTCGTGGCAGCAAAGCGGCACAAGCGGCACGCAACATCAACGATGTTTACGGAGCGAACAATACAAACGAACGCACCACCCGTTATTGGTTTACCCGCTTCCGTTCTGGAAATTTTGACCTGAAAAATGAACCCCGTGGTCGTCCGAAAACTTTGGTCGACAATGACGAATTAAAGGCAATTGTGGAAGCTGATGAAACTCAATCGACGGCTGAATTAGCAGCAGCTTTCGACGTTAGCATCAAAATATGGTCCATTTGCGTCAAATTGGCAAGGTAAAAAAGCTTGACAAATGGGTACCCCACGAACTCAATGACCGCCAGCGCGAAGTACGCGTGGATACGTGCCTTGCACTGTTCAGTAGGCATACAAATGAAGGAATTCTGAACCGCATTGTTACTTGTGACGAGAAATGGATCCTGTTTGACAATCGTAAGCGCTCAGCAAGTTGGTTGGACCCAAACAATGCCCTAAACGAAAACTTACCCCTAGAAAAGTGATGGTCACTGTTTGGTGGTCTAACGCGGGTGTAATTCATCACAGCTTCTTGCCAAACGGGACAAACATTACTGCAAATGTGTACTGTGAAGAACTGAACACAATGATGGAGAAGCTCGCACGTCTCCAACCAGCTTTGGTCAATCGTTCGGCTCCACTGCTCCTTCACGACAACGCGCGACCTCATACTGCACAGCAGACGGTCTCCAAGCTACAAGAGTTGGGGTTGGAAGTTTTCCGTCATCCGCCGTACTCACCAGACCTTGCGCCTACAGACTTCTACTTTTTCCAGAATTTGGATAACTTCTTGGCGGGAAAAAAATTCAATACCCGAGAGGCAGTACAAAATGCCTTTGAAGAATTTGTTGCCTCCCGTCCAGCTGATTTCTTCAAGAAAGGCATCAATAAGCTACCAATGCGTTGGCAAAGATATATTGATTGCATGGGTGATTATTTTGATTAATAGAAATAAAAAATATATAAAAATATTACGCTTCATTTGTTTCGTGAAAAACGGCAATTTCATAGGTAAAGCCCTAATATTAACTAACTTAAAATTGATTTTGACACGGTATTTATATTATATAAGAATTGCTTCTTAGCAATAAAACCGCCTTATTGTGATATATAATATCATAAAAGAGACAACGCTGTAGAGTTTCGACGTCACGTACTCTCGTGACCAATTAGTGCGAAGCTACGTCACGAAGTACATAGATATCTCTTTCTTACATCAAGTGAACCATATTATTATTTCTTTCTTCTTCTTTCGGACTTCTTTAGGACGACCGAGTGGTGTAGTGGTAAGTAACCTTGCCTCATACGCCGAAGGTCCCAGGTTCGAGTCCTGGTCGGGGCATTCATTTGTGTGATGAACACAGATGTTTGTTCTCGGGTCATGGTTGTATGTATTTATATATGTATGATTATTCTGGGTTCCCCCCAGTTCGCTGTATGGCCATCCATAACACAAGCTCTGCTTACTTTGGGGCCATACAGTTAGTGTGTATGTCTGGGGTTTTATTATTATTATTTCTCTCATAAATTATATTACTCTATATATCGGGTAAGTATCTATTTATAGTTACGTTGACGACGTTTTTTTGTGCGGTAATGTTTGGGTATGACTTGTCTATATGTAATATGTCATTGGTGTATGATTAGACGAGTGACTTACGAGTGGCTCGTGTCCTGCACTGTGTTCGGAGTGCTTTTAATTTTTATAACTTTTTTGAAGTCTGCGGCCTATTGCATGTACTATTTAGCAACGCTTTAGAACCACTAGAAGCATCTCGAAAATCACTTGACGAAATTTTCACACAGTGGCCTCTCAAAAAATCAAGAAGCACGGCGGCATTGTAATGTTTAAATACCAGTCTGGAGTATAATTCACGCGCATACATTGCATAAAATTGCTTCATTGTTATTATTACAAGGCAGCATATATAAGACAAAAGCCCAAAATTAGTAAAAATGATCTAGTGATACAGCTAGGATCCTAGTGAGTATTTTTCTACGATTAGAATCTACGATTCTACAATACGATTTTGGTTAGAAAATCGTAAATTTAAAAATTTGTCTTCTCTATCTACACACCAACTGTAAAGCCCCAAAGTAAGTAGAGCTTGTGTTATGGATGACAAAATGGTAGGGAACCCAGAATATACATACATATTATATAAATAAATACACACAACCATGACCCGAGCAGAAACATCTATTTACATCACAGAAATGAATGCTCGCTCAGTTCTAACCTGGGACCTCCGGAGTATGCCCACTACGCCATTTGCGAACAATATTATAAGTGTCGATGCGGCTTAACAAATTGCGATCTACTTCGAAACGGCCCACAAATTTCTTTTATAATGGCTTGTTTAAGATCTTGTCACACCCTCATCAGCATTTTATTGGTTAAAAGTTATGCCTCTTAGGTCTAGCACTATGAAGCCTCTATTCCCTAATCAAATGTACTTATTATTCATTTGCAAAATTTACAGATTCAACGACTACCCCGGACGAGGAACGCTACCTGTTGGAGAGAGTTCACGAAGCAAACATCACCGGGCCAATGCTCCTCGACTGGCCGTTGTCCAGGGTGTTCCAACTATTTGGATTCTGTATGAGATGATAATTAACGGTTTTAAATGACAATAGGAGTCAAATAGATATATAACAAAGGCTAAGTAATCGAATCGTCACATTTCATATAAAACAATAAGATCTTTTCAGAATAATGCCTCTCATTATCAACAAGCCTTGCCCTTAACAAGCGCCCTTTTTCGCCTCGAAAGACGTAGAACAAAAATCAGTAGTTATAATAGTGCAAATTCAGATGCTTTATGCAACAAACTGCGCTGTTAGTCCCTATTCTTAAATATCCAATGAAATTTTAAAAATAAACCCAAAGAAATTTTCTCCATTCCATTTATATCTAGGATTTATTATATAAGTAGAGCAGGACTAATTCTAAAGTGTGACCGTACTAACAACCCTTTTATAAAATTGATGGTGGTCGGAGGTGGTACTTGAACACCATGCGATCAGCAGAACTTGAAGGACGATGAATCACATAATTCTCTGATTCAACAAAATTTGTAAATATATTTGAATCCCGAGGCGAACACACCAACTGTGTGGTCGCAAATTAAGCAGAACTAGTGGGAGCCCAGGATACATTTATATAAATATAATAATAAATATAAATAATATTTGTAACAATCACACCACATTGTCTAGCCCAAATTAAGTATCATTAAGAACTTGTGTTATGGATACTAGATAACTTGATATTTTTTTTTCATGTATAAATATTAGAAATAAACTTAAATAAACATACATACACATCCATGACTAGAAAGCAAATAAAATAAAACATCTACCTCTACCAGGATTCGAACCCGGGACCTCTGGCATGGAAGGGTACTACATGGAAGGGTACTTACCTCCACACCAAACCAAACAATACCCGTATAAAAAAATCATAACCCGACAACAGACATGTACTAACCGAGTTCTTATTTAGATGTAACTTGTGAAACTGCAATGAAAATTAATGTAAACCCTTTATAGTTAACAGTGATGCAATTCAAATTTGTCCCACTCGTAACTTTTAGTTCACTTAGAAACACTTAAATCGTTTCAATACATATTTTAAAAAAAACCGCACAATAATCACTGTTACGTGGTTGTGTTCCGGTCCAAGGGAAGGACCAGCCAGTGGAATTACTGGAACAAAGGCAATTCCAACTGAAGCCTACAGTCGGCAACGCATCATTAGTAGGTATTGACATTATATTCAATGTAAATAAATAAAACACCTATTATACTATCGATGAATATGAATATCGATGGATATGAATATCGATGAATATGAATATCGATGAATATGAATATCGATGAATATCGATGATCTTCGCACTCCCGAGTATTTTTTTATGGTACAGCAACGATACCAGTATAACAGATAATTCACCGAGCCCTCTGCTGCCCCAGTAAAAGCATTGCAAGCATTTTACATATTCTCTCTCCCACAATGTTTTCAGCGAAGGAAACAAAGAACTACTGGTGAATGTGCAATACCAAAATTTTAGATAATTTAAAATATTAAAAAAAAGAATTTAGATAATTAATCTTTTCTCATTTTACTTTGATTAATGAATGTAAATTGTAAATACCAATTTGTTCATACGTTCATTTAGCCATGTATATATAATATACATATCCAATAACAGACATGCTGATACTAAGTAATTTACATTTCATAAAAATCTTTTTAGTGTTACTATACATATTTATTTAAACTTACACAATTACGAATTAAAATATTTTAAGCTTAAATCAGTGTAACATATTATTAAGTTGTTGCATTGGATAAGTAAATTGAAAACCCTGATTAAGTATGAACTATTATATTTTACATGATAAAGCCGACGAGGGGAATGGCTGCAGTGCAAGCACACAGCTTCGAGTTACTACCGAGCTGCATTGGCTGCGGCGGCCCGCTGCGCCCTTTGAACTAGTAGTTATTTTTGATAGTAATTTTTTTTATTAAAGAGAATTAAACATGAACAATAATACATTTTATAATTTTTTAACAAAGGTGACTGTTAAATCGGTAGCAAAGCTCATAGAGCCCTAACACCAGTTAAAAGTCACTTAGTACGAAATTCTGAATTGTCAAATGTCAATTGAGGTTATGTTTTTGATTGTTTAATGGATGAATTTAGAATGAACGACATGTGTCAGGAGGAGATGGCACCACACGCGTTGTTGTGCCCACTGTCGCACCGCCTGATGCGCGAGCCAGCACGCGCCGCTGACGGCTTCACGTACGAGCGCGCCACGCTCGCCGAGCACTTCCTCGCCGCTGGTACACCCACTTACCATTAGTAAAGATTCAAACTCTTGATAATCTGTTCCCTGAACGAAAAGTATTTTAAATAATTTAATACCTAAACAAACATTGCTAAATTATTTTAGTTAACAGTCGGGTAAAAGACAACGCTTTATTTAGATGGTAGAATAATAAATAACGCTTCTTTAAATCATAAAATGGAAAAACATAAAAACATGAAATTTTTATTATACATACTACTGTTGATTGGTACTTGCAATATTTGTATTTTTGAATTTCTCTACATCTATTTTAACTTAAACAATTTCTTTAAAAACATGGTCGTTTTATAATTTATTTATTAATCCGGTTAGGAATTTTTCATCCAAATTACGATATATTTTTTTCCATACTAAATTTGATATACGTAATTAAATTTTTGTAGTTTTATTCACAAGAAAATCATTACTTTTGTGGAAATACTTCATCAAAATTTAAAAAGATTTCGTATATCTTTTTTACAAAATTTTGATTAAATATCAGCCCCCAGATATAACCTCAGTTTGTAACTGATTGCTGAATGCTTTTTCACTACATATTAAATAAACTAAAGGAAGATTTATAAGAAATAAAACCACTAGTAAAATATGTTAACCAAAAATCCATAAGCCATCATTGTCTGAGAAAGCTGTTTCGTTATTATATGATTAAGATACAATGGCTAGCAATTAATATATCTGGAACATAATTGTCACCCCCCAGTTCATCGAGTTCATCTACACGAATTAATGTATACTCGACAGGCGGAGCAGTATCTGGCGTGACTCGACGGCGGCTGCGCTGTGCTCGGGTTTGCCCCAACATGCGCATGCGCGACCAGCTCCGAGCTTTCCTCGCGCGTGCCGCACCGTCCCTCTACGCGCACCTCCTGCCGCCTGTACCCGACCTGCTGCTTGAACACTCGCCCCCAAATAGCGACCTCGACTGAATACAACTCTTTCGTCGTACAACCTAAACAGCTGTTAAAAGGCGTGCTAAGCGCGCTGCGAGATTTTGGCCTTTTCAAAGCTGTTTGGGCTGTACATTTATATTTATTAGACTGTCACATGTTTTCACAACAATTTGTTTCGACTAAAACCATTTATACCTCTTAAAACATTGTTATCAATGGTTAAACGATTTATTTGTGGATACAATTTGTATTTTATTATGTGTCCCTCCAACGACCGATTACCATTATGGCGAAGGAACTTCGAGGTCTTGTCAAAATCAATTCATATCAATCAACACTTCTTTTCTTTATACTCAGTGAAACTCAAATACAGTTAAAGTCTTTTTTACGAATCTTTTTGCGCCCGACTGGGGTACACTTATAAGTATTGTCTAGTTAATACAAAGTTATCTGTATGAGGGGTGTATAGTGACAATTTACAAAAGTAATTTAAGGAAAAATAACAAAAAATTACAACTGAGTCCAAAGATACATTGTCATAACGGTAATCTCTCTTTGCACGGAATATAGAGAAATGAAATCAATTGTGCACCGAATTCTTCTAACTTTATATTTTTAGTATAGCAACTACGAGAAAACTCCTATAATAGTAAGGGGCAGACAAATGTTTAATTATTCTGACCTTTTCGAGTGTTATGCTATTGTATTATATAAACTTTTTTAATCCTTAGAAACTGAGTAAGTGACGAGCTAATCTACATAAAAACCATTTTGTTATTTTGGAAAATCCCTAGAAGCACCAGGCATGGAAAGGTATTGTTCTTGTATTTACAAATATTAATTTGCTTGTTCTATATTAATATCTCACTAAAACTTTAATACATTTGACCTGTTTAGTAAAAGGGTTTTAAAAAATGAACCTTTTTAACAGTTGTCAGGTCTTTCACCACTAGTTTATGCCGCTACAATAAATCACATGCCTTTCAATTAATGTTTAGCTAAAGCAAGAGGCTGCTCAAGTAAAATAGCGAAATGTGTTTTGAAATAGCTCTAACTTCAAACTCAGAGGATTTGATCAAAAAATTGGTGAAATCTTAAGTATATCAAATTAAATGTTATTTTCGCCTAAAATTTATCATCAACATGTGCGGACATTTTGTATATTCTTAAATAACTTTTATTTTATTACGAAACAGTTTTTTCAACATGATTTAACAAAGATTTCTTTATACGAGCATGTTCATGTTTGATATATAGGTACATGGTAAATGTACCTAAATATCAAATATCATTAGAATAGCAAAAACTTTTATTCTATACTTAAAAGGAGAGTGTTAAGTGTGATAATTTTTGTGATAAGATTACGTAAAAATAAATCATGCTTTCCGTGATTGATGGTGGTTCCAAATCGTTACTGGTTGTAGTCTCCTCAGGTGCCGACTTTGTATCCTGATGGAGAACACAAATGTTCGTGAACCATCATGATTTTGTAGGATATTCCAAGATTGCTGATTTCTTATATTAGACGCTTTTTTCTGTTTAGGTTCTACACAGTTTGTAATTTAAATATAGCATTGAATTTTATAAATTATATAATTTTGCATATGAAGGTTTTGAAAGATTCTCTTACTTTTAATTAAACAAGAATATTTTCAATTCAGCAATAAGAAAAAGAAAAACACGAAATGTAGCTAAACTTTTCATTAGTTAATGTGTCAAATTTTTATTTCAGGCGCTCCTGCATAATTTTGGCTCTGCGAATTTTTACTTTAGTAACAGTAAGGATTTTCTTAATGAACCTATCTACTCGTAAAACTTGAATGATAAAATATCTTGTGGTGTATAATAAATAAAAAGTGCAGACATTTATGATTCTTGATCACGTGTTGTGTTCTTTATAAAATGCATATTTTGGATAAATAAGTAATTTTCTTATTTTTGTGAATATTGACACATAATTTATTCACATTATATAATGTTTAACACTACTTTTTTATTTTTTTACTTATCTTATCGTCGATCATTACAGAAGAATAACGTGAGCATCTCCCGTGCGTATAAATCACTGACATACAATCATAAATATAATAAATCCCCAGACAATCACACCAACTGTTTGGACCAAAAGTAAGCGATCTTATGTCATGGATGACCATACACCGAACTGTGGGGGAATCGGGAATAAAAATACATAAATATCAGCAACCACGACCCGAAAACTAACATCTGTGTTCATCACAAAAATGAATGCCCCGGCCAGGACTTGAACCCAGGTGTATGAAACAGGAATACTAACCACTACGCTACTCGGCCGTCTATGTTTTTTTTTATTAATAATTAGCAGGCGTTTGTCTTCCATCTCACCTGATGGAAAGTGACGATGAAGACGAGGATCATACGCGCCTGTCCAAGAGGTACCTATTCACTCTACACTTAAAAGCTCCAGGGTTATATTTGTCTGGAAAAACAGAGGCAGGCAAATCATTCCACTCTTTGGCAACACGAACCAAAAATGAGCTATCGAACCGTTTAGTTCGGCTCTTCGGCACGCTAACCACAAACGGGTGAAACTTCTGTCTGCGTCTGGTTGATCGGTGGAGAAAGGGGGAAGGTTCGATCAGCTGAAAAAGAGCATTTGCACACTCTCCAAAGTGCAATCTGTAAAAAACCGGTAGACTAGCAACTTTTCGACGATGTTCGAGACTTTGCAGTCTCGAAGAAGTAAGTTTGTCGTCACTTATGAGTCTACGGGCCCTTCGGTCGACAGAATCCAACGCTTCAAGAATGTACTTAGCGGAATCATGCCAAAGATGGCTGCAGTACTCCATACAGGATCGAACCTGACCTGTGTACAGGTTGAGCAACTGTTCGGAGTTGAAGTACCGCCGGACCTTTGCGATGACTCCCAATTTTTTGGAAGCTGACTGTGCCATGGTTTCAATCTGTTGACCGAAATTAAGTTTCGACGTGATGGTCATGCCTAGAAGCCCTAGATGGTTTGTGATCGGTACAGATACACCTTGGAAAGTGGGCGTCAAGTTGAATGTGCTCTTTTACCGGAGAAGAGACATGCCTGGATTTTGGAAGGGTTGAACTTGACAAGATTGGCTTCACCCCAATCGGAAACCCTACATAGTGTCAAATCAACCCGTTCGATCATCGACTCTCTCTGAAATTGGATCTCGTTTGGACTCGCTCGCGCATTGGACACATACAACAGTGCTGTCATCAGCGTAACCAATAATGCCTTCCGATAAAAGAAGGATATTCCGATAAATGTTCAGCAGGAATAATGTTGCAGAGAGAACAGATCTCTGAGGTACGCAAGCGTTGATCGCCATTAGATCCGATGAGAAGCCATCGACGACAACTCGAATTGACCGTTCCCTCAGGAAATCAGATTTTATTAATCAATATTTTATTTCATTTCTTTTTTACATTTTCATCTTTTTTTAAAAAACGAATTTGTCCAGCTACATTTTTTATTGTTTATTTATTATTTGGAGAACCAACAGCTTTGCTACACAGCAATGTACAACCGATTAACCATGGAGAGCCATAATTAAAGGTTCTAGCGTTTAAAAAGCTAGACAAGTTTACAATTTATCTTAAATAAATAGGTAATTACACAATTAAAAGAAAAAAATAAAAACATTATAGATATTAATATAGTATGGAACTAATTATCTGTATCGATAAATAATCTGCTTATACGCCGCCTTGGCACAGGAACGCTGGTGCAAAAGAGGTCAAGATCTGTGCGCTTGCACAGTTTATTAGAATTGATGCTTACTCGCCATAAGTATGAGTTCTGCCTATAATTGGTTGATACTATAGGAACGTTTATAAATGAGTATGATCGAGTGCTTTGGTGGTACTTTAAGTTTTATTTCGGTAAGAAGGTTTGGACAATCGACATGGCTTGACATTATTTGTTGAAGACATGTGAGGTCTGCTATTTCGCGTCTTTTGGAAAGTGGCAGAAGATGAAATTTCTTGCATATATTTAAATAGTTTTCAGATGAGTGTGGGATTCGTAGTCGAAAGTATAAGTACTTTATACATTTGGATTGGATTCGTTCAATTCTTGAGATATACTTATGGTAACGGGGATTCCAAATTTGGGAAGCATACTCAAGGTTGCTTCTGACAAATGCACAGAACAGTAATTTTTAACGTTTTCGCACGCTTGAAATCTCCCGACATCAGCAAAATAATACCAAGAGGTTTAAATGTTTTAGTAACGATGGATTCTATGCGTTCGTCAAAAATTTTAAAAAATTAAATTAAAATTATTTTTTGATAGCACATGAGTAGATAAACGGAACAGAGACAAAGCTTCATACAACCGCACGAATCGGTTCACTACTACAAGCACGCGGGGCATGTGTGCGTGACCACTGGCCGCTTGTCACGTACGGGCAACACATGTCACAAGAGATTGTCAAAAGGCACAGCCAGTTGACTGTGCACAGCCAGGCACAGCCAGGCACGCACGTTGTTTGTTTTGTTAGTTGCAAGTTTAAATATTTTTATGTAAAAACGTGGTATTTTATTATTTATAATGGTTGTTTACTGTATTGTGTGTATGAATAATACTAAAAAAAATGAAATTGAATTGCTCGAGCAAAAGTTTAGCGAATTTTTCGATCTTGAAATAAATATTGTCAATATTTGCAATGGAAAACACTATCAAAAGAAACAATAAATGATTAAAAAACAAAAAATATAAAAAGAAAATTATTAGAGTTAGTAATTTGTGAAGTATTATATTGAATAATAAAACTATTAAACAAATGTTTTGTTTAATTCGTCTTAACCTATTGTGACAACCCTACCAAAATAGGTAACAATTTATCACGTTCTTAAGAAGCTTTGTCTCCGTTCCGTTTATCTACTCATGTGCTGATAGTACAGGATATCTACTTAAAAATAAATCTAAAATCTTAATATTATGAATATCACTAGACTGGCTATTATTTTCTAATCTAGTCTTGATACAACCTTACTGGACCTACCGTTATGGACCTGAAATTTGGCAAGTAATTGAAACATTTATAAAGGCCAAATAAAAGAATCATGGGTCTTATTATTTATCCCCGGACTTAAAATTATTGTGAAATCAAGGAAGTTACTAATTTCTGTTATAATTATATTTTTCATCTACCCTGGATGATGTTGGAGTGTAATAAATTTTTTAAATATTCACAATTAAAATTATTACTTGCACAGTAAGTACTTCAAATAATAACAGTTTTCAAAACACTTACTTTTCTACTTAAGCAGTTTAAATGGGTTTACCAATTAAAATTAACGACTTTTTGGGTATATTTCAACTTAAAACGGCTCAAACCGGGTTTGGTTTGCTGCCTTTTATGCAGAGTAAAGCATCTACTTAACTCTGGAACTGTAAACTATCCACTTATAAAGGCATGTCATGCTTATATATTATCATGCTTCCCAGCGGGTGACCCCTTCTGGGCCCCGCTAGCGCGGCCTCTTTCTCCAATTGGCCGTCGCTCAGATGAGAGATGAGGCTGAGTGGCAAAAAATTGCACGAGCCGACGGGGTTTTTTTTAGTGGGTAGTGGTTCTGGTAGGCGTCGGAACGAGCCCCACATAACCTGGATCGCGCGCCAGTGTATGCTTCAGAGCATTTTTTATCCTCCTGCCCTTCCCGTGGAGGGGCACAAAATATCATGCTTGACCGCCATTTGGAAAAAAACCTAAGTGCAGAGGGTGCCTAGAACACTTTCCATACAAAAAATGAAACCCGTTTTGAAGTCAAAGATGTCGCCTCTTCATCGTCGCCCGTCATCCTTGTTGCTCTGTTCTTTCTATGTTGTTGCTTTGGAGCGCATTTTAAGCCGTCGGACCCAGTTGTCCAACACAGCGGTGCTTAAGCCAGTCAATGGCCTATGGAATGTACAGAGGCGGCTTGATCAACTGAAAAAGTTGATTTTGTGTGTTTGGTAGGATAGAAATGGCATCGTTTGTCATGACAAAGGGGAAAATCATCAACAAACCAATTTACCTGTACTGATTTACCTACACACAACAAAAGATAGTGTTGAGAAGGTTTCCCGAAGCACGAGGAAAATAAAATGATATAGAAAAAATTTGAACATCAATAGGCCGTTCCAAAAAACATTTAAAATCATAACTTTTCAATAATATGTATACATTTTTACTAGCAGCTCTCAGAATAACTAGAAGCAGCTTATTTTGACAATAATACGCATCTTGTAGCGCCATGTTAAACTGTCATGGCACATGTTTAATGGCACTGGAACAGTTTAGTGTTAGTGGAGATTCTTGTCTTCTGTCCGCCCGGGGCGGTACTAAAATCCTTCTTATTTTGACCGTCATAAGACTGTGTTTCGGTCAAAGGCATGGAACATTCAGTGCAATAATTGCAACATAGGCATTTGCAACTTAAGCTTATAGTTGGCAAACGCATCACTAAGCTATATATCAATAAACTACAACATGTATAATCAGAACACCTACGAATAATGATGTGCATAGATGCGGTACCCACATTCTATCTATGAAAAAGTTTACTGTAAAAAGTTTGCAGTTATCAAACAACATAACAAGTTCCAATATTGAAGACATTCACCAATAGTTGTTTGGGAACTTTTTAGTACTGCAATCTAGAATTTGTTCATTGTTATTGATTTAAATGTTGACGGCTAAATTATAAAGCGTCGTCTCCTTGAAACCGGTTCCTTTTTATTTTAATTAGACTAACCTTTTACAGCAAAAATATACACAATAAATTGATCGTAGTAGAATCGGGTAAAAATGTGGGTTCTCACCCTGACTCGTATGACTATTTCGGTTACGGTACACAGAAAGTTTTGTCAAAAGTAGTAGACCACTTTCTCGGGCTCTTTTGCGTCTAGCCTGACAGTTAATAAATAACTGCCGTGTTGAATATAAATATATATAATATATAAATATATATAATATATAAATATAAAATGACTCAAAGAAGAGACACATCCAGGTTCGAAACTAGTCGAACCGATTCGATAGTTAAACGTGAGAAATAAGCCGTTAGTATATTAATAATATAATAATAAATCCCTAGACTAAAACACCAACTGTAGGGCCCCAAAGTAAGTGTTATAGATGACAGTGAACCCAGATTAAATATACATAAATATCAACAACCATGACTCGAGAACATATCTTTATGTTCATCACACAAATGAATGCCTCGACATACAGTATACAACAAACGTGCAGTGCATCACTATACCGTAATAGACAGCCTTCGTAATCCCAGTGCAGGTATATCTATTTCATTTGCAATAAATATTTGAACCTAAATTTACATTTACAACAGAAAACTTATAAAAATAATATACTTCACACTAATGAAATAACGTTCATAATAATAAATATAATAACTCTCTTACCATAAAATCAGTATTTGTCGTGCCACTGCCAACAATTTTTATGCTGTGGTTGGCCACTAATGTCCTACCAATTTACTTTTCTGGAGAGTGCGTGGCATTTGTTACGCGTACGCTGGGGATGCACTATATTCCTGGCATGAGAAGGCCTTAAGGAATTTTTATATTTTATAGGAATCTTCGTAGGAAACCTTTGTGTTTGGTTTGAGATTTCATTGCATTCTCAGGTGGTTAAAGTCTGTTGTTTATCACAGAGCATCAGGATTGAGAAGCGACATGCATAGAGTAGAGACAAAGTTACAATAAAACTGATTTCAAACTGTTTCTGAACAGAATATTTTAAAAACTTGATGTTTTCATGGAAATTCGGTATTTATTGACGAACCTGGTGTGGTCTTGCACTTTCTGGAATGTTTGTATTATGTTCACAAAGTTTTACTAGCCAATGTATGCACAATGACAGTACAACATTTTCGAAAATATATCTTCACTACTTTTCATGATTTTTCTTCCTACGAAGAGGATTCAAAAATTTTAAGTTTTATTCGCCAATGAATATTGTTTTGTCTTCAATTCATAAAGGGCTATTGAACCATCATGAATGTTATATTGGTTTTGAAATATGCAGAGAAGGGGTCTTAAGAAAAATGAGATAAATATCAACACCAATGGGTTCAACGAGCTTTATTTAAAATTATTTTAACAACATCAACCTTATTTAAAAGTGAGTCACTAACATTGTCAGTCAATAAATAAGTTATACATCATCTGATGTCAACAGTCTCCTGTTTCCAGTAACCATTCCTTAAAGAACATAAAATATTTGAATATAATAACGAAGTCACAATAATATTAATAACAATGATTTATATATTAGTCCAACAAGCCGGTCCCTCTCTCTCCATCAACCAGCACCGGTGGCTCTCCTTACAACTAGAGATATAAATATGTGGCAACGGCGACAAACGGAAGAATTTTCAGGACATTTATTAACCATTGAACATCTATAACACATATGATGCACACGAAATTGAGTAACTATATTTGTCTATGTAATAACTTCACATCGATATATTAAAGTAAAACCCTCTGAGATGCGGCTGTGTTACATGCAGAACTATTAATACTTTGAAAGTGTACAACGAACCGAACTATGCCCCAGTCTGCTTACCGAATTTTCACTGTTACATCTCCTTCCGCATCTGACCTTCCTCTTAACCACTAATTCTTATGTATTAATGACATTTATTTATTTAACTTTTATCCGTAGATGTTGATGCAGCTGTGCCACATAAACGGATCAGGTCGGTTAATACGTGGTTGGTGCCGGTATCAAGGACCACTCCTTAAACTAACATTATTATCTGATAACATGTAACATATATAGCACGAAAGTGGGCTCGGTACGTCTGGCCGCAATGACCCGCACGGCGCGCACTCTCGTGAAAGCTCGTTGAAGTGGTGGCGGTCGCCGAAAGCTTAGTTGTCGTCTTTGTCGTGGCAGAAGATCCTGAAATCAAGGGACTAATTGGCTTTTGTTCTTTACTATAACATTATGTACTGAGTTGTTGGTTACTACCTTCAAAAGATTTTGTATTTGTATTGTATTGTTGCCTTTTATGCAAATATTTTACAATGTTTGGAATTAGGGCTCTAATAAGAACTAAGTCTCTTTAGATTTTCTTAAAAGAAACGACTGATTACGACAAAAATTACACGAATATTTCATAAAAATTTTGAATCTTTTATGTGTTGCTTACGAGGCGAAAATGGCGACAACGGTGATCTTAACGTAGTGCAGGAATCGGTTGCCAGCGTTGTGGTTTGCGAGCAGGAAGCCGGTGAAGAAGACGGCTGAGGTGGGTGTGTTCACCTGGGCGGCGTTGTCATGCTGCACGGCCGATGGGTGATCCTCTGTTAGATTTAGGGCTACTTGTCAATGACACTCATTTGTTAAATCAAGTAGAAAAACTCTCTAGTAAGAAACGTGCATACTTTTTAAAAACTAAACCAATTTTCTGAAATTCCGACTTTCATCGTATACCTAAATGGCTTAAAAAGGTCTCAGGTAATATTCTAAAAATATCACATTATGATACTAGTTAAATGTTTCATTCCATTCCTGGCTTTCGGCTGCCTAGGTTAGGAATAAAATAATGTTATTGTAAAAATTAATAGTATTTTTTTAAAATACAGATTCTATAATGAGCAATATTTTCGTAACTGCAAGGTACGCCGGCGCACAGTGGGTTGCTGCGCACACATTGCCGCAATCATTTGGTACCTTGGTTGGGTAAGGTATGGAAATAATGTTGTAATAATTGCCCAGTCATTAGATAATATACTTCTCATATATGAATCAGAATAAATAAAACAAAAAAAAACTATGTCATTTATTTATTTTCAAACTTTTTATTTTTCACCAATTCCAAACGTATTTTGAGCTTACAAAACCAAACTTTTGATTATTCCACCAAATAATTCTTAATATCATAATTCCAGTACCTTGTTTTACCTAGACAATATAAAATTTCACGTGAAAGATGTTGGGCACTCTTAAGCCAGACCATGTATGGAAAGTGAAATGAAGCTTTTATAAAACCACTCAACTTGACGTTCCGGGTGTATTTATAATAAGTTTCGCGGCAAAATTTGGTATTACTTACTAGACACAACATGCTGGACGACCTTAGACGGTGACGGTTCGGAGGGAACGCAAGTCCAGCTGCCAGCATCTTCGATGGTGCTGGATGTCAAGGTGATTATTTTCACCTGTATAAATGTTTAAACCTCTCCTTAGTTTTTTATTCTTAATATTTACGAATTAATTTCAGAAAAATAGGGGAAGGAAAAGCAAGAAAAAATGTCATGCAATTAATACATAGGGTTACATATTATAAACTAAACACAGTCTAATTTCGTTATAACTATGTTCAAATCACACATGTCCATAGCGCATATTGCTCGACTCAACTATTGTTTAATTTATATAATTTTGATTAGACTAAAACTAAATGCCCTATCGAATGAATATTCTAATGCTTTTTTAAACTGTTTGATGTTTCAACTACGTTTGAAATACCTAATGTACTTTTTCAAATCTTTAATTTGAAGAAATTTATTTAAAACAACTACTTGACATTAAATGTAACTCTTGTTAAACCTAAGTTTCCAATGCCTTAGGTTAAATAACCAATTGGACGAAACACTTAAATAATAAAACACCTCGTGTCATGATGTATCTTTGAACCAAATTTAAACAAAGTCGCTTTTCGTAAAGCTGTGAAATGTTAGTTAATTTAATCCTGGTGCTTTGACGGGTGCTGCCACACCACGCTTACTTCGCTCAATCGGCTCGCGCGTGTATTAACTACATACAAACCTAACCTAACCCAATTGAACCTGTACTGTGACCAGGTACATTAATTTTAGTTGATTTAAGCGTAGGTGAATTCACCTTTTCGGGTAACGTTCATTAGTTTCAACAAAAATATATGAAACGTTATTTACTCATTTCGAATAGTAGGTCTTTTGATTGTAGTTATAACGTAAATAATTAGACTGTGTTTGGTATTTATAATAAATAACCTCCCTAGCATGCATATTTCACTTTGCAATTATTATTACAATTACTTATTGCAATTTCGCTAATGCGCGATGGCTTTTATATATCTTCAATTTTACATCACTAGGTTTGATCGATCGAACAATACAGTACTCATAGTTACATTATTACCGAATCAGACGCTCCTTATTTAAAAGTAGAATGCCACTTAAAAATGTGTAAATAAACTGAAAGGAATTGAGATTGAATATATTTTAAGAGAGAAGGAGGTGTGATTTGGTGTAGAAGTGTTCAAATTAATACGCACGTTGCAGAGAGGATTGCAGTTATTTGGGGTCCACTTGGTGTGGGTGATATTGGTTTGTTCGACGGGGTAGTCGACGACGGGCTGGTTGCCGTGGAACCAGAACACAATGTGTGGTGGATCCATCACTGGCGTGATAATGCATCGCAGCTCCACCTGGCTGCTCAGTGGCATGTGTTTATTGGTCCCATCAAGCAAAGGTACATACGGAACTAGAATATACACTTATGTTAGTAGAAGGTCCATAATAGGTATATTTTTGTAGCAATTTTAGTCTGTCAGTAGTCGTGTTTGACAATTTTATGATTATTAAAAAGTATAAAATTAATTTTATACTCACTAAAATATAAGCGATAATATTTAGTTTATTTTTTATATGTAAAATTTCAGCTTTTAAGAGGACAAATAGTCCAAGAGGGAAAATGGCTGGTGACAAAATCCTCTCGGCTTCTTTTGTTATTACATAAATAAGTAGTTATACAATTTGACTTGGATTTAAATTCAAATTCAAATTCAAATATTCATTTGAATTTGAAAGTCAACATTCACATTTAATTGACTTGAATCTTCCATCAGTTTGGACAACCTCCGTGCAAAAGAACTGGCAAGAATCTTCACGGCTATAATCTTAATTCTAGTCAAATCCTTAATAAAGGTTTAAAGGAGTAAATAACGAAGTAAAATGGAATGTATAATAAGTGTTTCAGAAGGGGAAATTAAATTTAAGCATACTGATAATACTTAACGTTTAATATACATACATTGAATTTTATTTTATCTTGTTACATAAAGTTTAAAAAAACAAAATTACATGCAAAACGAAAATTAAAGGGGTACAATAAATGAATGATTAACGGTAAAAAGAACAATAAAATAAATAAAATTTACTACTTGCAAAGCAAGCAACATTTCTTCCCCATAACTGGAAATAATACAACATTAACTAAAATCTGCAATAAACAAGTAGAGTTTTAACAAAGTTAAAATTTTTAAGAAATTTACAAAAAATATATGTATATTAATAGCTTTACTAAATACAAGACAATAAAAACAAAGCAGAAAAATAATGTTTACATAAAATATCGCATGTTATTTAAAATTGTACATATTTGAGTATTTCTAAAAAGAAACCATAATTAGAAACTATTGTCTATAAGCAACACACTGGGAACAGGCAACGAGATATTCACTCACTTATGACGTTCAGAAAGATAAAGTGACTCATTTTGGGGTCGATGCCCACCTGGCACTCGTAGATGCCGGCATCGCGAGGCTGCACGGACCTGAGCTGCAAGTCAAACGAATGAAAAAATACACGTCTTTACAAAACTGAATAATTCCCGTCCGCAATATAAACCTGTCCACAGCAATTTTTCCATTTCACGCTCTTAGCGTACAATGCGATGGATGCGAACATGTACCTGATTTTATTTATGGGTAGATATGGTTATAATGTTCATTTGATAATCATAACAACTTGACGCAATTATTAAAAACTTAGTTACAAATGATGCAGTCAACTTCATGCTCCCATATAATCAATGCAAATATACATATAGTCGTTGGTAAAATTGTTGATAAAAAATTGTGAAAAAATACAAATGCTTACAATGCGTAGTCTTACAACAAAACAAGCATTCTTCGAGGCCGATGGCTTTTGAAATTAATTTTACCTCAGTAATATTCTCCTTATTACCATTTTCTTTTTTAGATCTTTACAAAAAGTAAAAATAATCCAAGAATATATAAAACTAAGAATTTATAAAATAAGAATTTATAAAAAAATCTATATGTCATTAAGCAATAGTCAAATTGTCCAGTTTTTAAAAGGGCTCAATGGTTTTATATATAATATTTATAATAATAGGTCTTTACCTATGAAACTGCCGTTTTGCCGTACTGGCCATTTCAAATTAAAATATTTTTTTTTTTGACTGATAATTCTAATTTCAAATTAATTTTATTTGACAAACATGGAATTCTTTTTCTAAAAATCGTCATTTGTTTAATAGTTAGTGTTTTGTTTTCAACGCATTCGAACATTTTTGGTCATCATGGATAAGTTAAAAATTCGAGTAATTATGAAGTATGAGTACCGTCGTGGCAGCAAAGCGGCACAAGCGGCACGCAACATCAACGACGTTTACGGAGCGAACACTACAAACGAACGCACCACCCGTTATTGGTTTACCCGCTTCCGTTCTGGAAATTTTGACCTGAAAAATGAACCCCGTGGTTGTCCGAAAACTTTGGTCGACAATGATGAATTAAAGGCAATTGTGGAAGCTGATGAAACTCAATCCACGGCTGAATTAGCAGCGGCTTTCGACGTTAGCATCAAAACAATATTGGTCCATTTGCGTCAAATTGGCAAGGTAAAAAAGCTTGACAAATGGGTACCCCACGAACTCAATGACCGCCAGCGCGAAGTACGCGTGGAGACGTGCCTTGCACTGCTCAGCAGGCATACAAATGAAGGAATCTGAACCGCATTGTTACTTGTGACGAGAAATGGATCCTGTTTGACAATCGTAAGCGCTCAGCAAGTTGGTTGGACCCTGGTTCAGCATGCAAACAATGCCCTAAACGAAAACTTACCCCTAGAAAAGTGATGGTCACTGTTTGGTGGTCTAACGCGGGTGTAATTCATCACAGCTTCTTGCCGAACGGGACAAGCATTACTGCAGATGTGTACTGTGAAGAACTGAACACAATGATGGAGAAGCTCGCACTTCTCCAACCAACTTTGGTCAATCGTTCGGCTCCACTGCTCCTGCACAACGCGCGACCTCATACTGCACAGCAGACGGTCTCCAAGCTACAAGAGTTGGGGTTGGAAGTTCTCCTTCATCCGCCGTACTCACCAGACCTTGCGCCTACAGACTTCTACTTTTTCCAGAATTTGGATAACTTCTTGGCGGGAAAAAAATTCAATACCCGAGAGGCAGTACAAAATGCCTTTGAAGAATTTGTTGCCTCCCGTCCAGCTGATTTCTTCAAGAAAGGCATCAATAAGCTACCAATGCGTTGGCAAAGATGCATTGATTGCATGGGTGATTATTTTGATTGATAGAAATAAAAAATATATAAAAAAATTACGCTTCATTTATTTCGTGAAAAACGGCAATTTCATAGGTAAAGACCTAATATATTAATGTAACCTATGCTCCGAGTGTCAAACACAGTGACTGAATAAAAAAAAAACCTAAAATAAAAATACCTAACATAAAAATATAACTGAAAAAAACTAACAATTTTAACAGTTTGAATTTAATAAAGGACAGTCAGGTAAAATAGTACATTTTTTATTCTCTGATTGTGCATTTACCGTAAGCATTTTTTAGTAGCTCCCCACGGTGCAAAATACGATTAGGCCAAATCAAAGTAGACATTTTGAAAATGTTGAAGATACATATATAAGTCTATAACACAGCATTTTCAAGAAAGCAAACTGTACACATGAATTCCTAGATATTTGATATTTTGGACGCGTGAGTTAAATGTGCATCCAAAAATCGGTAATTGGTGTTTCTATTACAAGTATGAACTTGCAGGTGTGGCAGGTTGAGAGGTGTGGTTTACATAAATTGTTGATGTATATCAAAAATAGGGTTGGTCCAAGAACGCTACGTTGTGGGACTTCACACGTAATATATATTTATATATTTTTTTATATTTCTAACTAACACACCACATTATCTAGCCCAAATTAAGTATCTTGTGTTATGGATACTAGATAACAGATAAATAAACTTAAGAAATATATAAACACACATAGATATTTTTTATATAAATATTAGAAATAAACTTAAATAAACAAGCATACACATCTAGTCAATATGATAAAATATCTGCCACTACCAGGATTCGAATCCGCGCCCTCTGGCATGAAAGGCAAGCCAAGGTAAGAATACCTCCGTATCAAACAGGTCGTCAAATTATCTGATCCTTCCTAACTTGATGGGATCTATCTTTACGCATTGGCATACATCTCTCAAATAACTTCGAAACATAGCATGAACGATTCCCCAAACACCAATCAGTTCAAGCTTTTGTAGTAAGATCGTAGCAGACACAGTCTCAAAAGCCTTCGATAAATAAAGGTGATTGACAAATTCGTATACTCAATGGAACCAACAGTGAGACTCTTTGTGGCTTAAAATGTGAGTTTGGTAAATGCTGTATAAAATGCCAACCAGTTGCTCAAAGATTTGTTAGCCATTATGTTTAATTTATTTGTAGCTTAAATGCATTGAATTTATAGACAAACCTTTTTATTACGACGGATTTGCTCTCCGAAGCTTTTCGAAAATCATCTGTTTGTCAAAAATAATTTTCTAATTCGTAAAATAACATGTTTCAAAATCAGGTTAGGTTAACCTGATTTTGAGACATAAGTGTAGGCTTCCTAGACGTTTCTTTGAGCGTGCTATTTACCCATTCGGTAATTTACAAAATAAAACGATACATCGCAAAAATAACAACATAATCTGTATAAGGTACATTAATGTTTCAAAAATAAACAATCCCCGCCACGTCATAATACACGGACTATAACGTAGAAATATAGTTTTAATAGACCTTTTATCTCGTTTTACTTGTATTAATATTGTTTTCAACCGTACTACATATTTGTATAAAACTAAATGAATAAATATTACTTTAACAAAAATAGAAAACTCAATAGAAACAAACTACAATTTTGTTTAATAAATAGCGGTATTTAATGAATAGTTGTTTGTTTATATTTCAAGACTTTTATTTCTTACTAAACCATTTCTATGTGTTATACTCGTATAAAATAAATAAATAAATATATACCTCCAAAACCCAGGATTCGGTTATATCGCTGATGCGAGGGAAGAAGCGCTCGTCAGCGACGAAAGTAAAGCTGTCGACAGTCAGGATGTGTGAGTCGCGTCGTCGGATCCACGAAATAGATCTGCTCGTTAGGTTATGGACCTGTAATTTAAATTGATGTACCTGCTATTAGAGTCTGACAAAACTAACCCTGTCTGGGGTCAAGAGTCGCAAATTTTAAAGAACTATATGCTCCGTATGAAACGAATATTTTCTTGCTACTAACTGATTAGAATAAATGTGATTAAAACGACTAAGCAAAGATTACACAGGGATTCCATATACGTATAAAATAAAATTAAATAATGTTATTTGCTAAAAAAATATTTAAGAAGGAGCTTTTCTATAACATGTTTTGTTTTGTAACAACAGCTACAAACTTATATCGATCGGGTCACCCGCTGGGCATTACATAACACTGAATGAAAGTGCTATGAATTCACACTAACGGTGAATTCATAGCACTGAAGGTGTTCAAAATGAAAAAGAATTTAATTAATTCGAAATTAAATTAGAATTAGAAGTTGCGGCCCGAAGGGCTTCAAGATCTAGTGACAGTTGCGTGGCTACGTCCGTGTGCACGTTTCTCGGTCTAGCGACTTTAACTACGACAGGGGTAGTATACGAGACTGATTCTCGAACTAGAGGATTGGGGTGGGTTTCGGAGCGTTTGAAAAACGCTTCCGAGAGTGTTTTGAGGTGCTGTTGCACTGTAGGTAGTTCAAGATTTCTGTGCAGGTCCGCGTTGCGCACGTACCAAGGCAAGGATTTTGAACCTCCTGCAGTTTGTGCAAGAGGGAGGGTTGAGCGAGGGCAAAGATTGGCGAGGCACAAGTCATGACGGGTCTAACGCAGGTCTTATAAAGAGTACGTTGGTTTCTAAAAGACATTTTACTTCGTCAACCTAACATATTATATAGGCGGCCTAAGTAAAATCGGGCGCGTCTCGTTACTTTATTGACGTGTGGTTTAAAAGAAAACGTCTGGTCTAAGGTGACGCCTAAATATTTGGTACTGCGCTTCCAGGGGATGGGAATATCTAACATTCAAACGTGGAGATTGTCGGCGATGCGACGGCTCTTGCAGTCGAAGTAATCCGCAGAACTCTTGCCTTGATACGCCATTTTTGACACCATACACTGAGGGCGTTCACGGCCTTTTGGAGTCTGGTTACGATCGTCGGGACCTTGCGGCATTTGGTGTAAAGGGCAGTGTTGTCGGCAAAGAGGGCGAGTTCGACGCCTTTTCGCAGAATGGGAATGTAGTTAGTGTACACAGTGTACCACAATGGGGCGAGGACTGAGCCTTGAGGGACTCCAGCCTTTATGGGACGAGGCGTGGAAAGCGTGCCTTCATGTCTAAAATGAAACGCATGATCTTCAGTAAGCCAATTTTATAAAGTTTATAAACGAGACTGCTGTGCTAGACTTTATCGAAAGCCTTGGCTACGTCAAAGAAAACTGCGACCATTTTACTCGACAGTATGTACAGTACAGTATGTACTCGAAGATTCGATGGATTTGCTGAGGGCAGGAGTGCTTAGCTCGAAAGCCGAACTGGTGGGAAATGATTAGGGAATCGCCATCCGTTAGAAACAGATGGTTCCGCATTTTAGAGAGTATTATTCTTTCGAGAAGTTTAGCCATAGCCTTAAGGAGGTTCATGGGTCTGTGATTAGCCGGGATATTCAGAGGTTTACGCAGCTAGGGAATGCCTATGACTGTCGCTTCTTTCCAAGTATTTGGAAAGTAGCTAAGGTATACTTAAGGTATACATACACAGGCATTGAAGATGATAGATAGCAAGGTAAGCACCTGTTGAGGCAGATGCTTAAGTGCGTGGTTGGAAATTCTGTCTGCACCGGGAGCCTTTTTGGATTTTTGACGTCTAATGAGAAGAGAAATTTCATCAGTAGAGACTGTGACGGGGTCGGCGGTGATGGGGAGACAGTCTCTGTGAACGACTTCGTCCTCCACCGCCTGGATATGGGAGGGATCAGCAGGTTGCGTGCTTGGCGAGCATTGTGAGGCAATGCTGTCAGCGAAGCATTCGGCTTTGTCTTCGTCTTCGAAGGCGGTAGTGCCGTCGGAACGAGTGAGAGGAGGAACGCTCGGGAAATTTTATAATACGCTTGGTAGGACGGGGAGATATAATCCATGAGATAATTCATCAGAGAGTCTCGGAGTTCCGCGAGGCAAGACCTAACTTTAAGTTGCAGCTGATTCACAGCTAATCTGTAGGCAGGCGTGGGATGGGCTCTCCAGAGAGCCGCGTTCTTAGCTTTGATAAGATTTCTAACGGCTAAGGGATGCGTTTGTTTGCCTTGCTTAACAATCTTTTTTTCGTTATCACTGATGGCTGAGTTGATGGCAACAATGAGGGAATTGACTTACGAGTATATTTTGTCCGGGCTATCTAGAGAGTCGGACGAGATCGCAAGAGGAGAGTTCGGGGCCTCTAGGGCAGAAACTTACGTATTTTTAAAGCTTTTTGCAGTTGGTAAAGGTCTTAGGAGAGCTGACGTTATCGTTAGGCGGTCCTAGCACGAGGGAGACGGGACGGTGATCAGAGCCTAGGTCATCGAAAGGTTCGATAGACCAGAGAGTGTTAGCGGAGGAACGAGGAGCCCGCGGACAGCACCTGTAGTTAACTGTGGCCGGACTGGCCGCATAGCTTACATGCAGGGGGGAAGTGGAGTCGGGAGTGCGAGTGCACTCCTTCGTCCAGGGTCCAGTCACTTAACGCACCGTGGCCGTAAAGCTGGCATTGTCCGCTATTTAACATTACCGAGGGTGACCGCAAGGGTGAGGACGCTCGACGGAGATATTCGAGAGTCCGCAGATTGTGCAAGCCTCTCTGAAGATCTCCCTCGATTTGGGAGTGTTAGATAGGATTACGAGGGCGAGAGGAAAACGTCTGCCGTGGTTTGAGTGCATTTGGTACACTGCTTCAGCCGGGTAGCCCTAGGACTTAAGGTCCTCAAGGATTTCGTCGTTCGCGAGCTCAAACTGGACGCCCCGTAATACTGCGCGGATCTTACGCGCCTCCGAGAGGACGTAGGTATGGTACGCGATTTGTTTAATCGCGAATAATCGAGTAAAAGCGCGGAAGTCGTCGATAGTCGCGACCTGAATTTTTATAGTTTCGCCTGCGTTAGACGCCTTGACGTAGTTAATTTTATGCTCTTTGCACAAGTTGGAAACCGCGGTCCAGCGCGCCTTTTTGCGGATGTAAACGGGCGGAGGTAGAATAAAGACGGCTTAGATGGGACGGGAGCGCAGCGCGTTGATGGCTTGGTTGGAACCGACGGGGTCGCAGTCACTTGCAGTAACATTAACGGCGCGGGGGCGGTTGTTGAGGACACCGGGATGGGCTTGGGTGTTAAAGACACCGCGGCTTGCTTTTTGCGCTTCCTAGAGCGCTTGGACGAGACTAGCGTAAATGGGGCTCAGGAGAGCCAGTTAAGGTGGCGGCGTCTGATGACGCATTAGACGCTGATTCAAAGTCGCTCTCGGAAGCGGTACGGGTACGCCGCAACGCGCGAGAGGATGTATCCGACACACAGTCCATCTCGGATGGCATGGAGACGCGGGAGAGCTGTAGACCTGAGGAGTCTGGGCGTTAGTGGCCTGAGGGGCCGGGATCGGGGCCTAAGGAGCTGGGGACGCGATTGTTGCCTGTAAGGCCTGCGTTGAAACGTCGTTATTGATAGGGACACCGAGGGCGCAGGCGAGCGCCTCGGCGATGGACTTCGTGGGGGTCTATTACGGAGCGTGTTGTTAGTAAATTGGCAACAAAAACCGGCCGTAGACCTGACGGCTTCGCGACGTGATCCAGTCGCAAAGTTGGGTTGCACTGAAAGTGCGGGATTGACTAAGCTACGACCAGCCAAAACCGGCCGCAGAGCAAGTCTCTGCCTAACGTAGCTAGCGCCAAGCGTCAAGTACGTAGCCAGAAAATCAGCCCGAGCCCTGCGAACGCCGTCACTGACGTTCTGACGTAAGTAAGCTCAACTCTGTTGTTGCTACGCCCACCGAGGTGATTCGACCTTCTAACCATTTTTATTTAGCTCGTGACACTCGTTACTGCGGCTACGTTCGGAAACAGACTGAACTCAAACCTGATTAAAAATCAACGACTAGACATGCAGTTAGATCAAGTAGCGGCATGCATCTACTTTAATGTAGTTCCGCAGTAACAAGCTTTCCGAATAATGTGATTGAGCTTATTTCAATAATAAAGACGTCATCTAGTAGCATTTACTTTTCTTTATTTTAACTGTGATCAGGATCTCATAAATTATTTTAAATTATTAAATTATTTTAGGCAATATAAAATAAAATACTGCACAGAAATCAGGAATATTGGAATTAATTACAAAAAACGAAGAAACAAGACGAAGCAATGGCCGCTAATAAGATGATCATGATTTTGCAGAACCTCGCTACTTCCCTTGAGTAGTGAGCTTTTAAATAATTATTCAAGTATATGCATAAATGTAAGCCACCAGATTTATTATTAAGTTATGGCGTCAACAGTTTTTAAACAATCTTTATCAAACATTACATTCTAGCCTAAACAAGTTATATAAAGATAACAAGTGACGTACCTGGCTGGCTACTTTGCAGGGAAGATAGGCGTGAGCGCCGATCTGAAAAGTCATGTTGGTGCTCTGATTTAGGTCGATCTTGGTCTGATTTTTCAAAGTAAAAGCAATCAGATGATATGACATCATAAATTCTTCTTCGGGCGACATAGTTGGCGCTGAAAAAGACAAGAAATAATTCTTGTAAAAAAATGTGAAATGAAATTAAATACAACATATGATTAAAAAAAGATGAGATCTAGTTGGGTTGTGCAAAATCCTCATGGTTTTTTTTTCCAAAGTCCCCGGGTACAGTAATGAGGCATGTTAGCCTTCGGACAGCGTAAACCTTCTTGGAATTTATTCACTTTATTGACGGTTATTGTATTCTTTTAAACTTGGGCGTAGAATTGAAATAATTATTTAGTGAATTCAACACCGTAAGGCCGTTTACGTAATTAATATATAACATTTAATTCGGAATATTAGTTATGTCTAAGGTTAGATCTAATGTATTTATTTCTTTATTTTCTTTACTTATATTCTGTATTATTTGGTAATCATTGTTTACATGGCTTTTTTGTAATACCCTGATTCTATAGAAGGTGTACTGGGTCCGGGTTTATTATTCAGGTCCTTTCTGCACCATCTTCGTATGTGGAAATTTGAACACCGCCAGCTTGTGCTGTCTAGGTTGTGTTATTGTTGGGGTAAATTCAACTTTTTGGAGTGTTTGGAGTGCTTAGCTGTGCGACACGTTAGTGTTTGCTGAACCTATCCTTTAGATTAGCGATCACGTGGAAAATAATAGTGTGTAGTGTGAACACTTTTGCAAATTCCCATCTTTCTACAGCAAGTGTTGAAGTTCAATCGCTTGCAAGTAACACGGCAATAATTTGACTGGCTTATTTATTTGACTTGTTAAAATATTTTGCACAAATTTTTATGACACACATATGAGTAAAACGCAATGTCTTAGTTTATGCACTCAGAAACATCCTAAATCCCGGATCCACAAAAATGACATTTTGGTTTTAGTTTATTGTCATTGTTACACAAGGTACAAGAAAGGATATTTGGAAACATTAATGATTAAGTCGTTCAAATGGGCTGATTCAAAATTTGTAATGTCAGAATGCAGTTGAAAGTAACATAAATCAAAATCAAATTGATAATATGATATATTCGAAGTAATACACAGTAAGGTAATATAAGGTGCTGGGAATGTATAGTTATATTTTTATGTTAGATCTTCAAAAATATGGAGCGTTTTAATTCGAATGATTTCTACAAATTACATTCCATGTTGTATAAGTTGATTATAAAAAATGGAAAGAAACAAAAAATGGGATGATAAACTTGAATCCAACTAAAATGTTTGCACACAGCTAATGACTGAAGCCAATTGTTCAGGACGTGTTTCGAAAGCAGCTCTGTGCTTTATCTATATTTGCATAAATGCAAAATCTGATATTGACATGCCATAAAAGTGAAATATTGCTGAAGTTTCTCTTTATCAGGTACACAAGGAATAAGAGAATTATGTATTTCGACGGTATAGTGAATTTATGCTAATAAAGTTATAGGCAAATACTATTAAAAGGGTAGATATCACGCACATTTTGTTTGTGCAACAGAACGTTAGTGCTAATCTTAGATAACCTAAACTGCCTAAGAACTTGAAATACTGCAGATGTGTTAGCGTGATGCATGGTTTTGATAGACCTTAGAATAAACCATTATGTTTTACAATATCAACAGTAGGTATCTTTATAAAATATAAGGCAGACTATTACTTTAAATCAACATTTAATTATATAAATCATAAAAAAACAACAAGACGTTGTAAGTTCCGTGAAAATATTCAATAGCTCTTGGTATTGAAGGTATTACTACGTACTGCTCGATTACTCGTTCCTCGTAAGAGTTTTCGTTTCATATCAAGGTTTTGACACTTCAAATTTAAAATAATTTCAATGAGTAAAATAAGAACTCAACAACACATTTCTGGTACCGTTTGTACTGGGTTTTCCAGAAATAGAAGTTTAAACGAAAAGGGGTTTAATTACTGACCATAAAGGTCACAATGAATATTTAAGGATTGCATCTTCCAGATTTTTTTATATATTATTTTGGTGGCCAAACGAAGATACGTTTCCATTACCTTTGCCAGGTTAAACAAAATTATGAAAAAGTTTATTAATACTTTGGAGAAATTATATACTATATATAGTATTATGTGTTGCGGCCGCAGTTGAGGGAGCCGCGATCACTCTGGTCGCCGCCGTCGCACGCGGACTCCTGCGCCGCTTTGCTCTTATATCGAGTTTATTTCCCGGACTTCAGAATTCTTTTTGCATCTTAGGCAATAAAGGCTTCATTCACATTGTGAACTCACAGAATAAAAATCAAGGTGATAAAAAACTAGCGTCCAGCACATTTAATGATTTTGATTTTTCATCTTGTTTAGTTTTTATGAACAGAATTTGTATTAGTACGGACGTTATGTTTAGTGTTTGTTTGTCCATCCGGTGTCCATCAGGTGTGTGTGATGGCACTGATCCGCCAGTGTATTTATAGAGGTGGAAGAGTCATGTTTTAACAAGTAATTGTCAATGTTGAGAAATAAATATTTCATTTCATTTCATACAATGCACTGGGTAAGAACTTTTTCTACTCAAATTTTACAATTCCTTTAGTCCGTTACTGCAAGATAACAATTCATTTCTAGATATTGATATAAGTTAAATGTTTGTTAATTACAGTGCCACCCTGTGTGCCCTTTGCCGCACCCCTATCACCCTTAACCGCGCAGCGACCTTTTGTTCTTGAGCCTTCCAGTGTGATACCATCATTCTCGCTCCGATCGCCGCCCAGTACGGACGAGCAAGACCCCGTATACCGTTGATCGGTTCCTTCCCGATATTCCGTGGCGCTCGGACTACTGACGTCACAGTTTAGCGTGTTGGTCCGTGCTACGGTTTTCAAGGTTTTTCTACTCCCTCTGAGTGCTATCGAAGTGTGATTTTTCTTTGTGACTAAGCCCCTTAGTCTTCAAAGTGCTGTGCTAAGTTGTGTTGTGCTTGTGCTGAGTGCAGTGTTGTGCCCAGCGTAAGTAGTCTGGTTTCGGTACAAAGGATACTTGTGACAACGTTACAACGAATTTGTACTGATCCAGTCCTTTTAATTTTATTTATTTTATTCCTTCTACTATTTTAAATTTTCTCTTCTATTTTCATATTTATTTTTAACATATTTGTGTATCTTCGTGTACATTTGTCCTTTTTTTTTCGGTAAAGGTTGACCCTAACGCGGTCGACTCTTTATCTGCGCACCCTTTTTTTGGTTTCTAGGTAGCGGCCTTCGGCGAACAACGGTTAGTTTAACGTTATTCTCCCCAGCCCCCCTACCGCTGGTAGGGAGATTAACCGTTAGGGTTCGCTAGGTTTATTTTAGGGAACTCTAGGCATATTTTATATACTTATATATTCATATAATTCCCTCCCTAATGGATTCGCAAAACATTATTAACTTCGCGAAAGCGTTCGCGCAGGCGCTCGCTGCGTCCGGCATCCCTATTCCAGACAAGGCCTTCACGCAGGCCTTATTAGCTACATATATATAGTTTATATATAGCTATATAAACTACAGGGGTTGTCCGCGAGCACCGCGCTCTTCCGTAAAGAGGGCCGCGCCTAAACCGGCGCCGCCACTCACTTCCGCTAACTTCCCGCCGCTGCGCAACCAGTGCCACCTTCCCGTCCTATCCTAGCTCCCGTAGCTCCCGTAAGCCCGCGTCCCGCTCGGTCGTCTTCGCGTCAGTCATCGTTGGCTGAGGACATGAAGACCGTGTTCGACGTCTCAAAAACGTCAACATTAACGAAATCGCCGTACTCGCACGCTAACTGCGAGCCGCCCGCTCTCCTCAAGAGCGTCAATTCGCGCTAGCCGAGCATCACTCGCTACTTAGTTCTTTATAAATTCTATATTTCGTATAAATTCGCTTAATAGTATATATAATATCTAGACCCGCAAATCCCGCGTCCTGTCGTATCAAACCTGTAACGCGTTGTTTGCGGAGTGGTAATTGAGGGTCCAGAAAGGAAATACCAAAGCTCTCTTCTATGTTTATTTTGCAGTAAAATTAAAAATATACAAAAATGCCAAAAATTTTGGCTACGCACACTCGTGTACGTAAAAATTAATTATTGATTTCATGAAAACTTTGATTGTAGATAATAAAAAATTGATAAACATGTAATTTTGAATAATAAACTCGGAAACAATAATAAATAAATAGATTCTAGTTGTTATGATGGATAATTTTTCGTGACTGGCTTGTCAAATCAAAACATTGCCGTTCTCTGACACTACGTAATTCGTAGTTTAAAATTACGTCGGGAACGACAAAAAAATAAAATTTACTGACAAAAAGAGGTCGAAATAGACAACCGTCACAAACCCAAGGGCTTATCCCTAGTTTCTTTTAACGTTCGTAGCCTTAATACTAACCTTCCTGAGCTCAAAATGTTCCTTCAGAACAACGACCCAGACTTATTGCTTCTTCAATAGACGTGGCTAACTCCAAACCGCTCCAGGGGATTCGCTATTCCTAAGTACGCGTTTATTTGTAACGACAGGCCCAACTCCGACGGTTTCGGTGGCACTGCCATTTATTACAAAAGAGGATTCCATTGCTGTCCTCTATCTACCCCTCCTCTCCTCAACATGGAAGCCACTGTGTGTAGATTGGCTATGACTGGTCATCCGAGCATCATTATAGCTTCAATCTACATACCTAGTGGCACCAGACCAATCCGCAGCGACTTTGAGGCCATTCTCGCTCTTGGACATTCAGTCATTATGTTCGGAGACTTTAACTCCAAACATACTGACTGGACGTGCCTATCAACCAACACCAGCGGTATCGCTCTCCTCGACATCACCAACTCACTCGACTTAGACGTCATCTCTCCCATCACTCCCACTTACTATCCCGACAACCCGAACCTCTCTCCTGACATCCTCGACTTTGCAATTGTCAAGCAAATCAACCTCGATCTCAGGTCTATCGAACCGCTCGATGACCTAGGCTCTGACCACCGCTCCGTCTCCCTCGGGCTAGGTCCGCCTAACGATAACTTCACCTCTCCTAAGACCTTTACCAACTGGAAAGGCTTTAAAAATACGTTAGTTTCAGCCTTAGAGGCCCGAACTCTCCGCTTGCAATCTCACCCGATCAATTAGATAGCCCGGATAAAATAGACTATTAGTCAACACACTCACTGATGCTATTAACTCAGCCATCAACGATAACGAAAAGGTTGCTAAGCAAGGCAAACCCACGCGTCCCCTAGCCGTTAGCAATCTTATTAAAGCTAAGAACGCGGCTCTCTGGAGAGCCAAGAAATATCCCACACGCGCCTATAGAACAGCTGCGAATCAGCTTCAACGTAAAGTTAGGTCTTGCTTCGCGGAACTCCGAGACGCTCAGATGAACGATCTCATGGCAAATATCTCCCCGTCCCACCAAGTTAATTATAGTATGGCCCGAGCCTTACGCGTAGACGCCGCCTCTCACGTCCCTCCTATCACTCGTCCCGATGGCTCTATCGCCTTCGAAGTCGAAGAGAAAGCCGAATGCTTTGCTGACAGCATTGCCTCTCAATGCTCGCCCAGCACGCAACCCGCGAAACCCTCCCACATCCATGATTACCTTGTTAGCTGTTATATTCAATGCCTGCTTCGAGCTTAGCTACTTTCCAAAAGCTTGGAAAGAAGCGACAGTCATAGGCATTCCCAAGCCGGGCAAACCTCTGAACGTCCCGGCTAATCACAGACCCATCAGCACTCTCTCGAATGCGGAACCATCTGTTTCCAACGGATGGCGATCCTGTCGTTATTCCCCATCAGTTCGGCTTTCGCGCTAAGCACTCCTGCCCTTAGCAAGTCCATCGAATCGTCGAGTACATACTTGACGGTTTCTATCCGCGTCTTTATAAAACAGTCGCGGTTTTCTTTGACGTAGCCAAGGCTTTCGATAAAGTCTGGCACAGCGGTCTCGTTTATAAACTCTGCAAAATAGGCTTACCAGATCGCCTAATCAGGTTAATCGCGTTGTTTCTCAAAGACCGTACGTTTCGATTGAAACATGAAACACGCTTTCCGCGCCTCGTCCCATAAAGGCTGGAGTCCCTCAAGGCTCAGTCCTCGCCCCTCTGTTGTACGTCGAATTCGTCCTCTTTGCCGACGACACCGCACTCTATACCAAAGGTCACAGTGTTCCGCAGCTTGTAACCAGATTCCAAAACGCCCTTGGTGTATGGTTTCAAAAATAGCGCATCGATGTAAATCCAAACAAGAGTTCTGCGATTCGGTTCGACATTCCCATCCCCTGGAAGCGCAGCACTAAATACTTAGGCGTCACCTTAGATCCGACGCTTTCTTTCAAGCCACACGTCGAAAGAGTTTCGAAACTCGCCCGTCACTACTTAGGCCGCCTAAATAACATGTTAGGTAGAAAAAGTAAAATGTCGTTCAGAAACAAAGGTACGCTTTATAAGGTTTGCGTTAGATCAGTCATGATATATGCCTCGCCAGTCTTTGCCCACGCCAAACCTTCCTACCTGCACAAACTGCAGGTAGTTCAAAATCTCTTTTGCCGCAGGGCCACAAACGCACCGTGGTACGTGCGTAACGCGGACCTGCACAGAGATCTTGAATTGCCTACAATACAACAACACCTCAAAACACTCTCTGAAGCGTTCTTCAAACGCTCCGAATTCCATCCCAATCCTCTAGTTCGAGATTCAGTGTCATATACTACTCTTGTCTTAGATTCGAAGTTCAAAGTCGCTAGGCCTAGGAATGCGCAAGCGTACTCTTCCACCAGACTGTCAGCCGATCTCGAAGCCCTTCTGGCCGTAAATTCTAATTGAAACGTAAATTCTAATTCTAACGTAAATCCGAATTAACTTAATTTTAATGTATTTTAACTTAACTTCTCTTTGCAATTTTGAGCACCTTCAATGCTTTGAGCACCTTCAGTGCTATGTAAATCCCAGCGGGTGACCCCTTCTGGGCCCCGCTAGCGCGGCCTCTTTCTCCAATTGGCCGTCGCTCAGATGAAGGCTGTGTGGCAAAAAATGCACGAGCCGACAGGGGGTTTTTTAGTGGGTAGTGGTTCTGGTAGGCTCGGAGCGAGTCCCACATAACTCCGATCGCGCGCGCGGAGTATGCGTCAGAGCATTTTTTATCCTCCTGCCCTCTCCGTGGAGGGGAACAAAAAAAAAAGTATGACACTAACAACATACAAAAGACTACTTAAATCGTGATTTGAAGTAAGTCTTTTCTTTGGCATTTCTTCCCGAGTAAATATACCATTTCTTTCATGATCTAGTTTATATTAACATTATTTTTTCGAAATGGACACTTGATTTATGGTCCTATTGGCCTTTTAAATTTCACCGGACTTTGTGATACATTATGGTTGTTATTGTGTGTTATTGTTACTTTTAATACTTAATTGTTCTTTTTCGCGGTAATGATACGCATTTTCCGTTTATACTACGACATATTATAATAAATGTGTGTATGTGTTTATGAGTGAGTAGTAAATCTGTGTTTTTGAGGAATTAACACTAATTTAAGACATTGTTAAAGGTTTTCAGCGTCGTCATAAAACAGCGAATTGATCCATGTAGTGGGAGTATTCTCACATGCGTAATATTTTTTGTTGGAGATAAAGAGATTTTGGTTAATTTTGTTGTACAGATGAACAGAACGCCTTATAAATTATTCACTAGCGAACATGGTTCGAAGACCTTTTATTTTACCTCGTTTTGTTTTATTGTTTTGTCGTGTATTGTAACCAAAATTTAGAAACAGCTTCTGATATTGGTCAGTTTTTCATGATACTACAAACATTTTCAATCAAATAAAATTATTCTGGTATCATCAAGTGATACTTATATTTTTATATACATATATATTATGATTATACCACGTTAAGTTTATAATATAAATTCGAAACTTGAACCCTTTTCTTGTGCGCCTGTGTTTTTTTGGCTGGAATAATAAATTAAGCTTGTTATTACGACCAGGAAAAACACGCTTACATGTTGAGTGACAATTTATATGTAGATAAACGTGTGAAATACAGTAGATTCATCTCTGTAGGTCACGTCTGGGGACGCCACACTTTTTATATAACTATTTAAAGCGAGACTTATTAGCTTGAGGTCTAAAGAATCTTTATATAAAAATGTATTATTTAGTCACGATATAACTCAATTATTTGATTTGACAAATCCTCCAACATTGCCCTTTCGTCATAACTTTGCCCAAAGACAATTTTTTATGTAAAATGAAATTTCTAAATAAGTGTTTAATATAAAGAGATTTTAAATTTCTTACTCAATTTTTTTATAGGTACATTTTATGGCAACGCCAAGCGAGAGGGTTTATCATAACCTCAAATTGTGTCTCACAACGGGTTTTGAAGGTGGACGTGTAAAACTGGTGCCAATTATGATTGAAAAACTTTTTTGATAGCTATTAGAAGGAGTCAATATACGTAAGTACTACGTAAAGAAAGCAAATAAGCAAACTTTATAGAAACAGAAAAAACGAATAATACAAAATTATTTAGATCAGTTTATTAACACAACAGTAGTAGGTGACATTCATACTACCTTAATCTGTGTTATCAAACAAACAACTAACAATAAAAGAGTCTCTTAATCACAATGACGTTTACCATATTAATCGAAATGTATTTATAACAATTAAAATTTCACGATTAATTTAAATTTATCAATCAATTAAGTTAATATTAATCAAATTAACTTATCGATTGAAAAATTTATCGATTAATGGCAAAACTTTTAATAAAAGTCTATTTTTTGTGGTGGTAAAGTGACAGTGAAGATTTACTCACTTGAGTTCTCCAACGAGCGGTCGTGCAATATCGACGGCGTGACCTCGGGATAGGGATGGATGTTGTCGTTCGTGTTTTTCTGGCGCACGTTTCCCATTGAGTACTGCATTCCTATAACGTGGCAATAAAGTCATACTTATAGCTATCAAATGAAAATAAATTAATATCTTTATCGGAATAAGTAGTGTAATAAATAATAATAATAATAATAATATTTCTAACAATCACACCACATTATCTAGCCCAAATTAAGTATCATTAAAGAACTTGTGTTATGGATACTAGATAACGGATAAATAAACTTAAGAAATATATAAACACACGTAAATACTTTTTTTTTATATATAAATATTAGAAATAAACTTAAATAAACGTAAATACACATCCATGACTAGAAAGCAAATATAATAATATATCTGCCCCTACCAGGATTCGAACCCGGGACCTCTGGCATGGAAGGCAAGGCTACTTACCAACATACCAATCAACACTCATCGTCATTATTTACTAAAAACGTTAGGTTTGGACATCTTTTTAAATGTTTTTTAGAGAAAAATTTTTCGGTAATAAAGTTCCTTTTTGGGTAATTTGTTTAGAGTGAAATAAAACACTAATAAGGTCATTTCTTTGGTAAAAAATGAGAGATATCGTTGGCTCATGCTCTTCAATTTATATATGAAAATACAAATATTACTGCTCCCATTTGGGGTTATTTTGCAATCATAAAGGAGGAAAATATTTCATCGCTAATACGATTTAAACGCTACGAATTTTACAAAACCGTCACTTGCATTACTTTTACGAGATTTTATTTTTCATATGATTCTTTGAAATAATGCTATAAACCAAACAGGAATCAAAAATGAAAAATAAAATTGGAATGTAACATGAATTTTCGGATTACGATCATGAAACATGATCAAGTGGCACAATATTGAATGTCACATAACTTGAGAAGCGATTAGGTGATTCCGAAGCCTTTGCGAGCAGGGCAGTTGGATCACGGCCAGGATCGAACACGGAGCCGGAGCGAGGTCGCCATTACGTGTGCATCAATAAAAATATACAGACAGAGTGAAACCAGATGGTACTGTTGAGATGGCTCTGGTGGCCGGAGACTTCGGCTTTTAGCCTCTGCTCACCCTTAACAGCCATCAAACGAGATTTCAACTATTCAAGACAAACTATGCTAAAGAATTTCGTTTCAATTCACAGAATTAATGTGATTTATTCACTATATCAAACTTTATTTTCAAGACGATACCAGTAACATTGCTTACCCAAACTATGAAAGGAAATACTGACAGTCAAGCAGGTTGCTTAAACTACCGGTGGCAGAGTATTATCTAAGTAGGCGGAGGGAACAAAACATTACCTCCATGAATAATGCAAACGTATTGAATATTCCAGTATATGAGCCTCATTTCGGACAAGTTGGTTTTTGCTCGCCAACAATTAAGCGAACGCTATGAATGTTTGACTTAGATGAAGGTAGTTTTGCTGGATGGTTCTGTGACTTATTCAGCCCGCAAGACCAAATAATGTAAATCAATGAATAGTTATTTTACGCAGATGTTTTTGTCACTTGTTAAATTTGGTACTTTAGTAATATATTTATTTGGAATTTGGCTTTCATAGTGGATAAGCGAGAACTTTTGATGGTAACTGACCACCGTGGCCTCTGCCCGAGGATTTCCTTGTATTCGGAAAACATCCATGCTAACTTAAATAATATTTTTTTAGATAATATTAAATTAGGAAGGATTCTAGATTTAGTCCCGCGCCAGCTGGCAACAAATATTCTCTTCGACAACTGATTTAATGTAGTGCTTATCTATCTGTGTTTATTTTTGATTACTATTATTATACTCGTATGTATCATCGACATCCATCCTAAACAATTTATGAATAGAATAGACTTTATGACCAACCATTTTATTTTTTAATAATACACCGGAGAAACTGCACTTTGGACTGTTAACCGTGTACAGATAATATTACTACAAGAGCTAGCTAACACCATGACGCAGCACAGAAACTTATTCTTGCGAGTATGTGTGTTCTAACATGGTCTTTATCACAAGGAGTAGACGCCCAATTCGGATTGTTGCGGTAATGTGCTCCGCTCGCAAGTACTTCTGTTACGTTTCACTTAAGAATTATGCACGGCAGTGCGCGCGACGTGGATGGTATATGAGTTTTTAATGCTTAGAAATACTGAGAAACTTAGTATGTTTCATATAACTGTTTCCATACTTTGCATTGCTACGATTTTAGTTGTTTCAAAGAATATATTTTAGTATTATACAATATTTACTTAGCGAATTTTTTAATTTTGACAAATTCACGAAACTTATGTGTGATGAAAATACTAAGAGCATTCATAATAATAATATATTTCAAGCAAATGGTACTTAAATATACAGAATTAGTATGTGATTATACACCGGTTCATTAAAGTGTGATATATATGTGAAAGTATATAATAAAGTAGTATGACTTGGATCATAAAAAATTTTTTTGACGGTAAGTGGTGGTGATGGCAAAAGGCGTAGCTATACATTGAGCGACTAGGCTGCCTCGGTCCCCACTCTTTCAAGATTCAATTAATTTACTTCGATATGTTTCAAAACGCCGGTTGTTTAATTAGAAATTTCACAACGGGATTTTCTGCCTTAGCTTATGTGGGTGCTATCAAAATACATAACACTACATACGTAGCATGAGTATAGTTCAAAAAGTGTAAGTCAGCTAAACGGTCTTATTAATGGCATTTGTGGACGGCGTCTCGTGTATGGGAGCTTAAAGTAATCGATGTAAATAATTTTTGAGATATATGTTTCTCATGTTATGTTTAGAATGTAAAAATATTTGAATGGTGACAATATTAGATTGCCAGGATCATCAAATTCACGGACATTTTGGAAAGGAATAATATATATGTATAGGATAATAGGAGTTAAAATATCATTTAACTGGAAAACTATCTCAAATTTCCCAGAATTAGCTTTTGCTTTTATTTTTTTAATTTAATTAACTCATACATTTATTCTCGTTTAATAAGTGTAATAAAACTGGATAAAAATAAGAAAGGTTTCTAACTGAAATGTCACTCAAGATAAGTGACTCGCAGAAAACGAAACACAGTTCTTTTTTAAAATCAACAATTTATATTTCTTTAAATGTAAAAAAAAATGAGTTATGTGACCGAAAGTACAATTTTACTAGTAGTCAATTTAATCAGATCAGTGAACTGGAGTGACACTGCAGCTGACGTGGGATCCGACAGCCGTCTCCGCGCCTCATTTATTCATGGGTAACCGGTCCTAGCCTCGTTCACGAGATCTGACGTGAACCCAATGTATTCCTTTGAAAGTTGCTTGAAAAGTTTGACAAGATATTGAACTTAATACTATTCATATCAAAAAATTTCGCCATTCAGAGATACGACTTTTTTTTGGTTGCGGATGTCCGAACATATCCTTCGTAGTCGTCTTATCACAATCAAGGGTTTGTCGAAGTTAAGGATTCATTGAATATACATAAAATAAGAAACAAGTGTGATTGCAAGTTGTTAAAAATGAAATTGATTAAATATGAAGAATTCTCGCAATTCTCGGTAATTTTGCAGTAGTAAATTAAGGATAGGAATTAAGGAAAGTTTCATATAAAGGGTGGAGTTTTGCGATGCCTCCTGAGGAAAAGTGCTCTAAATACGGGAGATAGCAAGTGTTATTCTAGGAAAAAATTCCTTTATTTTTTTAAATAAGAGAAACTGCATTTAAAGGTGAAAGTAAGCTTGCCACTAGTAAATAAAGTTTAGCTTAGCTTAGTAAGTAAAGCTTACTTTAAAAAAGGTTCGAATGCAGTTTTTATTCATTTTAAAAATACAGAGATCTTGCCAAGGATTATTTGCTATCTCCAGTATTGGAGAACGTTCCTTCCAGGTGCAAAAATCCACCCTGCATGTTATGAGAATTATCTTGTCATTTAGATAATGCGAATTTCTATAATAAAAATTATACACTTATTGATTGTGTATGTTTAATACAAATAATTAAAAATACTGGGAGCGTTCCAAATGCCACTCACAGTGATTTCAGCGTTAAAACTGCTTCTTACTGTACAGATTTGTTATAGCCCGCTGAAAGAGATATTTGTGCTATTTCAATCGGAATGATATATAGCTTAAGATAATCATAAGATAATCTTTAAACTTCGATCCTGATTGAAACAGGAGCCATGTTTTGATATTATTATAAAATTAATTATCAATCAATTTTAACAGTCATCAATGACGTATTTATATTAGGCGTAAACGCGCTCACAGTCATTCAGAACGGGTAAATAAGCGCTCTGAAAGAGAATAGAGAGCTCTTTCTTAAGATAATCTTTAAATTATTATTACAAAGTTCATCTTTTTCAATTGGTCATTAATGTTTAGGCTGAAATTAATTTAAAATGCTTAAAATGTGGCCTGACATAAACCGCACCGCAACCTTAACCTAACCTAACCGTAAGTTTGAGATTGAAGCTTATTGACAGCCGACTGACATTTAGCTTTTTGGTGTTTTTAATTTATTGTTATTATGCTAATAACCAGTTTATTCCAATGCAACAACACTATGATGACTTAATAAAAAATATAAACTTACGTAGTTTATATGTTCGGGAGAAGATTGTAGTTCTTACCTGGTTCCACATATGCGAGACCTGGAAAAGAAATTGCAATTTTAAATAGACGATATGGATACAAGAAGGACAAACAGTAAATATAATGCTTATTTCTTATCTTATATTCAGATAATCATCTTAAATAATTAGTCTTTAAAATTTTTATCATTTCAGACTTAAATAATAGAACCATATTTTTTTTATTTCACGTTTATGTAGCAGCTTTTATCTAAGAAAATGGCGTGTTCTACTTTTCGAAGCAAAATTATAATTTAAATTATACTTTGTACTCCTCATCACCCACGCCGCCACGGGAACAATATGTATTAGTGCTTTAATTTAATCATGTAATCCAACCTTCGTTGGAATCCAAATAAAAGTCATATTTTCATTATCATTACTGTTAGGGCGCGTACACATAGAACGTCCGTTTTAAAGGTCCGTTTAAACGTATATGTTATTAGCGTATTTAGTTGTATGAGCCAGTTCATGAAAGTATTCCGGATCCAGTAAGAAAGGAAATACTGTCCGTTCGAATCGAAACCGCGCGAGGCTTGGATCGGGGAGTGCGCGGAGTGCGGTGTTCTGCACACACAACAGTCGGATCTGTTAAAATCGGTCCTGAAAATGCTGTGTGAATACTACCTCCAGTAGCGACGGGTCCGTAAAAATCAGTCCTGTAAATGCTGTGTAAATATTACCACCAGTAGCGACGGATCAGTTAAAAAGGATCCTGTAAAATCGGACGCTCTATGAGTACGCGCCCTTAGATGACCTCCCATAATCCGTTACTTTCTAAAACTTGTCATTGTGAAATGTCCTTCTTGCAAGTTGAGTGGGCTATCTATTTAGGTAGTTATATTTGCCAAACACACCTATAAATATTCCGATCGAACGTACTTTTGTCTGATTTTTGTAGTCAATACCAGTTTTAACCGGTTAATTTTAACTGTAATTAATTGTGTTTTAATTGTATCATAAACACATAAATATACGAGTATACAACGGAAGAAAGGCTTTCTTTAAGTTTTTGATCTGTAATTGTTAATTGAAAGACCATGTTTTTAGAAATAATCAGCATCTACTCGAGCAAATCTTAAAAAAAAACGTGCACTCAACTTATTAAAAAGAGAAGCTCTGTCAAAAAAAGCTCAAATTTCATTAATCTTGCAATATATACGTTAAAATACAGCAGTAACTAATAACAAGTTGACCTAGATTGTAGGAGCAATGACTTTGTTTATTGAAGTGAAACTGACGTCTGCTGCACTCTTGTTTCCAGGAACACCCCGGAGTTTTCCTAGAAACGCGCCATTTGCAAGCGTACGCCAGACGGCGGCGCGCCGCTCGCTCGCTGAATACTTTCACTCTCTTCCCTTTACTCGGAATGTGATTGCATTTTCCACGATACGTAGTTTGTAAATAAAATGAAAAGTGAGAGTGAAAAGTTGCCTTTGAGGTACACAGTGTTGTTTTTATTTTGAGAAATATTAATCTATATTTTGTTGGGGTTAACTTAATTAGGGTTGATAACTGATCTGGCTTATATTAATAAAATTATTTAGTTGGTGCCATGTGGTAAAGCAATGCATTAGAAAACAGAACAGAAACTCTGCGCATTGGCTAGATAATAATTTCAGTGCAAAATAAAATCAATAGGCTAACTGAAAGTATAAAAAAATTTAGATATCTATCGCCATCCACATTGATAATGTATTTTAAAAGCAATACGCTTTGCTACACGCATTGCTAAACGTTAATTAATATTTCTTCAAAAAAAAAACAAATAAACTTATCAATTTTGCGTTCGAACCACGTTTTGATTGGCTAAATTTTAAATGATTTCACAGGCAAGTAAAAATCTTATTTTTGATAAAGCATGCTGTGACTTGACACCATCATGTGACGTCACAGGCCAGCCTATCCACCATATTGCCATACAGCTTATACACCAAACGCATTGACAACTTAAATAATCACTGTACTGTGTAATAAGTTTAATGATAATACTTCATATAAATAAATATTTATATTTTTTATAGGGCCTTATATACCAAAAAATAATAAATGTGAGATATTTTTCGTTACTATATATAAATATATAACTCTGTAACAACAACTTAACAAATACAAATATACTTTATACCTGTTCTCTATTACAATCTTAACTCATGTTATGTTGGCAAATATTATTAAAATCTGTAACCTTTAAAACTTGTATAAGATCAATTTAATTCTTATCTTTAAGTAGTAAGAAACACATGAAAATAAATGTAATGGTAACCACGGGTAGGGACTTGTATCTAAGACACAGGCTCAGCCTAGTTTAGATACAAGTGACACTAAGACTTAAGACCTTTTATATCTTTATGTTTACTACATACTTGTTAAGTTTTTACTGAGTGTGAAATAAATAAATTTTATTATTATTATATTATTATTGTTTGTTTATTGCCTTGTCATTGATAGCCTTACGAAACCGCTTTATACATGAATGACTTTAGAACTGAGTGACGTCGGTCTGTACGTTATTATATATAGGACAATTATATTAATTCGATTTTTTATCTATTATTAACGCTCACATATGAATTTCTCTGTGGTAAAATTATTCGCATTATGTTATTTATAGCTATTGACCTACTAGTAATTACAGCTTATTATGCAATCGATTTTAGGAAAGTAAGTTTACTCACAACATTGTCACGCATCATTTACATTCTGTAGGTTTTGTTTTTCAACCAGTAAAAAATAAACAAGTGTTATGTAAATGAGACTTAATTATTTTTGATCAATCATTTCTACTGAACTAAGTCAGAAAAACTCTAAACATTATTTGAGTGCCTCAACAAACCTAATAATGTATGCCATTTATGGAATAAATAAAGTTGATAACAATCTTCGATCCCCTATAATCGATCAATGAATTACATCACCATTAATTCTGCTGATCACAATCGCATCTCAATTACGCTGTCAACTTTATTGGGCAGGCGTAAGGCGTGAGTGAGATTAAGCAGCTTGTTACAGTTCAGTGATTCAGTGATACAGAGCACAAGTTTCTTTTTGTAATCCCCAGACAAAAACTTCATCTGTATGACCCCAGAGTAAGCAGAACTTGTGTTATGGATATAGTGCACTGAGCATACAGTGAACTGGGATGGAACCCAGACTTAACATACATATATAAATTTGACCCGAGAACAAACACCTAAAGCATATAAGACAGGGCTTACAACCACTACGCTGCTCGGCCGTCAAAGCTAATTTTTGGGCGTTTCACAAGTTCACTACTTTAAGGAAAAAGCTCACTCGGAGCGTACATTCTAAGCGCTATTAAAATCCATCGACTGGAAACTGGCCAAAGAAGAAGAACACATATTGACAAGGGGTACACTACAAAAAATCGAAAAACTTAATTCCGATGGTCATAATCACAAATTTCAAAATTCCGAATTTTATAACACCGATAATGAAAATTCCGAAAATGAAAATTACGTGTTTCATAATTTCGAATTTTTCTTCTTCAAACTTCAAACTTCCGAACGTTTATAATTACGAAAATCAATATGCCGAGTTTGAAAATACCGAACCATATAAAATCCGAATTATAATCCGCAATATCATAAATACGAACTCCGAATAATATTAGTTGCAATAACAAACACCTTGTAAAACTGCATGAGCACATCAATTTATACGTTCGATCATTGAAGTAGTCAGCTGGAAATGAGAAAGTTTATTTAGTTTTTTCTACCGAGTTATTTCTTGAGTATGTAGTTTATGTACTGAACTGAAACTGAATCGGAATTCATTCAAATTCGGAATTACATAATTCGGAGTTTTTGGGTGTTCCCATTGATAAGTACACAGACATGAACATTGAGCAAATTGCACAAAGTTGGTAGGGATAAAAGTTAAAATCTCCATTTTCAATTCACACTTGACTTGGGAAAAGAAGAAAGCAACAGAGAGCCAATATATCTGCTTTATCGATAAGATAAGAAGCCTGTATGTAAATCATAACCATTACAAAAAATATTATTCGTAAAGAACAGTAAAGCAACCAAACATTGAAATTGTAAATAGCAATAAATAAAATTTAAACTCACAGTCAAGCGGCTCCAAGGTAAATATTACATAAAATACAGATTTTACTTTGTGATTTGGAAACCAGTGATGATGACAATAACTGTAAAAGTGCTGTGCACATTCCAACTTCTAATTCCACATAATTAATAGAAACAATCTTAAATATTTTGATAAATAAAATAAATTGACAATCTCTAAATGTATCATTATAATAAAAATATAGCTGAGCAAAAAGAAATTAAGCTCCAAATGACCTAATTTAAAGTTAATGAACCGCCACTAAAATGTTTTGTGCCAAAAATCTTTATGCCAGTTAGAAGACCAACGCACAGCCTTACCGACTCTTTGTCGGTATGATAAGAATATATTTTTAGGGGAACTTAAAAAAGCCAAAAAAAAAAAAGTTATTTTTCGAAAAAAAAAAATTAGTATTTGCTATAAGAACTATCATTTACTTAATCATGTCATGTCAATAATATGGCTAATTGTTACAATTGAGGATTAATCACGCATCGTTACAGATCTACATACAATTGACAATAAAACTATGATCACCACAAATACAGATCACAAATCGCTGGCTTAATTCAATACATAAGCTGGTTGACAATTGTAGTAGTGTTTCGTATTTGTGATTTCCTTTGTTAAAGCAACGGTATCGTTGCGTTTCAGAGAGAGCAATCAGAGTGTTTAATATAAATCGAGTAAGATAAAAAAGCATCAATAAATAAAAGTTATTATTTTTAAATACAAACTTTTACGCAAACTCGTCGTTATTTTTAATTCATTTTACTGCTAGTTTTGAGAAACCAAAAATATGATCTTTGCATTTTGTTGTCGTCGGTGCATCATTCATTGTGCGTTATGTTTAATTGGGCTTACTGTGGCTAAATTTCAAACGCAAAACAGTGACGTTCAAACTCATGTATTTACGAGAACTGGTTCAGAAATTCAAATCAAATAATGCAGCTGATTCGCGATTCTCTATATAAGGCAGTAGGTTTCTGAGAAGCAATAAAATACGCGCCGAAATAGCGTTAATGGAAAGTATTTTCCAATTTACAACTTAAAATGTATCGGAAGTTCCGTTATGAAGCCATAAAATACATTGAAAGCGCGAGATTTCAATTTCCTTAACGGGGGTTCAATATTTTGGCATTACTGAGGTTAACCTCTGCACGCGGCTTTCTCTAATTTATACCATTCCGTGAAAAATTTCCATACCTTAAAGTATTGCTGAGTTTGAGAATGCTGATCGTCGTTTCATCGTGGAGTCTTATCATGGCTCTTTGGGAGATAGAGCCGCATCACATCTTTAAGCACAGTTCACTGAGCTTTCTAGTAATTTTGTTTCTTACCAATGATGTGTCTATGTATTTTCTTACACTTAAATTTTTTATATCTTGTTCTTGTTAACGACTTCCTTTGCACCATCTAAACATTTGTTTAAAAAAAAGGTTTCTTTGTCGTAGTTTTGCTCTTTTCTTCTTCGGGTAATGGTCATTTTCTTGCTTCTTCTTATTAAGATACTCTTTGTACTTGTATGTAACCCAAAAAACGTGTATGCAAAAGGTTGATACTTTTAATCTCCTCCGTAAACGTCAGAAAAATGTACTTAGATTGTTATAAAAAATTTATTGCAACTGCGGGAGATAACATAATTAAATATAGCAAACAATTCCGGACTTTTGTTAAATCTAAAAAAGAACAAATGTTAATGACATCAGAAATATTTTTAACTCTTGCTTTCAATCGGTGTTTTAACCCCAAGCGAATTCTAGCTCCAGCTTTATTGACGCATCATTTTAGTCCAACTTGAATAATACGAGTAACGTTTCAGTTAGTTCTATTGATATAAGTATTGAAACTGTTGAGAAAAACCTTAAGAAGTTTAGATGAAAACAAAAGCTGTGGTCCAGATGTTATCCCAGCATTTTTTTTTGAAGAATTGTAAGCCTTTAGTTTTTTTTTTGTTCCCCTCCACGGGAAGGGCAGGAGGATAAAAAATGCTCTGACGCATACACTGGCGCGCGCAATCCAGGCTATGTGGGGCTCGTTCTGAGCCTACCAGAACCCTACCCACTAAAAAACCCCCTGTCGGCTCGTGCAATTTTTTGGCACTCAGCCTTCATCTGAGCGACGGCCAATTGGAGAAAGAGGCCGCGTTAGCGGGGCCCTGAGGGGTCTGGACGTTGGAGGCCTGAGGGGCTGGAATTGGGGCCTGAGGGGCCGGGGACGCGATTGATGCCTGCAAGGCCTGCGTTAGGATGTCTTTCGGAATGGAGACACCTGCCGCAGCAAGCGCCTGGGTGAACGCTTTCGCGAAGTTAATAACGCTTAGCGAATCTATTAGGGAGGGTTGGGACAATTATATGTATAAATAAGTATATCAAAAGATGCCTAGTTCCTAAAAACTTAGTGAACCCTAGCGGCTAACCTCCCTACCAGCGGTAGGGGGGCTGGGGAGAATAACTTAAAACTAACCGTAGTTCGCCAAAGGCCGCTACCTAGAAACCTAAAAAAGGGTACACAGGTAAAGAGTTGACCGCGTTAGGGTTAACCTTTACTGACAGAAAGGACAAATACACACGAAAACACACAGATTTGATAAAAATAAATATGAAAATAGGAGAAAAATAAATAAAATAGATAAGAGAAATAAAATTAAAATAAAAGGACTGGTTCAGTACAAGTTCGTTGTCACCGTTACGTATCCTTTGTACTGAAACCAGACTACTTACGCTGGGCACCACACTGCACTCAGCACAAGCACAACACAACTTAGCACAGCACTTTGAAGACTAAGGGGCTTAGTCGCAAAGAAAAATCGCACTTCGATAGCACTCAGAGTGAGTAGAAAAACCTTGAAAACCGTAGCACGGAACCAACACGCTAAACTGTGACGTCAGTAGACTGAGCGCCACGGAATATCGGGAAGGGACCAAAAAACGTACGTAACTAATGTCGTATGGTTTACATTTTAAAGCATTGGAGTATTTAAATTTGTCTTTTGTTTGCGAAGAGTGTCGCTATTCAAGCGTCAGAAGGGTAGGGGACTGTCGGATGCGCAGTTGCCAGTTATTTAACTCAGGGCTTATGCCAAATAAAATTCGAACATTCTCGCTCCGATCGCCACGCGGTGCGGACGTGCAAGACCCAGCTCTCCGTTGATCGGTCCCTTCCCGCCATTCCGTGGCGCTCAGTTTACTGACGTCACAGTCTAGCGTGTTGGCTCCGTGCTACGGTTTTCTAAGTCTTTCTACTCCGTCTGAGTGCTTTCGAAGTGCGATTTTTCTTTGCGACTAAGCCTCTTAGTCTTCAAAGTGCTGTGCTAAGTTGTGTTGTGCTTGTGCTGAGTGCAGTGTTGTGCCCGGCGTAAGTAGTCTGGTTTCAGTGCAAAGGATACTTAACGGTGACAACGAATTTGTACTGAACCAGTCCTTTTTATTTTTATTTATTTCTCTTCTCTATTTTATTTATTTTTCTCCTTTTTTCATATTTATTTCTATCATATCTGTGTGTTTTCGTGTGTATTTGTCCTTTCTGTCGGTAAAGGTTGACCCTAACGCGGTCAACTCTTTACCTGCGCACCCTTTTTTAGGTTTCTAGGTAGCGGCCTTCGGCGTACTATTGTTAGTTTTAATTTATTCTCCCCAGCCCCCCTACCGCTGGTAGGGAGGTTTGCCGCTAGGGTTCGCTAGATTTTTATTTAGGAATTCTAGGCATTTGTTATATAAATAGGCGCTAGGTTTGCTAGGGAACCTAGGCATACATTATATATTTATACATTTCATATTATCCCAAGCCCTCCAATGGACCTTGTAAACGCTCTTAGGTCATTCGCCCAGGTGCTCGCCGCGTCCGGCGTCAGCATACCCGATGACATACTAACGCAGGCCTTACAGGCATCTATCGCGTCCCCGGCCCCTCAGGCCTCAACCCCGGCCCCTCAGGCCTCCGACGTCCAGACCCCTCAGGTCTTCAGCTCTCCCGCGTCTCCCGCCTCGTCCGAGATGGACTGCGAATCGGTCGCATCCTCTCACGCGTCGCGTCGTAAGCGTACCGCTCCCGGGAGCGACTCCGAACCCGCGTCTGATACGTCGTCAGATGCCGTCACCTTAACCGGCTCTCCTGAGCCCGCGTTTCAACTCGTCGCCAAGCGCTCCAAGAAGCGCTCTAAGAAAGCTTCGGTATCTTCAATACCCGAGCCCTCCCCGGTGTCTTCAACACCAGCCCCCGCGCCGTTAAAATCGCTCGTAGTAACCGCGCCTCCGTCGGTCACATCGAAGCCAGCGACGCGCTGCGCTCCCGTCCCGCCGAAACCTCAGCTCCCTCCGCCCGTCTTCCTGCGTGAAAAAGCGCGCTGGACCGCGGTTTCAAACTTGTGCAAAGTGCACAAAATCAATTACTTAAAAGCCGCCAACGCTGGCGATACAATCAAGATTCAATTAGCGACCGTTGACGACTTCCGCGCGTTTACCAGGTTTCTCGGATTAAACCAAATCGCGTATCACACCTACGCCCTCCCGGAGGAGCGTAAGATCCGCGCTGTACTACGGGGCGTCCCGTTCGAACTCAGTAACGAAGACATTCTCGATGACCTTAAGTCTCAGGGTTTCCCGGTCACAGCAGTGCACAAGATGCACTCCAACCGCGGTAGGCGTTTTCCCTTAGCGTTGGTAATCTTGTCGAATACTCCCAACTCGAGGGAGATCTTTAGAGAGGCTCGTACAATTTGCGGACTCTCAAATATCTCCGTCGAGCGTCCCAACCCCCGTGGTCACCCTGGGCAGTGCCACCGCTGCCAGCTCTATGGCCACGCAGCGGCTAACTGTTCAGCTCCCCCCAGGTGCGTAAAGTGCCTGGATCCTCACTTCACTAAGGAGTGCACTCGCACTCCCGAATCCACTTCCCCCCCTGCCTGTGTGCTGTGCGGCCAGTCCGGCCACACAGCTAACTACAGGGGTTGCCCGCGCGCTCCGCGCTCCACCACCAAGAGGGTCGCGCCTAAACCGGCGCCGCCGCTCACTCCTGCCAACTTCCCGCCGCTGCGCAACCGGGGTCCCCCGGAAGCAAAGCCCGTTCAGCCGACACCTACTCCGGCTCTGTCTTGGAGGCAGCGTCCGGCCGTTCCGCCTGCACCTTCCCGACCTATCCCAGCTCCCGTAGCTCCCGTAGGGCCGCGTCCTTCTCCGTCTTCCGCACCTCAGTCGTCGTTGGCTGAAGACATGAAGACCGTATTCGACGTTATTCAAAACGTCGATATTAACGAAATTTCCGTGCTCGCACGCAAACTGCGAGCCGCCCGCTCCCCTCAAGAGCGTTTATTTGCTTTAGCCGAGCATCACTCGCTCCTAAGTTCGTTGTAAATTCTTTTATAATTTATAAATTCGTAAATAATAAATTATAATGTCTAGACCCGCGAATCCCGCGTCCAGTCGTATCAAACCCAAGGGCTTATCCCTAGTATCTTTTAACGCTCGTAGCCTTAATACCAACCTTCCCGAGATTAAACTGTTCCTTCAAAACAAAGAACCTGGCTTATTCCTTCTCCAGGAGACATGGCTTACTCCAAACCGCTCCAGGGGATTCGCTATACCTACGTACGCGTTTATTCGTAACGATAGGCCCAACTCTGACGGTTTCGGCGGCACCGCTATATATTACAAAAGAGGCTTCCACTGCTGTCCTCTACCTACCCCTCCTCTCCTCAACATGGAAGCCACTGTGTGTAGATTGGCTATGACTGGTCATCCGACCATCATAGCTTCAATCTACATACCTAGTGGTACCAGACCAATCCGCAGCGACTTTGAGGCCATTCTCGCCCTCGGCCATTCAGTCATTATGTTCGGAGACTTTAACTCCAAACATACTGACTGGACGTGCCTATCGACTAACACCAGCGGTATCGCTCTCCTCGACATCACTAACTCCCTTGACCTAGATGTCATATCCCCCGTCACTCCCACTCACTATCCCAACAACCCGTCCTACTCTCCTGACATCCTCGACTTTGCAATTATCAAGCGAATCAATCTTGACCTAAGGTCTATCGAACCGCTCGATGACCTAGGCTCCGACCATCGCCCCGTTTCCCTCGTGCTAGGACCGCCGAACGATAACGTCTCATCTCCTAAGATCTTTACCAATTGGAAAGGTTTTAAAAATACGTTAGTTTCAGCCTTAGAGGCTCCGAACTCTCCACTCGCGATCTCTCCCGAGCAATTAGATAGCCCGGATAAAATCGATTCATTAGTAAATTCTCTCACTGATGCTATCAACTCAGCCATCAGTGACAACGAAAAGGTTGCTAAGCAAGGCAAACCCACGCTTCCCTTAGCCGTTAGCAATCTTATTAAAGCTAAAAACGCGGCTCTCCGGAGAGCCAAGAAATATCCCACGCCCGCCTATAAAACAGCTGCGAATCAGCTTCAACGTAAAGTTAGGTCTTGCCTCGCGGAACTCCGAGACGCTCAGATGAACGATCTCATGGCGAATATCTCTCCGTCCCACCAAGCGTACTATAGCATGGCCCGAGCCTTACGCGTAGACACCGTCTCTCACGTTCCTCCTCTCACTCGTCCCGATGGCACTACTGCCTTCGAAGTCGAAGAGAAAGCCGAATGCTTCGCCGACAGCATTGCCACACAATGCTCGCCCAGCACGCAACCCGCGAATCCCACTCACATCAAAGCGGTGGAGGACGAAGTCCTTCGCAGAGACTCTCTCCCCATCACCGCCGACCCTGTCACAGTCTCTAATGACGAAATCTTGCTTCTCATTAGAAATCAAAAGTCCAAAAAGGCTCCGGGTGCGGATGGAATTTCCAACCACGCACTTAAGCACCTACCGCAACAGATGCTTACCTTGTTAGCTATCATTTTCAATGCCTGCTTCGACCATAGCTACTTTCCTAAAGCTTGGAAAGAAGCGACAGTCATAGGCATTCCCAAGCCGGGCAAACCTCTGAACGTCCCGGCTAATCACAGACCCATCAGCCTCCTCAAGGCAATGTTTAAACTTCTCGAGAGAGTCATACTTTCTCGAATGCGGAACCATCTGTTTCCAACGGATGGCGATCCTCTCATTATTCCCCATCAGTTCGGCTTTCGCGCTAAACACTCCTGCCCTCAGCAAGTCCACCGAATCGTCGAGTATATACTTGACGGTTTCTATCCGCGTCGTTATAAAACAATCGCGGTTTTCTTTGACGTAGCCAAGGCTTTCGATAAAGTCTGGCACAGCGGTCTCGTTTATAAACTCTACAAGATAGGCTTACCGGATCGCCTAGTCAGGATAATAGCGTCGTTTCTCAAAGACCGTACGTTTCGATTTAAACACGAAGGCACGCTTTCTGCACCTCGTCCCATAAAGGCTGGAGTCCCTCAAGGCTCAGTCCTCGCCCCTCTGCTGTACACCGTGTACACCAACGACATTCCCATCCCGCCGAAAGGCGTCGAACTCGCCCTCTTCGCTGACGACACCGCACTCTATACCAAAGGCCACGGTGTTCGGCGCCTTGTAACCAGACTCCAAAAGGCCGTAAACGCCCTTGGTGCATGGTTTCAAGAATGGCGCATCGATGTGAACCCTGAAAAGAGTTCTGCGATGCGCTTCGACCACAAACGCCGTCGTCCCGATGGCGATCCCCACGTTCGAATGTTAGGCATTCCCATCCCCTGGAAGCGCAGTACTAAATACTTAGGCGTCACATTAGATCCGACGCTTTCTTTCAAGCCACACGTTGAAAGAGTTTCGAAACTCGCTCGTCACTATTTAGTCCGCCTAAATAGCATGTTAGGTAGAAAAAGTAAAATGTCCTTCAGAAACAAACGTACACTTTACAAGGTCTGCGTTAGACCCGTCATGACGTATGCCTCGCCAATCTTTGCCCACGCCAAACCCTCCCTCCTGCACAAACTGCAGGTAGTTCAAAACCTCTTTTGCCGCCGGGCCACAGGCGCACCGTGGTACGTGCGTAACGCGGACTTGCATAGAGATCTTGAACTGCCTACAGTACAACAATATCTCAAAACACTCTCTGAAGCGTTCTTCAAACGCTCCGAAACCCATCCCAATCCTCTAGTTCGTGATTCTGTCTCATATGCTACTCCTGTGTTAGACTCTAAGTTCAAAGTCGCTAGGCCTAGAAATGCGCAAGCGTACTCATCAACCAGACTGTCACGCGATCTCGAGGCCCTTCTGGCCGCAAATTCTAATTCTAACGTAAATTCTAATTCTAACGTAAATCCGAATTAATGCAAATTTAATTTTTCAATCTTTTATGTTTTCATTATTTACTTTTCATTTTTAATGTTTTTATTTTACTTTTAATTTTTGAGCACCTTCAGTGCTATGTAATCCCAGCGGGTGACCCCTTCTGGGCCCCGCTAGCGCGGCCTCTTTCTCCAATTGGCCGTCGCTCAGATGAAGGCTGAGTGGCAAAAATGCACGAGCCGACAGGGGGTTTTTTAGTGGGTATGGTCCTGGTAGGCGTCGGGACGAGTCCCACATAACTTTGGAATGGAAAAAAAAAAACAAATAAAATTTACTTGTAAGTTTAAGATTAAGTACTTCAATTGTGACATTTTTACTATTTTCATCGATATTTCTTAACATGTATATTAATATTTTAAAATTATTAAATGTTAGACAACTATCGCATTAGGTGTACCCTGTAATGGTAGTTCTAAGGTGATTGTAATAAATAAATAAATAATTGATTCCCATGGATCGGCGAAACACGATGAGTCTCTGGATGACTGTATGTCAACAATAAAATTGGTCTGAAGTGCATTTAACGCTGAAATTCGTTATTTAAGCACAATTTTCAGCAATATAACTTACGACGATACTTTTAAGTTAAAAAACAAAACCAGTTGTTTACCTCGTAAATGCCTTCTTCAATTAATTTGTCATTGATACTTAATATATTTTTGAACCCCTCCCCCCCTCAACAAAATGTAAATTCCATTCTGTCATATGCGATCATTTATGTTTCAGTCTGTTTTATATTGCTATTTGGTAATATTAATTTGACTTATGAACATAGCTTTAATTTTAATGATTTATGTATTTTGCATTCATTTGATATATAAAAATCCATAGTATAATTAATAACTAAACACCAAGAAATAGTAATTTTACTACAGTTTAGGTGTGCTTTGCATCAAGATTTTTTTGATTGCAATTATTCACTTGGATCCAAGCGATTCGATCAGCACCACGATCCCTTCGGCTGGTATTCGGTAATGAGTTTGACGAGCGCCGGCTCATCACTAGATAAACGAGGTTCACATCTATCCATTAATAATACTCACCGGCACAAATAAGTCCGACGACTATCAAAACCATTATAATCCAGGTTCAAACCGAAACTTTATAGCAATTCCGAAATCGAATCATTGCAGAGCAAATAATAAATATTCTGGCCACATTCTGGGCATTACATAACTGAGCGTGGTTCATAGCAGCGTGGCTGAGCAGCTTCACTGCGCTTGAACTTAGAGGGCCAACCGTGTATACCTATTTCAATTTTAACTAAATTACGATACATTGTAACGTTGAACATTATCGCAATTTCGTAGATAACGGTTATTGTTAGAATGCGTTTTAAATAAAGTAAATTGCAATAGAAAAAAAACACTTAGATTAAAAGAGGTTATAGGTATAAGAGGTGAAGTGGTATAGGAAAAAATATCATAGTTGATTTTCATATATAATTTAATATTGTGTTATCTCTTATAAAAATTGTAAATATTTCTAAAAAAGCTAAATTTCAACGGAATTAAAATTAGGAATTATAATCTCGACTAATATATTCGCTAAAGTAACATATAAGCGCGTCCGAAGCTGTAAGATCGGTCTGAGAATTTATGAAAGGTGTTTTCATTAATTCTTATTTCAGTTGTATTAAAAATCTTAAAAATGGTAGAATTAATTTGAATGTAAAAATATTAGAGGAAGTTATTTTCAAAGAAACAGGGCTACAAGAGGTTGTACTACTAAGTAATAAATTATGTTTCTCCCTTTTTTTCTCTCTCTCTCCTTGTCTATCTCCACGGCATATATTTTTCCGATCTCATTGGGGTATGCCTTCCTATTTTTTATCTTTCCTCTTATCGTGTCTCAAGACATTGCAGGAACATAGGTCTATGTGTTATGTTTATATAATTTTATGTTAATAGAATTAGCAATAACCAATCAACTAACTTATGCTTTCTACTGCTCTATTCTTAAATTCTAAAATGCTACTGCGTTTATCACTGTTTCCATTTTATCCCATGAACAAAGGACAATTAAATATTTAGGTAAGAAGCTATGAATGTGTTTCCGGGCACGTTTTAACAAGAAACCCGCACTAAAATAGCGAGGTGGCGCCGGCTGTGAGAGGGAGCGATCCAGTCCGTGATTAATTAGAGACAAATTCAGCCGGCCGGGGTGCGAGAGAGATTCTGCAAATAATTAATATACAACCGTATTCCCACCAAGATTTTTACTTGCATAAAATAAAAAAACTAATTATCCACGCAGTTCGTTTCTTTCTTGTAAACATTACTATAAAATTCGTTGTAAACGTAACTAAGTACGCCAGTGAAGACATAGGCAGGCAAACATCAATGAATGATTTTTCTTGTAGCTTATAAGGTAAATCATTCATTCGTTCATTCTTTGAATGATTTTTTTCTAGCTTACGAGGAAAATCATTCGTAGAATGCCTGTTTGCTGATCCTGTATGTTTCAAACCCGCCATTGATTTTGTGTCAGATATTCGACATGGGTGTCTACGGAGATCTTAGTTTCATTTAAATGTTCGAATATTCTTCTTTGATATCAGATATATTTTTATAATAACTATTAAACAAAATGTAACTGATTTAATATGCTGAAAAAAGTTAGATTTTAGTTTTGTACCAAATTATAAGAACGCTTTTTCGACTGTTAACATTTCGATGATATGTAAGCTCCCTAAGGCTCTAGTGGAGTTTATTCATGCCTAGCTATTAGTAGCTAGGAATTGTGGTAATTTGAAATAAAAAACAGCCTTGTTTCGGAACATAAAGAAAGCGCACATAGTTCTCGAAGGAGCCGCCAACGCTTGGTTCCGGAGCATTGTTATTGCCAAATTTGTATAATTTTCACATTTCATAAAGTGTATGATATCTGCCAGTAAGAAGTGGTGGCGGAAGAGTGAATTTTAAATTCCATCGCGTGTTGAGCGCGCGTTAGGCGTGTTTCCTGTTAGCGGTACACGCGACAACCTCGTCGCGAACGGTGCATTATTTGACATTGGCAGTAGGTCGGATCTCTATATGCGATGGCGTCGTTTAGCAGTCTAATTATGACCTTCATTAATTAGTTAATTGATTTGTCTGTTCATGACAAAGAGGTGGCAACTACTATATCGTTTATATTTTAGGTGTATTCATTAGATCTATGCAACATCAGTAAGCCAGATTCGCAAAATGCACGATGTGTGTACAGGTCGTATCAATGAGCCCCGCGATCGCAATGTATTACAACCGTATATTATATACTATATAATTTAATTAATAAAATGTTATAATAATTCAGTTAATTTATTTTATTTTCAATCTGTCCCACCTACGAATTCAAAATTTAATATATGGCCCTCTGCAAAATTGAGTTTGATACCTCTGGAGTAAGGTATCCTTGACAGCGCAGCCACGTATGTAACGCTGCGCGGTGCGATGCGAGTCTATCCACTGCCGATCTAAGCAATTCGGTATGTAAAGTTGTATGAAACATTAGGTATTTCGAGAAAACAATTTGAATGTTATTGATTTTTGTAGTTTTTTTTATCAATTTTGATACAAATTCTTAAGACGACGTCACTAAGTACCCATCTTTTTTTTTTAAATAGCTTTACATAAGTTTATTTCATGGAGTGCACAACTTTACAGATTTCTATGGGTCCTTGATGACAAATATTTGTTGCAAGTATTGCCACGACAGTTTAACCAAAAGGCAGATAGAAAATTAATTCACTTAATGACGTCACATAGAGGTTAAAAGTCAGACATGAAATTGCACGCATTTCTTTCAAATAAGCCAAAATATGAAGTAAGTATTAACTCGAATCGGGTTTTGAGTTAGAATCTGATTTTTTTTTCCATACCAAAATCAAATTCAAGTATTTATTTCTCAACATTACTCGTTCGAAGTCAAATAAAACATGACTCTACTAAATTCAGAAAGGCTAACTGTTTTGGTCAGTTTCACAGAAAAGTGGGAAAAGATGCCTCGGGAATGCGAATACATCAAAAGATTACCCTGCTAAATTGTATTTTTTAATTTGATCCAATCAAGTTTCCAGTAAATACTTTTGAAATCGTGAACATATTGTTTGAGTTCATTTGGAACCAATAAAAAACTAGAAGGCACCGTAAAAGTTTACTCTGAATAACTTGCAAATAATGAATCGGCAACGAGCTCTCGGCAACGAGTGCGTGTCCGAATGTTTGCTCCATCGAGGGTATTTATGCATGCTCTGCGAACGCTGAAACATGGACCCTGTGCTCTTTTGGTAAAGTTTGATTCCCAGCGGCGCGCCACGCATGGGCTGCACTAACAGTGGTTCAACGCTTTCATGTTAATATGAAGGACTCTTTTTATAGAAGCAAGGAATTTATAATGCATGAAATGTGATGTTCATGTATTGCTTACAGACTGGTTGCTACGGTGTTGCTACGGTCCGTAGCAATCCTAGTCCAGATCATATCTCGTGGCGCTTATTGAATTGAAGTACCCACCTAAGTTTTAGTTTGTAGCCGTATATAGAGTAAACTTCGCTAGTTCTTTTGGTGCGGGTCGCCAAGGAATGAACTGCCTGCGTCTGTTTTTCCAGAAAACTACAGTCCTAGTTCTTTCAAGCGTCGAGTGAATAGGTATCTCGTGGATAGACGTGTAACACCTTTGTCTTCATCGTCACTTTCCATCAGGTGAGATAGAAGACAAACGTCTAATCCTTTTTAATATCAAAAAAAAAACTTGCAAAATGTGTCCTTCACATATGAATGATTTTAGGTTTGTTTATAAATATTTAAAGACGCATTATGTCAGTGAACAAATTTTTATGACAATTAAATTTTTTTTTCTGTAAGCAACATTATCTAATTACTTACTTAATTATAATTTACTTAAACGGGGAAGAAAATAATTCAAAGGAATATAAAACCGAAAAAATGTATGCTTTTATAAGAGCAAAGAAGATAGAGATTCAGTTAATTTCTACATATACAGCAAATAGCGTGTAGTTACTCTCTTGTTGGATTGAGAATTTTTGAATTGAATGTAACCTGTTTTATTTAATTAATTTTCGGTAGTTTTCAAGTTTGTTTGGTTTTTTTTCTTTTTCTTGTTTGTGACAAGAAAACAACTTTGTTCTCATTATAATATTAGTTTAACTCGTTTGTAATTTCTTACCTATTTCAACGGAGCACCGCGCGAACTGGTTAGTTAGACAATCTCTATGACACTACTCAAAGGTACTTTACATGTGTCTGCCGGCGATCACCATACGCCACTTCCGTTGATATACCAGCATTTTATTTTGTCATTCTTATTTTACAACCTTGATCATTTAAAGCCTGATTCACTTTGCCATATAAATAGCTAATTCTATGACTATGGCATTCCTTATTGAAAATAATCAAGTTAAAAAAATGTGCTTTTATTCGTGATTCAAAGCATAAAAAGGAGAATTGGTTTTTTATTCGAACCACTTCGAACTTGATTAACCTTTGAATTTATTGTACTTTTGTTGGAGAGCAATAAATATTTTTTAAATAATAAAGAAAAAAGACAAGAAGCCGGTAGCCATCCTTTGCTAACCAAAGAGCCATTTCAAAAAGAGTATTGTAATGACACTCACCGTCGATGAAATAGTGGTTGAATATCATCAGGATCATCAGCCCGTTCCTCCAGTTGCGCAGGCGGTTGCCTGTGGACAGAGTCACGGTTACAGCCTTGTATTGAGTTTTTTTGTAGGTTGGGGTAGAAATTATACTGGCATTAGGATTGGTTGAGATTGAAATATGGCAACGATTAAGTGCTACCAATCACACTTTTTCAATTTTAATAGAAAAATTATATTATATTATTATAATTTAAATTATTTGGGGGCTCCTGAAGGCCATAACAAGTGGCATTCGACGATGTAATAGAATAGTGAATAGAATGCTAAATGTATGGCATCTACATTTCCTTCGGAGCTACTTTACAAATTATCTGACCAACTTTCCGTTCGAAGATTATTTATGATGATATGACTATGATATGGTATGACATACTTTGAAACTGTATTAAACTCTTCAAAATAATTGTGCACTCATTAAAGAAAAGTGAGACAAAATGTAGTTTCAGTAGTTTCAGCTAAAATAGCGTATGCCTGTAAGCAATACGTCTGCCTTTCTGCGATACCCTACTATGAGATTAATAAGATATTGTAAAAAAACCAGCCTTTCAAGGATGAATGTCGAAAAAATATTGTACATCGGCTTAAACAAAAACCTTATGAACACATTGCAGATCTTTTAATATAATTTGATTGACTTCTTCGATATTTTACTTTTTGTGCAAAGAACTTTCATTCAATCTTTATTTGGAACCAATAATAATTATTGTTGAAATCATACCGTTAGTATATACAGAATTAAATATTTTTGAATTTTGATTTGAATCAATTGGACGAATGTCTTTAATTGAACGTTTTATACAACTTTATACATTTAGCGTTCTATTCACGCTTCTTTTCCATCGTCAAATGCCACTTGCCCGTGTAAAGGATTTTTCGTAAAGATAGAACGAATACGAAAAAATTTACGACTGTGAAAATTAGTTTCTTTGAAAATATTTAACATATGCAATAAGTAGCCGTTGTACCGCTTAAGAATAATCAAAAATAAATGAAGGCAAACACTCCAACCTATTTTGGGATATTTAGAAATACTGCCATGTGTAAATTTCTGAGGGTTTCATATTGACGCAGGTTTAATTCTCTTTGGTCACGAAAACTTGAAAACAAAGGTCGGCTCACGCACCGCTCCGAGTTATTATGCTCGCTTTTATATATAAACTTCATACAAAGAATGTAGTACATGGGAAGTAACGACTGGATTCTCTCACGTGTCTCTAATGAAAATTGCGTCTCTAAAAAACGTGTGTCTAATAATTAAGCTGTTCTGAATTATTATTGTCGGGTTTAATAATTTATTTTCTCAAAGTACGTCAGAGATATAACAACAATTAATTAAGTACTCAATGTTTATAATATGCCAATCATTAAAGAAAAGTTATCTGTTTGAGACTATACGTTTAACCAAGAAGGCATATCAACCGCAAGCAAGACATGGAAAATCCTACAATAAAATTTGCAATTGCAATAACCTCTTTGGTTTATATCATGTAGGCAGGCAGTAACGTTGGTACATTTAAAGTTTTTGTATCGAGGTAAACCGAGGTATTTGCATTTGATGTATGCGGAAGCGGCACCCGCCGGCGCCCGTTCGACCGCTCGAGCGGAACTATAACACCGTAAAAACAAATTTTGCTCAAATATATTACTTGACCTACATTTTCTGAAAACAATTCACTACCAATTGTTACAGCCACTGTATTTACAAGATATGGTATAAATTAGAAAAAATTTTTTTAGACATCTTTGATAAAAGTAAAATAGCGAGAGACAGCTGATGTTCGCACATTAAGTAGCAGAAAAATAGATGTATTACTACCACATACACATTTACTCTCACAAATTCATTATACTGCTTCGCAATTATTTTGATTGAATTAATATTTGTCAAGTATAATCAGGCGACTGGGAACAAGATTTTTGAGGACCTGAATCAAATTATTAGGAAATAAAATACTCTTAGTAATTAACTTAATTGATCTTGACATCCACAGCGCGCGTTGCAGTCACTGGAGTATTTTCAAAATAGAACTTCCTTTCTCCGATAAATTCATGGAAACTCTCGCATAAGTAGCACCTGGGTAACCAAAGTACAGTAAAGACTTCTGTTGAGACGATACTCAACATGGCAACACTACAGGACTGCGAGGTGCCGAGACACCTGTCTCCGAGCGCCGCCAGCCGTCAACGAGTTCGGCTGTCACCTCTTACACAAGGCAGTCGTGCGCTCACGCATTTCAGAAACCTTTTTTGTTTTAATATTGTTTAACGCTCCGAAGACGTTACCCTTTGTACAGTGATATAATCGAATCTTCAATACATATGTAATCTACAGTCCACTGCGTGTTATTAATCTATACTGAGTTCAATACACTTCCGCCCGCCCATTGATCCCATTAACTAACAAACTCAAAAGCCCTCAATGATAAAAACGTATTTTGGTTTCGAGCATAAACTATTCCTGAGAGTTAACATTGCTGTAATAGAAAATCAAGCTTTCTTTAAAATAAAGCTTGAAGTTGGAGCCTTGTAATAAAATCCATATTCTACATACAGTAAATTACAGCCACTGACCACACAGTAGATTTGAATTTACATTTTGTTATAGTAATACGATATATTAATAGGCCTACTACTGACCCAGTCTTATACGGTAGCAAGATTTTAAAACTTTTCGAAGTTCATTTAGAATATTTAAAAAATGGATTATTAAAAAAGAAATTTAAGCGGTACTTACTTCGGCGCCGGGGTTGGGTTGGGTAGGCCATTGCTGCGGTTGGACACGCGCGACCTGCAATGGCAAAAAAACGTTGAAATCGACATACAATGCTACATTTAACTGTATCATCATCAATACTGTCATTATTAAATTTATCGGCAGGAAAGCTTCGTTCATTATTTATTACAAATTTTATTAAATTACATTACATGATAATGAATACATGCTTTACATTTGCAAAACAAGCAATTTAATGCAATCGCATATATTAATATGCGATTGCATTATATTATATACTGTTCAATAATCCATACGAATAATCAATATAAGAAAAGCCTTTTTAGTGAGACACAGTGAATAAGCAAGAATATAAGGTTCACATATTTAACAGTTGTTACTTGAAATGTATATCAGTGTAGTGTAAACCGATGGATGAACATTGTCTATATTCATAATTTTTTATAAATTTCACACCACGATTTTAGGTATAAAGCTTTCGGTTTATGACACAAACAATTCAGTAATCATTTTATTAGTATATGTTTGTATGTAATTTTAATAGATCATGAATTCCAGAAACTATCAATTCCCAAGTATAATATAATAGTATATTATAGAATAGTAAATAGTATATAAGTAAATAATAAATATTCTTAAGAATAAGCTCCCAACGCTTTCAATAAACGTAATAAATAATTGACTTACCTAGAAATCATTACTTTGGTATTCCTGTAGGCGCGATAATTAGAAAATTTTAACTGCCCTTACTGATTTGCGATATTATAAAAAAGGGCGAATATTTCTTTTTGAAATCATGCTGGTCTCATACAATTGAGAACAATGGATCCATGCCCGTGCTCGGGTACAAAAGAGTCTACAATCTTTTTAACTCACAGCCGTCGTTGGAAAACAGGTTTTATCGACAATGTGTTTTGTTAAACCGACGGTATCATTCATCACCGAACAAATAAAAACAGCGAGTATCTGAAACTAAGTCAGTCTCGGTCTGCGTGCGTTCTCGAACGCACGTCGATCGCAGACGCCTTCCCGCTCTATTAGCCGCGCTAATTGAGCACCCAAATTTCACTGGTTGTTGTCGTAATATATAATTTCATAGTTGTATACCGTATTAAGTTTCTAACGCCGTTTTCACGGCGGACAGTGGCTCGTTAACCGTACTTCTAATAAGTTTCTAACGCCGTTTTCACGGCGGAAAGTGGGTTTTAACCGTACATCTAATAAGTTTCTAACGCCGTTTTCACGGCGGACAGTGGGCTGTTAACCGTACTTCGTGGAACGTGAGCTTCGTCGACGGAATTTCGTCGTTCCAGGTGCCTCGAGTCTTCGTGTTCGAGTAAGTTATCCGCGTCGTCCTCAACCACCCTACTGCGTGTAGGGTGGTTTTTAGGAAGTTAGTCATCGTTGATAGGTTCATAGTATATATATTTATATATTGTTGTCCCTCCCCAACCCCTCCGCAATGGCTTCTCTAAGCTCTGATGAGTTTATGAGGAAGTTACTTGATAGTACCGGTGCTGAAGGCATGTCTTTAAATGCTGATAAGTATCGTTTCTTGGACTCTCTCATCCCGCATATCATGGCGTTAATTCCCTCAATGGCCCCTCAGGCCACCCCAGTCCCCCAGACCCCTCAGGTCTTAGGCCCTCCCGCGTCCCCTTCCTCCAGTGACATGGAGTGCGAAGTAGACGCCCCTCCGCGCCGCAAGCGCGCACCCGCGACCGAGTCATCCTCGGATGCCACCCCAACTGGCCCTGATGATCCTCCCTCTTTCACCCTAGTTAAGAAGCGCTCTAAGAAGCGCTCGAAACAAGACCCGGTGCCCTCGGCGCCCGTCCCTACACCCCCTGCGGCGTCTTCAACGCCAGCTGCCCCGGTGTCTTCAACACCCGCTCCGGCCCCAACTTCTGTCAAGGCCAAGGTCCCACCACCCGTTTTCCTTCGGGAAAAGGGTATACGGACTGAGGTCTCGACATTGTGCAATGAGCACAAAATCCATTACACCCGAGCAGCCAACTCGGGTGAATCTATTAAAATCTTAGTCTCGTCGATAGACGACTTTCGTGCTTTAACAAAGCTCCTCACCGATAAGCAATATGCTTATCACACTTATGCTCTGTCAGAAGAGCGTAAGATCAGAGCGGTACTCAGGGGAGTCCCGTTCGAATTATAGAACGAGGCTATCCTGGAGGATCTGCAGTCCCAAGGCTTCCCGGCACTCGCGGTGCATAAAATGCACAGCAAGTACGGGAGACAACACCCTCTCGCTTTGGTGGTTCTCGCCAACGTCCCCAAGTCCAGGGAGATCCTCAAAGGGGTTAGCACTATATGCGGCCTCTCTGGGATTTCGATCGAGGCGCCTCATCGCCGCGGTCATCCCGGCCAGTGCCATCGGTGCCAGTTGTACGGGCACGCGGCGGCCAACTGCCGCGCACCGCCCAGGTGCGTCAAGTGCCTGGTCCCGCACTTCACTAAGGAGTGCAATCGCACTCCTGAAACTCCCTCTCCTCCCGATTGCGTGCTTTGTGGCCAGTCCGACCACACCGCAAATTACAGGGGCTGCCCTCGTGCACCCCGTTGTAAGCGCTCCAATTTCAAAAGGGCGGCACCCAAACAGGCCCCGCGCCTTTCTCAAGAAAACTTTCCGCCGGGTTCCTCCGGCTGCAAAGCCTACACAGTCCAGGCCTGCCCCAGAAAACTGGAGGCAGCGCCCCGCATCGAATCCCATCCCGGCTCCTCGCCCATACAAACCCACTCCTCAATCCTGAAAAATATCTCAATGATGAAAAATATCGATGTTAGTGAAATCGCAGTCTTAGCCCGTAAACTTAGGGCTTCACGTACTCCGACAGAGCGTTTGCTAGCTCTGGCGGAGCATAGTTCCCTTCTCAATTCATTATAGGTTCATTTAAATGAATTGATCCCTAAATCATGCTTCGGCCGACCTCTGCCCAGCCCCGGCTTCACCAGAGGCTGCCCAGAACGGCCACCAACTCATGTCCCTTTGAGCACCTTCAGTGCAACTTTCACTACAGGCGGAAGACCCGCTAGCGGGTCTCCGCCAGCGCGCGCAACTTCCCGACGGGTGTCGCTTCCGATGAAGGCTAACGGTAATAACTACAGCCAACAGGTGGTTTTTAGTGGGTAGGTGCCATTCTGGTGAGTCCCACATAACCCCCTGCAGAAGAATTTACCTGCGGGCGGTTTGCATGACGCATCTTCCACCTCCCTCCCGCGAGGGTGCCTCGGCAGCAAAAAAAGAAAAAAAAGAAACTAAGTCTGGCTGCAGCGTAGTGCCCTGGTCATCCTAAAGGGGCGCCAGATATACATCATACACTAAAACGATCTTCAATTTTACGACACCGATTTACTGCCTAAGAAAAAATATTGCACGCCGTTTCCATTCCCAAATTGATAACACCAATTTTATTTTCAACAATTTGGTCTAAAATAAAACTAGCGTATTGATTTTTTAATGTTATGTTATACATTTAATGGAAATTATGAATGTTTACAAACCCGCGTACGTATTAACTCGTATCTAGTGTAATTATTAATAGAGTAGTTTAATATTTTCGAGTATACCTTTATTCTTAATATACCCTAGACGTTGTAAATACTAAGGCGTGGTGTGGTGGTATGGTGGTTTGGCGGAGCGTGGCGGGTGGGTGGAGGTCAGACACAAGCTACGTCGAAGCGGTCGCGGTGCCCTGAGTGATAAATTGGTAATGTTCTTTAAACGCTTCCTATCCTCTTACTTAATTGGTTAATATTCGTCTAACAACTCTTTGATGCAACGTAGTTCATGAGATTAATATTCTCACGTAAAGGTTTACTTAAGTAAGAATATCGTCATTTAAGTGTAAGATTTAAATATAAATAATAATAAATAAATCCCCAGACAAACACACCAACTGTATGGCCCCAAAGTAAGCAGAGCTTGAGTTATGGATGACCATACAACGAACTGGGGGGGAACCCTGATTAAAAATACATAAATAAATGCAAACAACCATGACCCGAGAACAAACATCTGTGTTTATCAAACAAATGAATGCCCCGGCCAGGACTCGAACCTTTGGCGTATGAGGCAAGGCTACTTACCACTACACCACTCGGTCGTCAATAGTTTAAATTCAATCAATTCTGGTACTTGGTGACTTAGTAAATGATGCATTATGTCTTTTATATCATGTTTTAGACAGATAAAACGCTGAGATATCGCTTAACATTTAGAAAAGTGCCATCAAGGGAATTGAAGCACAGGCAGCAGGGGCGATGCACAAATAACTTTTTGAGGACCGCTCTGACAGGTGACACCCGGCGTCGTTCGTAAGGCCCCTGGAACGCGTGGAGAATCTAGGGACGTGGAATTGATAAATACAAGTCATTTATTTTTGGATCTTGCGATATAGCAAAATAAATTTAAAGGAAATGGTGGGCTGGAAACTGTATGATGTGAACTATTCCATCGCCATAATATCAGATGAAAAATATTTTGGATTTTTGCATAATTAAATCGAATTTAAGTATCATTATTAAAATCTCATTAAGAAGTTCGTTTGTATTTTGATCGGGAAATTATCATTTCACGACAAAAGTGTTATTTTTATCAAAAATTTTCTAAATACAAAGGGCGGCCAAGAACGGGCCACTAAGCTTTGCTTTGCGTGTGTCATGCCACGAAAACCTCTTCATTAGCAAAGTTTTTGTATTATGATCAGCTATTTTAGTTATATGCATTTAAAGCTTTTACCATCTTTGTATGGGCCTTTTTTGTAACTTTTATCTATTTCTGGTAAATGTTTAATTTCTTCTTTGCATTGAAAGATCGCGATAAAACTTGTAAAAATGAAAAACACAGATTTTTTTTGATGATTTTCTTTAGATTTTCTTTAGTCAATTTTAACAAATGTTGACTAAAGAATTGTTACCATGTTTTAACACCTCATATTGAAACTCGTGTGCTTCGCAACCACCCAGAGTGTGCTAGTCTAAAATAAAAAAAATTTTGACTAGCACAACTATACGGAATAGTTTACTTTTTGTTTAATCTTTAGTCAACTAACGTGTTATCACATTTTGGAAAACCAAAATAAAGGTTTTAATTTCAATATTAAAATCTTTAGATTAGATTTTAAAAAATCATCTATAAACCTAAAATCTCCAATAGTTTTGACAGCTGGCTTTTTATAATCCTCACATGTGTTAGTACAATAATACCTTCACTACATGTACAATGTACATGTATGTCAGCATGTAGTACAGTATGTGATATGTTTTAAAAATACATATGTTTTATATATGTATATATTTATATATATGTATTTATTTATCATTGATACATTACGTTTGATTTTGTTGTGTTCTGCATAGTATATTTTTATAATGCATTACTTTCGATTATATTGAAACACCGACTGAACGAATTAGGTTGGCAAAAATAAGGTATATACATATATATAACTTATGAAATATATTTGGATTCATATGTAATATAGAGCAAAAATCTGTGTTCATCACACGAATGAATGTCGTGACCAGGACTGGAATCTGGGACCTCTGACGTATGAGGCAGGAACCCAGTACACCAACCATCACTAAAACTTTCTTAGATTCCTCAAGCATATTACGAAAATGTAAAAAGTAGGTAAAAAAATACAAAACACTAGAGTACAATTTAGTTCCATTTGCTAGGTTTTCTCGCGGTACAACCAGTGAAAATCCTAAATTAGACCAAATATTGTATAATACAGAAAAATTTTTATACAACATCTTTCGTCAAAATCTATGCTAGGAATATAACATCTAAAAAACTGGGGTCTATGATAATTTTTTGCCTTAATATGGGATAAATTCACAAAATTCACAAAATTCACAAATAAATTCATAAATTCACAAATCTAACCATTAACGATATTTCAATTCATTACTCGATTGATCTGTATCATTCATTCATACATTCTTTTTTTGTTTTATCCACGATCAATCTGTTAAACAACGTAACTTGTCGGCCGTTTTCAATATATAAAAAATTTTTACACAATACTAGGAAAATTATTTTTAAATGTAGCATGTTTTGGGTATAAAACGGATACGTTGCTTTGAAGATTTCCGTAGTAACTATCACCATTCATTTTACCAAAAATAATGGGGAACAAAAATTTTTCGGGAAAATTCTACACGGGAACGGAAGGAGGATAAAAAATGCTCTGACGCATACTCTGGCGCGCGCGATCCAGAGTTGGGGCTGTGTGGGGCTCGTCCCGACGCCTACCAGAACCACTACCCATTAAAAAACCCCCTGTCGGCTCGTGCATTTTTGCCACTCAGCCTTCATCTGAGCGACGGCCAATTGGAGAAAGAGGCCGCGCTAGCGGGGCCCAGAAGGGGTCACCAGATGGGATATACATAGCACTGAAGGTGCTCCAAGCACTGAAGGTGGTGAATACATAGCACTGAAGGGGCTCAAAATGAAAAGTGAATAATTAAAAACATTAAAAATTGAAAAATAAAATTGCATTAATTCGGATGTACGTTAGAATTAGAATTTGCGGCCTGAAGGGCTTCAAGATCTAAAGTTAATTGCGTGGGTTCGCCAGTGTGCGCGTTTCTCGGTCTAGCGACTTTGAGTTTCGAATCTAAGACAAGAGCAGTGTATGAAACTGAATGTCGAACTAGAGGATTGGGATGGGTTTCGGCGCGTTTGAAGAACGATTCTGAGAGTATTTTTAGGTGCTGTTGCACTGTAGGTAGTTCGAGATCTCTGTGCAGGTCCGCGTTGCGCACGTACCAAGGTGCGTTTGTGGCCCTGCGGCAGAAGAGATTTTGAACTACCTGCAGTTTGTGCAGGTACATTTTACTTTTTCTTCCTATCATACTACATAGGCTTAAGTAAAAACGCGCGAGTTTCGTTACTCTATCGACGTGTGGCTTGAAAGAAAGCGTCTGATCTAAGGTGACGCCTAAGTATTTAATACTGCGCTTCCAGGGGCGATTACGACGTTAGTGGTCGAATTGAATAGCAGAACTCTTTTCTGGGTTGACATCGATACGCCATTTTTGAAACCATGCACCGAGGGCATTTACTGCCTTTTGGAGTCTGGTGGTGAGACCCGGGACTCTGCGGCCTTTGGTGTATAAGACAGTGTCGTCAGCAAAGAGGGCGAGCTCGACGCCTTTCGTCGGGACGGGGATATCGTTAATGTACACGGTGTACAATAGAGGGGCGAGGACTGAGCCTTGAGGGACTCCAGCCTTTATGAGACGGGGCGCGGAAATCGTGCCTTCGTGTTCAAATCGAAACGTATGGTCTTAAAGAAACGAAGCGATTATTCTAACTAGTCGATCCAGTAAGCCTATTTTGTAGAGTTTATAAACGAGGCCGCTGTGCCAGACTTCATCGAAAGCCTTGGCTACGTCAAAGAAAACTGCGATCGTTTTAAAACGCCGCGGGTAGAAACCTTCGAGTATGTACTCGACGTTTCGATGGACTTGCTGAGGACAGGAGTGCTTAGCGCAAAAGCCGAACTGATGGGGAATAATGAGAGGATCGCCATCCGTTGGAAACAGATGGTTCCGCATTCGAGAGAGTATGACTCTCTCGAGAAGTTTAGACATTGCCTTGAGGAGGCTGATGGGTCTGTGATTAGCCGGGACGTTCAGAGATTTACCCGGCTTGGGAATGCCCATGACTGTAGCTTCTTTCCAAGCTTTTGGAAAGTAGCTAAGGTCGAAGCAGGCATTGAAAATGATAGCTAACAAGGTAAACACCTGTTGAGACTATCGAATTTAATCGACCGTAGTAAGCTCAGCTCTGTGGTTGCTGCGAGATCGACTTAGTCGCAGCCGATCGAAACCGGCCGCAGCGTAAGTCCTACAGAGGCTTATCTCAAGTCGTCGAGGACGAAGCGAGATTTGTACGAATTTCAGCGTATGAGTATTGCTACGAGTTGTCATCGTGAGACGACAATCGTGACTCAACAGCTGGTGCGATCGTGAACACGTCTGAGCGGGGCCGGACGCAGAACGGATCTGAGAGTGGCGTTTGAGTATTGCTACGAGAGAAGTCGTGAGACAACAATCGTGACTCGGCTGCCGGGAGCGACCTTCAACAAGTCCAAATGGGTCCGGACGCAGATCGGGTCTGAAGAACTTGTCTTCGATTTATTTTTTTTATTTATTTATTTAACCCTGGAACCCTACGTGGGGTGCTCCAGCAACCCACAGGGTTTAGTTTTTGCATTTATTTCGCGAGTGTACAATTCACAGATTTGACCTTTCATGTATTTTACCGTGTGGCCTCGCACTACTACATACTATTGTTACATTTAAACAATTTATACACACTTTCATTTAGGGGGTCCCAATCACCCCAGTGTAGAAACACTGAGTGCATTAGATAGTGTAGGAATCTAGGGTTAATAAGGCTTACCAACTAAGTACATAATAAAAATAACTGTTCAAAATAAATATAAAATTAAATAATATATTTTATAATAATATATTAAATAATAATAAATAATAAATTTTTAGTATCATATATGCACCTAAATTGCACAGCAGTGTTTCATTAAAAATTGTTGATATAAAAGTTATTAAAAGAAAAAACAAAAAACTAATTATTAGACAAGCAATAAAAGGGAAAAGCTAATAATATTCTTCACAACACTGAAATATGGATATCTTAAAAGTGTTTTTTTTTTTGTGAAAAATAGTCCAAATTGCACATTTTAAGTACAGCATTTTTATTATTTATATTATTTTTTTCTTAAAATAAAATAGAATTGTCTGTAATTATGTGAAAAACTAGCTGGAACTTATTATGTTAAGAGACACAACAATTTAGTACAATACATTTATTGGTGTTTGGCTAGAAAAAGTAAAATAGATGTCAACAATATATGTGGTGGAAGGAAGAACTGAAGCAACCAACCGTAATAGAAAACAATTTTAGTAAAATACTTTGGGAGATGCCCATCCAAACTGATGTCACCATCACACACAATAGACCTGACCTAATATACGTAGATAAAACCAACAACAAAACTTACATTATCGATATCTCAGTACCTTCAGATTACAATATAGGAGCCAAAGAACTTGAAAAACTAAGCAAATATCATCCACTGAAAGTTGAAATAACCAGGCTATGGAAGACTACAGTTACTACAATTCCGATTATAATTGGGGCCACAGGTGTTGTCAGCAAAAGTCTGAAGAGGTACTGCGAACAACTAGATGCACAAATAAACATTCATATTCTACAAAAGCAGGCTGCAGTCCATTCAACAACCATAATCAGTAAAGTACTCGGAGATACAGTCTTTATCACGAGAAACTCACAACCACAGTCACAAAACGAAACACAAACTCTACAAGAGAACACTCACCACAACACAAATAGTGAATATTTTGGGGACTAATTTAGGGGCTAAATATCTTTTTTCCTGAGGGTCTCGGGACGGGATATTTAGAAAAAAAACCGGTCATCGTGTAAAAGCTATATAATATAATATAATATAATATAATATAATATAATATAATATAATATAATATAATATAATATAATATAATATAATATAATATAATATATACAAAACGAAACACAAACTCTACAAGAGAACACTCACCACAACACAAATAGTGAATATTTTGGGGACTAATTTAGGGGCTAAATATCTTTTTTCCTGAGGGTCTCGGGACGGGATATTTAGAAAAAAAACCGGTCATCGTGTAAAAGCTATGTAATATAATATAATATAATATAATATAATATACAAAACGAAACACAAACTCTACAAGAGAACACTCACCACAACACAAATAGTGAATATTTTGGGGACTAATTTAGGGGCTAAATATCTTTTTTCCTGAGGGTCTCGGGACGGGATATTTAGAAAAAAAACCGGTCATCGTGTAAAAGCTATGTAATATAATATAATATAATATAATATAATATAATATAAAACACATATATGTGTTTGTCTGGGGATATATTTATTTATTTATTTTATTTAAATATATACAGAATTGACGAATTCCTTGAGATTCATCACTGCTCATCTTCATTGAACTTATGAACTTAAGTACTTAATCCGTTTGGACACGCAAGTGACATGCAGTAACTTAAAATTTGGTTAAACTTAGTTACCAATTTAACAACTTAATACATGTTAACCGCGCATTAACGCTGCAGTAAATACCATTGATCCAAGACATTCTGTTGATATGTTTCTCGTGAATGTTTTCTATACGCTGTACGTTCTATAATACAATTTGTTGTGTATGTCTGTTTCAACATCTCGTGACCATAATTTATAATGTATTTCTTAAATTCCACCTTATAGTAGAGAAAAATTATATGAAAAAAACGAAAGTAAATGTATTGTAGTGAACTAAATCAAAAATCGAAACTATTTGCAATAGCAGCGAATACACTGCTTTGTACTCGAGTATACTAAATATAATCCCAACCTGAGAAAACTGTGAAATATTTTACACAGTTGTCTCAGGTTGCTTTTTAGTACGATAATCTACTCAGTTTTTGTTATTATTTAAATGACTAATGGGAATTGGTAAGAGCATTTTGCATCTATAGCCTAAGTAAATGTTTTAAATTCTAAAACAGTCGATTTGATTGCTACTTTGCTTTTTTTATGAATTCACTATTTCCTGTTGAATTTGCGTTTGTCTACCATGTCACGGTGTCACCTGATGAAAGTGACAATGTTCAAGGGGATGTTAATTGCTGTATGAGAATAGACTATTCACTTCTGCTCTTCAAACAGACATTCAATACGTCGGATCGTGAGAAATAAAATTATTCTGCAGTAAATCCACGGCACACGTGTGTTGTTATTTCATATAAATATGTCTGCCTTGTTTATACTACTATTTTGCAATCATATCTTTATTTAGTTCGTTTTGTTGTTGTCGAATATTAGTTATTGAAAAACATTTCAAAATCATTATTTTAGTGTTATTGTCATATCATTGTATAAAATTTGTACGATACCAGATGTACGTATATTTTTGTTGCTTATTTATAGATTTTAGTCCCATTAAAAGATTGAAAATAATGTTGTAATGATTTAAAAGCTTATAATTTGTAATTTATTTTTCCTAAAAACTTGAATTTCAGCCGATTTATAGGGTTATAAAAGCAAACATATACTTTCTAATCATATGATATATTACATGAGTGCTCTTTGCTACAGATTTTGCTTGGCTAGAATAAGATTTAGTATATATAAAGTATAATTTCGCTAGGCAAAATGTATAGTTAGCGCCTTAAGTGACCACTTGACGTCTCTCAGCGACGCATACTAAAAAGTAGTCAATGTGAAAAGTTAGCAGTGGGCAAATGTAACATCGTACCTGTGTATGGCGATTTGTAAATACGAGTATCTTACTAGTATAAAAGTGTACTGTAAATCTTTACCACGAGTATAATCGCAACTAATATGCAACCTATCATATGTGCTCAATGACGTCGTTGCACAGAGAAAGTTGCGACGTCACCCAGATCCTGTGTGACGTAAAAACGACGTCACTTTGTTCCTATGAGATAGAATACGGTCTAACCAATGAATTAAGATGTACGATGTTTAACAATGTTTATACAATTAACAAAGGGCAATGAAAGAGACAACGGTACAAGCGAACGAGTCCTCATGCAGAGCGAGTCATGAGCCTTCAATATCATTCCTTCTTGTTAAATGGTTTTCAGTTTTGTTACCAACATTAACTTTTGTAAAGCATTTAGACTTAAGTTTTGCGAGGTGATGATCCTTAGTCTTTATATCAATTATTTTTTTAATTTTGTATATTATTTTTATCATTATTTTTATCAGTATATTTTTTCAGGTTTGTAAATGATAAAAGATTTTTTCACACTCATGTTTTCCCATTATAATATTCACGTATTAAAATTTTCTAATCTGAAATATGAGAAGACAAGTTAACCAAATATTTTAGTTCGATTCAGAAATCAACGTCCTTTTTTAATGTGAAATATATCTGAGATATTTATTATCTCTGAATGTATTTCTGCAAGAAGACTCCTTAACGAAGCAACCTGCGTTTTCCCATCTTTAGGATTGGAAAGTACTATTCTTAATTTGTAAATCTTCTTTCTCTTCTTCTTTGTGTATACTCCCTTTTGACCTAGTCCCGAGTAAAACATATAAATACTACTACCTACATAAAAATACTATATAAACCGCCCATTTTTTCTAGATTGGGAGTTTCAGACCAGCTTTTCACTGTATTCATTAAAGCGTCTTCATATCGTATTCATGTAAATTTTTAAAATATAGAGTAACCAAAATTCAGAACATATAAGATGTATGACCGTATTGTTGTACGAACATAGAAAAGTCCATTACGCAATAAAAAGAAATAATATATTTTTTTAAAGAAACTTCAACTATATATTTGGAACAAAACATAAAAATAGTGCTCGTTTAAATTTTTTATGGTCACGGTTTGACGGGCGTGGCCGCAGCCACAGGGGAGGAACGCCCGTGCGCCTAGGCAACTGAAGGTTCACGTATCATTTCATTATTCATTATTTGCATTATTTGTAACAAATACTATAAAAATTACTTTTTCTCAACTACTTTTAAATAATTTACTTTCCTGCTTACTTCTAAGTGTTGACTTTGAATATACAAAGATAAAAATGATTGGATGCTTTTTTTTTATAATCGACAAAATATAGAACGAATAGTGTTAAAAAATGAGGTAATGAGAGAGCATTATGTAGCGACCAGGGACCACCTGAAGATGTTGGCGTAATTGGCGTGGTGAATAATTCAACAGCCGCGCATGCCACGGGACTCAAGTCTTGCTTTAATTAATTGATGTCGGTACGACCCTTGAAAATTTATCACAATGCTGGTTTAAGCGTATCTTCTAATGATTTCATTTGAATTATTTAGATTGCCATTGGCTGTTTTCGATGACAACAAATTTTCTTATGAATAAATTGCAATTTGCAACAGATTGTTTCGATCTGTATTTTTTGTGTGACATATTGTGACATATTATTAAGTATGCTAAAACAAGAATTTCCAATACCGCTATCTATCAACAAATATGTACTTTTATCGATGAACAATGAATCACAGTCTAGTTTCCGTAATGGCGTCTGAAGTCGAGGTTAATGTTATGTTACAGATATCGGGAGCACGTGTTCAGGGCGGTGGCTTTAAGGCGGCTCATAAAGCGGAGGTTCATAAAGCTGCGACAGCGGACGGCTTATCGCCTCCCGTGGGGCTTTTAGCGCCTTCATCACTTCCAATACAATCAATTCCTTCGCCCCAGCGATAGATAAGAAAAACCAGCTCATTTTTGTCACCGTAAGTGCCTTAATGCCTATAGTTGCAACGTAAAGCCAGAGATATCTTATGTGTCCTTATATTTTCCTTTAACGAGATCCATTCTAATTAGTAGGACCGAGCCAGCAGTCGTAATTTTTTATCATGCCGTAAAATAGTTAGTTGGCGGACTATTTGCTCACTCATAAGGTCACCGAGGCCGGAAGCCACTGGAGGTCTATTTATACAAAATGGGTGATTTCAAGCCGACTTCGGTTCGGATATCAGTTTATCACGTCCCAAGCAAAGTAACCCTATTCAACCCCCGACTTTTACCCTGCTCTGCCAATATGGTTACGGTCGTACAAACCCTGCTGTTCAGTTATCGTCACCGGATTAAATGGAAAATCCTTGAATTTTGCAGTCACAACTGATTGTGTTGATTTTCCCAGGTTTACGGTTTAACAGATAAGAAGATCGAAGCAGGTATAAAATACACAGTATATATGTATACCTATTTATATAAAATACAAATAGCAGGTATAATATGGCACTAATTTTTATTATTATGTACAAAAATACATACAGTTGCACGGGTCATAATTAAATGTGTCAGAATGGAAGTTTGAATTAAATACTGTGATAAAGTGCTTATGATGTACTTGAAAATATTTTCGATACCCTTCGTATATTTTCAATTAAACACTCGATTGTAAAAGTAAACAGACCTGATGTTTTTCAAATAAAAAAAAAATTATAAATAATAAACCACGGATTTAATAAATAAAAGCAGACTTTTATAGTTTATCAGGTAACCGAGCTGCTGTCGACCGCCGCGCCCTCGGCAATGGTCCAGCCCGCCGTTAAACCGAGTGTTAAAAGAAAACGTTCCTCTTTCGCATTTGCCATCAAAGGAAAAAAAATAAAAAGAACAATAATTTTCGTTTCTTGTGGCATTTTGGCCCACTGATGCTACAAAAACTTAAAAATAATGAAAGTAGCAAAAGAAATTTGATATTAAAATATTAGACTACAGATAATCAAATAAAATATTATAATATTGCCAGGTTCGCACAAAGGTTATGAAGTCAAAAAAAGTCAATTAGGTACACATGTGATGTCGATAAAGCGCTCATTGCAACATATCTTAATTTATAAAATTTTGAAAATAATTGATACATAAAATTATGTACAAAATAAAAAAAATATTATGAAATTATAGGTCAGCAAGTATGAAATAACGAAATATAATTTATGAGAATTTTCATGTTAGTAATAAAGTATTAAGGAATTTTGTTACTAAAATCAAATAAGACAAAAACAAATTAAGTGCTCATATTAGAAAAAATATTACTTTCCAAAAGATAGTTAATACAACAAGTAAATTAACTTTGAAAAATAATAAAATTTAAAAATTTATTAGAAATTGAGAATAATTAACATTTTGTATCCAAATCAATCGAATGAAGTACAAAAATAATTATTTAAAATGAAATTTAAAACAAAATCAAACTTCTGAAAAGTTTAGCAACTATGCGTAACTGAAAATTTATAAAGTTTTAATTCGCACCGCAAAAGTTTTCAAAGCTGCAAAAAAGTTATTAAACTGGGTATAATTACCTCTGCAAGTCAACAGCACTCGGCACCACAGGCGCACTTGGGTTTTGGAAAAGGGGAACTAAGTCAGGGGACCACAAGATACTATGACCGGGAGCATCGCGCGGCACTCGACTGCTCGGAACGACGGATGGGAAGCGACTGCGCGGTGCTCTCGTCGCGCAAGGAGAAGTTGAGGAACGCGGGGAAAGGAGGGTTAGGCAAATAAACGTCTACTCGCGACCGACTTGGGTACTCGACTGCTGCGGTGTTCGTCCTATGACACGCAAGCGCCTGGTTTTGCGCACCGCCCCTCCCCCGCGCCCCGCCCCGCCCCTTAGGTACTTTCTTACATTGAAATTCAATTCCCGCCCGTCTACCACTTCCCGCCCTATTTGCACTATACAACTTTACCGAAATCGCCAATTTTCTTACTCACCAATGTTGAAATTTTCTGACATCGCCAACCTGCTTGATAAATTGCCTGAACCTCAAATTATTCGAATGACGTCAAGTATAAAATAACACCACATTTTGTAACATAATTATAAACTCCCATGAAACTGCTTAAAGTTGTGAAACACGCCCCCTCAAATCTTATTTTCTACTCTATTTTCTACTTATCGAAAAAATATATACCAATAAAAATAAAATAACATTAGAGTTCTCTTTTTTCTCTCAGGTCACAAATATGCCTATTCTAATTTTACGATTTATACATATTGCGTGTTTATATGTCAGCGAGCGTATTCTTAGTGAAAACGCTACAAGATTGCTTTTCACCGAGGCGAATACGAAACTATAAAATGGCGATGAAGATTTTGGATTCCACCCTCAGAAGGAGTGATTGATCCCTTAGGGTATGAAAGTATCAATAATATAAATGTAGTGGAATAGGGTTGGTCTGTGCTGAGCTGGCACCGCAGCTGAGGGCTGTATCTAAAAATTAGTCCCAGCTCCCGCAGACAGCCGGCGGACGTCGCATAACCCTATGAGACTTAGATTTATTCCTAAGAAATTATTTTTATTTATGAAAATGTTTATTGTTCAAAATATAAACCCTGTTATAAAAACTCATCGTTGCACTTTAAATATAAAAAAATAAAATAATCGTATTTTTCAATTTGTACTATGTCGATTTGTGATCGTACATCACGTCAATATTGGTTCTAGCAATTTAATGAATTATGCTGACGTAGATGAGGATATTGCAAACTTTTTGGTATTGCCTCGCTGTGCATATAGTTTTACGCCTGAGTTCAAATGTATGATATTATTAGTATATTTAATTTTAAATTACTTTTTTTTTATTATTATCTGTTTTTAGTCTACCACGACGCCTTTATATTTACATTAAAAAATCTTGCGATGAGGAGTTTTAATAGGACATCTAAAGCTTTTAAAACAATAACATGATTATTACAGCTTGTGGAATTAGATTTTTAATAAATGATTTGGATAGTAAACTGGTGACCAGCAACATAAAGTCAAAAAATTGAAATCTTTATGTTGCCAGTTTTTATTCACGTTCGCGTTGTTAATCAGGGGAGTGAAATTTTCCTTTTTTTGCAATCAATACAAGTTAGATAACTCCACAACATATTTTTCACTTTATCGTGGAAAATATCTAAATATGGAATTTCAAATTGAAGTAAAATACGAACATTTTGCAGGTCAAAGACGATTCATCAGCTAAACTAAAAACTTATTAATAATGTACATATTTATTTCTAATAAATAGTTTTCATTAAATCGGAATTTCATAGAACAAAACGGGTTATTATTAAACATTTGTATCATCTTAGTTTCACATACATACGCATAAGTTGAATTTGCTACAAGCAGGTACCACGCGCAGCTTATAAATGAGGTTCTATGACCAGTTTCGTATAGGCTGTTGTAGAAAACTATATGTTAAAAGCATACCGCAAAGTACTTGGCTTACAAAGAAAGTAGTATTATATATGTGTTTTGTAGAAATATACTTTTAGTCAGTAAAGTAACATATTAATAATTTTATTTTTATTTCTTCCTCATCAAATGTAACTTTATAAAATAATTAGTATTTATATAATATAGATGATATAATAAGTATTTTATCATCTGTGAAATGATCATTACTATTTAAAAAAAATGCGCACATAGAAATTTATTTCAAAAAATTTTTGCAACATCTACCAAAGTGCTATAAATTCAATGTGTTGTAAGAAACTGCAATATGAATACTCAATTCATGTCAACACGGATAGCTTTAAAACTTTCCAGTCTTCACAAATTATTCGTGTGATAAATATTTTAAATAGTGTGCATTGCACTGTAACTAGAAACGGTAACTTTGTAAATATAGGTTCAGAAATATTTAGTCAAAGTGACGCTGCAGTATTCGGGGGACAGATTCTACTTTGCAATCATTGCTTTATTCTGGGCTAAGCGCGCGGGCTCCAATTCCGCATGCAACTGCTAAGATGCAAACACCGATATTGACATTGTTCAGGAAAGACAAAAACAATGTTAATTGTTTCTCACATTAATTAATTCAACCTGTTCGCTTCAACAAAACGTTCTGTCACTTTTTTTGCTTAAAAACCTAAGTTTAATTACTTACAAAACGTAATTGCTATATTACAATTTATTTAGTTGTTCTGAGGATTGTAATGGTTTCGAAAATAGCAATGATTGGAGTTTATGAGTTTGAGAACTCATTGATTTAGCTTTAGCCTGCAAACTTAGATGAAGGTACTCCAGGACTTGCGCGGAAACCACGCTACTCAACTCTGTTCGACCAACAGTCCTCAGGAATCAGGGAATCCGGTGGCCGACTTGTAAACTACCCAACTATGATCCTAAGTGCTGGTGGTATTTGTTAAGCTCATATTTTGGGCTACTTTAATCTACTTAAAACAGTTCAAATGCTTTTGAGAATGTGCTTTCAAATGGGGCGTTCTAAGATATTGCATAGAGTATATAATTTTCATTCCATTTTAGTAATAAATTGTATTAGTTTTTTCAGTAATATAAACAATACTTGTCGCCCATCGGCTCCCGGCCGTCGGCTCGCTTAGCCAAACTGATTACTGTAACTGTTTAATTTAATTTAAGTCATCCTTTTTGCTTTTATTTTCATGTATTTACGCCTATTTTTAAAAAAGTATGCCGAGACATAAATAAATAAAAAATAATCGAAGTAAGATTATTATTTTCATTTATCATTAAACCATTCAATATTTATTACATGTACATGTTTCCCGATGTTTAATCAATTTGTCGATTCTTAATCGTGTAATACAAGAGCGTTGTGTTATATGATCACGATTGAAATTAAATTGACTGCAGCGGGACGCGCAACAGAAATCAAAAATATTTAATATAGAATATACAGTGAACGGAAATTATGGCTGGTCTGGCGCAGCGTATTAAATGCCGGATTTGGAAACTTCAAATTCAAATTTTATGTATTTTTTCACATTGACGATTGTTTGTTCTTGTTGACGCTGTATAAAGCATAAGTAACCAGTTTGCAAAGACCTTCGTGATGGAGAACTGGCAAGAAACTTCATAGTAGTCATGTTTTCAAAATTAATTTACAATGGCTCTTGTGTCTAGACAAAATGATTCTTATCTGTATGGGTTAGGTCAGTCTTAACTCTATGTGGGCTACCTCTCATCTAAAAATCTCACCTACACTTGGCTGAATTATATCAATATCTCAAATTCAGTTCGTAGATTCAGTGATTTTGTTGAAAATATTACTTAAAAATGAAATTGATAATCTGATTTTCAGTTAGAGGTCAAAAAATATCTTATCATTATGAGCATAAGGTGGCTGGACATGTTTAAAAGTACCTAAATTCATCTCACAATTTTTTTAAGCACAACATTGAAATTATAATTTTCTACTTATTATAAATAAATTGACCATTTCCTTTTGAAAACGTACATTTACGGAAAAGCTTTCGTTGAAAATACATTGAAAAAATCAGTCTTCTGTAAAATTTGCATCATAATCATCTAATCCTTAAAGTTAAAGAAAAGATATCTTTTTAAAGGTGCAAAACCGGTGCATCTCGCAGCATCGGGGGCAAAACGGTGAGGACTTCGTTTATTCACTTAACTAAATTGGAGACTAAATTATATATAGATAGATGTGATTTGCGGATAATCCTTCGAAGTAGTTACTTGCAAAACTTTGGTCTGTTGTCTTGAGTACTTGTATCTCTTCTCAGTTATTCATAGGAGTTTGTAGAAACAAGAAAATGACATGTACTCTTAGGAAATGTTACAGCAAGGACAGATGTAGGAAAATTAGAACAAAGTTATACTGATTACACGTAATTTATGCAACAGAAATCAGGATATTTGAAAAGTTTTATTACTCTTCTGGAACTTGAAATGCTGTGTATTTTTTAAATAGAACCGGTTCCGATATCGATGACAGTGACATTGACCTGTGATTTTTTTTACCTTCAATATATATTATTTGAGTTAATTTTATTTAATAAAAATATGTTCACGAATTCCAAAAAAGAGGACTGTCATTTTTATAACTGAAAGGAAGTTAAACGGCTTAAGGTATAATTTATTAAACAACTATAATAAACGTGTATATTTGCTGACCTTCTCTTTGAATCTTTTTACAAAAAATAAAGTCACGTGTTGAAAGCTAACTGGCAACTGCCAGCGGTGTCATGGGGTATGGGTATGTCAAGGAATATGCGCTGTGTGAGCCACTTCGAATGCACGACGTGACCAGAGGCATAATAGCACTTCGGAGGTGTCAAATTTTACAACCTCTGAGTCCATAATCCAATTCGTTAGAAAAAGACCATTGTTTTGTCATAATGTTAATAATTTACAAAATTTGCACAAGTTAGTGTGAAATATTGATTAATATTTGTCAAATGGCGGTTCCAACATGATCATGTTAGGATTTAAAATTTTCACTACTGGACGAAGTGCTCATAAAGCTTTAAAATAACAAACTAGAAATTATAATTTGAAATCAAATACAACTAAGCAAAAATTTTAGTTGATTGCTACAGTCTACGAAAACATCCAGCAACGTCAACTACACTATATTTTCAATAAGTGAATTTAATACGAAATAATTTTCCGTTTTGTGTGTACAATTGTGATATTTAATTTAACAGTTTGTTTATTATAAATAACATTTTGATGCATGCATCTATAATGCAAATACATGTATATATATATATTATAATATTTTGATAATCAATTTAGACTATTGAATAAATGTTATTATGTTTTAAAAATAAAATATTACTTTTTATCATAAAACCTTTCATCAATCAACCATGTGCGTAATTTAATTCTTAATTTGTTACATGGATAATTGTTTATATCATTCGTTAGACGTTAAAAAATACAAATTTTGGTTGTCATATTATGAAATAGTTAATGATTTCATACAAATGCTACCATATCATCAATAATTGCTTTGTTATTAAAAATCAATTTTGCTTTGTGATTTACTCACCTTCACGCTTAATCAAAAATTAGTGCTTATCAATTTGTTAGAAATACTAAATGTAATTATTTTAAATATTATTATATATTTTCGTACAGAAGTACCTAGGACGGAACTTTATCCATGGCATCTCATCGCGTCTTTTCATGTCAAGCTTCAAAATAATTTCTAGATGGCTCTTCCATTTGTCTACTGAACAGTAGGCATTGGAATAAATTGCAAGTTTATTATCACGCGCTGAAACCATGCTGATTTTAATACAAGAAATTTGTTCAACAAACACTTAAAACAGAATACATAACTATTAATAGTGAATTTTGCAAGCAATATTGCCAAAGCTACTACTACAACTAATTAATTAGTACCATTTATTACACCAATGAGTAGGCAGAAAATCAAAAAGTTTTATGATGTCGAAAATGGGCTTAATTGCGCACAAAACTGAAGTAATTCGATTCTGTTATGTCCAGGTACAAAATAAACAAGCGAAGAGATAAAGTTACCACTGGTTATCGAGTTTTGCAGTTACGAAGGAGAAAACAATAAACATGGAGCGTGTATTCTTGGCCATGTCAGAATGGGAATGAACTCTCCAACTTCAGAAGCTTGTATTCTAACTTGGGTTCATAACACTGAAGCATAATGTACCGATTCGTATCTAAGTTTCATTTCCTCGCTAAGGCGCCGCAGCAAAAATATCTCTCTAATAAAATGGAACGACCTTCGCTTTTTTTCTTTTTCCTTTTTCCCCTCCGCGGGGATGGCAGGTGGGTAAAAATGCTCTCATGCATACCCCACCGCGATTGCAGGGTAATGTGGAGTCGATCCGAGCTTACCAGAGCCACTACCCATTATAAACAACCTGAACATCTTAGCGCCGAAGGTGCTCAAGAAGAATTAGAGTTCGTCACGGCCGGGGCAGCCAAAAGGGCTTCAAGATCGGTCGTAAGCTAATTAGGGGCGTTCGAGAGTGCGTTTCTAGGTGTGGCGACTTAAAACTTCGAGTTATAGGATTGGGGCAGTATACGAGGTGGACTCGTGAATTAAATGATTCGGGTGCATTTTGGAGCGTATGAAGCGCGCTTCCGAGAGTTTTTTGAGATGTTGTTGAACTGTAGGTAGTTCAAGATCATTGTGGAGGACCGAGTTACGCGAATCGCAAAACTCTTGTCTGGATTCACATCGACACGCCATTTTTAAAACCTTTCACAAAGGGCGTTGACAGTCTTTTGCAGCTTGGTGATGAGACCCGGGACAAGTTGGTCTTCAGTATAAAGGGCGCTGTCATCAGCAAAAAGGCGAGTTAGACACCTTATGACAGGACGGGTATGTCGATGTTGTATATGGTGTGTAAAAGAGGGCAAGGACTGAGTCCTGAGCGACTCCAGTCTTGAATGTTGGGACTAAAAAATATAATAAGGGAAGTCATAGCAAGCTGTTCCAGCCATCACTGTTTAACTCACAATAATGTATACGACCAACATTTTATATACATAAAATGTTGGTTGTATACATTATTGTGAGTAAATAAATAAATAAATTAGTAATAAATATGGATAATAAATTATTTTGCTTATTTCTAAAAAAAAAAACTGTTAGTCTATAATATTAAAACAACAAAAAACTAATAGAAATCATTCATTTCTGGTCATAGTTTTTAAGACAGTAAAATAATATTGAAAAAAAAAAGACTTTTCTTTAAAAAAGAAATATCAGAGGTACTACTTATAATAAATTATCTTTCGTACTTTTTTTAGAACGGCCATAAGTTGTACTATCTAATAGTATCGTTTCAAGGTTATCCATTCATTACCGGACACCCTGTATACACCTGAAATGAAATGAAATATTTATTTCTCAACATTGACAATTACTTGTTCTTATTGATGTCAAATAAAACATGACTCTACCACCAGTTTGAAAAAACCTTCGTGAAGAAGAACTGGAAAAAAACTTCACAGGTACATTTTTTTTTTTAAAAATTTCAGAGTCTCTTTATGTCTATATAAAGTTATTCTTATTGCATCTGTTAGCTCGGCGAGTCTCCCTCAAGTATCCAAACGACAAACACCCTCAAACGGCACCCGTTCACGAGTTAACGCGGAATCCAGCCATCGCCCTCCTCAACCATATTAGAGGGAAGTATAGTATATATAAGTAAGTTATAGTAATCATATTAGAGAACAGCTTGGCTGGATATTGGTAGAGGGCACCCTGATGTAGTATAAGTATAAGATAAAGTCACCTTTTGCGACGTGTTTCCAAAAAAAAACTAAACCTTTCACCCTCGAGATAAGGAATCAAAGGCTCTAATTATGTTGTGAATAATGTTGTGATTTTATAGCAACCGGAATAAAGCGGGATACAGTTTAAAGCTTAAAGGTAAGGAAACGAGGAGCAAACGCTGCGGTCTTATCTGATTATGTAAGCTGAGGCATACGCGCGACCGTGACTGACGCTGGCTCGCGAGTTGCTACAACTTTATCTCACTAACTACTTACCTCACTAACTTTTGCTACGCGATTTATTTCCGGATTTTAAACTATATTTTATTTTGAAATAAGGTATATTTATACCGTCAAAGGACTAGATTTTCCTCGCGTATCGCTGAGGAACAGGTAGGTACTTACTTTTTTAATTGAAGGCACCCTTTGCCGAAACTATTTCTACGAAAAATTTTACGATGATCGGTTGCGTACAAAAGGCATGAAAACGTGCCCTATAAATAAACACAGTATTGAAAAAATATCCATAAATAAAATAAAGTTGAAATTCTTCAAAAATTTATCGAATAGATCCATGGCCGATCCAAGTAGAATACCAACGTAAATAACATATTTTTAATGGAAAAACGAAAAAATTTCGCAAGCTTAAAAGTAATATAAGCCTAAGTAATCAAGGATTTAGTATTAAAAGAAGTCTCTTAAAAAACTCACCCTATGATTACATAAAAATATTTATCGTAATTGCTTAAATATTTGGAAAATACGTTGTCAAACTAATATTTATAAACAAACAATACCTTTTCTGTAGTGCCTTAATTGAACGAAGTAAAAGGACAGTGTTATAAGATATAGGAGTGTATCTTAAGAAGGATCTTTACCTAGCGCGCCCTTTGACACCCTTGCCGGACAACTAAGATTGATTGCAGGTCGCTGTGAGAGCGGTGCGGATTAGCCTCGGCCGAGAGCCGAGCGAGAGCCAGCGATGTTGACCTGGCGGAGCACAAACTAAACATTATTAAACGGTTTTTCTTAAAAGCGTGTAAAAGGTGATCTGGTTCGGGATATGCTATTTGTTTTATGACCAGTTAATGGTACCTTTATATAAATGAATGTATTTTTCAAACCAACTTAATATATCAGTAATATTCACAGAATAATTTTTTTATATCAGTTACTTTTCATGTAGCCAAAAGCTTAAAGATCGGAATTGAGTTTTCTAGTGTCAAAGTGACGGATATACGTATCTACACGCACGTCGTGTACTCGTGGTGTACACTCAATCAACGTATGCTGCTGCAGCATGAGTACGCATTTGTTTTTATAGAGATAATATCAGAAATCTCGATAAGCAATTAGATAATTAACATAGCGGACTTTGAATGCTGTTCACGCTAGTCAAAATTTAGTGAAAGTTAAATTTATTTTCAGAGTATGCACTTTGAACAATGTAGCCTTTTCACTTGATGAGGAACATTTAGTTATGAAATTAATAATTCTTTATGTTTGTATTTATTTTTTTATTCAATTAATTAAATATAATCATTGAAAGCTTATGTCCGTAATTAATATGAAATTGCATATGGGTTTCATTTTAAAATTACCTACTAATGTTACCATTTCTACCTAGTTTAATTGAAAGCTTGTTAAATTTATAAATTTATTTGAATATTCTATTATTCTATACGGAAAAAAAATAAATATGAAATTGGCTAGTAAAACCACAAAAGGCGGGCGCTAGATCTCGAAGACACGAGGAACGAGATCAAAGGATTTAATTTTGAACTTTCTATAGGGGTATAGTAATACTATAATTATTACTGGGTATATAATAATATTATATATAAGATAATATTATACATGCCAGGTGGTTTATTGGGAACACCTGATGATGGTTTTACGTACGCGCTACTAAGACCTACTTACTATCTATTATTTTTAATTTTCAAGAATCATTTTCATGATTCCGTAGTTTGCTTTTTAACCTGATATCTATGAGGCTTTATAGCCTCATAGCCTCAAGATAAAAAATGTAATTCAAGCTCAAGTAAGCGTTACAAAATTTTGCGTAGTTTCAACTTATCATATTTCAAAGAAAGACAGTGCAGATCGCATGTGTTGCTTTCTGTATAAGCAGATGCTGATTTATATTGCTTTATCGTCGCCCCCGAAAATTTTTCAACCATATACGTTGTAAGGACTTTGTTAAAAGTATTTTTACTTTTCAAACAAAATATATCAAATGGGAGCAGAATTTACATCATTCATAAATAATTTCAGTTCAGTTTATACGAACTTAAGACATTGCTTTTAATAACCGAAAATCATCATTTCTAGTAACATAATATCGATACATTTAATAAAAGTCAGTACCATATTTGTCACGTTAATTCCAAACGAAAATTTGATGTGAAAATTTGACCCGAAATGTTTATAGTAATGAATTTTTGCGAGCAGGAACGAGTTGCGAGTTGTGCAGTGCGTCGTGCAGCAGATGGCAGACGTCTTGGTGCGCTTTTATTTGTTTGGTTCGGATTTATTTGACGTCACTGAATTACGTCGTAAGTTTATCTTAATGAGCTCGTCGAGCGCAAAATTCACAAGTGTAGGGGTACTGCTACACGTGCTAGGAGATAGGAGAATATTACATATATTGTATACAATCATTTTGTACATTGAAAATCAGATTATCCTGCTGTTAAAGCAAGAATTTGTTTGTATTAAAAAAAACTTATTGTACCAACATAGCTGTAAGTTTTCCTAAAATAATAAAATAAAATGCCGAACCAATATGACCCAAATAATATAAATCAATGAACCAAAAGTATTAAAAGGTATGAGGTATAAGTAAATATGAAGTCTCATGTTATATTTATATTGTTTTAGGGATGTTTTTTCAAATGAAATTCCCTAAATAAATCTCACTTGAAGATATTATTTTGATTGTTTATATTTGACAAACAGAACTTCATCTACTAATAAGTCGATAAATACAAGATTGGTTGAGAACAAACATATTGATTTCATGAGTAATCTGTTCGCAGCGTGTCACACCCTTATTCTTCAGACGTCGGCCGTCAGCCGTCAGCGGTAGGTTATGGAGCAAATCGCCCAGTACCCGCTTAGGATTCTTATAGGTGTATTTGTTCCAACTAATAGTACTAAACTACATAATTGTAGTGTTGTAGTGCTTTGTGTGGTTGCAGCTGCGATTTTCACGGATTTCAATGTAAATCGAGCGGTTTACTTTATTTTGATATTAACCTTCCAGCGGTAGCACGCGGTCTTTGAGTCCGCAACGAAATTATTTTGGTCAATTTACTAAAACTATAAGTAATAGACGCTTGCGCTTCCGTGATATCCTCGGGGGTAGCACCACTTGGTAGCCGCGTGACATTCGTCGCATGCGCACTTGCTGTCTTAATTGAGTTTGCGGTTTCAGATTCCGCGCGCGACCGATTGTGTTCCAGTACAATCAAGTGCATTTTTTGTGAAACCGGGGTAAATATTTAATGATTTTTGTATCTTATTTTAACTTTTTATGTTTTATATTACAAAATTATTATAGTATTTGGAACGTCGAATATCTAATACTAGAGGAGGATGGATTATGGTAGATCTTATGGATATTTATGACGAATAGTTTATTACAGTTTTTCTAAGATAATACTAAGTAATTCTAAGGTATATTTTTGTATATTATTTGATTTTATTGTTATTTAGATTATAGCTAGAATTTTATGTCAAATGATCTCTAAAATAGATGCAATTTTAGAGTTCCTATAACAAAGAGCATATGACGATGAATGAGATTTATTTCTAAGATAATTATGATTTTCTTGATTTATAACGGCGATTATCACCCAGAGTCAAACATTTTGTGTTTTTATAGACCTTTGTTAAATTAAGTACAAATAAAAAATATGATATGCATAAATGTTTTTTTTTAAATTTGATTCCACATCTATAAGACCTCTTTTAAATTATGTGCTATACAATAAGTCGAAATATTTATTTATTTTCTCAAACAAGACACTTAAATTAGCGGAATCACAGACCGCGCGCGACTGCTCGTGTTTCGAGCAAGGGTGCAACCGCTTTAAGGTTAAAGATTCAAAAATACGTCGTGTTTGAGTTGGAAATGAATTATAAAGTTATTCTTAGATTATAAGTTAGTTTTGACTATGTATCCGACTGGATCAATATTCTTTTATGCATTCATACAAAGCAATTATACATTTATTCTTTGACTCTTCAAAAATCCTATACATTTTTTTAAATTCGAAAATGAAAAAAAGGTATAATATGTAAAGAAATAAAGATCAGTCATCAATCTCTTTCACGATTAGTGAAACATAATAAATAAGTAAATTTTTTTATGTTAATATTGTTCTGACCATTTTCATCTTTCATTTCTAAAGCAAGTTTTTGTTAAAGTATTTATAACTAAGTGACGGCCGAGTAGCGTATTGGTTAGTAAACTGTCTCATAGGTCCCAGGTTTGAGTCCTGGCCGGGGCATTCATGTGTGTGATGAACACAGATGTTTGTTCTCGGGTCATGGTTGTTGATATTTATATATGTTTGTTTATTCTAGGATCCCGCCCATCACAAGTTCACAGTACGGTGATTCATGTCACAAGCTCTGCTTACTTTGCGACCATACAGTTGGTGTGTTGTCTGGGGATGTATTATTATTATTATTCATATATGATATAAATAAGGGAGTGGTATAGTGTTTTTACTTTGACTACTTACCACCTCATATTTGTTAAACGCCACTGAAGGCCAGGGGGATGCAATAGCGTCACAAAGAGTCACTAAATTTCAGAAATAAGAAAAATCTTTGTAAACAAAATAAATCTTAGTATTTTAATCTTTTACTTGTTTAAATCTACAATTGTATAAATTGTACTGTTTGTTTACTGAATAAAAACAATTCTGAAATAGCATAGACTGTAACAGCTAATGAAAGTAGTTGACTGAAGATTTTCACATTACTGCATTTAAGTCATTTAAGCATTCAATAGATAATAATTACAATTTGAATCCAATTTTTTTTTGAGATAAGTGAAATACGTTATAAGTGTTTTACGCTTTTGAAAAGCAAAATTCATTTTAGCATGAGAAGCTCATTCATCTACAGGAATGCGACGCGGCAAAAGCGTCGACTCATCGTTCCAATCTCATCTTTCCCAGATTATCTCTTATTTGTGCCATAAAACAACCTTTCTATAAATTCTGCCCAGATCCGTTCTGCCGTCCCACGGTAACTATAGTACAAACCCTAGACGACGAAGTAAGCATATTATACGTTCAATTAGAAGAATTCGTGTGGTGTGCAAACGTTGTAGAGTGTACTTCAATAAAAGCAGTTTCTGTTAACAGAATCGGTGCGCGTAGCGAGCGGCTTGGACCAAATGAGATTAGCCGTGACCACAGCCTAATCCCGCAGTATACTGCCCCTGCTCGAACTGCCCGCCATTGCTTTAGTATTCTTTGATTTTTGCTATTTTATACACTAAAATAACTCAAAACATTAGTTATCAGTTGCTTATTTAGAGCTACTAAAAATATACTGTCTACTGGTGAGCTGATACATGTAACCTTAAATAAATAGTAATAAATAATAAATCCCCACACGAAAATACGAACTATATGGCCCCAAAGTAAGCAGAGCTTGTGTAATGGATGACCATACAGCGAACTGGGGGTAACCGAGAACAAACATTTATGATCATCACATAAGAGAATGAAGTATAAATATGCATAAATATTGAGTATCATTAATGTATCAGCTTACTTGTAAACTTTACATACAAATTTTCAGCGAAACTTAAAAAAATGTTTTAAATATGTGTATAAAGAAATTATACACAGACTAAGAGATTCTAAAGGTCAGAGCTTTTCGATGGTTCAATCATCATAAATAATTTCTTATTAAGTTCTTTAATTATCCTAACAACGCAACAATTTAGAACTTTAAATGTAGATCTAACGAGGCTTCAGCACATAGTGGAACTGATATGACTTGCGGAGCTGTGACCCAGGTGCCCCTCAAGCACCGCGCTCCTCCTCGCCCCCTTCAGTTTTATTGAACATGAAATTAAATCAGGCCGCAGCCGCAAGTATACTTTTGCTAACCAACCGACTAATACGATGAACGACTTCTGCGTAACGTCGCACAGAATTTTTTTATGTTACGACAAATTTTCGCTATTCAAATTTACTGTAACAGGTTAAATGCGATATTTTTTAAATTTTATAATAAATTATTTTTGTTATTTTATTATAAGACTGTATCAAGTTATGAATTACTTTCTCATCGTTCCGACATTTTTAGTTTAGGATGTAGACCTAAAGCAACTGCGCTTTAGTCGAAATTAAAGTACGTAACATAATTCATGGGGAGTGGAATTAAATATTCTTGAGGTATTTTTATTTTTCAACCATGAGATCTGGCGATATTCTAGTTAGAGAAATAAACTAATACTCAATCAGTCTTAGTATGAAACATAAAGTTGTAAACGTTGAGCGTTTGTTATTCTTTTAACAAAAATGTGTATTAAACAAAAGGCTGTATGTCGTGATCTCCTGAACATTCCTTGCACAGAAGTTTTAATGTGTACCGACGCAACCCATTTCCATCTTTCAGTTACAGTTAATAAGCAAAATTTCTGGTATTGGTCTCAAAATAATCCCAGGGAGCTTCACCAACGACTACTCCTATAAGGGTGGTTGTTGGAGGTGAGTAATTAACCATTCGTTGGCTGGATAAAGACTTTTTTTATCAATCACTAAACCTTAAATATGAACTTACTACATCTCTTCCCTACCCTATATACAAAAAATAAAATAAAAGTTTACACTCATTTTTTTTCTTAAGACACAAAAAAATCAATTTAAGTACAATCATGTATTACTATTACAATCACGATTATTGTTGATTTAATTTTATACAATGTTTGGCAAGCTTTGTATACCTAAGTTTAGGTACTTATATATTTTAATTTATTTAGTTTTTGGTATTTATCACTTTTTGAAGTATTTTTACGACATTAAAACAACACACATCTACACACAAAGACATCCATAAAAAAAGGTTTAAAATTTAAAAAAAAAAAAAATTTCAAAAAAAAAAAATATTTTTGTCTTACTTTTTTATCGCTATTTGTTTGGGAATCCCGTAGCTTAAAATAATATTATTCACAAAATTCCTAGCTACTTCGTCTGACGTTTTTGAACGTAATTGGTAAGCCTCTTCATATTTGCTTAGCTCGCATTGTATGGTTAAAATATAAACATAATAATTATAAACATCTTTATCTAATGGACCTGCTACATCTAAAAATTTTGGCTCTTCAGTATAATGGGATAAATATTTTTGTCTTTGACATTTATCACATTTTCTTACAAATTCTATGACATCTCCTTTGAAACTAAAAGTAATATTTTTAAATATTAGAATACATTCGCCTTATGCCCACGTGGCCACTAATGGGCAGAAGATCGTTTAAAATTACTCTTTGGTCATATTTTTTTTCTATTCTCTTAACATCATTTAAAACACATTACTTTGGCCCGGGCCACGTTTTGTCACTTTGAATTACTTTTACTAATTTTTCAACAAAAATATTATTATTCTGATTTTTAACATTATAATTGTCTTATATATTTATTAATTTATTTATTTATTACAAAGACACAAATAACAGAGTATAAACTGAAACAATTTAAATAACAAATCCCACATAGCTACATTATGAGTCTATACTCCAATGACAGTTTGTGTACAACATTTTGGTATAAAATTATTGCAGCAGTAAACGTAAATATTCTGAACTACATATTTCTAAGACTACATAAGTCAAAGTCAGGGTCAAGGTCAATAAACAATAATAGTTAAAGATTTAAGTAAACATAAAAATAACCTTAAACATTATTAATTATTTTGAACACATTGTGCTTAAATACATTAAAATTATCATTGAATATGTCAATTTGACAGCAGATATTATTGTAGTGCGAACACATGCGTATCAAGGGGTTGTTTAGGGATAAGTTATTGTTGGAGGTTGGAATGGAGAAAAGTTGTTGGATTCTTATAGACCGTGAAGGTACCTTAAAACTTATTTGCTGGAGAAGTTCTTTCGTTAAATTGCCATTTACGATCTTGTGCAACACAAACATGTCATGGACCAATCGACGACTTGCCAAAGAGGTCAAATTGTATTTCTTCATACGACCTGTGTAGTCCGGAATTTTTCGTCGTAATCCATGTTTGAAGCAAAGATGCCTTAAAAATCGACGTTGGATGGCTTCTATCTTTTCAGTATGGCTAACGTATATTGGGCTCCATACTGACGAACAGTATTCGAGTATGCTTCTGACTAAAGAGATGTATAACAAAATCAAAGATTGAGGATTCCTAAAAGGTTTGCTTTGTCGTATTACGAACGTGAGCATTTTGTTAGCTTTACTGCAGACATAATCGTAGTGCGAGCGAAATGATATCGAATCAAATTCACGCGTTTTAATGTTTGGTCGTTTATATTGTAAGCATACTTGGTAGGATTCTTTTTTTTTCTAAAAGAAATGACAAAGCATTTTTTAATATTTAGCTGCATGTTATTGATAACACACCAGTCAGATATTGTATTAATGTCGGCCTGTAATGCTAAGCAGTCTGTGATTCCGTAAATTCGTCTGTATATTTTTATGTCGTCAGCGTAAGCCAAGCAACAGCTGTTAATGTCAGATAGTAAATCATTAATAAAACACAAGAAAAGCAACGGTCCCAGATTAGAACCCTGCGGTACACCGGATGGTGCCAGAAATGGAGCCGAGTCGTAGCCGTAAAGTGTTACCAGCTAAGTTCGGTTAAGAAGATAGGATGTGATCCAGCGAAGGAGACTACCATGAATTCCTAAGTATTCCAATTTGTGCAGTAAAATGGTATGATCCACACGATCAAACGCCTTTGAAAAATCAGTGTACACTGAGTCTACTTGAGTTTTGTCATTGAACGATTCACAAAGGAATGTTGTGTATACTAGCAGATTAGAATGAGTGGATCTAGCTAGAATGAAACCATGTTGATTGGGGCTCAATAAGTGTTTTAAATGGTTGAATATTATGTCATAAACTAAACTCTCAAAGAATTTGGCAAACCAACTCAGAACACAAATAGGACGGTAATTTGTAATGTCTTGTCACCTGCTTTGTTAATTGGTGTTACGTGAGCAATTTTCCAAAGAGACGGGAAAACGCCGGTACTCAATGACATATTATAAATCATGGTTAATGGTTTTACCAACGCGCGGCAACAAAAGCGAATAAATACTGGTGGTAAACCGTCTGGTCCAGCACCCTTTGAGAGGTTCACATTTTGTGCTACCTTTAGCACAGAACTTTCAGAAATTTGAATACTGTTTAAAGAAAAGTTGCTATACGTAAAATTGGGCGTGTAAGGTGAAGAGTTGGGAGGACTATAAACACTCGAAAAGTGTTCCGCAAATAGATTAACCACCTGTTCTCCTGACACCGCCGAATCACCATTTAAGTACATATGGTTCGGAATACAGTTAGTAACCCTCTTATTTTTTGTATACCTCCAAAATGACTTTATATTTAATATTAAATTTTCTTCGATACCTACTATATATCTGGTAAAACATTCTTTTAACAGTTTTGTGCACGTGCCCTAAGCATTGAAAATGTATCGTAGTCTCTAGGGTTGCCGTAACGGTTGAATTTTGACAAGTGAGTATATTTCTCCCGCAATGTCCTTATAAGCCCTGATGAAAAACACCTAGGGTATCTGGAATTTCTAAGCCGTGTCTTAGGAGTGTGTTTCTCGATAACGTTATACACAATATTGTAAAAGAACTGAACGTAGTCATCAACGTCAAATAGTTTAGTTTGAGACACCCAGTCAATCTGTGTTAATTCACTAATACATTTCTCGTAGTCGGTTTTACGAAAGTTAAACTGTTCTACTACTTTGTTTGGATGAAGTGGCAAATTGAGACACTGAAAGGCAATCAAGAGAGGAGGATGATGTGCGTCAATTCTGCTTATTGGATTGGCTAAAGTTACCCTAAATTCGTCTGGTCTATTAGTAATTACGAGATCTAGGATTTTTGTGTTAAAATTCTGTATAAAATTAATCTGATCTGTGGAATTGAAAAGATTATAGACTGCTGTTGATTTGACACAACTTGGATTTAATGGCATGCAAGATTCCTGGCACCATTGGAAATCAGAGAGGTTAAAGTCCCTTAAGATGCAAGTTATTTCGTTGTCACGATTAAGTATGCTTTTACATTTATTTAAAAACTCCTCGTAGATATCCGGAGGTAAGTAATCTGGCAGGTAAACCACGCATAAGTTTATTATTATTGACTTATTAAATTTCATTTGTACCCACACATCCTCAACATACTCGGACTGCCAATGCTTCATGACAGAGTGCTGGAACGTTTTCGCTAATGCCACTAACACACCTCCGCCATAGTTTTTATTAAATCTTTTTTGGAATGTTTTGTCTCTATCCCTGCGTATAACACAGTATCTGCTGTCAAAGAGTTCACTTGATAATACTGAATCATTTAACCATGTTTCGCTTATACATAGAATATCGAAATCGCAGCACAGTGTGTTGTTATAAATGTCTATCGTTTTGGTATTCATGCCACGTATATTCTGGTAATATATTGATATAGCCATTATTAATTAATGAAAAGTAATTGAATACCAATTTACTGAATATAACATAAAAATATATATAAATATCAAAAAGTACTAAATTAACAAATGAGATCTAAACTACTAATATTCTTTATGATTACAAAGTTTGAGTCAGGGTGTTTTCGGACAAAAATTCGACCGTTACGGATCCACACATACTTGTATCCCATTGTTTTTGCTTTCAGTCGTGCTGCTGCATGTAAAGACTTGTTAGCTGCCGATAGATGCTCTTGTACAAATATGGGCTTTTTCTCGCCATGTATACCTAAAAGAGATGTGTTTAATTTGTTGTTAGGGTTTAATTTGTTGTGTTTATGCACAGCTGAGTAAAACTGGTCGCGTATGTGACTGTTCCTAAATTTCGTAACTATCGTTCGTGGCGATTTGCTATCTTTGTTCTTTTTTGCAACTCTGGTGCATTTGATTATATCTTCTTCGGTTACCACAAAACCGACAGTTGAAGCGCACTGTTTCACAATAGTATCCAAGTTCTCACCGCGATGTTCGGTGATGCCATGAAGTTCAAGGTTGTTTTCTTGCAGATGCTGCTCCAGGTTGTTAATCCGTTCAGATAAGTCGGCCACTGCATTGTTGAGTACTGCATTGTCTTTCTTCATTTGAAGATTATCCTTTGCAATTATATCGTAATTTCTAGATATCTCATCAAATTTGTCACTTAAAAATGTGGCAGTGTTAGCAAAATCTTTTAGATCATTTTTAATAGAAGATAACTCCTCCTGAAAAATGTTTTTGAGCACAGAAGGCAATTCTCTCATGATAATATCAGTGACTTGGTCCCTGACAGCCGAGATAAGATTGTGGTCTAATTATTTTGAATTAATTCACCTTTTAAAGAACCCTTTGGTGAAATTGGGGTAGATTTCTTCTTAGAAATGCGCGTTGTCACATTAGAAGCTTCTTCCGAGCTTGGAAGCATTGGACTACTTTTAAGGCTACGAACTGGAGTATTAACGTTCCCCTTTTTGGGTATTTTACTTGTGCATTCATGGCAAGTCCAGGCAAGTTTTTGTTCTTTGGTCAGCGTATTACGAAACCGGCTAATTGATATGTTCGCGCAATCCAGATCAAAGGTCTGATTACACTTATTGCAGGTCAAGTAGTCATTTCCTATGAAAATAATTTTGCATCCTGCACAATGTTTTTTACTCATTTTGGTTTTGGTATGCTTTAGTATTTATTATTTTATTTCAGTGTGAACTCACCCGTGGCCGTGTACAAGTCGTTGTTTAGTAAAAGAATGGAACGCAATTCCAGTTTTGAAAATGTCACAGTCAGTCACTTCACTCACTTCACTAGTTGTCATATGTCAAAGTCAAATCATATGTTAAAAGTTTGTAAATAACCCCCTTTTAAATTTTCTGTGAGGCTAGTTTGATAATTAAAAGTGCTGATAAACGGAGTATTTTGCGTACTTCACGAAGTTTTGGTTATCGCGAGCGATGAAGCAGTTGTTTAACTTAAAAACACATTCGCCATTTCACTTATTTGTTAAAAAATTCACGCACTTTTAGTTAAAAACATATGACAGAGTTTCACTGTGTGTTTACGCTACAACTGTCCGAGGGTATATTAATTTCACTATTAAATTTATTCAGTTCTATCGCAAACTCGTCTGGCGATAATTGCGATCGAGCAGCTGGATTTATAAAAATCGTATTAATTGAAGGTGCGTAACATAAACACTAACTTTGGTGTTCAATTTCATTTAAGTTTCGATACCGATTTTCACTAGCGCTAATGAAATGTAATTCCGTGAAATTCTTCGCCTTATTTATTCCCACAACTTATGGGTCATCAAGCCAATCAATTTTGGAAATAATAGCATCCCGAGCCTGTCTATTTATTTATTTATTTTTTATTTTATTTATTTATTTTAGAAACAAACGGTCACACAAAACCTTTTACAATAAACAATAGGTTTACAACAAAAGACCTGTAGTTTCCTTAATTAAATACAAAAACAGAAGAATTGAATATTAAAAAAAAAAAAAAGTTAATCTGAGCTCTAACATATCATAATGTGAAATTATTGAAAACTACTTCTTACTTATAATAGTTTTTACTTAGGACTTGAGAGTGTATATAAACAGAAGATAAAACAAGCCAAAAAAAAATAAAATATATATATATATATATATATATATATATATATATATATATAAATAAATATAAAATAATATAATAATAAATATATATAAATAAAGCTAGTTACACAAAAAAAGAAGGTATTCAATTAGCTAAGTAGGTATTTATATTTATTGATCTTATTTATATATCTTAAAACACTCCTTCACAGCAGGTATTGTATCAAAAAATATATCAATATTTTCTAATTTTGCATTATCATTGTAAAGCTTACAGGCACGCTTAACAAAAGCATTGGCACCATATAGGGTTCGACTAAGGGGAATAAAAAATAATTTCTTTGCACGACAATGACGTTCACGTTTTCGGGGTACTCTCAAAAGTATTCCATTTAATAGACAGGGGACATCAACAAAGTTATTCACTATTTTATACAATAACACGGAATCAACACAATCACGACGATCTTCTAAGGACTGGATTTTATGACGCTTTAGGGATTGAGTGTAGTCTATATAAGAATGCCCAGTTCTGAAGTCTAAAGATTTAACAAATTTTCGTTGAATCCTTTCAATTCGATCAATATGGCATTTAAAATAAGGTTTCCAAATAGCACACGCAAACTCCAGATGACTTCTTACGAAACTATTGTAAAGGATCTTATATGTAAGCGAATTCTTAAAAGGTTTACCCACTCTTAAAATAAGACCCAGTTGTTGGTATGACTTACAAATAATTGAGTCTATGTGAGGTACGAAGGTTAACCTTGTGTCCATAAGTCCTGTCCTTTGACCTTTGACCTCGTGTCATTACATTGATATCACACTGAGTCATTTCTTTTAACTCATCTGTAGTTAGTAATGTTCGTGATAAGGCATCTGCTGCCGAGTTTTCTTTCCCTTTAATATACTCTTATATGAAGCCATACTCTTCTAGTACCAACCGTAAATTTAATAACCTACTATAAATAAAACACTTTTTACCGGATATTATCGCGTATATTTTAGTTAATTTTAAAATTATTTCGACGTTTCGGCATCTTTGCAGTTGCCGTGGTCACGATAGACTAAGGTGTTGTTCATCTATTGCCAGTAATAAAACTCCGCCTTGCATTGAAGACCTTACGCAATAATGACGAGTTAACAGTTCTCCGTGCAGATAGCAAACTGTTAGACTGCAAACTCAGGACACAGTCAGTGCCTTTTGTGTCAATCCGGGACGTTATGCGAGAAGACTGAGAAACAGATGGCGTTAATATGTATTGACAATCATGTAGTTTTTATTACTGGCAATAGATGAACAACACCTTAGTCTATCGTGACCACGGCAACTGCAAAGATGCCGAAACGTCGAAATAATTTTAAAATTAACTAAAATATACGCGATAATATCCGGTAAAAAGTGTTTTATTTAAAGTATGAATCGTGAAAATTTAAGAAAATATATAATTACCCGCTACGGAGCGGTAGTTGCAAACAAAATACGATCGCTTGAGTGCATGAAGAAAAAGAAATCACGGCTGCTGACATCGTTAAACTTTCTCAAAAGATGTCGGGATAACAACCTTCTCCCGGTATGTGTGAGAATATCTCCGAAGAAAGACATCCGGGGGAGTGCCGAGATTCTTCACCAAGCAAGCAAAAAACTACTGATCAAGTTAATACAACAACATCGGTATGACATATTTCGAAAATTTTGCACCAACTCCGTCTAGAATACCGGTAGAAGACATAATCTGTCGCGTAGAAGACTGTCTTTTCACAAACAAACTTTCAAAGGAAGATTCTGAAAGTATACGGCAAGATATCTCCGGCGTATTAAGACGCAATAGTCTACCGAAATCGAATCTTTCCAGAGAAGAACGCCTTGCATTGAAGACCTTACGCAATAATGACGAGTTAACAGTTCTCCGTGCAGATAGCAAACTGTTAGACTGCAAACTCAGGACACAGTCAGTGCCTTTTGTGTCAATCCGGGACGTTATGCGAGAAGACTGAGAAACAGATGGCGTTAATATGTATTGACAATCATGTAGTTTTTATTACTGGCAATAGATGAACAACACCTTAGTCTATCGTGACCACGGCAACTGCAAAGATGCCGAAACGTCGAAATAATTTTAAAATTAACTAAAATATACGCGATAATATCCGGTAAAAAGTGTTTTATTTAAAGTATGAATCGTGAAAATTTAAGAAAATATATAATTACCCGCTACGGAGCGGTAGTTGCAAACAAAATACGATCGCTTGAGTGCATGAAGAAAAAGAAATCACGGCTGCTGACATCGTTAAACTTTCTCAAAAGATGTCGGGATAACAACCTTCTCCCGGTATGTGTGAGAATATCTCCGAAGAAAGACATCCGGGGGAGTGCCGAGATTCTTCACCAAGCAAGCAAAAAACTACTGATCAAGTTAATACAACAACATCGGTATGACATATTTCGAAAATTTTGCACCAACTCCGTCTAGAATACCGGTAGAAGACATAATCTGTCGCGTAGAAGACTGTCTTTTCACAAACAAACTTTCAAAGGAAGATTCTGAAAGTATACGGCAAGATATCTCCGGCGTATTAAGACGCAATAGTCTACCGAAATCGAATCTTTCCAGAGAAGAACGCCTTGCATTGAAGACCTTACGCAATAATGACGAGTTAACAGTTCTCCGTGCAGATAGCAAACTGTTAGACTGCAAACTCAGGACACAGTCAGTGCCTTTTGTGTCAATCCGGGACGTTATGCGAGAAGACTGAGAAACAGATGGCGTTAATATGTATTGACAATCATGTAGTTTTTATTACTGGCAATAGATGAACAACACCTTAGTCTATCGTGACCACGGCAACTGCAAAGATGCCGAAACGTCGAAATAATTTTAAAATTAACTAAAATATACGCGATAATATCCGGTAAAAAGTGTTTTATTTAAAGTATGAATCGTGAAAATTTAAGAAAATATATAATTACCCGCTACGGAGCGGTAGTTGCAAACAAAATACGATCGCTTGAGTGCATGAAGAAAAAGAAATCACGGCTGCTGACATCGTTAAACTTTCTCAAAAGATGTCGGGATAACAACCTTCTCCCGGTATGTGTGAGAATATCTCCGAAGAAAGACATCCGGGGGAGTGCCGAGATTCTTCACCAAGCAAGCAAAAAACTACTGATCAAGTTAATACAACAACATCGGTATGACATATTTCGAAAATTTTGCACCAACTCCGTCTAGAATACCGGTAGAAGACATAATCTGTCGCGTAGAAGACTGTCTTTTCACAAACAAACTTTCAAAGGAAGATTCTGAAAGTATACGGCAAGATATCTCCGGCGTATTAAGACGCAATAGTCTACCGAAATCGAATCTTTCCAGAGAAGAACGCCTTGCATTGAAGACCTTACGCAATAATGACGAGTTAACAGTTCTCCGTGCAGATAGCAAACTGTTAGACTGCAAACTCAGGACACAGTCAGTGCCTTTTGTGTCAATCCGGGACGTTATGCGAGAAGACTGAGAAACAGATGGCGTTAATATGTATTGACAATCATGTAGTTTTTATTACTGGCAATAGATGAACAACACCTTAGTCTATCGTGACCACGGCAACTGCAAAGATGCCGAAACGTCGAAATAATTTTAAAATTAACTAAAATATACGCGATAATATCCGGTAAAAAGTGTTTTATTTAAAGTATGAATCGTGAAAATTTAAGAAAATATATAATTACCCGCTACGGAGCGGTAGTTGCAAACAAAATACGATCGCTTGAGTGCATGAAGAAAAAGAAATCACGGCTGCTGACATCGTTAAACTTTCTCAAAAGATGTCGGGATAACAACCTTCTCCCGGTATGTGTGAGAATATCTCCGAAGAAAGACATCCGGGGGAGTGCCGAGATTCTTCACCAAGCAAGCAAAAAACTACTGATCAAGTTAATACAACAACATCGGTATGACATATTTCGAAAATTTTGCACCAACTCCGTCTAGAATACCGGTAGAAGACATAATCTGTCGCGTAGAAGACTGTCTTTTCACAAACAAACTTTCAAAGGAAGATTCTGAAAGTATACGGCAAGATATCTCCGGCGTATTAAGACGCAATAGTCTACCGAAATCGAATCTTTCCAGAGAAGAACGCCTTGCATTGAAGACCTTACGCAATAATGACGAGTTAACAGTTCTCCGTGCAGATAGCAAACTGTTAGACTGCAAACTCAGGACACAGTCAGTGCCTTTTGTGTCAATCCGGGACGTTATGCGAGAAGACTGAGAAACAGATGGCGTTAATATGTATTGACAATCATGTAGTTTTTATTACTGGCAATAGATGAACAACACCTTAGTCTATCGTGACCACGGCAACTGCAAAGATGCCGAAACGTCGAAATAATTTTAAAATTAACTAAAATATACGCGATAATATCCGGTAAAAAGTGTTTTATTTAAAGTATGAATCGTGAAAATTTAAGAAAATATATAATTACCCGCTACGGAGCGGTAGTTGCAAACAAAATACGATCGCTTGAGTGCATGAAGAAAAAGAAATCACGGCTGCTGACATCGTTAAACTTTCTCAAAAGATGTCGGGATAACAACCTTCTCCCGGTATGTGTGAGAATATCTCCGAAGAAAGACATCCGGGGGAGTGCCGAGATTCTTCACCAAGCAAGCAAAAAACTACTGATCAAGTTAATACAACAACATCGGTATGACATATTTCGAAAATTTTGCACCAACTCCGTCTAGAATACCGGTAGAAGACATAATCTGTCGCGTAGAAGACTGTCTTTTCACAAACAAACTTTCAAAGGAAGATTCTGAAAGTATACGGCAAGATATCTCCGGCGTATTAAGACGCAATAGTCTACCGAAATCGAATCTTTCCAGAGAAGAACGCCTTGCATTGAAGACCTTACGCAATAATGACGAGTTAACAGTTCTCCGTGCAGATAGCAAACTGTTAGACTGCAAACTCAGGACACAGTCAATGCCTTTTGTGTCAATCCGGGACGTTATGCGAGAAGACTGAGAAACAGATGGCGTTAATATGTATTGACAATCATGTAGTTTTTATTACTGGCAATAGATGAACAACACCTTAGTCTATCGTGACCACGGCAACTGCAAAGATGCCGAAACGTCGAAATAATTTTAAAATTAACTAAAATATACGCGATAATATCCGGTAAAAAGTGTTTTATTTAAAGTATGAATCGTGAAAATTTAAGAAAATATATAATTACCCGCTACGGAGCGGTAGTTGCAAACAAAATACGATCGCTTGAGTGCATGAAGAAAAAGAAATCACGGCTGCTGACATCGTTAAACTTTCTCAAAAGATGTCGGGATAACAACCTTCTCCCGGTATGTGTGAGAATATCTCCGAAGAAAGACATCCGGGGGAGTGCCGAGATTCTTCACCAAGCAAGCAAAAAACTACTGATCAAGTTAATACAACAACATCGGTATGACATATTTCGAAAATTTTGCACCAACTCCGTCTAGAATACCGGTAGAAGACATAATCTGTCGCGTAGAAGACTGTCTTTTCACAAACAAACTTTCAAAGGAAGATTCTGAAAGTATACGGCAAGATATCTCCGGCGTATTAAGACGCAATAGTCTACCGAAATCGAATCTTTCCAGAGAAGAACGCCTTGCATTGAAGACCTTACGCAATAATGACGAGTTAACAGTTCTCCGTGCAGATAGCAAACTGTTAGACTGCAAACTCAGGACACAGTCAGTGCCTTTTGTGTCAATCCGGGACGTTATGCGAGAAGACTGAGAAACAGATGGCGTTAATATGTATTGACAATCATGTAGTTTTTATTACTGGCAATAGATGAACAACACCTTAGTCTATCGTGACCACGGCAACTGCAAAGATGCCGAAACGTCGAAATAATTTTAAAATTAACTAAAATATACGCGATAATATCCGGTAAAAAGTGTTTTATTTAAAGTATGAATCGTGAAAATTTAAGAAAATATATAATAACCTACTAGACGGGTCTTTAATTCCGAGGTTTGAATTTGAACTTTCTACCGTATAAATCAGGACGGTTTTCAGTTTGATACCTTTTTTCAGCTTTTTTTAAACTACGATTAGCACATGCTATGGGTCCTCCATCACTATTACATAAAGCAGCCCTAATGCTTTACCCTGAAGCATCACTTTGTAAAATAAATTGGTTTTCAAATGAAACATCGGATATTGCAATACAGGATGTGAAATAATATTTTGTTTTAATAATTCCAACGGTTTTTTATACTCCTCGTCCCACATAAATGTCACATTTTTCTTACGCAAATAATTAACTGGATATGATTGTAATTTATTAATTTTATGATTGTAAATATTAGTAGTTGCTAATTTGTCACCCTCCAAATAGATAATATCCGAATATTTAGCACATATATTCTCTAAATACATCTTTTCTTCTTTATTCAAATGATTTAAATTTGTAGTTGTATTCGTATGGGTATTGTGCCATTATGCGGAGTAACTAAAGTACTCGCTACAAAAATTCCTTCACATATTTCATTTGTTAATATGACGCAATCCTCTGTTAAGTTAGTATTAACATAATAAATTGAATCACACCTCGCGGGTAAAGTCATTATAAAATCTTCCGAACTAATTAATTTTAGTATAATTTCAGTAGAATTGTGTCGCGATAACAAAATATCATTTTCAAAATCGATAGTTGATCTATGTTTCCTTGAAAAACCTTGCCCTGTTATTCAATTTGCTTTACAAGGATTGAGTTGATGATACAATATTTAGTTGGTACCTAGCCCAGCTGAGGTAACATATAATCTACATCACATGGGCGCAGTTACAGTTCTCCTACCTACAATACAATTTCAATAATGTGGTAGGATGAACTCTCTGCCTTAGAGAGCAGAGCTGTTAACTAATATATAAATAAAATGTGTCTTTTGGCTAATGTGTCTCGATTGGATTCGACCGGAGAAGCCATGATGCATTTGAAGTCGACGGCTCTAGCAGAAAACTGCTACTAATTTCTTGCAAACTTCAATAACATTATTATAAAACTATTATTACCTCTTGTACGCTCCCCAAAATAGGATAAACATTTATCTAAATCACTATTTTGTTCACTTTGAAATTATTCGCAAGAATAGATTACTGACTGTTACAATCATACGCCATTGTCGATTCACAACCAATATTTCTTCATTTAAAACTCGTCTGCCAACAGTAGCACAGCGACCAAACGCCATGCCACAGTTAACACACCGATCCATGTCGAAATGCAAAATCGGGTATCCAAGGGAACAAAACCAATATTCGTCGTATAAGGTCAGCTTCTCGGGATCCGGTAGGCAAAGTATTAGCAGAAAGTATTCGAGTAAAGAAGAATCGTAGTTAGTCCGTATAACAAACGTAAGTCGTAAGAAAATAGGAAAACCATAAAACAACTCAAGCGCATGGAACAAAGCCAAACAAACGAGTATCAGAATGGCGGCCATTTGACGGCATGGATGAGTGAGTGACTCGACAATCACGTACGTGTCGTTCGTTCTTTTTGCTCGTTATTGGGGGAAAAAAATCAGTATTGCCGATGTTAAAGCTAAATTCCACTCATAAAAATCTCAGTGAATTTACATATTTTGAATTTATTTCATTCCCAGAAATTAAATGATTCTCGGTTTATTATATTTATAATAAGGTTAATACAACTTATTTTTTGACACGAATTTGTCTGTTAACTGTCAACACCTGTTAACTGTCTAGGCCAAGCCTACTCAGCCTTCTTCCGGGGTTTGTGTTTGTCGAAGCCACATCGCATCGATGGTCGTTTGTACCGCGTCTTTCAATTACTCAAACCTCTGGGCTGAAATAATAGTCCTGATGCTGCGGTTTCGCAACCTGTCAACAAATTGTCTTATTGATTGTTTGTCTTTGATTTCCTTTAAAATATTATATTTTTAGTGTTCGCCTCAGATTGCGAGATCGTTAGGTCAACAAACATTTCGGAGAGCTTTTTACCGAAATTATCAATCGACATGTATTTTTGTCTTATATTAAGCAACGCAATTTGCGCATTTTTGTGGCAGTAACATTTTTTTCAAATCTTTCAAAAGTTTAGAAATGGTGCCATATTTGCTTCCTAACTTTAACTTTTTTTTAGAGTCTTCATCAATTATCGAACAATAGTATTCAATCCCATCAATTTACTGTGTTAAAAAAAATATATCTTCGTCCATAGCTGGCAACAAACTCAGAGCAACTTTTAAGTCGAACTTGTCCATGTTTATAAAATCGTCTGTATTCTTATTTTGCTGACATAAGTTATAAATCTCTGCATAAAGCTTATTAAATTTATTGTAATAGGATTGTATTAAAGAATCCTCCTCTTTGATATAGCTAGAAACTTTACTTATATCACAGGAATAATAATTATTGTTCTAAGATAAAATTTTCCTCACAAAGTTTCTTATTTAAAATATCATCTTGTCTCCTTAAGGGACCAATGTTTTAAATATACAATTCTTTTATACAATACAATACAACTCTTTTAGAAAATTCTGCCATAAAATAAAATAAAATGCTAATAGTTTTTATTTAAAACCTTTACGTATCATTAATAAAATTGTAAATTACACTTCTATTTTTATATTTACATACATACATTATTACACACCCAATTAAAGAAAACCGATGCCATTACCTTGTTTACTAAAAACACACCTTGGCTTTCTTGGGGGTCGGAGATCCGGGTCTCTTCCATTGTTTGGATTATTGTTTGGATTCAGGAGTACAGTGATGAACCCATGTTTCGTCGATAGTAACAAACCTTTTTTCATTTATTCTTTTTTTTCTCTCCCTAATTCGTTAACGATCATGTTTGTGTACATTCATATGAAATCCCTAGATCTTCAGCTATCCCAGATACCTTCAATCTTCTGTCTCCCATAATGAGATCACATATTTTTTCGACGTTTTCCGAAGTCGTAGCTGTCTGGAAGGCCGTCCAGAACAGGGGTCATCTTTGATGCTATCTCGTCCACGTTTAAATTCAGCTGTCCATTTTTTATCATTATCATTGTATACGACGGAGCAGACGTTCTTAAAGTAGCTACCATACATGCATGCTTTGGAGCTAAGTGTTTCTTGTGGAGGTATTCGATTACGGCACGGTGCTCTAAATTATCCATTTTCAAAATTAATGAAACTTCATTTAATGTTCAATAAAATAAATAATTACGCATGTATCTCAGAGAAAAGTTGCACAGAGACTGACAAAGAGTCTAGGTTTCATATAAGTGTAGTTTTATAATAATATGACAACTCTATCTATGTTAGGCCGCGATCTTTCAATCCACCCTAGTATGATGAGTGATACGCAAAGTACAATTACTATCAACAAAATGTTACTTGTCGATATGTAATCTTGTAGTTGACGGATAAGATCATTATTGGTGACGTCTTCCGCGTTTTGAGTAATAACTCTTTGGATTGAGTTTTCCCAATTTCGCAGCTATGTACACGCAGTACAAACAAGAAGAGCCCCAACTTTTTCCTGAGCGTATTATCTCATTACGTGGTGACATCGGGTGGACATCACGATCGCCTGATTTAATGCCTTGCGACTTTTATCTCTGGGGATATCTGAATGCACAGGTGTACAAATATCATCCAAAACTTGTGGAAGCTCTAAAAAAAATTAACACAAGAAGTTGCTAACATTCCGCCTGAAATGATTCGCCGGGTAATGGACAATATCGGAAAGAGACTTACTCAGCGTATCGACAGCGGTGGCTGACCTTTGAATGCTGTGATTTTCAAATCTTGATCCTAAAAACTGCATAATGTGTATTATTAATAAATAAAATTATTGCATTTATATCTTCTTTAATTCTTTTTTTATTAACATGCCAAAATGAGGAGGTCTTTCTGCCCCACCCTGTTACAATATTTTTAAACTAAGATATAAATTCCGATGCATATTTCAGATTAGGTAAGTACAACATTCATAAATATAGAATAATTAATGAATGACAGATGTATCGGAATTTATTGCTTAGTTAAAAGCAATAACTCTGCAAGTTAAATATGTTTTAATTTAAATAAATGATAAATACGAGTGCCCTTAGACAATTTCAATATTAAACCAACTAATTGCAAAATAAACGACGAAGAAAGTAGTATAATTGGAGGATCGGGTGCTACAGCTCTCTGCCGCGGCCTGCGCCGTCCGCCTAGCGCTCACTAATTGGTTGACAAAGCTTACTTCTGCAATCAATCTACAGAGCTCCTTCTGAATGCATTCAAAGTACATTAAAGTTTATTGCTTTCAATAAAAATTGATTCGATTCCAATGCAGTCTTTTACGTCACAGTTAGGTCGCACTCGTTATGATTTTTTTTTTATGCCGCCAAAGCAACACCCTCACGGGAGGGAGGTGGAAGATGCGTCATGCATACCGCCCGCAGGAAAATACCGTCTTCTGCGGGAGGTTATGTGGGACTCACCAGAATGGCACCTACTGTAGTAAAATTTTACCGTTAGCCTTCATGGGAAGCGACACCCGTTGGGAAGTGGGCGCGCTGGCGGAGACCCGCTAGCGGGTCATCCGCCGGATGTGAAAGTTGCACTGAAGGTGCTCAAAGGGACATGAGTTGGTGGCCATTCTGGGCAGCCTCCGGTGAAGCCGGGGCTGCGCAGAGGTCAGCCGAAGCTTGACTTAGGGATCAATTCATTTAAATGAACCTATAATGAATTGAGAAGGGAACTATGCTCCGCCAGAGCGAGCAGTCGCTCTGTCGGAGAACGTGAAGCCCTAAGTTTAACCTAACATCGATATTTCTCATAGCGTCGCAGACGATACGCATATCGTCTGCTACGGAGGATTGAGGAGTGGGTTTGTATGGGCGAGGAGCCGGGATGGGATTCGATGCGGGGCGCTGCCTCCAGTTTTCTGGAGCAGGCTTTGGCTGAGCAGGCTTTGCAGCCGGAGGAACCTGGCTACGCAGAGGCAAAAAGTTTTCCTGAGAAAGGGGCGGAGCCTGTTTGGGTGCCACCCTCTTGGGATTGGAACGCATACAACGGGGTGCACGAGGGCAGCCCCTATAATTTGCGGTGTGGCCGGACTGGCCACAAAGCACGCAATCGGGAGGTGAGAGAGTTTCAGGAGTGCGATTGCACTCCTTAGTAAAGTGAGGGACCAGGTACTTTACGCACCTGGGCGGGGCGGCGCAGTTGGCCGCCGCATGCCCGTACAACTGGCACCGGTGGCACTGGCCGGGGTGACCGCGGCGATGAGGCATCTCGATTGAGATGCCAGAGAGGCCGCATATGATGCTGACCTCTTTGAAGATCGTCCTGGACTTGGGGACGTTGGCGAGAACCACCAAAGCGAGTGGGTGACGCCTTCCGTACTTGCTGTGCATTTTATGCACCGCGGGTGCTGGAAAGCCTTGGGACTGCAGATCCTCTAGGATAGCCTTCGAACGGGACCCTGAGTACCCCCCCCCTGAGTACCGCTCTGATCTTACGCTCTTCTGGAAGAGTTTGTTTTGTTTCATCAGGACAATTCCTGATGAAACAAAACATTCTTGGTCAACAAGCCCGGTCTTTTAGACTTTGTTTCTTCGCGTAAACGACGTCATAGTGTGCAGTTGTATCCATAATGTATGATTTTTTTTTACGTTATAAAAAATTGTAAATAAAAGAATATCTATAAATAAATATGATGATTGCTCTTATTATATGATTGATTAGAAGCATTCATTAACAGTATAAAAATAAGTATGCATATTAGGTTGCAGTTAGTTTATCTTGAAGTTGGCCCCATTTGCCATGAAGTCTTCTATCTCAGCCACCGTTCTTGAAAAGAAAGTGAGGTTTTCAACACCATTTTTATTTACATAAACATCATCTTCAAATCGCACTTTACGAAAATCGTAGAACCGTTCCATTTCTTCCCAATTAAAGAATTTCGCTTGGTCCGTGTTATTTTTCGCTGTATTTAGAAGCCTAGGTATGAAATAGCAGTCGGGTTCGAGGGTGACCACCATGCCAGCTTGCAAGACCCTGGCAGTTTGCAGTTTAGGCAAGCAGCCTTCGGGCCGCGGCGGTTATAGTTTAACTCTTAGCATCAACCAAGATGACACACTTAGGATCCAAGAAAACCGATGCCATTACCTTGTTTACTGAAAAACACACCTTGGCTTTCTTGGGGTCGGAGATCCGGGTCTCTTCCATTGTTTGGATTTTTGTTTGGATTCAGGAGAATAGTGATGGACCCATGTTTTGTCTATAGTAACAAACCTTGCCAAAAATTTGTTTGTATCAGCTTGAAAATGCTCTAAACAGTCTATAAATATATATATATATATATATATATATATATATATATATATATATATATATAATAAATCGTGAGCCAAGTTCGTTTCTGTTTGACTGAATGTAGTCGCGCAACCCATCTTGCAGACACCTTGTGGAACCCTAATTCGTTAACGATCATGTTTTGTGTACATTCATATGAAATTGCTAGAGCTTCAGCTATCTCAGATACCCTCAATCTTCTGTCTCCTATGATGAGATCACATATTTTTTCGATGTTTTCCGAAGTCGTAGCTATCTGGAAGGCCGTCCAGAACAGGGGTCATCTTTGATGCTCTCTCGTCCACGTTTAAATTCAGCTGTCCACTTTTTTATTATTGTATATGGCGAAGCAGATGTTCCTAAAGTAGCCACCATATCTTCATGAATCTGCTTTGGAGTTAAGTGTTTCTTGTGGAGGTATTTGATCACGGCACGATGCTCTAAATTATCCATTTTCAAAATTAATGAAACCTGCTCTCACTTTCAATAAAATAAATAATTACGCATGTATCTCAAAGAAAAGTTGCACAGTGACTTACAAAGAGTCTAGGTTTCATATCAGGGTAGTTTTATAATAATATGACAACGCTATCTATGTTACGCCGCGAACTTTTCACTTCACCCTAGTAAATAGAATCACGCAAATTCATTTACGAAATTTCGACATTATGAAGGTCACATATATGTTAACTTATATGCAATAAAAATATGAATAATAATAATATATATGATATATACAAATGTAGAAAAATACCTCTTGGCTTCCTCTTATATGGTTGAGGAGGGCAATGGCTGGTTCTCACGTTAACCTCGTGAACGGGTACTGTCTGATGATAGGGATGTTCGTCGTTTGGATAGTTTGGGAAGGAAGACTTGCCAGACTAACAGATGCAGGTAGCAATTATTTGTATCTGTAAAAATGATATTTGTCAAGTTTCTATCCAGTTCTTCTTCACGATGGCGGTAAAGTCATGATTTATTTAACGTCAACAAATAAAAACAATTGTCAGTGTTTCAAAAACAAATATTTAAATTTGAATTGCTCCGTAATGCTAAAAAAAGGTTAAGGGCTGGTGATCATCAGAAACGCATTTGCTTATTTCCTCTTCTTATATTTATACACCTAATTTCTTTTTGCATGTTGTAAAAGCTTGATGTAAACAGGTCTAATTCTAAAATATATTTATATCTCATAATGTAAACAGTCTAAATAAAACCACCATACCTATTGAAGGAGAGAACGTAAAATTTATTTGAAGCCCTTATTCACAGACTCACATTTAATTCGGTCTTGTCCTTCGGAGGATCGCTTTGTTAAACTTTGGCCACGTTCTTCTGTTCCCACTCGATGCTTTTAACTTATTCATTAAGGATTCACCAGTGTACCGCATGATGAAGCGATATTACATATATTTTTTGTGTCGAGAGGCTTTGAACGTCATTGTTATTTATGGAATTATATTCCGGTTTACATTGTTTTTGAATAATTTACAAACATTGCTAGAATTCGGATGGTTTTAAAGTAGTTAATGTAGTGAAAAAGTTAAAAGTAGTAAATGACAAGAATTTTTATTTATTGAATGACGTTTATTTGAAAAAAATTGATAAATATAATTCTAACTTGGGTACAACTCTGGCCTAATACGATCGTACCGTTGTAACAAGATCTAGAACTAAATTATCTTTGCATTGAATTAATACTTAACATGATCAGAATAGGCCTATAGCTATAAAGGCAAAATTTTTAAAAAATCCGCAAATTATTTATTAGTTTAGTAATAAAATAGGACTTAGTCTTCAAAATATCATTAGATGGTATCGATAACATGTTTTACTTTCAGTACGTAGGTGTTTTATTGTTATTAAATACAAAAAACAATATATCAAGAACAGCGATAATTAATGATAGCACAAACAAGTATATCGGTAAAACGGCCTACACGGTCATAATGTCTCTGAAAGGAATAATAAACGCAGAGCAATGAGACGTCCCAGCCAAAGCGGCGCGCCGGTCGTGGTTAACTTCGTATTTTATGGTTTGTGTACTATTTTAAGGCAAAGCTCATCCGAAAAATGCCCAATAAATAACTTAAATTTCACCTACGGGATTCCAAAGACAATATTGTTTGGAAAACATTTGACCCCCGATAAATCGTTTAGCTCTATCTTTGTCCGCAATATTGCATTTAAATTATTCTATCTCTTTTACTCATCGTAACCGATTTCCAGTACGTAATGAAGAGGAATGTAGTTTTCAAAGAGATGTAAATAAGTGTCGGAAGATGTAACCGGAGCTACTTTTTATTTTACTTTTTTAGTGTACCGAAGCAAGTAAATATAATTTAAGGATTATTACGGGGAAGCCATAATATACTCATGCAACAGTACATGAAGCTGCAATTGTTTATTTCAGGGTGTCTCGTATCAAATCACATAAACGTTTAAAATGTGCTTTATCGCATTTCATTGATATATTTGTTTATACATGTGCAGATGATGACTCAAACTTTTTGAATAGAGATAATACTGATATTGGATATCTTCGATTTTTTGTTTATTGTTTAAATTTATTTCATTTTATATTTATCTAAATTTACCAGTAAATAAACATCACAAAAAAATAATGATAGGTTTACAAACACTTGAACTAATCCGGCAGTAACCGTGGCTGTATTCGCAATAGTGTAGGTGCATTATATTTTAAAGACTGTCTTATGAGTATTGGGAGAACGGTTACTCTTTGCCGGACATCCTCTCAAAAATGAGCATTAAGGGTGTTACCATAACACAACAATCGATTGATCATCGATAGACGTAGATTGGTCTGGTAAAACTGTCGATCGACGTCGACTGTCCCATTCTACCATTGTGCTGTGATTTGTGTTCTAACACCCTAAGGGTTACAGCGATGGCCTCGTGCGACATAACTGCAAGTTAGTGGAACACGTTCGTCGCGGCTAAACTGCTAATGTCTTAGGGTTTGTGTAAGATCTGGAAGTTTTCATATATAAAATTACACAAGGGGGTTTCTTGTTTGAATAGTAAGTTCATAATTGTTTTAATTTCGTACCTAAATGGTTGAATCAAATCTTTTAACGCACAGAATAATAATAAATAAATCCCCGGACAAACGCACCAACTGTAAGACGAGCTTGTGTTATGAACGACCATACAGCGAACCGGAGGGGAACTATTTATCTAGCCCATAGAGCCTGTGCCTATTTTTTTTTTTTGCATACCGCCCGCAGGAAAATACCGTCCTCTGCGAGGGGTTATGTGGGACTCACCAGAATGGCACCTACCCACAAAAAACCACCTCTTGGCTGTGGTAAGATTTTACCGTTAGCCTTCATCGGAAGCGACACCCGTCGGGAAGTGGGTGCGCTGGCGGAGGCCCGCTAGCGGGTCTTCCACCTGATGTGAAAGTTGCACTGAAGGTGCTCAAAGGGACATGAGTTGGTGGCCGTTCTTGGTCGGCCGAAGCTTGATTTCGGGATCAATTCATTGAAATGAACCTATAATCAATTGAGAAGGGAACTATGCTCCGCCAGAGCTAGCAGACGCTCTGTTGGAAAGCGTGAAGCCCTAAGTTGACGGGCTAGGACTGAAATCTCCCTAAAATCGGCAATTTTGATAGCGTCGCAGACGATACGCATATCGTCTGCTACGGAGGGATGAGGAGTGTTATTGAATGGGCGAGGAGCCGGGATGGGATTTGCTAGTGCAGCGGGGCGCTGCCTCCAGTTCTCCGGAGCAGGCTTGGGCTGAGTAGGCTCTGCAGCCGGAGGAACCCGGCTGCGCAGCGGCGGAAAGTTTTCCTGGGAAACGGGCGGGGTCTGTTTGGGTGCCGCCCTCTCAGTATTGGAAAGCATCTTAGTATTGGAACGCATACAACGGGGTGCACGAGGGCAGCCCCTGTAATGTGCGGTGTGGCCGGACTGGCCACAAAGCACGCAATCGGGAGAAGAGGGAGTTTCAGGAGTGCGATTGCACTCCTTAGTGAAGTGAGGGACCAGGCACTTGACGCACCTGGGCGGGGCGGCGCAGTTCACCGTAAAACTGGCACCGATGGCACTGGCCGGGATGACCGCGGCGATGAGGCGCCTCGATTGAGATCCCAGAGAGGCCGCATATGGTGCTAACCCCTTTCAGGATCTCCCTGGACTTAGGGACGTTGGTGAGTACCACCAAAGCGAGAGGGTGACGCCTTCCGTACTTGCTGTGCATTTTATGCACCGCAAGTGCCGGGAAGCCTTGGGACTGCAGATCCTCCAGGATAGCCTCGTTCGATAATTCGAACGGGACTCCCCTGAGTACCGCTCTGAATTTACGCTCTTCTGGCAGAGCATAAGTGTGATAAGCATATTGCTTATCGGTGAGGAGCTTTGTTAAAGCACGGAAGTCGTCTATCGACGAGACAGAGATTTTAATAGATTCACCCGAGTTAGCTCGGGTGTAGAGGATCTTGCGCTCTTTGCACAAAGTCGAGACCTCGGACCATTTGCCCTTTTCCCGGAGGAATACGGGTGGTGGGACCTTAGACTTGGCTGAAGCCGCGGTAGCGGATGGAGTCACTTTGAGTGACATTAATGGGGCCGGGGCGGGCGTTGCAGGCACCGGGGTAGCTGGCGTTGAAGTCACCGCGGTGGGTGTTGAAGACACCGGGACGGGCGTTGAGGACGCCGGGGCTTGTTTCGAGCGCTTCTTAGAGCGCTTCTTAACAGTGGTGAATGAGGGTGGCTCAGAGCCAGTTGGGGTGGCGTCCGAGGATGACTCGGTCGCAGGCGCGCGCTTGCGGCGCGAAGGGGCGTCCACTTCGCACACCATGTCACTGGAGGAAGGAGACGCGGGAGGGCCTAAGACCAGAGGGGTCTGAGGGACGGAGGTGACCTGAGAGATCAGTGGGGCCAGCAATAGGAAATGAGTGCCAAGTAGTTGGTAAATTACTTGAGGATCATTGGAGCCTGCGGTGGCAACGCCTGCGGAGAATTGTTGAAAAGATTCTCAAAAACTTTTTATATCCATTGCGGAGGGGTTGGGGAGGGACAACAATATATAAATATATATTCTATGAACCTACCAACGATGACTAACTTCCTAAAACCACCCTACACGCGGTAGGGCGGTTGGGGACGACGCGGATAACTTACTCGAACACGAAGACTCGAAGACTTGAAGTCCTAAAATGCAGAGGTTGCCGGATCGGCGTGAAATTTGGGGTGCTCAACTAGTGCGGGGACTAGAGAGCGGAAAAGGCGTCTGCGATTGACGTGCGAACGAATCCGCACGCAAACCGAGACAGTCCTGTGCCTACTAAACGGCCTGTATAAAAAAATATAATAAAACCTCCCACTCCGCGGGGGCAATATAATGTTTTGGATACTCAAATTAAGGTTAATATTAGGTTATTATTAGAAAAAAACCAATTGAGGAAAATGCAAATGATAACATTTTTTTTCAAATGATTATAATTTCGATGACTGATTTATCATATTTAACCTAAAATCGTTTATTTATCCACGAAAATATTCAGAATTTCAGACAAACACCTATTTGCGTAAAAAACACGAGTTTATAATAAGCTGAATTATAAACCTAAATGCGTAGTCGTAAGAGTCACTTTACAAGCAAGTCTGTTTAAAATACATGAACGACACAAGATGGTATGGCTGAGGAAGTGAGTTTCTCAGTTAAGTTAATTATTGCGTACCGAGTATTATTATTTTCAATCACAAAAAGAATTCCAACTTAAAAATCTTCGTTCATTTGAATCTAAGAATATATTATGATCGAGGAGTTGGATCGTCAAACTTTCCGGATTGGTTTTCATTGCCATTCCGATTATGAACGTTTATAACTTGACCCACTAGGCTTATAATGAATTTAATAGTTAAGTTTAGTAAGTTGTTCACTACTTTTTACAATAACATCTAAGTAATCTTGCATGATAAGTTTAAAAATTATCGATATTTATGAGTTTCCCTTTCCAAAAATAATGATGATAGTAAATTAGACTTAACCCAAAATGTACAAGGCTTAGTAAGCAAATTAACAGCACATTTATATAAAATTATAAACCCAGATACAAGTCTTTATATGAATAATTATATCAAAAGGGAACGCGGCCAGTACTTGGAACTCGCGAAAATTCAGCTTCAACATTTATCATCATAGTCCTAAACAGTAAATAAGTATTATTCAGGTTTATTAATGATATCTGTAACTAACTGAAAGTGTTTTATCCATTTACAAACAGGATTAGGAACTTTGATTGTAGAGGATGATGAAGCAGGGATAATCCACGAGATCGCCGATATTCGAAGCCCCGCAGCGTCGGTAGCTCGTCGCTAGCTCGCCATCGTGCCGGGCCGTCGCCGGCGCCTTCGACGTGCTACTGACAGAAGCCAGATTGATTAAATCACTAATGAATTCAACTGTACGTAGGAAGCCTTTTTATGACGTAAATCTATTGGGTTTTCTGAGACTGATACCGAAATTTGCTTTGATTGTAATAGACTGTAGCACTCTGCTTTTACTTCAGTATAAACTTATGTGGTTTAAATACCAATTAGTATTTTATTCGAGAACCATGTTAATATTGTTTTGGTCAGGTATTTTAAATATGATTCTCGTTGTTTATATCATTTAGTATCTAAAACTGTTATTTATAAGTAGATCTATGCATTTCATAGCAACCAGTCTCTCACCTTGACATTCTATTTGTAAAGCACGTCTTTTGAAATCTCTTAAATCTTATTGATTTAGTAATACGGAACAAAGTTACTTGTTTCATTAAACGAAGAAAGAATCGGAGCAATAAGCTATACTGTTCTATGATAAACGAAATTATGTTAAGCTACATTATTAAACATTCTTAAAAGAAGACTAATCAAATGACTCGTTGCCTAGAAACTAAATATGAATTACTCAAACTCTCACTGCATATATTGCGATCCCGACAAAATAATTCGTTGTGAAACGGCTTTTTATTTCCAAAGCGCCAATGGGTTTTCATTATTATTTAAATGGCCATTCAATTAATTTCTAATAAAACGTAAAGTTGGACTACTGAATTGTTTTGTAAAAAGCAATACAATATAATTCAGTATACAAACTTTTTTGTGTCAATAATATTGTCTATTAACTGTAAAATAAAAGTCTTAGCGCGCGGTCTCTCATATAAAGTATACGCTACTACCTCCTATACCAAAAGGGGTCACAAAACGGTTATTTTACTCCGGGACCCAAATAACCGTTTACTTTTGTAGTAAAGATTGCTCTGTATCCCACTGGCTTCTCAAAATTTATCGAGGCTAGATACTAGTAGAAGTAACACGGTACGCTGTGACAATCGCCGTTTCCTATCGGGGCTACAAATCAGTGGAGCAATAAAAACTGGGTTTAAAGCAGCACCTACTCGCGCCCTTCGCACACCGACACGAACATGGCTGCTCGCTACATATTTCTTCGTCCTTTATCACCTTGCGAGAAGTGTTTCATGCGATGAAGGAATAAAAGGAAATGTTAAATACAATTAATAAACGTACTCGGACTTCATAATCGATAATAGCCAAACCATTGTGCTAACGGTGATCTTGGCATAATCATTTGAACGCTATATTGAATATATCGTACTTAACGGGCTGAACCAAAGTAAGTTTGAGGTAAGTCTGATGTGCGTTGATGGTAATGAGCGGTCCGTGTTGCACTAACTGCAGTTTGCCTTCACCCCGCTACTGACGCCGCGGTCGCCGCCACCTGACATGGGAAGCAGCGCTTCAGCTACAACTTGCGTTTTTATTACAGATATCAGTGAATCGCGTTATTCAAGTTACGATTTTCGACAATTACCAAGATACTTGACTGATATATCCAATTGCCTTTAAAAGTAAACAATTTCGATTTCAGATAAGGTCCTCATGAGTAATGGTATAAAAAACAAACTCACTTTCATATTTGTAATATTATTTAAGTAGTTGAAAAAGTCGACTTGCTATCTGTGCTCGTGATATACTTGTAATTGTACTCACTTGAAAGCTGCTTTCACCCTCGGGTCCCTCAAAATCGTTTAATTCTTAAGCAATTATCACTGGCGTGGAAATCCACTTCTACCTTTTCTATCATAGATTATCTTATAAAAAAAACTTTTAGCTTAAGTTGGCAAAATAGAGTCATCCCGTTCCCCGAGAAAGCTGCTAACCATAGTTATTTCATGCCAACTGTACGTTTCTCATGAAAATCTACAATACTTACCCAGCTTTAGATGAAGCTTTCTAAAATCATAGTTGATATTTAGAGGCATTATTTACAGATTCAACCAGTTTGTTCAAACAAGTTTTGATTCAGTAAAAAGCATTAAAAGGCAATAGTAAATCAGATTTGTCGACTACTATTTACTTACCTACGCTATATAAAAGTGTTTTAAATCACACGTATATGTAATTTTCTAGTTTATATTTTAGTTTTTGGAGCTCAACGTTCTTTAAATATTATTCCATAACAATCAAAGTAAGGATCGCCTGAGCGAGCAAACTCAACTCTGTATGTGCGGAAAAGGGGATTATCTCCCAGAGGATAACCTTCTCAGCGGAAGAACTTTAAGTCATTCATGGAAACACCATTCTCATAGCGAACTTGATCGGCTGAAAATTTTGAAGAAATAATACAATAAAGACAAAAACCTTAAATATTATTGTCACATATGACAAAATAAGGTTTATACTAATAGCATGCAAATACGTTATAGATTACAGAATACAATCACTCTTTATTGGCATCGTTACAATTTATATTACAAAGAAAAAAAACTAATTTTTTACAACAAAATAATGCCAATTTAGGCACTTTGTGACTTGGAAAGTAATACTCCAGTCATTCTGTATATAAGGTAAAATTATTACAAAGTATTTGGCGGGGGTTGCAACTAATCATTGTTTAAATTTGTGCGGATTTTTTGCAAAGATTTATAATGAAATCAAAGTAAATATGAAACAACGTGGTTTCAATTTTTACAGTTACAACAAGTTAAATCAGAATTGCAAACGTTCGTTTGTAATTATAACCTTATAATTTGAATTTCATACTTGGATGTAACAGGTTTTTCAACAAGAACTTTGTTTTTTATAAATTTGAATTAAAAAAATTATTAAGATGACAATTATTCAAATGTTTATTGTATTAGAAAGAGTAAGTTTTGGCAATCATAAATGAAAAATGATTTCAGACAAATACACACCACGACGACGCTTTCATAAAAAATTTTAATCTTTTGGCAAAACTATTGCATTAATCACATCATGAATTTTTTTATTTTATGGCCGAAATCGATTCGACTGGCTCCGTTTAGACTCTGTCTTTAACATAACAACACAAAAAATAATCAATCAAATCAAATCAATCAAATCACATGATCGAGCCGGCTGCATAGCAGCTGAATGTCGCGAAATTATGCGATCGGGAAAGTTTGCAATAAATTCATTGTTTCTGTGGCTGTGTGACTTGTGGCACCATCTTGTTGAAACCACATGTTAGTGATATCCATATCACAATAATAGGCCTAAATTGAGTTGTTAACATCTTTCGATAGCGTAATTCATTAACCGCAACCGCATTTCCAGCCGAGTTTTCGAAAAATAGGCCCAGTCACCTCATAGCGCACCATACAGAGACACGTTCAGCATATAAAGATTTCTCAAAAATCTTTTTTGGATTTTCGGAAGCCTTTATGCGGCAATTTTGCTTGTTGACGAGCTAGACAAATGAAAAGAGGCTTCGTCTGAAAAAATGATTTTTCAGAAAAACCAGCTTGTTGTTCTTGAATGAATTGAGTGAATCTACGACAGTGTAAATGGTCGGCCGGCTTAAATTTTTGTACAGTTGCACCTTGTAAGGCTTTAAAGCCAAAAAAGTGGTTGTTGTGCATAACCTCAATAGTTAAAACGTCGAGGAATTGACAAATTCGGATCTTCTTCAACACTGTGATTCACAGCTGCGATTTTTTAACTTGATCGACCCGAACACGCGTTTGTGTTGGCACATTAAGTACCGAACCTGTCGACTCAAATTTACTCACCAAATTTTTGAAAGCTCTCTCAGAAGTACGATTATGTTTACCGAAAATATGATCCACCATTTTCAGAGTAAATTTTTATTATTTTAATGCGATTTTCGAGTGAAATTGAATTCATTATTATTATTATTATTTTGTTTTATGGCAATCTGCTGTTGTTACTACACAATAACTATTTCTGCCAATTCATTATAATAATTGCCCAAGCTATGACGGATATGTCAAAAACTAAATGTCAAAACTGTCATGTTTCCGGTGTGACCATATTGAAAAACACAGTTCTTGTTGAAAAACCCTTTATTTGTCTTTGAAATCAACATGGCACAGGACTTTTGGCACTTTTCCGGGAATCGAGCTGCGAAACTAGCATGGTTTGTTAACCAACGTACTGTTGTTTAGGTTTTCCTGCAGTATTTTGTGTCGTCCAGTTGATCAAGTGCGGACGATTCTGTAAAACAAAAATGCACCGTTTGTTGTTTTTACAAACAGTATTTTAGGGGACATCAAAACACTACCGATTTTTCGTTACATCAAAATTGTATTTTTACTAAATTTAAACAGTGTTGACCGAACAATTTGCTAGTTTTAGTTAAATAAACAGTAGTGTAATTTCATGTAGATTTTATTTTCCTATGGATAAGCCGGACAATCAGAGAGTTTCGGAAAACAAAATAAAATAGCAGCTTCTGTACAAAGTTGAATCATCGGAAAGAAATTTCAACGCACATTTTCCAGTCTGCAACAGGTACTTCCTAAACGGACTTTTCGAACGCAGTGAAAAAAGCTTCATTCCCTTGAGCTGGTTTTTAATATTAGGGAACAAGAAGAAGGCGTATGACCCAAATCACATGACCCAAAAGTTTTCTGGGAGTGGTCGTTAAAGGGAAGTTCCTCGTCTTGACAACGGAGAGCGCGTCTGTGTTTTCGTGGTAGAGCAAAAGATGCGCACGATTGTAGGTTCTTAGAAAATACCAACAACCTGACGTGGCCCTCACTTAAACTATACATAGTATTTTAAATACTAATTTGTAATATATTGAGAAACAAGCAAACTACTTATATTGTCACGATAAACTTCTTAAAGCATTATTTTTTTATGAACTCGAACTATAAATTTATGTCGAGTAGAGTGTTCTGTGTAGTGCGTCACAGCCGAGTGAGACCAGGGAAATTGTGTGACGGTGCGATGCTGCCTATTTGCGATCACTGGCAATCCAGACAAAAGCAAAAATTCCAATTATTTCAGTTCCCATATTTTTTTATTAAAGAATAACCTACGGTATTTTTCTATCCTCTGAATTGAAAATATATGTTTAGTTTTGGCTCCGAAAAACAGCTTAAATAAATAAAGGATTATTTATATCCGTTCTAAAAACTAAATAGTACAAAAGTTTAGAAAAATGAAGTGGTTTTTTTTTGCGCTTTCCATGTAGGCAGCCTGCCGTCTGTGGGACTAACTCCGAATTGCTAGAGTTAGTATCCACTAATAATCACCTTTACGGTTCTATCGATCCCAAGTATCTCTACCCCAGTATATTACAAAAGATTATTAGTATAAAAGAGTTTTCCGCCGACGATTTTTCCTCTCAGTCTTTGCACCTTTCAAAAGCCGAAGTAAAGATGTATTTACGCAATCACTATGAAAACGAAGAAATAGAAGATTTTCATCTAGTTAAAACATTTTATTCTATATTTATTACCTAGGAAAAGGCGAAAAATACTAAAATGAACCAATTATTCTTTCGGCAAATACATAAAAGCTTTACGTTACAAACCTAGAAAAGCTTATCTCAAACGTCCCTTTCTGTGTCAAACGATTCCCAAATAGGTAGAAGTTTCGTTACAGACCTTAAGGTTTTTCATTATTCATAAACCTTCTTTGACGGCACAAACTTTGCAAGAGTGATACAAGTTAATTTTTGCAAGCTGCATTTCACTGTCAGTAACATTTGCCACACGGCTCGCCACGCATCAGTGTCTTGAAACGTGCTCAGCAAAAATTCGCTGTTACGTTCTTTAGATTAAATAAATAAATAAAAATTATACACCAATAGATAAAATATAAAATAATAATCAATTTTGTACAAAAAAATTCACAAAAATATCGAAAATTATACATAGTGTAGTTCCTACATCACTACAGATCTTTTCTGCAAGAAAGGCGTTTGTCTTCCGTGGCACAGGTACCTCCATTTTGAATTAAGAAACAAAAAAAGAAGGTTGATAATGTGTTTCCAGATCTTTCAGGATCTTGAACGTTTTCCAGTTCATCATCAAAACCGCTAAAGAGTAACAGCATAGAGTTTTAAAACAACTGCATGAATGCCATCTAAGCCATTTATTAGTAATATTTTCATTAAAAAGTCTCCAAGATTCTTTTAAATTCAAGATTTCATGCACATCGAAATACAAAAAGAATTACATTTATAAATTTGTATTAAACAAAACAGTGTGTGACGCGGGACCACAAATATCATTAACCCTTAGCTACCTACCTCTCATTTCGTTCACACAACTACCTACCTGGAGTCTCTCACACTCCTGCATTTTGAAGCCCTAGAAAAAAAACTATGACTTGAGGACAGAAATTAAAATCGAAAACGTTATTTTTATATTCGTTTATTTATACTTAAATTATAAAACTTTGGAACATTTGCATTACTTATTCTAAAAACGCAGTTTCTTTCATGACTTCCAAAAACACTAAAAAAAAACTTAACATTCTTATAAAATGAGATGAATTACTAAAATTAAAAAAATTATTAACTTTAATCATAAATTTTTCAAGGTATAGTAATGAACAATCTTAGAAAAAAACGAATTTTCTTCAAAATCGCAACTTTTTTATAAAATTACAAAGGTTGATGACGATGGTTGCTGGTTATGACTTTTCAGGGCAGCATAAACACAGCATGTGAGAACACAACAGACAAATAGAGTTTTTGCACCTGAAATATAATTATTGGGTTATCCGCTTCTTTTTAGAATCACATAAAGAACAGTATTTGCGTATAGCTAACTTTTCTTAACTTTTCTACTAAATCTGCTTCCTCATCGCCTTCTATTTCTGAATTTGATGCGAAATCACAGGACAGTACATGATTTTCGTTGAAATTCCCGTCTACATCACTGCAATTCCTGCACAAAACATCCTGTTCATTTGAAGAATGGTCTTCCTCCAACCAACGATCAATAATTTTATCCCTAGTCACCATTTTCAACAAAAACAAAAAAATTATCACTACATGAAAAAGTTACGTAACTACCTACCAGGAGTCTCTTAGACTCCGTCGAATCACGCGCTTGTATGACATCGATGAGAGCAGGCACGGTGCTACGGGTAGCAGGGAGAAAGTACACAAACGCGCGAAGGACAAAGATGACATGCAAAATTATGAACAAAGATAACCCTGATGGAGTCTGGGAGACTCCAGGTAGGTAACTAAGGGTTAAACGAGATAAAATCCGGTTAGAAAGTGTTATATTTTATAAAATGCGTCGTGAAAACATAAGGAACTATTAAATAATATTGTAATTAAATAAATGGAATATTAAATGCTTGTATCAAAAATATTTGTAACACAATTTGAAGTAAAATAAAAACAAGGACTTTCTATAATAACAACCCTCTTATAACAGTCTTCAATTTATCACAGCCCACTAGTATTTTATTATTCTGTACCGGGTGTCCTCAACCTGCTTTAAGTTTGCCGGAAAATTACGGAAAACGTGGAACTTCTAAAAAACAGGCACGAGAATCGGTAATATATTTAATATTAAGAATTTCGGGTGTTCAAAGTACGACTGGGTTGTCAATTATTACTATTGTTAACATCGCTACCCATTTTACATATGTCTTGATAAATACATTATAATTTAAGTTTATTAGTGCATTTAGAAAACGTAGGATAGTTGTAAAAAAAAACAATGCCCTTAGGTCTTTATATATAAGGTCTATAAGGTCTATCTATCTGGTGACTAAAGCAGACTCGCGAAGTACCTATTAGTCATTATTACATCGCCCACTTTGCTGGGAGACTTGAACATGTTAGCAGTTTTTAACCCCCAACGTGAAAAAATTAGTGGGTATCTGAGTGGTATCTGACATGACATTAAATATAATGACATTCGCCTGGACATTGCAGAATCTACAACATTTTTAGGCGTTACGATCCACTAACACTTAAAGTGGAAAGAACATGTCAATAACGTTTGTATGAGAATCGACAAATATATTTACGTTCTAAGGCGAATAGTGCAAGTTCTTTCATTTCAGGCGGCACTTCTTGCCTATCACGGGTAAAATTCACCCGTTATCAGGTATGGCCTAACATTGTGGTTGAGACATTTTGATATTTTTAACTTTAATTTGGACATTTAAGACTATTTACTGTTGTTTGTTATTTTTATTTGTTTTACCTCGACACATACCTTATTTAATTTGATTATATTTTAATTGTGTATATAATTTATGTAATATTTATTAATTCAATTGCTTTAAAGATTTACATACATATTTCCAATTTTATTATTTTGTACGCTGAATTTTCAGCAGCATATGATGGAACTAATTTATATTTAAGACCTAACTGTACCACCTATTGGCAAATAAACATTTTACCTTGTCTTCTCTGTTTGCATGTGCATCCGTGTATCTGTGGCTTTGTATCTCCCAGACAAACGGACCGATTTTGGTGTGTTTTTGTTGTAAGAAAGCTGAATATATCGATGAAGTATAAAAAAAATACAAGTAAGGAACCTACTATGTCGGTAATATCCAGTTTTTTGCAATTAGTTTTAATATTCAAAGAAGCTTTATTAACTGGTTAAAATAATACTAACAGAAAAGAGAAAACAAGGAAAATGTAATTACAGTATGGATCTGTCTGATTTGTCATCCATGCAACTTTTAATAGGTTCAGACCCTCGTCACGAGGCAAAGTCCAATTGTTTTGAATCCTGATAATTTCATAGCTATTGCTAACACTACTGTGTCATTGTGTATTTATTTATTTTTTATTGAAAAAGGATTGAAATGAAATGAAATGAAATATTTATTTCTCAACATTGACAATTACTTGTTCTTATTGATGTCAAACAAAACATTACTCTACCACCAGTTCGAAAAAACCTTCGTGAAGAAGAACTGGCAAGAAACTTCACGGGTATATGTTTTTCAAAATAAATTTACAGAGTCTCTTTATGTCTATACAAAGTTATTCTTATCTGCATCCGTTAGCTCGGCAAGTCTCCCTTCCTCCAAGTATCCAAACGACGAACACCCTCAAACGGCACCCGTTCACAAGTTAACGCCGGATCCAGCCATCGCCCTCCTCAACCATATTAGAGGAAAGTGAGCGACCCGTCACCCGACGCTACCATAAGAAGACGTACTTTAGTGACAATGACGCTTTAGATATTTATCGGGACGAAGAACTCAAGAAGAGCAAACAGACACATTACACATGTTTTGTTACAAATACTAGTAAAATCCTGTTATTGAGGGCATTGTCCCCAAGGGCTTTTATCATCCAAGTAATCAGAAAGTTTATAATATGCTTCAGCACACAACTTCTGCTTTATAGTTTCTTTGAATTTGTCAATAAGAAGACCTTGGATATCCTCAGGAACCTTATTATAAAAGCGTATACATTGACCCATGAATGAGTTAGTGACTTTATGAAGCCTACTATTATGAGCTGCCAGCATATTTTTTCCTCTTGTGTTAACATTGTGCAGATCTTTTTATCTTTTGAACAAGGTTATTTTATTTTTTAAATACATTAAATTTTCTAATAGATATTGTGAATGGAAAGTCAGAATATTTATTTCCTTAAATTTACTTTTAAGTGACACCCTTGGATTATTGTTATTGTATACGGTTATTGAGCGACCCCGCGTGAAACCAAATTGGTTAAAATTCATTAAACCATAAAAATACCACAAAAATGAGAAAGAAATTGATTTAGAATTAATTTTTCAAAAATCTTACTGAGCGTTGGTAGTATAGATATAGGTCTAAAATTATTAGTTTCAGACCTGCTACCTGCTTTGAATATTGGGATGACCTTACTTTATTTCATTAAATCTTATATTTAACACAGTCATTAAATATACTGGCTAAGTGCGGGGCTATACCATCAATGACAGATTGAATAATTTTAACAGAAATTCCATCTAAATCGGCAGTATTATTTACTTTAATGCTTTTAAATGCATTTAAAACTTGTGGAACAGTAACATGTTTAAAGTTGAAATCAATATCGCATGTATTTACATTTTCCATTCGCAATGACTGTGCAAGAGTGGAACATGAATTAATACTCAAAGTAGTTCCTAGTAGTTAGTTCAAAGTAGTTAGTAGTTTCATTTTTTCCATACATGGAAATATTTTCCTTTTGTAAACATAGAGTCGTATTCATTTTTAATTATAGTATGAATAGAGTTATATTGAGTAATAGGATCGCCACATTAATCTAATTTAAATGTTTTTCCAAATAAATGATTTCTGAATGTTTCAAGCCGTCTCTCATTCATGGGTATAAAGGTAATTTATCTTTTTAGAGTGTTTGTTTTCCCAATATTACAAGTGGCCAACTGCCCGCTATGATTTGATTGTAGTTTATTAATTACTGACTTTGTATATGGCACTAAATTTGTAAAAATGTTATCAAAGCATGTGGCCGAAGTCGCTGTGATTCGCGTAGGCTCTAAAAATAGATTTTTTAGGTTGTAACAATTAAAAAGATTCAAGAATCGTTTACTTTGTGATGTCTCTACTAATAAATCAATATCAAAATCGCCACAAATAATTATTTCTTTGTTTTTGTTATTTACTCTATGTAATACCTTATTCATAGTGCTCTCAAACACTTCAAACCGTGAGGATGAAGTGGGTCTGTACATACTTATTATAACAATATTCCCTATCTCAATACAGGCTATTTCAACTGATCGCTCAACAGACAGACTTACAATATCAGAGCGTTCTTTAAATGCAAGGCTCTTATGAGTGATGATCATTGAGTCACCACAAGTTGTTTGTTCTCTGCTGAATGAACTAGCAATTACATGATTTTTATATGAAGACATAATTTGATACTGTCTGAGCCAGTGTTCTGTAATACATAGTACATGAATATTTTCAGTTTATAAATAGCTCAATCTGTAATTCCTTACCATCAATGCCCTGCATATTTTGATGGACTATGTTCATAATATTATCTTTAACATTTTTATTGCTTAAATTACTACTTGGAATACTGGTGCTAGATGTATTATCTGTTGTCACTAACTTATGTTTAAATTAATGTATTGGAATATTGCATTCCAGTTACACGTTTGTCTTCTCTTATCTCACCTGATGGAAAGTAACAATGAATTGTGATATGTAATTTTTTGTGTACCTGCATAGACAAACATCTGATCAAACTTATGGTTGCAGTTTTGTGATACTTTTTGGCTTAGTTTTGTCATAATCAACATAAAAGAGATAGTTTTTTGTTACCACAAAGGTTAATTTTCTAATATTTCTTAAGTTTGAGTTGTGACCTTTTACATTTTTTTTGAATGTTGATATGTCTAATAGAATTAAGGTTCTAAAGTAATTTCGGATCGTTATTTTATTATAGAAAACAATTAATTTTATAAACGTGTCAGAACCTACGAATTAAAGTATGAGGATTTTGTTTGTAATACATACATACAAATGTTTCACTGTTGTATTAGCATTAGGTTTATTGCACTGTACTAAAGGTTTCCATATCAGATGTTCAAGTAAATTCACGTGACTAAGTAGTAAGACTAAGAAATAGGATTTTGACGACCACAACGCCATAAGTATGCCATTAGGTGTACGATACGAACAAAATTGGCTATCATTAATAGTATACCTTTAAACTTTGAAAATCTTTTCAAAATTTTTATAACAGCAAATTAATACTTTATTTAGCCGTTTTAAACCATTTTATAGAAGTAACAAAACAAAAACATTATAAATTAAAATTAACGAATATAAATATACGTAATATAATATAAATATGATTAAGTTTGTATCCTCACTCCGGTGGCTGAACCCAAATAAATCAAATTCATAATTAAAGATATAATTAGTCTGAAGTAACGAGATAATTTCGCTCATAAAGAATTATGCGGAGTCAGTCGCACTCGGTGCGTAATTCATGGATACCCTAACTGCCTTTGTCAAAACTACCTCCGTTGTTGTTAGACCGAGGCAGCTCAGTTTGTCTTGCGCAAACCTCACCACCGCTGCGGCCCAGTCGAAAGATAGTAGCTGTCTCCAGATATTAATGTACACAAAATGAGCTTTACATTTAAACCACTCTGCAGGATTCAGAATGCCCTGCAAACGCAGAATTGACTAAATCGAGCATAACTTTGCTAAACGTAAATTGTCACAAGGATTTTTTTTTAATATTCTTATCAGAGTCGTTGGTTTATAATAGGTTTTAAAAAACATGTTTAGGTGTGTTTGAAGGGTATAATTAAAAAATTAAATATAGTATTGAAACTGTAAATATTAAAATGTAGCGTTTCATGGTGCAGGTGATACACAAGAGATTCTTACCTAAACCTGGTAACTACATAACAAAAATATTTAATGAGTTTAATCTGTTTAATACATCTCTATATTTACTCAAAACTAAGTAAATAATTTTTTTTCGGAGATCTAAAAACTATTTTCAACCTCCGAGGAAAATCATTAGCACGGTATTTACAAGGCAGCGTGCGCGATCAAATAGTTAATATATTTAAGTTATATTCTAAATGAAACTTGGAGCAAATAGAAAACGTTCAGAGTAAACACAGAATAAGTAGGACTTGGAGTTTCCTAATAATGTTCAGCAAAGTCGCAACTGTACATTAAGAAAAAATATGTATAAACACATTTTTAAAGTAAACTTTTGTATATATTGGAAATGCATTTGTTTTTTCTCTCAATACAACACATCATAAATGATATCAATATCACGAATATTTATATCAGATAGCCAAAAAATATATACTGTTTCATTAAGCCGACTGTGGAACCTGAAAAATAAAGATAATTGAATAATTACTTTAAGATGTATTTTTAATATTGCCGATATCAATATCACAATGAAAAAATATTTTGATCGGATTATTTCAATTTAAAAAAGGTTTTACTGTAATTCTTCATATTACTCTGTCGTTTAATATATTACGTTTCGAATTTAACAAGATTGGTGTATGGCTCAATAAAGATTAAAAAATATAATTTTATTTTTTTGTAAAGTCTTCGAATTAAACGCAACCTTTATTTTGGTTTAAAGTTGTGGGCCCTGAATTTCATATATATAGCATGGAACTCTTTAAAAATTGAATAGAAAAAGTATACTTATCGATGTTTTTATTACGTTTGTGACCATCTAAAACAAGGTAGGTATACCAGTTTATAACATATGTAGATATATATATAGGTATAATATTTACAGTTTCAATACTATATTTAATTTTTTAATTATACCCTTCAAACACACCTAAACATGTTTTTTAAAACCTATTATAAACCAACGACTCTGATAAGAATATTAAAAAAAATCCTTGTGACAATTTACGTTTAGCAAAGTTATGCTCGATTCAGTCAATTTATGATAATTGAAAACGCCAGCGTCGAACAGCACCTTTTGTAGAAGCTGAGCCATTGATGAGAATTATTTTGATCGGTTTCATTTTACTTGGTATATTGTGGTGCGTCTCACGCATTACATAACATGTAGCTACATCACCATATTATGGTATGATGGTGAAAGCTAGAAGCTGGCAATGGAACTCTTGTATGACTACTAGTGGCTCATCGTATTTGGGATGCTTTGGTTTGTCTTGACAAGTCTTATTATAGAGCTAGATGCGGAAATCTTTAAGGAACATCACTAACAGTCTCTTCAGATGCATGCAGCTTCTGCGTTAAGGTAGCCATGACTGACTTCAAAGTGACGATGCCCCTCAGAAGGCAAGGTACATCTAAGTATTTGAACGTGACTGGAGGGAGCATGTTTAAGTTCCTTGCCAACAACTTCGGCATGTCATCCGGATCAGCCTTTTTTAAAGAGTCTGATGATCTCACCTAGGTTTTTCTGTGTCCCATCACGGTAAGCACCATCTGATTTAATTTGGTAATGAACTGTTACAATAGCTGCTTAGTGGCAGATATATCGTCCTCGCTGCAGCTGCACTCGTGTATCTGCATAGCGCTTACTTTGACCAACACTTCTAGCTTCAGCTGAAGAAACGCGAGAAGCTTGTTCACCACCACACATGGTGAAATGCCACGAGGGACGGCTCGCGCCGCGTTATTCTTTTATTAGAGGTAAATTATTCAATCCATTTAATTTTAATTTATTATTTTGTTATCGTCACTAAATAGGTTGAGTAATTCACAATTAAATAGGTTAAGGAATGTTCGGTTCACAACATAAAATTATTCTTTGAAACGATCATACTTGTAAACAAATTAATAAAGTTCAAATTTTTGGAGCATATTTAGAAGCAGACAAGTGATTCGGGAAAAGTTTTTTTGCTGCCAATCCAAGTCGTAAAGCACCAAAATAAATGATTTCACTAACTTGTAAGACACTGGCAAGTACTTAAATACTTGGGTCACTGACGCAGGCTCGTTAAACGAAGGATATTTCTTTTTGTCGAGAGTTTAAACGTTAACGATACTTGGTTGGGCCGCCGCCCTGGCTGTTCCAACTTTATCTGAAACTACTTGGCGGATCGCACCTGGACCGCAACTTGACGGAGCAAGTCCACAAGATAAACTTTCAAGAGTCTCTTTTGTTACCTTTTTAATTTCCTTACACGTACTTGGCTCGTAGCGACGAAGGAAGTCTGGTCAAACTAGGTAATTGAGTGAAAATGTCTGGTTTTTTATTTTTGGTTTCACGGACGCACAGTTTTTTTCAATATTTAGTCATTCGGACATCGAGGCTACTTATAACATTTAAGACGGCGTTGTGGTTAAGTTTCAGGAGTCAATTGGATTAACCAAACGTTTTCTTTCAGGTCAATTTTAGTTTAAGTTTCGATTAGTTATTTAGGTTTTCTATTAAGATGAGTACCCGTGGAATGATTCCTGTAAAGTTGCTTGCCAGCTGTTCTTTAGGAAGGTGGTTCCAAACTGGTTACCACCAGTTTAATATTTACCGAAATTTTGCATTTAGTATTTACAAGAAATTGTCAACAGAGAAAAATAAATACCCAAAGCATTAAGGCAAGTTATTGGCAAGACAGTTGACTTGTTTGTCTAGCAACTATGCTTACTTAAAATTATTCAATTGGTACCTATTTAAATATAAGGCCTTGATGGGCTTGTGGCCAATAACCAAGGAGTTGAGCAATATAGTGCATGACAGTCTTTTATTTTTTCAATTTACTATATTGAAATACTCTTATAAAATAAAATATGATTATTACGCCCGCATATGGTTAAGTTATACCACATGACAACACATTAAATAAATAAGACGTATTGGTAAAATGAGCGGAAAGCACCAACCACTGCCGGGCTGATCGTGGCTGTGCCCTTCTATACACGAATGTCCCCGACAACTGGCCTAATGCACTAAACTAATTGTATCTTTTCTTACCAAGTAGGTAGTACTAAAGTAAACTTTTTTGTTCTAGATGACGTATTGGACGGTTGAAAAAAAAATTTCGACTATCATTTGTTTTTTTACAAAATTTAAAGCGCATGCATGTTTTCGAATTTTAATCGATTTCTTTGTGTGGTGTGAGTGTTGGAAATCATTTATTATTATTAATATTTATTGATTAATTGAGAAAAGTTTTAATTGTAAGACATTGTTTACGACATGGAGCTGCGTCATTTGATCTCACACGATATGCTAAAAGCTGTAGGGATGTTGGAAGCGTGAAGAAATCAATCTGAGGTATCACGATATTTTGTTGTCAACAGAAGCGTTATTTGCAGTCTTTATCAGCGTTACACTAACGTGGGAGATCCTGCCGAGCAGCACCCAGGTCGCGGAAGGAGTACAACCATTCGGCAAAACCGATACATTCAACTGACCACACGATGACGACGACGTCAGCCGATGTTACCCGCCCGAGAGATAAGTTTAAGGCTACAACACACAAGTGGTGTTGTTGTTAGCACCCAAACCCTGCGAAATCGACTGCATGAGTACGGCTTACATGCACGACGACCAATTAGGTGCCCACTGCCCACCTATACGTCACGGGAATCGCGCTCGTCGAAATAATGGTGTAGAGAACACAAAACATGGACCGTCGAGCAATGGGATACAATTTTAATTAGCGATGAGTCTCGATTTGGGTTTAGGCCTGATACTACAAGGGTAAGAGTGTCCTGGAAATACTGAGAGGCTGAGGTGCGTTCAAGAAGTTCATCCATACAACTGTACAACAGTTGTGGTATGGGCGGGTATTATGAAGAACAGACGAACTGAGCTCGTTTTTGTAAATGGAAACATTAACGCTGCAAATTACGTTGAGGATGTTCTAAGGCCTTATGTGCGTCCATTTGCACTGACACTTGGCTTCGATTTTACGTTGATGCATGATAATGCGCGTTTGCATACAGCTTTGCACACCAGGGAGTACTTGGCAAGGGAAAATATCCGGGTATTGCCTTGGGCTGCACAATCGCAAAACCTCAACCCCATCGAGCACGCATGGGACATGCTCCAGAGACGTGTTTTAGAGGACTTGGACGAAGTGACGACGTCCCGACTGTGATGGACTTAATAAAATTTCATTGGGAGCAATTGCCGCAGGATAACATAAACAGTCTCATCGATTCTATGAATAATCGGTGTCAGCAATTTCTCAACAACAGAGGCGGCCACTCTTTGTATTAATTTATCCAATTTCTTTTACAATAAATTAATTTTGTTTAACAATTTCATTATGTTTATAAAAAGTTAAGTTGCTTAGGCATCTTAGTTTGTACTTCGTATGATATAGTATTCGCAATATTGTTTATTTATGTTATTAAAATAAAATTATAAAAAATACCAACTGTTTAAAGTTAACTGTTTAAATTTTAATTTTACATAAACTGTAAATTCATGTAAAATTCAAATTTGTAAATGTTGCTTAGACTTTTTTGATGTATGTAGTTTGAATTGTCAATGTTCACTCCTAAGGCATGAAATCTGCCGTTTTTTCTTTCAAAGGTAAAAGCTTTCCTAGCTATGCCCGACAGTTTTACACAACGTCAAAATTAGAAATTATCTTAAACCTTATAAAATTTAATGTGTGAAAATAAAAATTGTGAGTTGAATGAATTGTTCTCTCCGATTTAATTAAATTTAATTTAATTTGTGTGATCCTGAACTGGTCAACTGTTTGCTTCTGGAATTTATCCTGACTGAGTTGATTTATAATCCTAAAATGCTTGAATTTCAACAAATCCTATGATAAGGCAAATAAAACTTGATTTTTTTTTTAAATACTGGGTTGTCTCTTTCTAAATTGAAATAGGTTATAAAGTAGTATTTTAAATTATCAAAAACGAAACGAGCGAAGCCACGAGGGATTACTAGTAATCAATAAAAATGGAGGTCAGGCTTGACTTGATGTATTCATAAATCGTCCAATATTTATTTGAAGGTTTATTAAGCCATAGAAACAAAAGTGGCATGCTTTTTTCACGGATCATAAAATTTTTATTCCAGATTACGTGCGGGAATTACGCTCTCTGCTACACCGAACCAGTTTACACTTATTATTAAAATTATAACTCTGCACTCATGCCGTAAGTAAATACACAAAACAAACAATTAGGTCTTTGACTTCTGAAAAATAGGTCAGAGATTGAACTTGCTTGTATTTAAAATTTTGAATATAAAGATTTTATTAGGACTTTATAAGGACTAGCGACCCGCCCGCCTCGGCTTCGCACGGGTTTTTGTCATTGCATTTTAAATCTGTAATATCTTCAAAAATATTCATTTAAATTACACGCTGTAAAGGGCCTTATTTATCTATATTACATGCACAATGTATTTAAGGTACTTAATTGGATAAGGATTCATGCTGTATTGCTTAAAATCGATTCGTAAATAAGCCATTATTTCTCGTAAAAAGTAAAAGATAAAAAATGGTTATAGTGGATTACCCCTAAGAGATAGACATAATATACCGCGGACTTTTTTGTAATTCCTTTTAATGTGTACAATACTGTGGCACATTATTTTGATCTATCTAGTATGGTTCAGCTAGCGTTTGCAATGTAAGCGCAAAAAAATGAGTTTATTTACGACATCACATTAGAAACCTCTAAGACTATCAATGTTTCTCTACTATATTATGCATGTATTTTACATATAAACCTTCGTCTTGAATCACTCTATTTATTTAAAAAACCGCATCAAAATCCGTTGCGTAGTTTTAAAGATTTAAGCATACATAGGGACATACATACAGCGGGAAGCGACTTTGTTTTATACTATGTAGTGAACTGGCATGTGTTTAGTACAGTTCCTTACTACATAATACATAAAATGTATATAAATGGGTTTATATTATTATAATTGTTCCTAAACCGCGTTATGTTATAATTAGTAAATCGAGCATTTAGATAAAATATTTATACAAAGTACGTAAAATTTAAACATTAGAATTTATTTTATATATTTTTATTTTATTTTATTTTAATAGAAAACTTACAGCTATTAGAACTATATAAAATAAAACAACGGTTACATATTAGCTACTTACAAGTTTTCACACGTTAATATTTTAATTAAACTTCATAGTTTCAAATGCATTTCAGTCTTTCGGCGCGTGTTAAATAGTGTTATTACTATTACAGGCAAATTGGATAAAGTTAATTTTAACTTCTACCGGGAGGAGAACTTCTGCTTTTGAAATATCAGTCCAATTTGCAACTAGGTTTTTAACTTCTTTTTAACCTCACTTTTTGACTTGTAAACTTTTACGCCTTTTAAAGCTTTAACTTTTTCGGCAGCTTTAGTGTTGCCATTTATACATCAAAGCTTTATAGACCGAAATTTGTTAGCATAGTTTAAAAGTATAAAATCATATATTCTCATATATTTTAACATCCTATATTTTGAGGATTTGGCGTTGATCCTATTGTGATAAGTAAGGTATAACCACGGCGAATTGAGGGAATATGACGAAGCGGCCACTGCGGCTGTCACATTCAGGGTCTGGGCCACAGGTCTTGAACTACTTATTATCCATTCCCATGCCTCCCCAGAGAACGCTGTATTCACTCTTATAATTAATTTACCTTCGTTACGAAATACAAAACGGGTACAGAAATAAATAACAAATTTTTTTTTCGACAATTCCCTAAATCTGGACGCAACGGCGTGAGGGCAATCGTAGAATTTATTGAACTTCTCTGTGTATATCTAACTAATAAAAATTACTTTGGTTTCAATTACAAACTTTGTTCCCATGACAATTCTATTATAGGTCATATCTGTCACGAGAAATTTAAAAATAGATCATCTGTATACGACAGAATCCAATTAGCACTATTGAGCTAGCGGAATTGGCCAGTTGCCTTGTGATAACCAAATTTGCAAAACTATCAGACCCAGCGGTTGCAAACTCTGTCTAGTTTGAGAGCTTACATAAAAGCTCTAAATTTAATGATAACACACGATATCTTGAGCGGAGCCGTCGTCTGCGATACGAGAGAGACCTCGTTTGGGACAGCGGGCGCGTCGGGGAAAATAATGCCAGCCGCCCAGGCCCGGTGGTACTCCACCTAATGGATATCGGTATTTGCAGGGCTCATCTACGTTATGGCTCCAAGCGCTGAAGCTCGCTTAACGATGCTCGAATCCAATACATTACTTAAAGATTCAACAACATCCAAAATCTTAATTCTTTCATAACTTAAATTTCTTTAATTTTACTGAGAAATTCCACCGTCCAAAAATATTACGTTAGTACCGATCTTCGATATTCGATCGCTGTTATATATGCACCATAAAAATAATATTCTGAGAATCAAAGTAAGAACTAACAAAAAGCCTCAAGCGCGTTTGAACAAAGCGAACCTGACCTCGCCATTGAGCCCGTTATCAATACAATCTATATAAGAATTGAGCCACAATGAGGGATGCACCCTCTTCACGGTTACAATGCTCGGAATCCTCGAAGGGACGACCTTTAGCTTTGTTCGGTTACCTTAAATATTCACTCATACAAACAATCCACTAACTTTGAGAGGCAGGTTTTTTGTGATTGTCATAGGGTTACTAATCTGCTGGTTATAGATAACAAGTATCTTGATATTATATTTAATAATTCTACTTTCTATTACACTTTTACTTTAAAAAAGGCTTTGTGTTAAATTATTAAAGTGTTTTTTTAGATAACTTAGCATCTTCATCAGTATTGGCGCAATAATTTCCCCCACCAATTAACGAGCCAGAAGGTGTTATTCAAAAACTCGTAATAAAAAAATGGCAACTGATTATTTCTAAAGTACGGCCACAGTTAAAGGCTGAAAGTATGTTATAATTTACAATTATTCTATTTGTAGTTCAATTTACATTAAATTCAACTTTAAGATACCAAAAGTGAAAGTAGATTTGTAAAATAGTTAAAAACAAATTAGTACTTATTACAATTTAATAATGGAATGGAAATATCATTTAGTATATAAAATATCGTAATCCAAATTGAAATACTAGTATAATCTAATACTAGTGTATAGATGGCTGGATTCCACGGTTACTCGTGAATGGCTGTCGTTTGAGGGTGTTCGTCGTTTGGATACTTGGGGGGAGGGAGACTTGCCGAGCTAACAGATGCAGATAAGAATAACTTTGTATTGACATAAAGAGACTCTGTATATTTATTTTGAAAAAATATACCCGTGAGGTTTCTTGCCACTTCTTCATCACGAAAGTTTTTTCGAACTGGTGGTAGAGTCATGTTTTATTTTACATCAATAAGAACAAGTAATTGTCAATGTTGAGAAATAAATATTTCATTTCATTTCATCAACATAAATACAGCGGGTAAGGTGGTACGGCGATCGCTCGTTATCACGTTATGCCACGTTTGATTGCTTTGTGGATAATTCAAGAGTCATACAGTATTTATATTTGATTGCTGTTTTGATGCGATAATTTTACAAACGAGAATAAAAATGTATCAATTAATTGTACCTTCACGACAGACTAAACAACGACAAAATCTAAAAAAAATATCTAAATAAAGATTCTTGAAAATCAGGTGATGATCCTTGATTCCTTAGAATCTTTTTTTTTTTAAAACTAATGATTTCATAAGTGTTCGAAATAACAGAACAAACATCAATCAAACAAAATAATGATTTCGAGGAAATTTTAACGACATGTTTAAAAAGTTAGATATTGTGTTTAAAAGGAAAAAGCTGAGCGATTTTGCTAATTAATCAAATGACATTAGCATCTTTTTTGTAGATATCCTTTTTTAAAATGGTTAACAAACTTTTGAATAACGTCTATTTCGTGGAGGTATAAGAAACAAAGAAACTCTAAAGGAGTATCACAAAGTTTTTTTTATTTTTTTAGTAGTTTCAATAATGAAAATCACTCTAAAGTGGTTCAAACGATATAAGGCTGCGAGACAAAATAAATAGCTTGTCCACTTTGTCCTGCCTCGGCAATAACGATAGCCTCACCACCTCACTCTTGGCGGTAGCTCAGTATTAATCTTTGAATTTACGGCGACACGACAAAACATGGTTGTAGTGGCGGGAAATTGCCATCAAATTGTTGCAACTCTCGCTCGATTCGGGGCCGATGTATCTACGTGACGGGCCGTACCTTACCGCTACTTGGGCCTGACTGACGTGTAGCTGATTGTACCCACATTCTGTAGCATGAATAGGACCGCCTCGGGAGTCCTGTTTGTGTTGTGCACAGTATGTGGTTATATGGAGTCAACTTAGATATTGACATTTAATTTAACTTGTAGAACTACACAACTATGACATGCTGTACGAACCTTGAAAAGTATACAGTTTCAATCAGATAGAAATATAAGTTTTACAACATCTTGACATCCGATTAGGAACTTGTGCAGGATACATAATTTTGTAAAAGACATACTACAGATATATTTGTAATTTACTCCCCTTTGAGCTACTCATTAATGTTCTGTGACGAACGATATTTTGTTGAATTACGTTGATACAAAAGCTAACCGTCGTAATTTTTGACCTTGTTCGACGAGTCGACAGTATGTCAAAGTTAAATAACCGTACCCTTAAATCGATTCCTGCCTAGAATACAAAATCCATTCAAGTTTAAATTTAATGCCGAGCTTGAGTACCTAGTTACAGAGTGAGGAGGTGATTCTCGGTAACGAGGTTATATTGGGTCATATCTCGGCTGAGACCGCGTGATAATAGTGTTGTGCAACTTATGAAGCGACTATTTACCTGGTGAGAGTATCGGAGACGGCTATTATCTAATTTGTTCCAAAGCGATAGTTACTTAACCCTTTCTCCGATCAAGGCTAGGAAATTCAAAGCTTAGGATAACCATTTTCCGAACCCAATATTTTTCAGTTGATGAACGGAATTGTTAAAGTTCAGAATCTCAGTTCAGTATTAATTTAGATTAACACCTCGAGTAATGTGAACATTTCACCCAGATAATCTATGTAATATTAGTACGTGAATCTAATAAGATCAGATCAGAACGTAGTCAATGAATGAGAAACAATGATGAGATCGCGTTTAGCCTCAATCTGATAATAACCACGCTAAACTTTGCGCCAAGTACCCCCAGCAGCGTGCATTTACAGCGAGTGTAGCGAGATAATCCCGCAGGTCGGTAAGCGGAGCTCGACCGCTGCGACTTGGAGAACCGCCGGCGCCTTATCTCCAAGGCGGCCTTAGCCCAACTACGGATGATTGGCTTAGTTCTTGTAACGACTATAAATATTGACATAAATATAGTTTCTGTCTTAAATATGAATCTCACCAAAAGAAAAAATATAACTCATGCTTTGAAAATAAAACATTTTATTTAAATTATTTTGGAACAGATTAGAAATAATAATATTTACCAATGTTTAAACTGACAATTTATTTTATATTTCAGGATATATTTAGAACATCTAGAAACAGAAATACAACAATAATTTTATAAAATTCCGGTATAAATCGAAGGAACGTTGAACTTTGGCAGCGAAGCATTGCTGCTAAATCATCTCTGTAATTAAAAACGAGCAAATTTTTTGACTGCCTAGGGTGAAATGACTTAATACCTAAAAAGAGTTTATTTAGATGTTTGAATGTTTATGAAATTTTTTATTAATTAAAAAAACAAAATGTTGTAAAGTAAACAACACAAGATCTCATTTGTTTCTAAAAACCACGTGAAAACTGCATATTTAAAGCTATATTGCGTTTGTTTTATTCGCGCAGAGCTCTGAAACATGCGTGGCGCCCCCCAGCCCAATAAACACCAAACCGCAATAGAACCGTTTGTATTAATTACAGCTTCCAACCCCTCAACCCGCAACACCACGCCAAGGAAAATAAACAAGAGTTTCTTTTGATGGCAAATATGGAAGATTAAATTACTAATTCGTTTTCTACTAAGATTTCTGTAAATGATTCATATTTGCAAATTCAGTCTTAATTATGGAAGTGGCATTATCATTTATTTTATTATCGAGTCTCAATGGCTTGGAATTCTAGCTGTATTCATTATAAATTATCGAAGTGCAATTTCTTATTATTTGATATATCAATAAATAATTGAAACGATAAGTGATGAATCAATATTTCAAAGTAATCATAGAACGTAAACCCTTAAGTCACATTGACAAATGCAGTGCCATGTCAAACTGCAAGAACGACTGCATTGTGACAGCCAGTAAGGACACATAAAGCTGCCAACAACTCTGAACACCTGCCTAATCTACATGTTTAAATTCAAAGCTTGATTCAGGAATGTACACCAATGTTTCAATTTAAACACTCACTATAAACGAATAAACAAACGAAATGTACAAGTTATTTGATCTAAAAATGTAGCATTGCAAAAAGTTTTTGAGACATGGAAGTTGTTATTGAATAAAGAACATTTGTACAGAATATTTAACGGCGTGTTTGGTCGGCGGCACAGGCACGCATCAATCTTCATCGACGACCCGCTCCCAACGAATACAGATGAACCGGCGGACGCGGTGCAAGTGCGTCACTGCTACGTTTTAGCTGTTGTTTATGAAAACTACCCACAGGTTTTCAAAAGTACAAATACATATTGGTCATACTCGTAGAGTTGTTTCTATATAAAGCTCATAGCAACCAGGATCACGTGGCTGTGTTCCGGTGAAAGGGATGGAACACCTAGTGCAGTTATCGGAACGCAGGCATTTATTACAGAACTTTTTGAATAACAACGCAAAATTTGACGGCCTGTTTGGTATGAAGGTAAGTAGCCTTGCCTTTCATGCCAGAGGTCCCGGGTTCGAATCCTGGTAGCAGCAAATATTTTATCATATTTGCGTTCTAGCCATGGATGTGTATGTATGTTTATTTAAGTTTATTTCTAATATTAATTTAAAACATTTATATCCATGTTTATATATTTCTTAAGTTTATTTATTCGTTATCTAGTATCCATAACACAAGTTCTTAATGATACTTAATTTGGGATAGATAATGTGGTGTGTCAGTAAGAAATATTTATTATTTATTTATTTATTTATTATTATCATCGATCTATATTTCAATTTTAGTCAAATAATGGTGATGTCCATGGACATATCTGCCACAAGGAAAAGTAAACTAAGCTTGTGCAACCACTAAGCGAAACGTCATTGTCGAACTTTTGAAATCTATCCGAATTTAACGTTCGCCTGTTATTCTCCAAATAATAACCCGTTTGTGGTTAGCGTGCCGATGAGCCGAACTAAACGGTTCGATAGCTCATTTTTGGTTCGTGTTGCCAAAGAGTGGAACGATTTGCCTGCGTCTGTTTTTCCAGACAAATATAACCCTGGAGCTTTCAAGTGTAGAGTGAATAGGTACCTCTTAGACAGGCGTGTACGATCCTCGTCTTCATCGTCACTTTCCATCAGGTGAGATGGAAGACAAACGCCTGCTAATTATTAATAAAAAAAAAAAAAAAAAAAAAAAAAATAGGACACTTGAAATGGTTACTGTATCCCGGTCACAAAGAGATCACTCACGGAGAACGCCGCGTAAATCCATACTTTAAAAAAGTTCCTCCATCGATTTGCCCGAGATTATCCCATACACTGTAGTAATGGCGGGCGAACACCGCATTACCTTTTTAATAATGCGTATTTAAAAAGTATACCTCGGTAAACTAAAACTGGTCACAGTACTCGCATTCATGCAGTTTATCTAAACATATGATTTGGATGAAAAATGCTTTTAAATAGTCTATACTGGATTTAACAAGATTGGGTTAAGATTGTCTTGTACTTGCCAAAACCAACATTCCTTATCCAATTCCTGGGTTCATCATCAAATATTATGTAATAGACTCGGTCAAGATAAATCACATTTATTTTTTATTGAAAAAGGATTAGACGTTTGTCTTCTATCTCACCTGATGGAAAGTGACGATGAAGACAAAGGTGTTACACGTCTATCCAGGAGATACCTATTCACTCGACGCTTGAAAGAACTAGGACTATAGTCTTCTGGAAAAACAGACGAAGGCAGTTCATTCCACACCTTGGCGACCCGCACCAAAAAGGAACTATCGAAGCGTTTGGTTCGACTTCTTGGGATGTCTACCATGAAGGGATGGAAGGCCTGTCTGCGTCTAGTAGTCTGATGCAAAAAGGGTGTGGGTTCAACCTGATCAAAAAGAGCATTTGCGCACTCTTCAAAATGTAATCTGTAGAAGACTGCTAAACTGGCAACTTTCCGACGATGGTCGAGGCTTTGCAGTCTTCTGGTGGTGAGGTCAAAGTCGTTTATAATTTCTCGGGCTCTTCGGTCAACTGCGTCCAACGCTTCAAGTTGGTACTTTGCAGAACCATCCCAAAGGTGGCTACAGTACTCCATACAAGATCGAACTTGAGCTGTGTACAAATTAAGTAATTCAGAGCTGAAGTACCGCCGGACCTTCGAGATGATTCCCAACTTCTTTGAAGCAGTTTGCGCCACGGACACAATTTGATGCCTGAAGTTCAGCTGGGACGATATAGTTACGCCCAGAAGCCCTAGGTGGTTGGTTAAGGGTACAGAAACATTTTGGAAAGTGGGCGTTAGGTCGAAACTGCTCTTTTTCGCGGAGAATAAACACATCAGTGCTTTCGACGGGTTAAATTTGACCAAGTTGGACTCGCCCCAATCGGACACTTTCTTTAAGGCCAAATCCACCCGCTCAATCATGGACCCTCTCAAAGCCCGGATTTCTTGAGGACTCGCTCGCGCATTGGACATGTATCTCTCTACAACGGTGCTGTCATCAGCGTAACCAATAATGCCTGGGGTTAGCAGGTCGTTAATGTGCAGCAAGTAAAACGTTGCAGAGAAAACAGATCCCTGAGATACCCCGGCATAATTGCCATTAGGTCAGAAGAGTAGCCGTCTAAGACTACTCGAATTGACCGTTTCCTCAGAAAATCAGATATCCAGTCGCAGAGCCCTTTAGGTATTCCGTATGCTGGACGCTTACTCAAGAGACCATCATGCCAGACCCTATCAAAAGCCTTCGAAATGTCTAAGGATACAGCTAAAGCTTTACCGTGACCTTCCAAGGCTTCGCTCCATAAGTGAGTGGCATACACAAGAAGATCTCCAGTCGAGCGTCCACTGTGAAAACCATATTGGTTATCACTAAGGAGCTCGTTGGACTCAAGGTATTTTAGGAGGCGATTGTTCAATACACGCTCCATAACTTTGCAAAGTATGGAGGTGATTGCAATAGGTCGATAGTTGATGGGATCTGCACGGCTTCTCTTCTTTGGTACTGGTTGCATGTTAGCCAACTTCAAGGATTTAGGGACCTTTCCAGATTCCAAAGAGAGTCGATACAGGTGCGTTAGTACGGGAGACAACAAGGCTGCGCAATGTTTTAACACAACTGCAGGTATGCCATCGGGGCCGCTGGCCTTGTTCACGTCTAAATTCTGCAAGCATTTAAGAACCTCCTTTTGGCGAATATGAACGGTACCCATTTCGGGTCCGAACTGAGGTAACTGGGGTGGGACTTTACCTTGACTATTTAGACGTGAAAAGTCTGTTTCTAGTTCAGTTCACATAAGTTTCCTGAGAGCGCGAACTTAGGGTGAACGTCAAAAAATCATGAAGCACTCTGCGTTTAGTTTCTGCATACAGTTAGCAAAAAATTTTCATACCCGTACATTTATATATATTTCTTATTTTTGCATTATTTCGTAGATAATTAATATAAATTGTTTTAAATCATTTTATTTATCGAAACTCTAAGCCTGGCATGGTTTCGATAGACAGAAAAACAAAAAAAATGTTTCCTGTTATCATACCAAGCTTTTGCTTAAAAAGCTTACGGGATAAGCATTAAGGTGAGAGTTACTCGCTATTAAATTAATATGAAATGCAGATTCCACGAAGGAATCCAGCCAGATTTGCTAAATAAATTAAAAAATAAAACGATCGATAAAAACATGTTCTACAATAGTATGAAATTTCATATTATTTATCAATGATTATTTAAATAAATCAGTACATTTTAAAAGTATAAAACATATAAACTTTGGTTTTGGCGAGAATACCTACATGTAATACTCGTAAAGTTTTTGAAGTTTGCGTACTTATGTATAACCAAAAGTATGTAGTATTCATTTGTATGATTGACACACATGTTTGTTCTCGGGCCATGGTTGAAGATATGAATGAATAATGTTTATTCGGGGTTCTCCTTAATTCGTTGGTGGTCGCCCTTTTTTTTTTAAATCCTTATTGTGGTGGTCGTCCTTAACACAAGCTCTGCTAACTTTGGAGCCATAAAGTTGGTGTGTTTTTCTGGGGATTTATATTTTTTGCTTCATTCAAACCAGCAATAGCTGTCAAATGTCCGAAACATTGTTTAGGAACAAATGATACAACAATATCATTTGTTCAATATATATATATACAATATAATAAATTTATTTAACTATATTTCCTCTTTTTTTGAAAAAAACACTACTATGGCCGAAATTAAGCAGTGCTTGTTTCATGGATGACCATATGCAAACTGGGCGGAAACCCAGAATAAACATGCATATATAAATATCAACAACCATGACCCGAGAACAAACATCTGTGTTCATCACACAAATGAAAGCCCCGGCCAGGACTCGAATCTGGGATCTCCGGCGTATGGGACAGGGCTACTTTCCACTACGCCACTCGGCCCTCAGTTTTTTTAATGGAAATGTATTATTATTATATTATATTGCAGACAGAACGACGAAGAATATCAGTGTACGGCTGAGTAAGACCGCGATCACGTAGAAAGCAGCGATTGGCTATCGTTGCTGCTCCCCTCACCACGCGCTATCGAAAATAATCGCACGTAAAACCTAGTTGCCCCTAAACGTATTACCCTCTTTTATCTACTTGACGGAAGTGGTTGCTTCAGGGTCAATGGCCACGTACACATCTAACATTTTATCTTAATAAGATCCCTTTAGTTCAACCAAACTAGTTCTTTGTTCCATGCTTTTACCAACTTTTACCAACACCTTTTACTAAATTCTCAAACGCAGCCGTTAAAATAAGATAATATTGTTGAACCGAAATCGAGTAAGAATGATAAAAATAAATTATTAATCTGCAACAGGTTATTAATGCAGAAAAAGATTACTTAAATACCTTTCTTAAATAATCGAATGCTAGATTTTAACTTTCCGATCAGAAATAAATAACCTTGATCTTTTTTATGTTATGATTGATTTACATATTAAATGAAAATCCGTGGTGTTGTAGATACAACTAACCACTCGTCTTATCATTAAACCTGTTATGTCGTCTTCTTAATTAAAGGATTATTGGGCCTATAATTAATAATTTTCTATCTGAAAAAAGATTTAAGTAACAAAACTATATTCATGACTACATTATAAATTAATTAGTTCGCATAAACTGTAATTAACTGTTAATTAATATAAATAAATAAATATTTCTAACTATCACACCACATTATCTAGCCCAAATTAAGTATCATTAAAGAACTTGTGTTATGGATACCAAATAACGGATAAATAAACTAAAGAAATATATAAACACACATAGATATAAATAAACTTAAATAAACGTAAATACGCATCCATGACTAGAAAGCAAATATAATAATATATCTGCTCCTACCAGGATTTGAACCCGGGACCTCTGGCATTGAAGGCAAGGTAAGACTACTTATTATTATGAATAAGAAAACTTTTACCAGAATAACCACATTAGTACCAACAGTACACTAAGGGTTGATTGTTCAACACTCAGATGACTTTGATCAGTAGAATAATTTTGAGACTTTGACATTATTTCTGTGCAAAGTCCTGTCAAATGTCAAAGTTATTCTGCTGATAAAAGTTATCTGAGTATTGAAAAATCAGCCCTTAACACTATTATTTTATTTTCTATAATCAGTTACCCAAAATAAACATGAAGACAACGTCAGCGTAAATCTAGGACACAATTTGGTTATTTTAAAGATATTAGGTAGTCAAAACCTTTGCGGGTTGTGTGTTTCCCATATTTTTTTCCATGTTGTATTTGTCATTGTTTATTACTATTTTTCTTTTGCAAATTAAAAATGTTATTCATACAGGTACGTGCTGTTGGTTCGAGCAAAGTTGCAGACTCGTAAAGACAATTATGGATGATACTGGATTAGGCAATGACGCACCACACCTGCCTATGATCCTGGATCTTGTGGTAGTTAATCTTTATCAATTTCTCAATAGTTATGAATTAATTAGGCTTTAGGTTTTGACAAAGAAAGTTATAAGTGACGTGAAAAATATCAAATTTTAATGAGGTTTTAAGAAAAGCTTGAAAAAGCTGGCTTGTGCTAAGAAGAAAGGCAATGTAAGGCGCGAAGGGGACGGGCTACCGCGCGGTGTGCCGCTCCCTGCGAGCGAGTCATACATTTTGCGCGGGTCACCTCCTTCGCTTCACAAGGGGGTTTGAACTGTCGGGGCTGTATTTATGATTTGGCGAAGGATACTACTATGAACTATTGTGTATTTTATGTTAAAATATAGACTTTATGAAAAGCCAGTCCATTTTATGTTAGCTTGAAAGAAATACTTAAAATAGTATAGGTATCTCGTGGATAGACGTGTAACACCTTCGTCTTCATCGTCACTTTCCATCATGTGAGAAAGAAGACAAAACTCTTATCATTTTTCAATAAAAAAAAAAAGTTGCCGATACGTAATTCGGCTGAGTGGCGTAAGAGGCCCTGCCTCATACGCTGGAGGTCTCAGGTTCGAGTCCTGGTTGGTGCATTTATTTGTGTGCTGAACACAGTTGTTAATCTCAGGTCATGGTTGTCCATATTTTTATTATGTATTTTTTTCTCGGTTCCCGCCCAGTTTCCTGTATGGTCATCCTTAACACAAGCTCTGCTTACTTTGTGGCCATACAGTTGGCATGTATGTCTGGGGATTTATTTATGAAAAACTCTGTATGTTTTTTTTTTTTGGTAAAATGAAAAGAAAAGTTAAGTCAAAAGAATTCAAATCATAAGTAGGAAATAGTTTTATAAATCTGGAAGCTTTATTAATCTAGAACCGGTTTCGTAGATTACTAAAGTAAACTCTTAATAAATTTAGCCAAGTAGCATCTTAGTACATAAATCGGTAAATTTGCTTGTTCTGGCGGGCTGGTGCAGCGCTAGCATCTGGTGCTAATCCTTAAATTACATGAATGTAAGATATAGCGTGGGCTGCGCGGCGCCACGCTTTTATTTGTTCCGAAATCTTATTGAATTTCATAGGGTCGCCCGTCACCGAAGACTTACTTGACACGTCTCTTGTTTATTCTATTGTGTTATAAAAGCATATGATAAGATTGTTGGTATAAGTTTCGTTTGAAATCTAGACACATTGGCTATTTTTAAAACAGAATAAAGTGCGTTTAATATTTTTCACATAATTTTTATCAGCTTATTTTGTATTGAGACTTGTTTGGCAAGTAATTTTATTTTATCCCAAAAGAAAGTGATTCTGAATTTTTAATCGACTAAAGTTTCAGTAATAAGAAGTAATTTTATAATTAAGGTATAATTTTTTATTAAAAAAGGCCTTATTTTAATTATTTATTTAAATAATTATTAGTTAAAAAAAAAAACGATTCAGTGAAGAGAAAATAATTTAACAGCAATTTTGCATTTAATTTATGTTGTGGAATTTTATTCGCCGCATTGCCATGTCGCTCAGAAAACGGCAAGCACACAAATAAAATATAACGTGTGAGAGACACGGGCCAGGCGTTGTATGTTTCTTGAAACAACGTGTACCGAACAAACAGGCTAAGCTGAGCATCACGATGGCTAACTTTATAATAATACAGTCTCCCCAGTTTTGAGTTAGGTTAGGTTCCCCCGCTAGCAGGAAACTTTTTCCTCGCTGCATATTTTGAAATTATCTGTTTTTCTTTGCAAGCATAACTTGACGTAAAACCAAATAACTAATCTTATAATTTAATTCTAATATTTTGCTAAGGAAAATAATGGGGCAGGTTCTTTAATTGAATATGATTATATTGTTGCTTTGTATGTACGGAGTGGCTACAAGGGATACTTACGATACAATACATACAGATTCAACAATTGTTTAACTTCTTAAGTAATCTGTTTTTTGCATATTATACGAGTATGCTTTTAATTGATTTAATGGAATACTTAATACCTACTTTCTTATATAACAAGATACTCAGACAATAATGAACAAAAATATTTTCATACCCACAATATTAAAAAAATATATTTGGGATTTATTATTTTATTCAGTCCCTTTGTGTAAAAACCGTAATTGTATAATATCACGTTAATATGAACGGAAAATTCTAATCAAACGGTTGTTAAATTTCAATCTCACCTAACTAACCTAGTAAGTTAAAAAAAAGTCATTTTATTCACATTTAAACCATTCGTTACAAATTGTATGTAGTGAATAAACTTATTTAGTATAAGGTATAGCTACACCAAGTCTTCACCAGCCATGCCTACCAAGGATTCTAACTTGGGTTTGGTGGTTATATAAAACAAGATATTGTGTCATATACAATTTCAAGATTCAATTAACTCAACTGACACAAGATTAATTGCAATTACTGAGACATATGATACAAAGAAAAATACAACTGGAGATAAGGTCTTGGTACTATTGGTTTAGTATTTATGCGAGTGTGTTTGTCTGTGTGCGTGTGTGTGTGTATGTGTGTGTGTGTGTGCGCGAGTGTATATGGGCACAGAGAGTGTTTGTGCTATAATCATTCATTTATGTAGTTTAAAGTACGGTGTAAAGGAGGTTTTCAATTTCCAAATAATTAAAAGGTATTAGCTAGGAAACAAGCCGCTTTTTGCAATGTATACGGTAAACGGATTAATGTTAAGATGTTTATTTTGAAATTGTATTAGGTAAGATTGCCAGCTCTACTTCCAAGCGGCAAAAGCTGTTTTAACCGTTATATTTGGCGCAGCTTTATCCTTTCAGCGTCTTGATAATATTGGTGCATTGTAACTTACATTTTTGTGTAACTAAGAGAGCTCCAACCTTCGGTAGGATACCAAAAAGGTAATTTGTACATGACCTTTAGTAATCATGATAATCATATAAAATAAAAATTCAATTATTATTTTTTATTTATTTAAAATTTGCACACATTATATTGTAAAGGGTGGCCACAAGGCATTCTCTATCAGCCAACCTGTAGGTACTAGAACCGGTCTAAACAAAGTTTCAAAGAAAGTGAGTCATGACAAAGAACATAGGTAAGGTAGGTTTATAATTATTAAGTAAAAGTAAGAAAAAAAAGTTAACCAAAATGAACAGAGAAAACACGTGTAAGTATACATAGATATAACCATTAATATTTATTATTACATACATACAGGGTGTCCCAGAAATGACATGTAAGGATGACACTGGAGGTAAATGGACTTTAGGCCTATCAGATAACACCAACATGCTTCCAGTAAAAGTTTTCTGGTTTTCGAGATATTGCCATTTTTGTGATTTTTTAATGAAATTTCCACTTTTTGGTTCTTTTTTGCCTACAGCTGCGATAAATATCTTTAAACTCACGAATTTTTTTTTACCAAGACTATCGTTATTAGTTATTTGAGACAACCTAGTAATAATTTTGATGGAAACTAGCACACTAAGCTAAGAAAAAGAGTTGAATTGTTTTATTTTACTTCATTGCGAAAAACCTGACTAAAGTTTAACTGATTGCTGTGAAAAAAAATGTATAACGATTATAATGCACATCATTTTAAAAAATGGCTTGTTTAATGACCTATTTAAAATAGCATCACAATAGTCTTTTTTTTAAAACCAAATCTTAGAAAATTTAATTTTTTTGTGACAGGCGTGCTACTTAGAAAATACTACAACTGCATGATAATGCTTAATAACAGGTCCAGGTGTCTTTTGTGCTAAAATTACTAATAAATGAAATTGCAGAAGCATATAACTATCTATCTTTTTCTCTCTTTTATTGTTTTTTGAAGTGAGGTACCTACTAGAAGTGAAGTAATTGTTTTCAGTAGATTGGTAAGTTGCCACCAAAAGGTCGCCGCCACAAAATGGCGGAATACATATTTTTTCAGAACTTCGTCAATATTGGTACCAAATGAAAGGGCTGTACTAGTGGAATGCTATGATAAATTTCAAATCCAAGATGGTTGCCAGCACAAATGTAGGGGTTTTTCAATTTTTTTATTTAATCTTCTTACAAACGATTTTCAGTGTCTGCCTTCGACTCAAATATTTATTTCTCAACATTGACAATTACTTGTTCTTATTGACGTCAAATAAAACATGATTCTATCACCAGTTCGAAAAAAAAACCTTCGTGAAGAAGAACTGGCAAGAAACTTCACGGGTATATTTTTTTTTTTCATAATAAATTTACAGTCTCTTTATGTCTATACAAAATTATTCTTTTCTGCATCTATTACCTCGGCAAGTCTCCCTCCCCCCAAGTATCCAAACGACGAACACCCTCAAACGGCACCCGTTCACGAGTTAACGCGGGATCCAGCCATCGCCCTCCTCAACCATATTAGAGGGAAGTGAACGACCCGTCACCCGACGCTACCATAAGAAGACGTACTTTAGTGACAATGACGCTTTAGATATTCATCGAGACGAAGAACTCATCGCACAAACAGACACATTACACATGCTTTGTTACAAATACTAGTACAATCCTGTTAATGAGGGGATTATACCCAAGGGCTTTTATCATCCAAATAATCGGATAGTTTATAATATGCTCTAGCACACAACTTTTCCTTTATAGTTTCTTTGAATTTGTCAGTAGGAAGACCTTGGATATCCTCAGGAACCTTATTATAAAAGCGTATACATTGACCCATGAATGAGTTAGTGACTTTATGAAGCCTGCTATTATGAGCTGCCAGCATATTACTTCCTCTTGTGTTAACATTGTGCAGATCTTTTTTTCTTTTGAACAAGGTTATGTTCTTTTTAACATACATTAAATTTTCTAAAATATATTGTGAATGGAAGGTAAGAATATTTATTTCCTTAAATTTACTTCTAAGTGACACCCTTGGACCGAGCTGATAGATTGCGCGAACAGCCCTTTTCTGCAGAATAAATATAGCATCGATGTCGGCAGCACTCCCCCACAGCAGAATACCATATGTCATGAGGCTGTGGAAGTAACCAAAATAGACTAATCGAGCAGTTGTTTCATTTGAAATTTGTCTAATTTTTTTAACAGCATATGCGGCAGAGCCAAGCCTTTTCGCTAAACCATCAACATGCGGTCCCCACTGCAGTTTGGCGTCTAAGGTTATGCCCAGAAATACAGTTGAGTTTACAGGAGTCAGTTCCTGGCTCTTAACTACAATGTTTGTGTTTACCTGTTTGACATTTGGCAATGTAAATTTAACACATTTCGTTTTTTTTTCATTGAGGAGCAAATTATTAGCTGAGAACCACTGCTCTGTGTTAGAGATGCATTTGTTCACCGCTCGATAGTCAATTTCTTGTCTTTTGATTTTAAACAAGAAGGAAGTATCGTCAGCAAACAATATGACCTCGCATTGATTCTTAACGACCGATGGCAGATCATTAATATAAACTAAAAATAGGAAAGGACCAAGAACTGAGCCCTGGGGCACACCCATTGTCACTGACCTTACTCAATTTCATTAAATCAGGAAAAACACCATTATCAACACAGTCATTAAATATACTGGCTAAGTACGGGGCTATACCATCAATGACAGATTCAATAATTTTAACAGAAATCCCATCTAAATCGGCAGTATTTTTTACTTTAATGCTTTTAAATGCATTTAAAACTTGTGGAACAGTAACATGTTTAAAAATAAAATCAATATTGCATGAATTTACATTTTCCGTTAGCAGCACATAATCTACATCTGTCCAAAATTGTCTTTTTGAATTTCTCAAAGTAAAATGTGATGCTGTCGCAGTTCATCAGTGGACCAAAATTGGTCCTAGTCGGCCAATCCATCTGCTTGAAAATTCCTGATCAAGATGCCCCCGTACTGCACGAGCGTAGTGTGCAGGACACCCATCATTTTGAAGCCACATATTTCTTCTTAATTCAAGTGGCACATCTTCCATCATAATGGGTAGATGATTGTAAAAAACCTAAAATAGGTCTGCATTTAGGGTAAAGATAGACAGTTATATGCTTCTGCAATTTCATTTTTTAGTAATTTTGCCACAGAAGACACCTGGACCTGTTATTAAGCATTATCATGCAGTTGTACTATTTTCCAAGTAGCACGCCTTTCACGAAAAAATTAAATTTTCTAAGATTTGGTTTTAAAAAAATGGCTATTGTGATGCTATTTTAAATAGGTCATAAAACAAGCAATTTTTTATAATGATGTGAATTATAATCGCCATACATTTTTTTTTCACAGCAATCAGTTACACTTTAGTCAGGTTTTTCGTAATGCAGTAAAATAAAACAATTCAACTCTTTTTCTTAACACAGTGTGCTAGTTTCCATCAAAATTATTACTAGGTTGTCTCAAATAACTAATAACGATAGTCTTGGTAAAAAAAATTCGTGAGTTAAAAGATATTTATTGCAGCTGTAGGCAAAAAAGTACCAAAAAGTGAAAATTTCACAAAAAATCACAAAAGTGGCAATATCTCGAAAACCAGAAACTTTATCTGGGGGCATGTTGGTGTTATCTGATAGGCCTAAAGTCCATTTACCTCCAGTGTCACCCTTACGTGTCATTTCTGGGACACCCTGTATAAATACATAAATGTAATTGAAATTTGGGAATCACATCATCACTTTTCAAAGTTAGTTTTAGAAGCAAATCATTTCCTTTGCACTTCTCATAGGAAAAGCTCTTTTAATTGAATTTTAAATTGATATCTGTAAGGAGCTTTCTTAATTTGAATTGCAGTGCGTCCCATAAATGCACTGCTCTTACAGTGAAGGAAAAATAGTAAGATGCAGTGTTAGAAGCAGACTGGAGTGATCCGAGTTGTCTTTGATGTGTGGTGTGAAGGAAGGAGAATTATCTTTGAGGTATTTTGGGTAAGAAGAATCAAAGAGCACAGAATATAGCACACACAAAAGACGAGTGTCGCGACGTCTACGCATTGGAAGCCATCGCAATTATTCACGATAGGAAGATATGTGATCAAATTTGTCAAATATTGCACTAGCATAATTTTAACTTTAGTTGGAAGGAAGTATTTAAAGCGATATAATGAGTGAAGTACGTTATTGACTCTCTGACACACGCTAGTTACTTGTGGATTCCACGACAAGTTAGAATCAATTAAAAGCCCCAGATTCTTGAACAAAAACTGATTGGCAACCCATCATAGATTAATCTAACCAACCATTTGCGGGCTTCCCACTACTATGGCCTGAAACTTACAGGATTAACCCTTACGCCGAAATCACAGGAGCAGTCGTGGATGGCTTTGAGATTGCGGTCAAGGGTCTCAATCGCATCCGTCACTTTGTCCCAGCTACAATGGCAGTACAATTGTAGGTCATCAGCGTATTCATTAATTATAATCATCCCTTTAAGTAAATTCCAGTACACTTAGTTGCCCCTCCCCACAAGGAATACCGTAACAGTCAGACTGAGCTAAAACTAAAAATACTTTATTGATGAGCCTTTTACATGTGGATTGCCTTAACTTTTTAAATATCCACATTACTTTTCTTATCCTCTTTATGAGTAATTCTAAGTAGGTGTGCCATGAGAGGTGCTAGTCAATCTGTATGCCTACATATCTCGTTGCAGAAACACGTTCAATATTACGGCAACCAGATGTTGTACCTTGGGAAGGCGCACAGTTTTGAACCTTGACTTGGAAGTAGTTGTTCTGTTGTATTTTCTTGTCAATGGAAAAGGAAATATAGTTCGATTCAAACTTACATTCGTTAAATATAAGTTAGTTTGAAAAGAGCCTCTACGGAAACTCTACGAAAGCCGGCGGCAGTTTTATGCACTTCATTCCAATTTTCTCCAAAAAATATGACAGCTGTCTTACTGATAATTGGAACTAATATGCTATGTGCTATTTTTAAGAATCTTACTAGAATGTCATCCCACTATGAGACTTAAGATTCATGAGAACACTAACAAACACTTCCTTCATTCTGTAATCTGACCGAAAGATGGACTACGAATTGACGAACCATTTGATTTTGTGTAAGTTTGATTTAGTTTATCATTTTTAACTATATCACTTGCAAATGTTATCCCTACCATACAGAAATACGTATTTATAACATTTACAGACTCAGGTGCTGAAGGCCTCAATGCAAGCATATTCTTATTATTGTGATTTTTTATTTTTATGATTTGTGATTTTATTATTGCTGTGCCACAATATGTTTTTTGGGATTGTTTTCAGATTTGTCATGTTCTTCCTTTTCATAGTTATCGACTTCATTTTCGATACCGTCTGTACACTGTTGTTTTCTGACACCTCCTCTATGGCTTTTTTAATTTGATGTATTACTTTTTGGATACGTAATTGGGGTCGTCACATTTTATCAGTGACTTCAAATTTCTCTGGGCTAAGGTTTTCAGGGCTTTGCCACAGTCTAAAGCATTTTTTTATATGGATTTATTTTTCTTTTAGAATTTTTAAGATTTTGTAAGACTAGCGAGTGCTCTATGACAGTCAATTCAAGTACCGTAATAAAAGGTTTTCTACCAGTTTTTTTCGATTTTTAACACAATGTGATTAAGGCAATTTGATTTCCTTGTTAGCAAGGAGTAACCGGGTAAAAACCCATGAAAAGACAACAAGTTAGGGAACTTTATACTTATACTTTTTTTTTGATCCAGCTAATTAGATGGTTGTAAGTTATTCATAATTTGGAAGGTAAGGGATATTTTTGTTACTATTTAATCAGTTATCTGTTAGGATTTGTAAATTTGTCTCGAAATCGAATTGATCAAGTGTGATTTGTAGGTCGTCAAGCTTACTAAAGACACTTCTTCTATTCTGAGTAATTATAAAAAAGATCAGAAGGTATTTTGTTTAGGTAATTGCTTGCTAATGTGCGGTAAATTTCGTTAAGACTTTTAATTGTACTAACCATAGCTTTGGTTAGGGATTTTTATGATGAGTGGCTAAAGTTTGCTGTTTTTTATACTCGATATTTGACTTTGGCGTAGATAATAATTCTTTTATAGATTATGGTGTCACGTTGCAATAAATTTTTAATAAATTATTCAATGATAATTCACTCAGTTGTTATCCTCACTTGAACATCCAGAAAAGAGACATTATGTAATCCTACATATTTTGTGTGTTGCTAGTGGAAGGACTTTCATATGTAGGTACTTTGTCTTGGATTATTATTTTTACTTGTAGTTGGCTGGTGAAATGCATATGGCTGACGTGACGTAGTTTTTACTGAACGTGATGGGATTATTATCTCGTCTAAAACTTTGGTTTTCTCACCAGGTGGGGTTTTTATTTTATTTCTGCTTATTAGTTCGGATATGATGTATGTTCCGGTTTTTCTTTGAAAATACGCGACAGAACTTTTCAGCAGCGCTTCATTATGAAATCTAAGTTGTGACTATTACGGCAATTAAAGTTTGGAAAAGGTAACAGATGTCAACATGCGTTCAATCGCAATCAAGATCAGATCCGCACTAACAAATACATGCACATACCGGTTGTGTTCTTCCGGTAAAGCACTAAACGCAAAGCTTTTTCGTTCTAAGCGTACAGGACAAATATAATATGTACCTTTTTCCATTTAAATAAGACCTTCTTAAAGTAAGAAGTAATGATATATATTTGTCACTTTTCAACTCTCAAAGTATTGTACCTAAAATGACGCTGCAAGAGCGAAAAAACTAGTTTTTGGCGTTTGCACCGCGATACAGTTCATTACCGTCTACATATGTCCGGTATCACACCGTACGTGTGAAATAGTTCATGTTATAAAATATAATTACTTAATGTTGTTTAATTTTAGATAATAAGAGTTTGTCGGTTGAATGAATGCAATTGTTATGTTTACATAAATCCGTGGGGTATCTTTTAAGGTTATGAAAATAAATATAAGATGTAACAGAAAAATACAAGTGTGTATGTACTCGTATGTATGAAAGTGTATTAGGTATTTTAAATAGAACCATTGAGTACGCATTATTATTCTAGCTAATAAAAACTCACGGAGTTCAAGTTTGACATTGATAAGAACTACTACTGACTCCTTCATTAGGCGTTGTACTTGAGCTTCATTATTAAGTATAATTTTTTTTGAGTTTTCTTCTTTTCTAATGCAGATTTTCTCGAAGCTAGTCCAGCAAAATATATAAGATTTGAACTTTGCTAAATCTCACATATATTAAGAGAAAGTCCAATTATTTTCAGTGATACTGCACCAGTTTCCGAAACACTAACCACTCTCACTAAAGTATTTTAATTATTAAATTATTATTGCACTGATCATTTGTTTACTGAGGCGATTCAAATACAAATGGCAGGCTTAAAGTGGAGTTGAAACGAATATAATTTTCGAAAAATAATTTTAGTAATAGTTTTATCCCCTTATTTAATAGTAAGTAGTCCTAATAATTAGCTTTAAATGTTAAAAATAAAGAGTAGATAACCATAAGTGCAATGTCAATCGGCAGTGGTACAAGCGACGAGTCCAGCTGCGATCTTGACATTTCCTATTTTCGATCCAATCCTAACATCTGGCGAAATACTTTCAATACCGAGAGCCGCGACAACGCTTGTAACATCCACAATACCAACTCATTCCTTTACGAGCACACGTTACTGTTGTTTGAGGTTGTACTACTACGGCAAGGGCGCATACCTGCAAGATATAGAATTGAAAATAGAAGTACTTTGCAATCTGCTTTTGTACGTATTACTTTCATGAATTGTTGTACTTTTTTTAAGTACCTAGTTTATTACCTTTAAAAGTTAGTTTTTAACATTATTTCTGTTTAAATGATAGCTACCTTATGTGATGTGAATATACATTTTAGTATAACATCAGTAAAGAATTCCTCCTTTTCACTTTATTAAAAAAAATTACCAACCTTATTGTGTTCTTGAGAGCACCTTTTTTCTGGTCAATTTCTTGTTAATGAAAGAAAACTGTGTTATTTAAAGCTCTAAAAATTATAAGATTTACGTATTTATATGAAAATGATAAATGATTAATGTGACGATGAAAAAGGAATTGATACACAATCTTAAGAAGGCAAACTATTAGTTCCCAAGTAAAACTCTTGTTTATACACTAAGATTTAACTATTTCGATACAAGACGATGCGGACAAGTTAACCAGGCTGTATAATGGACTGTCATCAATATGCGCGTTTAAATCCATGACAAGATCTTAAGCCAAACTGCGCCAAGGTGAGCAAGGACTCCCTCCCTCAGAACTGCTGCACTTTTGTTAAATTATTGAGACAAAAACTCTTAATAGCATTCTTTATATCCAATTGAAACAATCAATTTTTAATTATTTTCTAACCGTTCTAAAAATTAAAATGCTTGAGCAGCTCTTTAAATGCGGTTAGATTGAATTTCATTACCATATCATCTATCTTACGTTACACTCTGATGTCAGATTTCTTCGCTATTGACTTATAGCAGAACTCTGACCATAATTCATTCAGAGCCAGGCCCGCACGAAACGATACAAGCAATAAATTCTACCATGTATTCACCCAACGGAACATTCAGAGAGAAACGCATTGCCACCAAATTTAATATAAAACCGTAAGAGCCGAAAGCCGGGCATTTCTGTCAAGCCAATCCCCAACCTAAAAAATGTCTCTCATATTAGTTGTAGTTTCAAATTGGATTCGCCAGTGGCGATGTTAAAGTAGCAAAATTATATTTTTTAGCTTAATGGTAGGATTTACAGCTAACAGTGTTGGTTTTTATATCTTGTGAGATGATTCATTACTTTAATTAATGAATTCAATACGAGAAATATTTTTATATTTTGATCTTTGTTGGACGTAGCATAGGTTGGTTTAATTCTATGTAAAGTTTAGATTTCGAGAGGGGTTAGGAAAAGAAAATTATTCTACCAACTATCTGATGTAATTAGGGAAGGCTGGTGGCGTGGAGTATAGCGGCGTAAGGCTGGGCGGCCGCGTTGAGGAGGCTGCGGCGCTCCACCGCTCGCCTTCCCGTGAAATATGTGCTCAGTTTGTCACAGTCTCTTGGAACTCGGGTTGGGGGGCGCAGTGGCTGCTCCACTTTCAACTTTCTGCCGTTGTAGTTTTAAATATACGATGTTACTTAAAAATATATCACAGTAATTATATTGGCGTGTTGAGTGCTGGCCCGTTGTTTCAAATATGAGTTAATAGAAATAACATGTTTACTAAAATTAGAAATAGGTAACGTTGTTGCTTTTTTTCTAACCGTAGTTTTACATTAGGAATATATTTTAAATTAACTGCAAAAAGAAAACCAGGATAGTGCAGAGAAGAAACTGAATGTAACACTTTGGTAGACAATTATCTAGGAAGAAATATCATAAGCTTTTGTGCCCTTACAAGGATTACTTCTGATTGCAAAGCATTTCATAACAAAACATAAATGTTATGTTCATGAGCTTTTATAATATAACATATATGTATATTTATTCAGATTTATCTATAAACATATAAACTGTGTAAAGCTATTATCCAAATCATTTGTTCTGCAGATATTGGAACCCGAACTTAACAACCTCTTAAAGATAGCCTCGGGATCCGAACCTGGCACAAATTGGAAATCATTCCGCAGCCGCAAGTATTGGTTTTAAATAAAAAATTATGGGTCACTGTAAACTCCAATGCGATTACTGTTCCCTTTCACTCATTATAAAATTGAAGAATTATATCACTTTACCTACGAAATTTCCGCTAATATGGGATATTTGAAACACATTTGTTGTACGGGAAAAAGTATGTCGGCCTTGTGGAATTACTAAAAGTTCACGTTTTGCTACTGCAAAACTCAACAATGCGCGGAAACCACACATGAACTGAAATAATGTCGAAAGCTACAATTGTTTTGTAAAAAAATCTGTTAGCTCTTTCAGCGCGGGTAATATTATTACATGAAGCCCTTGAATCAGATGAATCTCGTTGCGTAAACAAGTAACATATATTCTTATTATTTAATAGATAGTTGTTATTTTGAATGCAACAATAAAGAGGAGTTGGTTTTTCAATCTAGAGGTGGCGGGTTCGGTATCGGGACTGCCTAATATACAAATGAGTTTTTACATCTTAAATACATAAAACCGACTGCTCGAAGGAAAACGTCATGAGGAAGTCCACATAGCTAAGTAATTATTTTGAGGGTTTGTGTAAAAGTCAGCCAACTCGCAACAGACAAACGTGGTGGACTATAAATTGCCCTATACCACCCCTTGGTTGGTTGCGGCCGGTGTCCCTGCGTTGGGATTACTAAGGCTGTCGTGGCTGAATAAAGAATTTCACTTTCCCTCAGACGTGGAAACATGCCATCTAGCTGCAAGTTTCTTCCCACTGGCTTACTTACCGCGAAATATTGTCGAAAAGGTAGTCATACCGCCTTCAGATCACTTTACTGAAGACGGATAGCAGATGCAATTTTATGATTAACTGGAATACTGGAATGTTACTTTGATTTATGATAACTACAAAATATGAAATGTTATACTATAATATCCAAATAATAACAGGATTATTAGCATCGAATTGAGCTTTTAAAATCAATCAGTAAAACAGAATGAGGGCTTAAATAAATATGCTTAGCTAAATTTACTCAATAAAATGAGTTTGGGACTTTGTCATAATTTCTATAAAAAATCATAGCAAGTGTCGAAATTATTCTTGCGATAAAAGTTATCTGACCATAATATAGTATTATATGCTATTATATGCTTTTGTATTTCGAGACGAGCGATCGTGTTGAATTGTACAATTTAATTAATTAGTTTATTGGGCAACAATTTTTGTGAGAGAGCTTATAACGCTGTGCGTTGGTCTTCTGTCAACTTAAACCTTTTTGGCACAATACGCTTTCTTGGCGATTTATAAACTTTTAAACTAGGACGTTTGGATTGTCAGTTAATTTGCCAATTTTAGCTTTATTATTATTTTCATTAGCATTTCATTTCATTTCAGTGCGCTGCGGGCTTCTGCTCGGACAGTATAAAAAAACAAAAATTATTATGCAGTTAATTTGTTTCAAGCAAACAAAAACTTGTTATTTAAATCAAAATATCCACTGCATTATGGGTATGAAAATAGGAACAAGACTGTCTGAAGAAGGTATTTTTCGCATAGTTAATATGGTAAGGTAGAAAATAAAAGGTATCTTTTAATCGAGCAGAATGTCGGGGAATTTTAAAATTAAGTTGACTGAGTAGGTGAGAGCTATTAAGTAATATTTTATAAAGAAATAAACCATCCAGGTATTTGCGCCTTAAATCCAACGATGTTGTACCTAGCAGCCATTTCATTATAACTGATTTGCTGACAGGAAGACCGATAGTCAAGTGCCCTTACCAATTTCCGTTGAATGCGTTATAATAACATTTATGAAGTTTTCGATATATCTGTTCCGCTAAGAAAGACCCGTAAGACTGGTAGTAGGTTATATCCGGTTTGGTATACTAAAAATATTATTAGGCATAAAAAACATAAACACATACTTCACAAGAAATATAAGTTTAGTAAATTACGCAGTGAATGTGTAAAATTTGCTCGACTTAGGCCATATTCAAATATTTGTTTATTTTTTTTTATTCAACATTTGTTTAGGGGCTTTTGTTAAACATGCCAGCCCCATGAGACTTTACTTAAATCTATTACACTCGACTATATTATAAGTAGGTACTTTTAAATTAATGAATCTTTAAAGCATAGATCTATAACCATCTTAGCTTCCTGCGATAAAGGCTGTGACAAAATACATTGTAATGCTTCTACATTACCTTTGCTGATTTTAAAGTTGTGGAACAAATGGTTCCTTTCAGATTCATTTCGGACACATTCCATTAGCAAGTGAAGCACATGAGGATGTATGTAAGATAGAGGTATCTTATGTAGACAAAGGTTACTATTAGGCGAATCTATTTTTTTCATCTGGTAGGCAAAAAATATTTATTTATCAACACTGACAATTACTTGTTCTTAACGACGTCAAATAAAACATGACTCTACCACCAATTTGGAAAAACTATCGTGAAGAAGAACTGGCAAGAAACTTAATTTAGTATTTTTTTTTTCAAAATTAATTTACAGTGTCTGTTTATGTTTATACAAATGTATTCTTATCTGCAGCGATAGTAAAAGCCGAGACGCAGAGAGAGCACGACGCGTACCGCGAATGGATGCAGGATCACCTGTCTACAGATCCGAAAGCGTTTTGGGATTACGTAAGATCTAGGAGAAGTAGCGTCAATAAGAAAAGTATATCAAAGGACGGGTGTATTTTATTCTAACAAGTACGTGCCGCGGAGTTAGCTCTGTTCTTTCAGTCTGTGTATAATCAAGAACCGGCGTTGCTGAATGTAGATATGGTGAGTGCCTCCGCGGTTAAGCTTATGGGCGCCAGGAAGCATCTCACACGGTAAGAGCTTGCTGATGTAACGCGCGCGCTCGCTCGATTACCAGCTAAATGATCAGCTGGCCAAGATGGCAACCAACTTTTATTTTCGAAGATTGTAATGAAATTTTAGATAAACCATTACTCTGTGTATTTAATCATTGTTTTAAGAGCGCAACATTTCCAGAGCTTTGGAGGCTGACGCGAGTGGTTCCACTACTTAAAGGCACCGGGAGTGTTTACAGACCTGTCGCATTACTTTGTACTCCTGCGAAAGTGTTTGAGACGGCAATTCACAGTAGTATTTACCCACAAAGAAGCTGTCAGACTCACAACATGGCTATCGTCCTGGAAGGGGGACAACGGGTAACCTTTTTGAGGTGATGACACATTTAGTATTATCCCATATAACGCATATTTTGACTTTAAGAAAGCGTTTGACACCGTGGGTAATGACCACCTTCTCTTAAAGCTAGCTAACGTAGGTTGCACTCCGTGCACTTTAACATTTTTTTCTAGCTATCTGCGGGATAGACGTCTATATGTAGATTGTGATGGAAGCCATTCGAAACCATACTACACGAGATCGGGTGTGGGCCAAGGCAGTAACTTAGGGCCGTTAATGTTCATTATTATGGTAAATGATTCACCAAAAGTTGTAGATATTTTTTCACCGATACTCTTTGCCGATTTTTAGTTAAAAGAATTTTAAGTTTGCCTAAAATTAGTTTGTAAAATAAAACAAGCAACGGATTGTGAACTCTTTCAACAAAGCATTGACACTGTCGTAAAGTGAAGTAAAGAAAATAAATTATATTTTATTGCCGCGAAATGCTCCGTCTTATCATTTAGTAGATCTCGCACACCGCATCATCACCATTATCACATTGAAGGACTGCCTCTACACAGAGACATGGAAACTAAAGATTTCGGGGTAACTTATACCGATGTATGTTTAAGGAAGCATATAAATAATGTCTTTATGTTTACGTTTCGCGTATAACTTTACAAGCGTATTTGAGAGCGTTGTTTGACGCATTGGTTAGGATCCATTTGGAATGTAACGCTGCAATTTTGTCACCGTATCAGACTAAACACAAATTGATGGTTGAGCGCCTGCAAAATAATGAAAATTCGTAAGATTTTTATATTAAAAACAGTATTGTGTTAACCCAGTCTATCAGTCTATGTGTTCAAAGTAGTTTGGGGTTCTGGTTCTTTTATGATAAGGGCACCGAAAATGTTGAACCATATGAATAATGAGCTTAAGAGTTTCGATCTTTATTGTAGTAGTGTTACAAGTGTCAAGGCAGCCATGGCTAACCAATTCTTTGTCCAGTAGTAATTATGGATTACGAGATCTCTGCTTTGATGTGTTAATTTTTGTTATTGTTTTTTTTTTGTGATTATGTCAAATGTTATTGTCTTAAAACAATTGGCATATGGTATCTATAACTGTGTGTCTAAGTTTAATTTTCTGCTATGTATTTTTATCTGAATGTAAAATTTTGTTAATGGCTTTCATTTTTTTGTTTATATGTATGTAATAAGTAATTTATAGCTGTAAATTTTTCAAAAATTACAAAATAAAAATAAAAAATAAAGTAAGATTTTTTTTTGCCGACGGAGCAACACCCTCACGGGAGGGAGGTGGAAGATGCGTCATGCATACCGCCGCAGCCGTCTGCGGGGTTATGTGGGACTCACCAGAATGGCACCTACCCACTAAAAACCACCTCTTTGGCTGTGGCAACATTTTTACCGTTAGCCTTCATCGGAAGTGACACCGGTGGGAAGTGTGTCTTCCGCCGGATGTGAAAGTTGCACTAAAGGTGCTCAAAGTCTGTTGCAGAGGGTTGAGGAGTGGATTTGTATAGGCGAGGAGCCGGGATGGGATTTGCTAGTGCAACGGGGCGCTGCCACCAGTTTTCTGGAGTAGGCTTGGGCTGAGTAGGCTTTGCAGCCGGAGGAACGTGGCTACGCAGTGGCGGAAAGGTTTCCTGAGAAAGGGGCGGGGCCTGTTTGGGTGCCGCCCTCTTAGAATTGGGACGCATACGGTGTATATACGGTGTGACCGGACTGGCCACAGAGCACGCAATCGGGAGGAGAGGGAGTTTCAGGAGTGCGATTGCACTCCTTAGTGAAGTAAGGGACCAGGCACTTTACGCACCTGGGCGGGGCGGCGCAGTTGGCCGCCGCATGCCCGTACAACTGGCTCCGGTGGCACTGGCTGGGATGACCGCGGCGATGAGGCGCCTCGATCAAGATCCCAGAGAGGCCGCATATGTTGCTGACCATGCATTTTATGCACCGCGAGTGCCGGGAAGCCTTGGGACTGCAGGTCCTCCAGGATAGCCTCGTTCGATAATTCGAACGGGACTCCCCTGAGTACCGCTCTGAACTTACGCTCTTCTGGGAGAGCATAAGTGTGATAAGCATATTGCTTATCGGCGAGTAGCTTTGTCAAAGCTCGGAAATCGTCTAACGACGAGACTGTAATTTTAATGGATTCATGTAATGGATCTTGTCTTCTTTGCACAATGTCGAAACCTCAGTCCATTTACCCTTTTCCCGAAGGAAAACGGGTGGTGGGACCTTAGTCTTGACAGAAGTTGGGGTCGGAGCGGGTGTTGAAGGCACCGGGGCAGCTGGCTTTGGAGACGCCGCAGAGGGTGTTGTAGACACCAGGACAGGCGTTGAGGACGCCGGGGCTTGTTTCGAACGCTTCTTAACAAGGGTGATATTGGAAGGCTCAGAGCCAGTTGGGGTGGCGTCCGAGGAAGACTCGGTCGCGGGTGCGCGCTAGCGGCGCGAAGGGAAGTCTACTTCGCACTCCATGTCACTGGAGGAAGGGAACGCGGGAGGGCCCAAGACCAGAGGGGTCTGGGGAACTGGAGTGGGCTGAGGGGCCAGTGTGGGAATCAGTGCCACGATATGAGGGATAAAAGTGTCTAAGTTACGAACCATTCCACCGTTCATGTGCATGCCTTGAGCATAGATACTATCTTATATAATTGACCTAATTTCCTCAGAGCTTAGGGAAGCCATTGCGGAGGGGTTGGGGAGGGACAACAATATATGAATATATATTCTATGAGCCTACCAACAATGACTAATTTTCTAAAACTTCCCTACACGCGGTAGGGAAGTTTTAGAAAATTTAGTGTTGGGGACGACGCGGGTAACTTACTCGAACACGAAGACTCGAACCTGGACCTGCAGTCCTGGAGCGCAGAGCTTGCTGGAGCGGTGACAGCGACGCAGGTCGGCGACGACGGGCTGCAGGTGACGGTGTTGAAGATGCGTCGTGAAAACGACGGTCCTATGACACTGAGGAAGATACGGTACGAAAAACCTGAGTGCGGGGACTAGAGAACGGAATAGCGTCTGCGATCGACGTGCGAACGAATCCGCACGCAAACCGAGACTGTCGTTCAAAGTAAGATACATAATCTGCGAGTTTTACAGCAGATTCAGCTGTACGTTCCTAATGAGAGCACGACACGCCGCGGGCAGCCACTGCTGTTAGTGGGGCGCGCGCGCACCAACGTGCGGCACCACGTGCCTTGTACGCGCGCGCTGATCAGACCACATTGATCTGTTTTCAAGCACACTGAGTTAGTTCGCAAATACTGTTTATTGTTATCTTTGTTATAATAAATAAGCTGATGTAAGGTGTTATCTCTCATTCTCGCTCCGATCGCCGCCCGGTACGGACGTGCAAGACCCCGTTTTCCGTTGATCGGTCCCTTCCCGATATTGCGTGGCGCTCAGTCTACTGACGTCACAGTTTTAGCGTGTTGGTTCCGTGCTACGGTTTTCAAGGTTTTTCTACTCCCTCTGAGTGCTATCGAAGTGTGATTTTTCTTTGTGACTAAGCCCCTTAGTCTTCAAAGTGCTGTGCTAAGTTGTGTTGTGCTTGTGCTGAGTGCTGTGTAGTGCCCAGCGTAAGTAGTCTGGTTTCAGTACAAAGGATACTTAACGGTGACAACGAATTTGTACTGAACCAGTCCTTTTATTTTTATCAAATCTGTGTGTTTTCGTGTGTATTTGTACTTTCTGTTGGTAAAGGTTGACCCTAACGCGGTCAACTCTTTACCTGCGTACCCTTTTTTAGGTTTCTAGGTAATGGCCTTCAGCGTACTACGGTTAGTTTTAAGTTATTCTCCCCAGCCCCCCTACCGCTGGTAGGGAGGTTAGCTGCTAGGGTTCGCTAGGTTTATTTTAGGGAACTCTAGGCATTTTTTTTATATACTTATATGTTTATATAATTCCCTATAATTCCCTCCCTTATGGATACGCAAAACATTATTAACTTCGCGAAAGAGTTCGCGCAGGCACTCGCTGCGTCCGGCATCCCCATTCCAGACGAGGTCTTCACGCAGGCCTTATTAGCAATTAATGCGTCCCCGGCCCCTCAGGTTCAAACCCCGGCCTCTCAGACCACTATCGTGTAGACCCCTCAGGTCTATAACTCTCCCGCGTCTCCCGTTCCATCCGATATGGACTGCGCGTCGGTCTCATCGTCTCAAACGTCGTGCCGTAAGCGTACCGCACCCGGGAGCGCCTCGGAATCCGCGTCTGATGCGTCATCGGACGCCGCCACCGTAATCGGATCTCCTGAGCCTCCTCAATTAGTTGCCAAACGCTCTAAAAATCGCTCAAAGAAAGCCTTGGTGTCTTCAACACCTGAGCCCACCCAGGTGTCTTCAATACCCACCCCCGCGCCGCTTATGTCACTCGTAGTGACCGCGTCTCCGTCAGTCCTGTCGAAGCCAGCGTCGCGCTGCGCTCCCGTCCCGGTTAAGCCACAGCTTCCCCCGCCCGTCTTCCTCCGCGAAAAAGTGTGCTGGACCGCGGTTTGTAACTTGTGCAAAGAGCACAAAATCAATTATCTCAAGGCGAATATCAAGTGCCTAAGCCCACATATAACAAAGGAGTGTACTCGCACTCCCGAATCACTTCCCCCCTGCATGTGGGGGTAGTATGCTGTATAGTTTGGTAGTATGCTGTATGCTTATAGTTGGTATACAGGGACTGTCCGCGCGCTTCGCGCTCCTCCACTAAGAGGACCGCGCCTAAACCAGCGCCACCGCTCACTCCTGCCAACTTCCCGCCACTACGCAACCGGGGTCCCCCGGAAGCAAAGCCCGTGCAGCCGACGCCTACTCCGGCTCTGTCCTGGAGGCAGCGTCCGGCCGCTCCACCTGCACCTTCCCGTCCTATCCCAGCTCCCGTAGCTCCCGTAGGCCCGTGTCCCGCTCCGTCGTCTTTACCAAATATCCCACGCCCGCCTATAGATCAGCTGCGAACAAACTACAACGTAAAGTTAGGTCTTGCCTCGCGGAACTCCGAGAGCCAAGGCTTTCGACAAAGTCTGGCACAGCGGTCTCGTTTATAAACTCTACAAAATAGGCTTACCGGCTCGCCCAGTTAGGATAATCGCGTCTTTTCTCAAAGACCGCACGTTTCGTTTCAAACGTGAAGGCACTCTTTCCGCGCTCAGTCCTCGCCCCTCTGTTGTACACCGTGTACACTAACGACATCCCCATTCCGTCGAAAGACGTCGAACTCGCCCTCTTTGCTGACGACAAAGCCCTTTACACCAAAGGCGTCAGTGTCCCGGGTCTCACCACCAGAATCCAAAAGGCTGTAGACACCCTCGTTGCATGGTTTCAAAAATGGCGTATCGATGTGAACCCAGACAAGAGTTCTGCGGTTTACTTCGACTGCAAACAACGTCGTGTCGCTGACAATCTGCAAGTACGAATATTAGGTACTCCCACCCCCTGGAAGCGCACTACCAAATACTTAGGCGTCACCTTAGACCAGACGCCTTCTTTCCAGCCACACGTCGATAGAGTAACGAAACTCGCCCGTTTTTACTTAGGCCGCTTATATAGTATGTTAGGTAGAAAAAGTAAAATGTCGTTCAGAAACAAACATACGCTTTATAAGGTCTGCGTTAGACCCGTCATGACATATGCCTCACCAATCTTTGCCCACGCCAAACCCTCCGTTCTGCACAAACTGCAGGTAGTTCAAAATCTCTTCTGCCGCAGGGCCACAGACGCACCGTGGTACGTGCGTAACGCGGACCTGCACAGAGATCTTGAACTGCCTACAGTGCAACAGCACCTCAAAACACTCTCAGAATCGTTCTTCAAACGCGCCGAATCCCATCCAAATCGTCTAGTTCGAGATTCAGTCTCATATACTGCTCCTGTCTTAGATTCGAAATTCAAAGTCGCTAGACCGAGAAACGTGCACACGAACGTAGCGACGCAGCTGACGCTAGATCTCTTAGCCCTTCAGGCTGCAACTTCTAATTCTAACGTAAATTCGAATTAATTTAACTTCTTTTAATGTATTTTAACTTAACATCTCTTTGCAATTTTGAGCACCTTCAGTGCTATGAATTCACCTTCAGCGCTTTGAGCACCTTCAGTGCTATGTAAATCCCAGCGGGTGACCCCTTCTGGGCCCCGCTAGCGCGGCCTCTTTCTCCAATTGGCCGTCGCTCAGATGAAGGCTGAGTAGCAAAAAAATTGCACGAGCCGACAAGGATTTTTTTAGTGGGTAGTGGTTCTGGTAGGCGTCGGAACGAGCCCCACATAACCTGGATCGCGCGCGCCAGTGTATGCGTCAGAGCATTTTTTATCCTCCTGCTCTTCCCGTGGAGGGGAACAAAAAAAAAAGGCGTTATCTGTTTGTTTTTCTTAAATATGTTCTTAACTATCGCATTAGGCATAACCTGTTATGACAGTGTAAGTTTGATTAATAAAATATATTATCATTGGTTTCCATACTACTAAGTGAAAATCTTGTAACATATATTTAGGAAGCCGCTTGACGGTGAGTTCAAAATGTATTAATTGGTATTTATGACAATACTTAAGTTTATTTATTTCCCCTTACGACATTTAAGATTAAAATAGTTCATAGGCAATACATATATGGTCCACCAATCAACTTTATATTTTCAATATTTGGTTGTTTTTCTCTATGGTTTACAAATTATGATTTTGTACCCGTTATGGTTTTACAGACTAATAAATTTTATTAATAAAGAGATCTACTTACGTACTGCGCTCTCTTTCCGCTTCAACAAACCGAAAAAAAAAATATTGATAATTTGTATTTGAGGGCCAGTAATATATACCGGTAATATCCCTGTGACACCTAAGAAAGTTAAGGAGGTTGTGCTGATTGTGACAACGGTAAAATGAAATTACTTTGACTACTTTTGTTATTTTCGCTTAAGATGCTTATATTATTTATATATATATATATATATATATATATATATATAATATAATATATATATATATATATATATATATAAATTATGCTTATATATGCTTATACCTAGTTAAGGGAGGGCCCGTGAACCTACCGCAGTGTTTCGTCATTTTGACTGGACTATTGTTTTTGACTTGTCGGTATTGTCAATATTCCTTGAATTTAAAAATATTTTTTTATCAAAGGCTTTTGAGACTGTGTCTGCTACGATCTTACTACAAAAGCTTGAACTGATTGGTGTTTGGGGAATCGTTCATACTATGTTTCGAATTTATTTGAGAGAAGTATGCCAATGAATAAAGATAGATGGGAAAGTTAGGAGGGATCAGATAATTTTGACGGCCTGTTTGGTGTGGAGGTAAGTACCATTGCCATCCATGCCAGAGGTCCCGGGTTCGAATCCTGGTAGGGGCACATATTTTATCATATGTTACCTAAGGCTTAATTAAATAAGTTTTCTTTTATCGATTGTACAGGGTGTTGGAAAAAAATAAAAACTTTTAATGTAAAATATAACATTACTCGTGAACATAAAATTTGATGTTAATATAGTCTTGGTTTACATAATTTTTGTCATATTTAAGAAATTTAAATCAAAGTACTTTTTGAAGATCGAAATTATTAATATATTTTCCTTCGAAGGTAAAAATACAATTTTTTCTGCTTTATCGAAATAAAAATCCCAAGCAAATCTAAACAGTTCTCAGTAACTTGAACATTAGTCCGCTCTTATATAGTTTTAGGTTGAAACTCACCTTCTAAGTAAGTTACTTAGCTCTTCTTCGGCAGATCACAGTTGACATTTAGCACCGGATTAGTAAGTTAAAATGTTCGTCCCCTGTGTCAACTTCTATTGGGCTGACAGATAACATCAATGTTTTATCATCTAGTAAGCTAAAATGTTTAACTCATGTCCGCGCAAGTCGACCTTAGCATATTTTATAAAGAATATGACCTCAATTATAAGTATTTAAACTTAATTTTAGAAGTTGAAACATAATTCGAGAATAATTTTAAAATATAATTATACCTCTTGGATAGGCGTCTATCATTCGCTCTTCATAATCATTTTCCACCAGGTGAGATGTAAGACATACACAATCCCATTTAAAAAAACTAAAATACAATATATCTTAACATAAAATATAATAATCCTTGTTTTGTTCAAATGTTATTATTTAAAGGGGTTTGTATGTTTTGTCCCTGTTTGTCGTGTCAATCTTTGCCTTCATAAATCAATAGTTTACATCAATACCAGCTTAAAGTGTAGATTGACAAAATCACACAAAGCGGCTCGTTGCCTGGGACACTCTCCATACAAAAATATCAAACTCTTTATGCCGTTACTATTGCTATTGTTGTGTGTACGTTTCGACAAATTTGTTTTCAAAGATATCAATTTTCAGTTTATTTTTTAATGTTGATTATTGTATTTGAATAGAGACTAATGATGCGCTACTGACCGTGTCTTACATTTTTTTTAAACAAACCAAATAAAATAAAAATAGATGTGTATGTGTACTTTGCACTTGTAATCGCACGTAAGACTTATCACTCTGAGCGTACCTGAATTATCGTAGTCGGTGTAGAAAGAAGCCATCGTTTGAATACTTCACTCCATTTGAGCGTTTGTTTATAGTCAAACTACTGTTTTAACTTATACATTCTACTGCGGTTCGGCCCGTAAATATAAAAATTTCATGTGGTCATAAAATCTTTTGTACTAAGGTTGCGCAATATAATAGCTCTTGGACTTAGTCAAAGTGAGAGAATTACGGTTGAACTGTGGCAGCATAATTAAAAAGTTACTGGCTGAAGGGCAGAGGGTCCGCTAGGCGACGCCCGCCGCCAGCTGCATTTTATACCTTTGCTTGTTTCTGGAAAAAACGGTTTATAAAAAAATATTCGTTTTACGACGCACTTAAGTTGTGTTTTTAAGGTGTAGCCGGATATGGGAAATAGAGGCCTGCAACATAAGTTATGGAGCGTGGTAACCCCGATTACTTATAGAGGAAAACATTCTTGTCATTTTTATTGTTATTCTTCTCAAAAATTTTCCTTATCATAACAGTGAAAAATAAAATAAATAACAGCTGCATTCAAATTTCCGTTTAATCATTGATGTTAAATTCTTTGTTTATAAAACACAAAGGCTTTATTGCCAACGAATATCCTCTAACTAAAATTTGGGCCTCATTAAAATTATCGTGTACTTAGCAAACCAACATCAAATACTAGTTAAGTATCTCGTAGTCAAACCAAACAAAGGCAAAATAATAAACTGTCCTGCGCAAGCTTTTGTGAAAAGGGCTATTTCAAGAAAGGAACAATAAACTCATTCTATTAAAACACATGAAAAGCCCTTGGAGGGTTCATCATGACGCGCCACTTTGAATAAACGCGCCGCCAACGAGCCGCACCGTGCCGTGTAGGCATCGTAAACCCGGAACTATTACGAGAAATGCTGTTTTTATTTGATATCGACTTCAGGATTTGGCCAGAACGAAATGTTCTGTTTTCACCAATTTTCATAATGAGAATGTTTTACGAACAAAAAAATTATAATTCATTCTCAAAACCCCAACTTTTTGTTTATTATGAGAATCATAATAAGTGTCTAGGGATCAGGTACGTTTTAGAGTATTTCTGCAAATGAGGTTTATGATACTGAGTTATTGGGATCGCTTGGATTTTATTTAGTGAATTTCACTAGTTAAATAAAGAATTTTGTTTAAATTTAGATTGTAAAGAGAAAATCAACTGTCAATTAGTATTTCTATAAAACTGTGTGATGACATTTTTACAAAACCATTACAATTTCTGCATCGGTACTGTAAAAAAATATATTGGTATGGAGCGACGACGTCAGACGTATCGACCTGTAACGACCACCCCTTCCTGATCTGCTCTCTGATCATATAAGGGAATGTCATAAATAAAAACATTAAATAAATACATGAAAATAATATAAAACCTAACATATATCTGTCAACTTTATTCTAATACTTCCTATTCAAAATATATATAAAACCTTCAGTTATAAACTACAGAATGAGAAATTGTAATTGGCACAATATAAAGATTTATCAATAAAAAAATACAATATCTATTTGGTGTGATCGTCTAAGGTTGGGTAGGACTCTTCGTTGTGTTGCATAGTAACCAAGTTCTTTTCCGAGGTATGTGACAAAGATAAGAAACAAAGAATGTTTTAAGAATGCAATGTAAATTATTATAGTAATAAAAATATATAATATAATAAATACATACAATATATAATAAGAGGTAATAAAGAACTGTTGAAATGGATTTGATAAATTAAAATGAATTGGAAATTTATAAAAAATTGGGTGTGAGTAGGGCCCCTATCCTCGCCCTAGTCATGTGAGAGACATCCTTTCATTTTTTTTTGAATTTCTCTCTCCAGGATTCACCAATCCAACACCCGAGTGTTAGTACTGAATAATAATGATAAAATAAAAATACTTTGTAAGTAAATAAGTTTATAAAGATAAGTAGAGGATGGAATATGGTGAGATTGTAAGAATAAATAAAGCTAACAATAAATTCCACAATCTTGAATAAAGTTATTTATATCACAAACCCAAACCCTGCAGATACTTTAATTTAATCTAAGTAGTGTAATCTCCAAGTTGGATCATTTTCGGAAGGGTAACTCTAATATCTATTTCATGATATTTGTTATTAATTCAGTCAAGAAGTTCTAGATCCAACTTTCTGCCTGAGTCTGATGAGCCGGAACTCGTCCTTGTCGCACCAACAGATAATCAGATCAATGAAAGTGAAACCAGAAACTCCAATGACTTTAGTATTATGTTCGTTAATAATTCATGAAATAAATATATTAATGAAGGAGAGGAATAAATAGATTTATAATTCATTCCATGACATTGTTAATTATACAGCCAAGAAGTTCATGAACCAACTTCCTCACTGAGTCTGATGCACCGGAGTGTCATCCTGTCGTAACACCAGAAGCTCAGATCATTGAAATTGACAACAAGATACTTCAACCACTGTTTGGTCTTATGCCAGATAACAAGTCGCAGAATGAACACAAATGAAGGAAGGAAATGTAAGTTTTTAATATTTGTCAATTATTCAGCCAAGAAGTTCCTGAACCAACTTTCTCCCTGAGTCTGATGAGCCGGAACTCGTCCTTGTAGCAACAACAGATAGTCAGATCAATGAAAATGGTTACAAGAGACCTCAACGACTGTGTGGTTGTGAGCCAATTGACATGAGGATAAAGGGAGAAAATAAAGAGTAAATAAACTTCACCAAGTTGGAGATTAGCACGCTGAGTGTGTTAAATAAATTATTTTGACTCAATCAAATAACCTTCTAGTATATCTCACCATTGTAATGCATTACATACATTATATTTAGACGAATATAAACACGTCACAAATGAGCATTTTTAGTTTATCAGTACCTATAGATGTATTGTGTTCTGTGTGTGTGTGCGTAATTACTTTTAATACAAAGTAAGATAAAATATAACATGTAAGTATATATACTTACATATATAAATAAGTATATATAATAAAATACATATAAAGAATAAAGTACACGAAATATTAATATATAAATCAAGACCTTAAATAAATATACTATAAAAATTAATTTCCCTGTTAAATTACCCTACAGTATTTAACGAAATAAACGCTCTTCTATAACAGGATTCACCTTCTAACGCAATAACGTAATCTAATATTAAAATACTCAAAAATTAAACTTTTATCTACGAACTGGCAGAACTTTCCTGAAAACGGAATTCCCTATTAATGTGTACTAAAATAAACACTCACCTAAAGACTGGACCCACGTTCAACCCAACACTATATTCTATTTTTAAACGATTGAAAAACTAAATATTAAACTGGGTACAAACTGGCAGAACTTTTGGGTTACTTTCGTTTCCCGACCGAGACTCAAACTTCCATTCCCCGAGACTGAAATTCCGACCCCTGCTCTGCGGCCTACTGCCCTATTTATACCCAAAAGACCGAACTCCCTCCCACGGGGCACCATGCACCACGCACCCGCGACAATCTCCAGTCATATTTCCGGACAAAATAAAAGAATGCACCCTTGAGTTACTTATTTAATTTAATTTATGTGTAACTACTGTAGAGCTATTTTGTTTAGCAAATAAATAAATAAATAATTAATGAATAAATAAAATCTATGTGTAAATGCGAAAGCATCATCAATTATTTTCCTGCAAATAATTACCACCCATAAGATCGTATCAACAACGGAAGAGAAACTTAATAACAAAGTAGGCGTCCCAAACTGCTATACTTTTTAACCTTTAGGAACATTAATTAGATGTATCTTTCTATGTCAAATTAGTACATAAATTCTGAGAACCAGATATCAATATTACATTAATAATTTTTTTCTAATTTTTTTATTCTTTAGCAAGGTAAATGAATTTACCTGAACATCCTTTTATGTGTAATTTTTCTTCCATTTAAAGATTCTATATATCAACAATTATATCTGCTAACATATACTAATATATAAACAGATATTTTTAAGATAACTTTAGTAAATTAGTATTGCCAAATGCCACCAGCAAGTATACTGAGTCTATACTTCCGCTTCACATACAAGACTCGAGCTTGTTCCGTCACAACATCCTTTTATGTGTAATTTTTCTTCCATTTAAAGATTCTATATATCAACAATTATATCTGCTAACATATACTAATATATAAACAGATATTTTTATGATAACTTTAGTAAATTAGTATTGCCAAATGCCACCAGCAGGTATACTGAGACTATACTTCCTCTTCACATACAAGACTCGAGCTTGTTCCGTCACAACATCCTTTTATGAGTAATTTTTCTTCCATTTAAAGATTCTATATATCAACAATTATATCTACTAACATATACTAATATATAAACAGATATTTTTATGATAAATTTAGTAAATTAATATTGTCAAATGCTATTAGTAGGTATATTGAGATTATACTTCCGCTTCACATACAAGACTCGAGCTTGTTCCGTCACAACATCCTTTTATATGTAATTTTTCTTCCATTTAAAGATTCTATATATCAACAATTATATCTGCTAACATATACTAATATACAAACAGATATTTTTATGATAACTTGAGTAAATCAGTATTGACAAATGCTATTAGCAGGTATATTGAGACCATACTTCCGTTTTATATATAAGACTCGAGCTTGTTCCGTCACAGACCTCACCAGAGAAGCGATTATAAGAGCCAACGGAATGTTGGAAGCTGACTCCAGCGAACGTCTCTCAACCACTCGCAGACAGGACTGGTACATCCAAAGTACTCCTCAACGGAATCGTTCCACAAACGCCATGATGATGAAATTAACGTGAAGTGGGTCTGCCTTCCCCTAGGCCGCTGAGAGTCTTACCTTTAATACTCAGCAATCTTAGGGCCCGTTGACAAAGGGCTGAGAGTGGCGTTGTGTGTGCATTTCCGATGAATCCAATGAACCTCTGGACACCATTTAGTTTTAGAGTTTGTCAGAAGGTTCATCCGTATGGCAGGGGAACGACAATGATAGGGGCCGGTCTTGGACCGGTGGAAATACTGATCATGTTTGGATGTCCAGATTAACGTAGAGAGGATTGTTTTAGACGTAATCATACCTTCGTGAGGCCGGTTTGGTAATTCATTTAAACTTATGCACGACAATGCACGTCCAGACACGGCTAGGGTTGTATCACGCACTCTTGCCGAAGCTGGTATGAATTAACGATCTGCCGTGGCCTACATTCGCAAGACCTCAGCCCAGTATGGATGCCGTGCACACCCCACAATTACTTTGTGACTTGTTAGGTTTGGATAAACATTTGGCATGCCAAATCCCTGTGATTGTATAATTCGTGTTAATTGTGGAAATACAGACTTTTAATGTTTTTACCTATACAATAAAAAAATTTTGAATAATAACTTTTTTTTTCGCTATTTTATTATAAAAAACAGATTTTTTTTTATTTTACAAAATATGCTTCAATGCTTCAAGAAAAAAAAGGCAAAGATGTAAATCCTCAAACTCACATCCAATAACAAGTCGCTTAATATTTCTGTAACACTTTAAATGAATTCATCGGCTCCGCAAAGTGGGCCGTGCACCCCGCTTTCCCCGCGCTCGCCTCGCACCCGGCCCGCTCCTGCCCCGCTCTAAATCATACTAACTCATCAGATCGCTATGTAATTTGTAAAGTTGTCTTATAACTCGGAAATTATACAAATTACACATACACAAACGGTTACTTTTATTTTGTAAGCGTTGAGATAACGTATGATTTACAATATTTTGTTAAAAGAAGGCTTTCACTTTAGGAGAAAATGCTTTTTAGAGAGAAGAGTTAAAGTTGTTGCAAAACATATATCAACGTGTTTTGTTTTCTTTTAGTGAGGGTATTAAAAAAGCTTGTTGAATTCATAAAATATGAGAGCAGAAATTTAAATTATTTTTATATTTGAACTGTTCAATTTCATCATAAACTCTCCAATTTCATACAAAAAACTCGTGATTTATCGAATCTTTTCGCTTAGGTAATCTGTTACCAATCAAAATATTTAAGAACTTGGTCCATGGCTTCAGCAAACAATTTCAGGAAAGCACTTTCACCCGTACAAACAGAAAATCTTGTTAACTCGGAAAGTAAAACATTTTAAAGCTACATTTGATAGTTTCAGAGCATTTCTTTGATTGCTTCTTTGTAAACCCACTTTATAATTGTAGTATGAGAAATTATACACGTTAATAATAACTAGTCGAGAAATAAAGTTTATTGACTAATAAAAAATGCATGGTAATAATAAACTATCAATGTGATAGGAGAGTTATAATTTTATATGATTTTATCACGCACATCATTAAAATATACCCAACGAGTTGCATGTCAAAAGACAGGTTTTCAATTTGAACAAAGTCTACATGGTTTTCGACTTAAAATTTAAAATTTAGAATTTAAAATGTAAAATTTTGTAAATTAGCTGCCAGCTTTCAAGGTATAACTGCCACCGTGGTGAGCGCGCTCACTGGAATGTGGCGCAATATGCACGCAAGTATGGTAGCCATCGACTCGGATATAAATCAGACATTCGTTTCAAGTACTATCAATACAATATATGAATCTGTATTCATACCCCTTTTCATTTCTAACTTTTTAATAACACACTCTAAAAACATACCATTCCCATCCGGGAATTCCTTCCTATTCCTTTTACAGAAAAGTAAATGAAGCAAACACATTAGGTGGATGAATTATCGAGCACTCCTACATCCGTTTCACGATGAACGATTTTTCATAGGAGACCATTGTGCCCCCGCGTGAAAATAAACTGTTTCGGAGATTTATCGAGTTCAACTACCAAGGGCAACGGCAGTCATTAATTTTTAATGCAGTTAAAATCAATTAGACGAATGTTTGACAATGTTTAATTGAATTAAGTGTATTTTATGAAAACGGCGAAGAAATTAATAGAACCGCGATAACATCAAAAAGTTTTCGTGATATACTCTCTGAAAAGTTAATATTGAGTTTAGATATAAAATTGTCTTGATTATATTTGCTATTTTGAGTTTTCCCTTCATTTAGGTACTCAGACTTCTATAAGCTCATTTCAAGAGCTAAATTTAAGAATACGTTTTATTTATAGGAAAAAATAAAGCTGGAATATTGATTTTAGAATTTGACTGAAGAGATTTTCGTTATTTACATTTGTTTTAAGAACAAACTTTGTTTAAAGTGTGAAGTAAAGGAGTATGTGTAATATGACGGGGTGTCTGAGATTTGCTACTAGGATGGTCATCCTACTTGAGCAATTTGATTCAATTAACGCGATCTAGTGTTGCCGGGTAATTATATCTGCCCACAGACGGCGGAAGGCAGCGCGGAGTGGCATATGGAAATTACCCTTATACCTACATGAGCATTGCCGCTTTTTTGCTAATATATTTTTGAAACGCAGCTTCTTGGGACGTCACCGTTTTTCTTTACAGTTTTTAATCATTGTCATTTTTTTATAAAGAATCCTGTTTATTATATTAGGTCCTTACATATGAAATTGGCGTTTTGTCGTACTGGCCACTTTGATCTGTATTATCTCCTCTTTCGTTAAGAATTCCAATTACAAATGTTATACAAGTATTTACATACGCGTTTGTGTTTTGAAAACAATAATTCATTTATTTTTTCCTTATTTAGCTTTTTATTTGCGTCACTTAGTTTACAAAATGAAAAACTTGAAATATCGCGTTATTTACGACTACGAGTTCCACCGTGGCACCACTGTTGCAGAAACGGCTCGAAGTATTAATGCTGTGTATGGCGGCGGTGTCGCAAAAGAAAACACAGTGCGTTTTTGGTTCCAACGTTTTCGTTCTGGAAATTTCGACCTGCAGAACAAGCCCCGTGGACGGCCGGAGACCAAAGTTAATAATGAAGATTTGAAGGCTATTGTGGAAGCGGATCCATCGCAAACCACGTCTGAGTTAGTTGTAGGCTGCGCTGTTAGTGAAAAAACTCTTTTAATCCACTTGAAGCAACACAGACCCGATCTGCGTCCGGACCCGTTCGGACGTGTTGACGGTCGCTCCCGGCTGCCGAGTCACGATTGTTGTCTCACGACTTCTCTCGTATCAATACTCAAACGCCACTCTCAGATCCGTTCTGCGTCCGGCCCCGCTCGGACGTGTTCGCGGTCGCTCCAGTAATTGAGTCACGATTGTCGTCTCACGACGTCAACTCGTAGCAATACTCATACGCTGTTAGCCTCTTTAGGGCTTACTCTGCGGTCGGTTTCGATCGGCTGCAAGTAAGTCGGTCTCTTGCACAGCAACAACAGAGCTGAGCTTACCGCGGTCGATTAAATTCGATAGTGGTTCGCGAAGCTCGGGCTGTTTTTCTGGCTGCGTACTTGACGCTTGGCGCTTGCTACGTAGTCAGAGACTCGCTCTGCGGCCGGCCCCAGGCCGGTCGTAACGTAGTCAATCCCGCACTCTGTGCACCCCTCGAAGTAAAAACCTCACCTCAGTGAGTGCAGCAACAACAGGGTTGAGCTTACCGCGGTCGATTAAATTCGATAGTGGTTTGCAAGACTCGGGCTGTCTTTCTGGCTGCGTACTTGACGCTTGGCGCCTGTACGTAGTCAGAGACTCGCTCTGCGGCCGGCTCAGGCCGGTCGTAACGTAGTCAATCCCGCACTTTTAGTGCAACCCAACTCCGTCAGGTCTACGGCCAGTTTTTGTTGTCAATTTATTGACGACACACTCCGTAGTAGACTCGCGTTTGATCAGGTGGATACTTAACGGTGACAACTAAGCCTGATAGCGTTGCCCCGGTGCGCTTCCAAGGCCCTTCAGGCCAAGGAGAAACCGGCTGACCCGATCCCATTGCACTTGGGCCTTTCCCAGGGTGACGGAACAGTGCTGTCCGAGCTAGGGGCACCACTTCGCGTCGTCCCCAGCCCCCCTACCGCGGGTAGGGAGGTTAAGGTGCTAGGTTTGCTAGGGAACCTAGGCATTCTTATATATTTATATATATTATATATCGTAGGACCAAGCCCTCCCAATGGACCAGCAAAGCTTGGTAAACTTTGCTAGGTCGTTCGCCCAGGCGATCGTTGCGTCCGGCATCAGCATATCAGATGACATTCTAACGCAGGCCTTACAGGCAACTATCGCGTCCCCGGCCCCTCAGGCCTCAACCCCGGCCCTTCAGGCCACCAACGTTCAGACCCCTCAGGTCTACAGCTCTCCCGCGTCTCCCGCCTCGTCCGAGATGGACTGCGAATCGGTCGCATCCTCTCACGCGTCGCGTCGTAAGCGTACCGCTCCCGGGAGCGACTCCGAACCCGCGTCTGATACTTCGTCAGATGCCGTCACCTTAACCGGCTCTCCTGAGCCCGCGTTCCAACTTGTCGCCAAGCGCTCCAAAAAGCGCTCTAAGAAAGCTTCGGTATCTTCAATACCCAAGCCCTCCCCGGTGTCTTCAACACCAGCCCCCGCGCCGTTAAAATCGCTCGTAGTAACCGCGTCTCCGTCGGTCACATCGAAGCCAGCGACGCGCTGCGCTCCCGTCCCGCCGAAGCCTCAGCTCCCTCCGCCCGTCTTCCTGCGTGAAAAAGCGCGCTGGACCGCGGTTTCAAACTTGTGCAAAGAGCACAAAATTAATTACTTAAAAGCCGCCAACGCTGGCGATACAATCAAAATTCAAGTAGCGACCGTCGACGACTTCCGCGCGTTTACCAGGCTACTCTCGTTAAATCAAATCGCGTATCACACCTACGCCCTCCCGGAGGAGCGTAAGATCCGCGCAGTACTACGGGGCGTCCCGTTCGAACTCAGTAACGAAGACATTCTCGAGGACCTTAAGTCTCAGGGTTTCCCGGTCACAGCAGTGCACAAGATGCACTCCAACCGCGGTAGGCGTTTTCCCTTAGCTTTAGTAATCCTGTCAAATACTCCCAACTCGAAGGAGATTTTCAAAGAGGCTCGCACAATCTGCGGACTCTCGAACATCTCCGTCGAGCGTCCCAACCCCCGCGGTCACCCTGGGCAGTGCCACCGCTGCCAGCTATATGGCCACGCAGCGGCTAACTGTTCAGCTCCCCCCAGGTGCGTAAAGTGCCTGGATCCTCACTTCATTAAGGAGTGCACTCGCACTCCCGAATCCACTTCCCCCCCTGCCTGTGTGCTGTGCGGCCAGTCCGGCCACACAGCTAACTACAGGGGTTGCCCGCGCGCTCCGCGCTCCACCGCCAAGAGGGTCGCGCCCAAACCGGCGCCGCCACTCACTCCTGCTAACTTCCCGCCGCTGCGCAACCGGGGTCCCCCGGAAGCAAAGCCCATTCAGCCGACGCCTACTCCGGCTCTGTCTTGGAGGCAGCGTCCGGCCGTCCCGCCTGCACCTTCCCGACCCATCCCAGCTCCCGTAGCTTCCGTAGGGCCGCGTCCCGCTCCGTCTTCTGCACCTCAGTCGTCGTTGGCTGAGGACATGAAGACCGTATTCAACGTCATCCAAAACGTAGACATTAATGAAATTTCCATACTCGCACGCAAACTGCGAGCCGCCCGCTCTCCTCAAGAGCGTTTATTCGCGTTAGCCGAGCATCACTCGCTCCTAAGTTCGTTGTGAATTCTTTATTTTTGTATAAAGTCGTAAATAAGTAAATTATAATGTCTAGACCCGCGAATCCCGCGTCCTGTCGTATCAAACCCAAGGGCTTATCCCTAATATCTTTTAACGTTCGTAGCCTAAGCACCAACCTTCCCGAGCTCAAACTGTTCCTTCAGAACAACGATCCAGATCTTTTACTTCTCCAGGAGACATGGCTCACTCTTAATCGCTCCAGGGGATTCGCTATTCCTAAGTACGCGTTTACACGTAACGATAGGCCTAACTGCGACGGTTTCGGCGGCACCGCTATCTACTACAAAAGAGGATTCCATTGCTGTCCTCTCCCTACCCCTCCTCTCCTCAACATGGAAGCCACCGTATGTAGATTGGCTATGAATGGTCATCCGACCATCATCATAGCTTCAGTCTACATACCTTGTGGCACCAAACCTATCCGCAGCGACTTTGAGACCATTCTCGCCCTCGGCCGTTCAGTCATTATGTTCGGAGACTTTAACTCCAAACATACTGACTGGACGTGCCTATCAACCAACCAAAGCGGTATAGCTCTCCTCGACATCACCAACTTACTCGACTTAGACGTCGTCTCCCCTATCACTCCCACTCACTATCCCGACAACCCGAACCACTCTCCTGACATCCTCGACTTTGCAATCGTCAAGCATATCAACCTCGACCTCAGGTCTATCGAACCGCTCGATGACCTAGGCTCTGACCGCCGCCCCGTCTCCCTCGTGCTAGGACCGCCTAACGTTAACGTCACTTCTCCTAAGACCTTTACCGACTGGAAAGGTTTTAAAAATACGATAGTTTCTGCCTTAGAGGCCCCAAACTCTCCGCTCGCGATCTCGCCCGATCAATTAGATAGCCCGGATAAAATAGATTCGTTAGTAAATTCTCTCACTGATGCTATCAACTCAGCCATCAGTGTAAACGAAAAGGTTGCTAAGAAAGGCAAACCCACGCTTCCCTTAGCCATTAGCAATCTTATTAAAGCTAAGAACGCAGCTCTCCGGAGAGCCAAGAAATATCCCACGCCCGCCCATAGAACAGCTGCGAATCAGCTACAACGCAAAGTTAGATCTCGCCTCGCGGAACTCCGAGACGCCCAGATGAACGATCTCATGGCGAATATCTCCCCGTCCCACCAAGCGTATTATCGAATGGCCCGAGCCTTACGCGTAGACGCCGCCACTCACGTCCCTCCTCTCACTCGTCCCGATGGCTCTATCGCCTTCGAAGACGAAGAGAAAGCCGAATGCTTCGCTGACAGCGTTGCGTCTCAATGCTCGCCCAGCACACAACCCGCGAATCCCACTCACATCAAAGCGGTAGATGACGAAGTTCTCCGTAGAAACTCTCTCCCCATCACCGCCGACCCCGTCACAGTCTCTAATGATGAAATCTCGCTTCTCATCAAAAGTCAAAAGTCCAGAAAGGCTCCGGGTGCGGATGGTATTTCCAACCACGCACTTAAGCACCTGCCTCAACAGGTGCTTACCTTGTTAGCTATCATTTTCAATGCCTGCTTCGACCTTAGCTACTTTCCAAAAGCTTGGAAAGAAGCGACAGTCATAGGCATACCCAAGCCGGGTAAACCTCTTAATATCCCGGCTAATCACAGACCCATCAGCCTCCTCAAGGCAATGTCTAAACTTCTCGAGAGAGTCATACTCTCTCGAATGCGGAACCATCTGTTTCCAACGGACGGCGATCCTCTCATAATCCCCCACCAGTTCGGCTTCCGCGCTAAGCACTCCTGCCCTCAGCAAGTCCATCGAATCGTCGAGTACATACTCGACGGCTTCTATCCAAAACGAAAGAAAACGATCGCAGTTTTCTTTGACGTAGCCAAGGCTTTCGACAAAGTCTGGCACAGCGGTCTCGTTTATAAACTCTATAAAATAGGCTTACCGGCTCGCCTAGTTAGGATAATCGCGTCGTTTCTCAAAGACCGCACGTTTCGTTTCAAACATGAAGGCACGCTCTTTGCGCCTCGTCCCATAAAGGCTGGAGTCCCTCAAGGCTCAGTCCTCGCCCCTCTTTTGTATTCCGTATACACTAACGACATTCCCATTCCATCGAAAGTCGTCGAACTCGCTCTCTTTGCCGACGACACCGCCCTTTACACCAAAGGCCGCAGAGCCTCGGGTCTCGTCACCAGACTTCAAAAGGCTGTAAACACCCTCGGTGCTTGGTTTAAAAAATGGCGTATCGATGTGAACCCAGAGAATAGCTCTGCGGTTTACTTCGACTTCAGACGCAGTCGTATCCCCGACAATCTCCAATTGAGAATGCAAGGCACTCCCATCCCCTGGAAGCGCAGTACTAAATATTTAGGCGTCATCTTAGACCAGACGCTTTCTTTCAACCCTCACGTCGATAGAGTAACGAAACTCGCACGTTTTTACCTAGGCCGGCTTTACAGTATGTTAGGTAGAAAAAGTAAAATGTCCTTCAGAAATAATCGTACGCTTTACAAGGTCTGCGTTAGACCAGTCATGTCATATGCTTCGCCAGTCTTTGCCCACGCCAAACCCTCCGTCCTGCACAAGCTGCAGGTAGTTCAAAACCTCTTCTGTCGCAGGGCCACAAACGCACCTTGGTACGTGCGCAATGCGGACCTGCACAGAGATCTTGAACTACCTACAGTTCAACAGTACCTAAAAACACTCTCAGAATCGTTCTTCAAACGCGCCGAATCCCATCCCAATCCACTAGTTCGAAATTCAGTCTCTTATACTGCTCCTGTCTTAGATTCGGTACACAAAGTCGCTAGACCGAGAAACGCGCACACAAGCGAACGTACGCAATTAACTTTAGATCTCGAGGCCCTTCAGGCCGCAAATTCTAATTCTAACGTAAATCTGAATTAATGCAAATTTAATTTAATTGTCAATTTTTAATGCTTATTATTTACTTTTCATTTTTTGAGCACCTTCAGTGCTATGTAAAACCCAGCGGGTGACCCCTTAAGGGCCCCGCTAGCGCGGCCTCTTTCTCCAATTGGCCGTCGCTCAGATGAAGGCTGAGTGGCAAAAATGCACGAGCCGACAGGGGGTTTTTAGTGGGTATGGTTCTGGTAGGCGTCGGGCCAGAGTATGCGTCAGAGCATTTTTATCCTCCTGCCCTTCCCACGGAGGGGAACAAAAAAAAAAACACTTGAAGCAAATTGGGAAGGTGAAAAAACTTGAGAGGTGGGTACCTTATGAATTGAGTGCAGAAAACCGAGAAACGCGCGTCGACCACTGCGTTAATCAACTGGCACAATAATAAAAGGATTTTAAATCGAACCATTGCCATTACCAACAGATTACCATTTTTTTTTAACTCAGCACCTCCAAAGATTTTATTGATTCCCTTCCAAATGGTGTTTTTAGTAAAGGGATCAATGAACTACCTATGAGATGTCAAAAGTGCATAGCAATGGTACCTACTTTGTTTAAATAAATACATTACATCAAAAAAAATTTTAATTTTTGTTCCTCCCTTACAAAACGCCAATTTCAGATGTAATTACCTAATATTACAATGTTCTCCTGTTTCCTACTCGTGCTGGAGTATAAAAATTCGGATAAAATACTAACAAAACCGACCTTTCTTATCATTTTAGTTGAATAATATATGCTTATATTTAAACAAGCTTGGAGCTTCAGTTCACTTGAACACAGGCCGAAACATTAAACATTAAAGTGTAAACATTACTCAATAATAATCACCATCTGAAGACTAGTCATAAATTTGCTCTTTTCGAACTTTTTGTTAAGTAACATTATTTGGATTACGAGGTGCAGACAGACGTTCCAGTTTTCATCGTTTTCACAAAAAATTACAAAAAACGAGTCGATAATATTTTTACCGTTCGGGTTCCCAAAGAATAAAGTCAAAGGAAAAAGTGATACAATTCAAATTTGTATAAAATATGATTTGTATTATTTTGATAACATATTTCTAGAAAAGGAAAATTACTAGTATATACTTTTGCACTTATTTAACACCAAATTTTCGGATTGGTTCCATATTACATGGGATATTCATAATAAAAATATCACCAGCATCTACAGATTCTTGCGCCTAAACCAACTTTCAAAGCGCATTTTCCAGTCTGCATTAGGTACTTCCTCAACAGCCTTCTCGAACGCAGTGATAACTAAAATGTTATCCTCTCGAGCTGGTTTTAATTTTAGGAAACAAAAAGAAGGTGCGGGGTTAGGGTGCGATTTCGTGGAGGAGCAAAAGGTCTCGGAGTCGCGTGTTCGGTCGTTTATTGCTCGCAGCTGCAGAAACTTCTAGGTAGCATTTGATAGTGTATTGATGCTACTTTGGTTTTTTTAAGAGAATTGATATTAAATTCCCCGTTAATGAAAAAAAACTGGCGTTCAAAGTTTTTCCAGTGCTTCCCAATAGTTTTACTTTCGTCGGCATATTAGTTAGCCTATTAGTTGACTGGCGCTTTGTTTCTGGATTATATTGATAAATCCAACATTCGTCATCTGTTATGATGTCGTAAGCATGACGGCAAGAAACTGCTCATTATCATATCATGGCACCATTCCACGCGCACCTGCTTCTGCACGTCGGTAAGGTTGCGTGTTTGAATAACGTGACGGTACCCAGCGCGAAACAGCCCTCATAACGAAAAGGTTGTGTTGTGTTGAATATCAGTTACACTTTCAAATCAAATATGCATAATGTGCTGAATCTTCTGATATGTAATTCGCCGGTTTTGTTGAATAATATTTTTCACTTTTAGTACGTTATCTTACGTAACAACAGTCAAAGGACGCTGTATCACACTCAATCACTTCTTTCTTCTTCCTTCAAATTTAATCGACCGCACTGAAAGTCGTTGCTCTAGCAGTTCACAGTTGCTTTACGAGGCGATTTGTTCATAAAAGCAAAATGAAGTCAAACAAACGTTTCATCATCATTTCACGAAAAGTCTAGTATAGTAAATTCAGTTTCTAGTTTCTATTACATATATTTTGAAATGAAAATGATTATGAAATACGTGATATGATAAGTAACAATATTCAAAGGTTGTTATAACAAGTGCATTGAGCCTTAAAATAATAAATAATCACTCTTAATTTCCCGCTTCGTTCTTTCTCTGTCATGCCTTTACTGGTTTCCTTTGTTTATAGGCGACGAATCGATAACGTCAACTAATTTGTTTTGAAGAAGTCTCCGCAAATCCAAATGAGAGCGACATTCAATTATAAAAAAATAATCCACCGGAAAAGTCATCAGTACGTGGCGCCGCGCACTGTTTCAAAAGCACAAACGAATTATCTTTATTTTATAAATTATCGTCATCAAAAATTTTTTGGAAAAATTTACTTTACTGATTTATTTTACTAGGATATGCGTTTGTCTTTTATCTCACCTGCTGTATAACGATGGTGAAGACAATGAGGATACACGCTCATCCAAGAGTTGTCTATTCAATCTACTAATATAGACTCCAAGACTATATTTTTATGGAAAAATATATCCCATTCTTTGAAAAGTAAAATACAATAATTCGAATGGTACCCACCTAACAATTTATAACAAAAGGACTCCTTTGAGAATAGCAAATGGATCGAGACTATAATTAGCGTCTTACTGGAAAGTTGTCCTAAGAAGATGCGGCCGACAAAGGCATTATGAATGGCGGCACACATTGTTCAGTGTAAGACAAAGGGCCGATGCCACAGCCGCTGTCACCGCGCCTGCGGCACGACTACCTACTCGTTGACGCGGCCGCGCCAGCCCCACGGCCAATTTACCTTAATATTAGATTTATCATATTGCGTCGCAGCACGTCTCAAATTCAAATTCAAATATTTATTTCTCAGCATTGACAATGACTTGCTCTCATTGACGTCAAATAAAGCATGACTCATGACAACACCAGTTCGGAGAAACCTTCGTGAAGAAAAACTGGGAAGAAACTTCAAGGGTATAATTTTTTTAAAAATAAATTAACATTCCCCTTACGTTATCTACGTATTACACCTAGTTTTATCACCTTGACTTGCTTTCCTTCAGTAATTGATCCCATGACAAGTAGGTGCTTTGCCTTTAACTCGTAGACGCCTACTAAACACCACCAAGATAATAAATACGTTGTGGTGAATAGTAACAGATAAAAAATATAAATAAAATAAAAATAAGTATTAGTCACATAATAAAAACATAAATATCAAATGTTTCAACTGTTCCAAATCAAATTCCAAGTCAAATCTAATAATACTGTTCCAAATTGGTAAAAATTAAATGTGATTCTCAATATCTTGGAAATCATATACATATAATATATTAAATCACTCGTATATATATAAATATATATATATATATATATTCGTATATATATATATACAGGGTGTTCAAAAAAGTATTTTACAAAAAATACTTCAGATTCAAATTCAAATTCAAATTCAAATATTTATTTCTCAACATTGACAATTACTTTTGCGCGGACCTTGCGATCAGTTGGAAGGTAGTTGCACAATAGAAAAAATCATAAACGTAGATAATTTGATACCTTCCTACTTACTTGCATACACAGTTTTTTCATCCAATTTGCAATCAAGCACTGTGCGATCAACAGACAGTCGCGTATTACACATACAATACAATAGATATTAACAAACACTGGTAAGTACTTACTTCAATACCTTTATTTTTCGATTCTTATTGAATTGAAAAGGTAAGAAAGCTGTTTACGGAAGTAGGTAACAAGGTATCTATTGGCCACGCGCTTTAACTCTAAATGTTTAGAATTTTTTATGGAAAGACTATAAGTCCAAATAAAAAACGGTTTTTTGTTGTCGAATGGTGAAGACTAACTCTATCTGGAATATTTTTTTGTAATATACTTTTTTGAACACCCTGTATATGAAAGTGGCATGATCATTCGCAAAAATGTACAAAGGTTGTGACGTTTTCTTTGCTAAGTTTCGTCACTGAGGCCCGTATTTGTGGTGTATAAGATTTCGTAAATGCATTCGCAAGCCAGAATTCATAAGTGCATACTATCTTATGCCGCATGCGTGGAATCCTCTGTACTGGCAAAACGATCAAGTTATCGTATGATGAATTTTCAATGGTAGTTACATAACATAACAAGGAATGAAGTGGTAAGCTGTGGACATTATATAATCGTTACTTCAATAACAAAGTCGTACAACAATGCCTTTAATGATATTAACAAAATAAAAATTACTGCAAAGACCCAATCTTTCAATAAGTCGTTTTAAGTTTGTGGTATTTTCTACTGGAATTATTATATTTTGTGTAGCTATGGTTCATAAAGCCAGTTCAAGACAATAATCAAGACTCACATAATAGTTTTTACGTCACGCATGCGCAGACATACATACATACAGTATAAATACTAGTGTTTTAAACCTAAATCTATCTACAACTCCATAAAAATGTTCAACAACTTAAAGTAGACGAATTGTAGACGAATTTGATACCGTTTTATTGCAAGTACAGATATTGTTAGATGCAGGCTAGCTATGAAAGCTATGAACATAAGTCTCGTACGTTTATATTATCTCAAACTTAACTCAAAAATATTGATCTCCAGTCAATATTGCTTTGACAACTAACGCTAATGTTAATACGGTCATAGCTTAGAAACTCACATCACATTTTTCCTCATTTGGCAGACAATTCAATAGCTTCAATACAAAAACATCCTAAATCGAAAGCCGGAGAAGTTGAAGTTCCATTTAAAAACAGGAAACGGCCTCCTAAGAACACAGCAAACAATCTAAGAGTGAATCAAGGATCTTTAATGGATAGAAAATGGATAGAATAGTGGGACGCCTGCTGAAAAGATTTGAGCAAATTTTGCATAGTCAGGTCGATATGTAGGTATATTTTTGATGGAAGTGACCCGTTTCCTTTTTTATTTAAGAGTTATACATAATTTTGTTTTTGGCTTTCGTAACAAAGGTTATGGCCATAATTAATTAAACTGTGTGCTTAATAAAAGCAAGTTTATAAGCCTTACTAATAAACGACTTATATGTTTATAATTATATGATTATAAACGAGTGTAGAAAGAAAATTGCGCCTTTAATAGGAAAAATCTCAAATATTTGAAATTTAAGTGTTAAAAAGCAATGTTAATTTATATTAGCGTTTTATTATTTAAGGTTTAGGTAAGGCAATTAATATACATATACCTCCCGAGACCACTGTACGGAAATTTATATCACAAACTCTGCTAGCCATGCAGTGCAAATGAATGTCCGAATATGATCAAATCATGTAAAAGTTGGTTAGCAACATTAAGATATTAACTATTACTAGGAAACACTCAAGAAGCCTTGTCGCTTCCAGGACGAATCACACCGCGGCCGCCGCATCTGGCCTTTGGACAGCAGCCAAGTACTTACAGTACAGGATGAAATTTAATACGGCCGCCTCTGAATATTTATTTATGATAATACCTAATGATTTATACTTGGATTGCTTTTGGCTAATAATTTTTCTCGTCGTATTCTTTCGTTCGGAATTTAGCGTAATTTTGGAGGTTTGTTTATCTTGGATTACAAGGTTTTCTAAAGAATAATGAGATGCTTAATGGCTCGTGACGTTTCGGCTTCAAATGCCTCAATAATATATTTTATTTACAAAAGTTAATACAACCTAGAGCTTTTTTATTGATTGTCTTCGCTGATATGATATGATATTACTTGTATAATTTGTTTCTTATTTTCAATTTAAGTTGTGTTAAACTGAAAACGATTGTATTATACCTTAATAAAACTTAATAACCTAAATTAATATGCTTATTAAATATCTTTCTTAAGTATCACTGTGCCTAAATTATGTATATCTTATATTTTTTTTATTTTTGGTTTTTTTAGACTATTACAAGACACAATTATCTTCAGTTAGCTGGGTTGGCTGGAAGAGATCTCTTTTAGAGATAAGTCCACCTTATTTTACTTATTTTTGTACCTAGTTCTTAAGATTTGATTACGTGCAATAAAGAATATATAAATTTCACGATTGTCCATTTTATTTAGTATTATATGAACCATTTTAAATCCACAAATATTCTAAAAAAAACTTTATGCTATTTGCCTACAAAAAACATCTTTAATTATCTTTGATTGTTGCAGATGCAGAACTGAAATATAATTATAAATTTAGTTATGAATAGGACCTGTTAAGTAACGTTATATTTAATGATCATTCAAAATAAATGATTTTCACTTAAAATACAAGCAGTTTAGGGCCAGAAAAGTAAACAACGAATATTCGAGTAATTTTAATTAAATAATGAACTTGGCTTGATTGTTACCTTTGTAAGCCGTGGTTTCTATTTGTATGGTAAGTGGCTCCGTAAATTTATAAACATTATTTCTGTTCAAATATAAGCGTTAGCAAGAATGTTGAAGGAACTAGATTTTTTTTGGAAAAATATTTAAATAGCAAGAATGCTTTCAATATCAAACAACTGGAACTAGTCAAATTAAAAGTTCTCTTAATAAGAATAATTTGTTTCGAAATAACCAATATTAAAATGAACTGTCCAAAATATGTGATGTTCAAACAGTACCCGCGCAAACAGTTGAACGTATTTAACGTGAACTAGTATGAAAGCAGATATTGAGCACGCAGTTGTTGTAAACAAAGTTTTAACTAATCATTTAAATATTCTTGGTTTGCTTTCAGGCTTGAACTGCGATTTGCGAGTAGGTAAGTTTGTAAGAGTTTAAAGAAAATAATTCAATGAAGCTTTGTTGTTTAACTGTTGAGTAAATAAATATATTTTAAAAATTAATAACATCCAATTTCATTGGTCGTTTCCAAAAAACAATATCTCCGAAGACATATAACGGGTGTGGCCGGGGGGAGGGGGGTCACGGCTCACTTACCTAACTCTAATCTAAAAAACTCTAATCTTTAACTAATAAAGAGACTGAGGACCTTTGTAAAAGTATATTCACTATAGTACACAAGGAAAAAGATCAACAAAATATGGGTGCCTTCGTGTGTGTAATGAGCCGGCACCACATTTATACATTGTCCACGAAAAAAACAAGTAATATGTCAGTAAAAACGTCTCTAGAAAAAGTCCGCACCTGCTAGAAAATGATCTGATATTATAAATTTAAGATAGTTTATAAATTTTTTTATTTATAAAGAATGTGTTGTGAAACTTAAATACTTAGTGTAATCAGGATCGCCTGTTAATATAATCTGCCATTTTCTAGAAATCTAAATAATTTTATATTTTTCGTGTCTGAACATATTCTATTTAACACGAATTTGGAGTCTCTATAAAAGTCAAGCGTGTTGTGTTTAAGGAAAGAGCTTGGCCAGCTATGTTTAAAACACCTGGCAGTGTTACTAATGTTACAGTGTAATCTAAATTATAAAAATATGGGAACATCCTAAGGATGAGCCCGCATTCATTCAAAATTAAGTTCAAAACCGCCTTGTTGAAACGCCAACTTGCTGCTGAAGGTCTGAAACACTCCTCTATGAAAGTTTTGAAAATAAAAACCTTTTTTAAATAAAATTATCCTTTTTTGGATATGGCTCAATTGGTATTATACTTTACACTACACAGGTACCACACACACACACACACACACATACACCTAGAGAATGACATTCCAAATTTATAAAAGTATATTTTGTTGAGACACATAGTTTGTGTTTGTTTAATATTGTATAATTAATTTTGATCTTGCGCTAAAATTATTTTACGTATGTTTTTATTTTTTTATGGATTTTTGTATTTAGATTTATTAAGAACGTGGCGCCTAAACAGTACCTATTTTGAACGAAGAGAACGGGGTTGTCTGAAAACCAGCGCTGTTCGGACCCCGAGCAGCTCAAGCTGAGCCACCACCACCCTTTGTTTACACTTTAAATTTAAAGATAAAATGTATTTCTCATTTACTTAGTGCCTAATAATTATATTATTTTATCTACTTTTTGTACAACCTTGTGAAAACAATAAACGATTTTTTTATATCCTACTTATGTTCGAAGTCCACCAATAAAAAGCAAAAATACTCGTATCCCAAAAGTAAATTCAAAATAGTGCGTCTCACAACCAAATTATGAATTTACCTTCGCTTCACAGAGTTCAGTGTTAAAACCACAGGAAAATTTTGACTGAAAATGAAGAAAATCAGGAATATTTAATTTGCATTCTAACCGACATAAAATTATAAAATATATAAATAATGGACAAGGTATTCACGTCTACGCATTATGTGTTTAACGTTATAATTTGATCACATAATTTAAAAAAGTTAGGCCTTGAACTTAACACAAACATTAAGAAAAAATAAAATATGTATCAGAACTGACAACTTTAATGTACTTTTAGCCTATTGAACGCCAAGAAAGCTATTAAGAGGTGACATTTTCCGACTTGAATAATATATAAGAAAATTAATTATATATTTTTAACCACTTGTAAATTGTCTACCGGGCGGTAACTTAAGCTAAAACAGTTCTCACTTGTGAGAATTAAACTAACTTTCAATCTCTGGCATTTAAAAATATATAATCCAAAACGAGATCCCAAACGTGTCTTCTGTGGAGGCATTTTGTATGAGTCCATTAGTGGCAGATACCAGGGGGTGGAAACAATTAGAAATTTAACTTATGACGATAGTAGCCCTGCCTCATACACCGGAGGTTTCACGTCCTGGTTCGAGCGATGAACATAAATGTTTGTTCTCGGGTCATGGTTGTTGATATTTATATATGTAAGTTTATTCGGGGTTCCCCACTTCGCTGTATGGTCATCCATAACACAAGCTCTACAGACTTTGGGTGCATACAGTTGGTGTGATTGTGTGGGGATTTATTTATATCTAATTACACATTTGCTCTAACATAACGCTATACCTATATTTAATTATAAGAGTTTATATATAAAAATGTTTTAGGTTTGATAATGCAGCAGGTTTTTTACACGATTTATATTTAATTACAATACGATTGTTGACATTTAAGCTCATTTTTATTATTGCGCTGGACAACTGCGGTCTTGGCAGATTTACCCAACGGCTGCTTGCCGCGAAGCTGGGATTTTATCCTTATAATGTCTTCACCCTGTCCCCTTTGACAATAATACCGTGTAATATTTCCCATTAGCGACCCGCATGTCGTTGACGGCTATTTCACATTTTTACCAAGAAAACAGCATTTCCATCACTTCCATTATTTCCTTTATTATTTTTGCTTATTTTTTGTATTTTATTTTGGTATTTAAATTTAAATGAAACAACAAAAATTATGTGAATCGATAAATGTGAAATACACGTAAGTACCGTCATGGCCTTACGAGCACGTTAGAAGGCCGTGATATTTTAGTAAAAAGGTCGATATAAATTAAGAAGAAAATAATTAAAATTTGAATATATCGAATGACATAAAAGAATTGAAAAAACAATGGATTCTGACTTGCTCCATTATCGGAGTAAGGTGTACTACATCTAGTAGTAGTAAAACGATGTCAGCATAACTCGCTATGCCGCGCCGCCTTTTTAAAATTAGTTACTCCGTCTGTAAACAAAAACAGACATTGAAGTTGTTGTATATTTTATTTATTTATCTTTAACAATGCAATGAAAACACAAACCAGCCATGAAAATCTAATATGAAACATAAGGTACTAAGAAACTAAATGAAAATATTTAAAAGATATCCCCCATCACTCCCACTCACTATCCCAACAACCCGACCTACTCTCCTGACATCCTCGACTTTGACATCCTCGACAAGCGAATCAATCTTGACCTAAGGTCTATCGAACCGCTCGATGACCTAGGCTCCGACCATCGCCCCGTCTCCCTCGTGCTAGGTACGCCTAACGTTAACGTCACATCTCCTAAGACCTTTACCAACTGGAAAGGCTTTAAAAATACGTTAGTTTCAGCCTTAGAGGCCCCAAACTCTCCGCTCGCGATTTCGCCCGACCAATTAGATAGCCCGGACAAAATAGATTCATTAGTAAACTCTCTAACTGTTGCTATTAACTCAGCCATCAGCGACAACGAAAAGGCTGCTAAGCAAAGCAAACCCGCACTTCCCCTAGCCGTTAGCAATCTCATTAAAGCCAAGAACGTGGCTCTCCGGAGAGCCAAGAAATATCCCACGCCAGCATACAGAATAGCTGCGAATCAGCTTCAACGTAAAGTTAGGTCTCGCCTCGCGGAACTCCGTGACACTCAGTTTAACGATCTCATGGAGAATATCTCCCCGTCCCACCAAACGTATTATCGAATGGCCCGGGCCTTACGCGTAGACACCGCCTCTCACGTTCCTCCTCTCACTCGTCCCGACGGCACTATTGCCTTTGAAGTCAAAGAGAAAGCCGAATGCTTCGCCGACAGCATAGCGGCACAATGCTCGCCCAGCCCGCAACCCGCGGATCCCTCCCACATCCAGGCGGTGGAGGACGAAGTTCTCCGCAGAGAATCTCTCCCTGTCACCGACGACCCCGTCACAGTCTCTAATGATGAAATCTTGCTTCTCATTAGAAAGCAAAAGTCCAAAAAGGCTCCGGGTGCGGATGGAATTTCCAACCATGCACTAAAGCACTTGCCCCAGCAGGTGCTTACCTTGTTAGCTATCATCTTCAATGCCTGCTTCGACCATAGCTACTTTCCAAAAGCCTGGAAAGAAGCGACAGTCATAGGCATTCCCAAGCCGGGTAAACCTCTGAACGTCCCGGCTAATCACAGACCCATCAGCCTCCTCAAGGCAATGTCTAAACTTCTCGAAAGAGTCATACTCTCTCGAATGCGGAACCATCTGTTTCCAACGGATGGCGACCCTCTCATTATTCCCCACCAGTTCGGCTTTCGCGCTAAGCACTCCTGCCCTCAGCAAGTCCATCGAATCGTCGAGTACATTCTCGAAGGATTCTATCCGCATCGTAAAAAATCAATCGCGGTTCTCTTTGACGTAGCCAAGGCATTCGACAAAGTCTGGCACAGCGGTCTCGTTTTTAAACTCTATAAAATAGGCTTACCGGCTCGCCTAGTCAGATTAATGGCGTCGTTTCTTAAAGACCGTACTTTTCGATTCAAACATGAAGGCACGCTCTCCGCGCCTCGTCCCATAAAGGCTGGAGTCCCGCATCCCCATCCCGCCGAAAGGCGTCGAACTCGCCCTCTTTGCAGACGATACCGCCCTATACACTAAAAGTCAAGCGATCCCGTATAACATCACCAGACTCCAAAAGGCCGTAAACGCCCTCGGTATTTGGTTTCAAAAATGGCGTATCGATGTCAACCCAGAAAAGAGTTCTGCTATTCATTTCGACCACAAACGTCGTAATCGCCACAACGATCCGCACATTCGTATGTTAGGTATTCCCATCCCCTGGAAGCGCAGTATCAAATACTTAGGCGTCACCTTAGATCAGACGCTTTCTTTCAAGCCACACGTCGATAGAGTAACGAAACTCGCGCGTTTTTACTTAAGCCGTCTATATAGTATGATAGGAAGAAAAAGTAAAATGGCTTTTAGAAATAAACGTACGCTTAAAAGGTCTGCCTTAGACCCGTCATGTCATATGCTTCGCCAGCCTTTGCCCACGCCAAACCCTCCGTCCTGTATAAACTGCAGGTAGTTCAAAATCTCTTCTGCCGCAGGGCCACAAACGCACCTTGGTACGTGCGTAACGCGGACCTGCACAGAGAGCTTGAACTACCTACAGTGCAACAGCACCTCAAAACACTCTCAGAATCGTTCTTCAAACGCGCCGAATCCCATCCCAATCATCTTGTTCGAGATTCAGTCTCATATACTGCTCCTGTGTTAGATTCGATATACAAAATCGCCAGACCGAGAAACGCGCATACGAGCGAACGCACGCAATTAACTTTAGATCTCGAGGCCCTTCAGGCTGCAAATTCTAATTCTAACGTAAATTCTAATTCTAACGTAAATCCGAATTAATGCAATTTTATTTGTCAATTTTTTATGTTTTTAATTATTTACTTTTCATTTTGAGCACCTTCAGTGCTATGTAAATCCCAGCGGGTGACCCCTTAAGGGCCCCGCTAGCGCGGCCTCTTTCTCCGATTGGCCGTTGCTCAGATGAAGGCTGAGTGGCAAAAATGCACGAGCCGACAGGGGATTTTTTAGTGGGTATGGTTCTGGTAGGCGTCGGGACGAGTCCCACATAACTCCGATCGCGCGCGCGGAGTATGCGTCACAGCATTTTTTATATCCTCCTGCCCTTCCCGTGGAGGGGAACCAAAAAAAAAGAAAAATCCTGGCCATCACATAGTATTAATAATTACAAAAATTTAAAACAACAATTAGGCACTGTATTCCTATAACTGGTATAACAGGTTCTACACACGCCAAAAGGTATCTTTTAAACTAGTTTTAAACATATTCAATAATATTTCCTCAAGTTTTCATGATTATCGCGTTTCTTTATATTTGACATTTCGATATATTTATAGATACCGTGGTAACGAGTGACTAATTTGACAGGCGCTTTGACAGTTATGAAAGCATTCAATCATCTCCATCTGTTTCTCAGTCTGCGAGCGTAGCTTTCAGGGTTAACACAGAAAGTGCTGACCGTATCCTGAGGTTGTGGTCTTGCAGCTTGTTGAATGTTGGATTTTACGATTTGTAGTAAAGGATCCCTTGTTTGAGAAAACGTCCGACGAACTTCCCTATTGAAAACGGTGTTTATAGAAGGGTGGAGGGTTCATTCTGGGTATGAGGTGTTTTTTCTTAGATAAACTTTTCACAGAGTCAAACCTTAAATAATGGCTGGGTTTGTCCCTTGTTGGGTGTCTGTAAAGATACCGAAACGTTAAGTTACATTGTAAATATATAATGGAAACAGTTAAAAAGTGTTTTACTGGATTAAATAAATGTGAAGAGGAAGGTTTTTACAAAAGCGACGGACACTGTTAGATAGTATTACTCGGATACATTACACATAATTCATAATAATGACGCAATACTTTGCTTGATTTTCTAATAATAAATCTATTAATACGGCAACTTTCTGCTTATTTACCAGAACTGTTTTTATTTTATACAATACATAATCATTTTACGTTAATCTAAAATTATATTTCATTAAAAAATATTTTTATTTGTTAATTTCAACTAAACATTAAAACGTTTTTATGTTTCTTTCTCAATGGGATTTTACTCTCCAAATAATAATAACAGTAATGTTTATTGGATATCATAATTTTTATAAATTACTTTAAAGTAGGACAGCAATGCAAATAATCTGGTGGGTACATACATTTTGGAATACATATTTTTGAAAAACTCTGAACTGATATTTCCTCAGGATTCGGAGCTCCGCGATGAAACCACGAGAATGGGATCGGTACAATATTTTTATTCAATTATCTCGACAATGAGTTCTTATACTAGTTATTTATTACCCGTTAAAACAAACATACACAAAGATATGAACAACAATAACGCTATATGCAATTTTTGTTTCACAAATTGAGAACCGCCTCCTTTTTGATGTCGGTTAAATTTTTCGTCAGTTTTATGCCGGGTGACTTTTTTATCGTTCGGGAAATAATCACATGGGCTAAGACCAGAACTCTGATTATGTGTCCAAAAGAAATCATTATAGCGTGAAAGAAAATAAATCAATTCCGTATAAAAAACTTAAAAACGAGAGTTGTGCCAATTTTCAAAAGGATAAAAAAGTGACACTGAAGCTAATCAAATATGTTTTTTATTACACAATAGTGCATCGAAAGCTATAAAACATTGAGCGACATGTGTGTGCTCAATAAAAACATCATTTTGAAAACTATATTTTTGCCAGTACATCACAATTTGGCATAAAATTGGTCATAAAAATTTGTAAGGTTTTCGAGTACACATCTGTTCAGACAAAAATAAAGGTTAAAATTTTATAACATGTTTTTAAAGTCTCTGGTATGTTACAGAAAAAGACACGGAACAATAAATACTTTAAACTACTACGATCGCGCCAATGTTCCTCCTGTAGTCATTTGCTCAATTGTTCCCAGCTACTGCTCCTAATACCGCACTAATACTGTGTCTTACTTCAAATTTGTTTCGACCATAACTGCTTCAAGTGTTATGACGTCATCTTACCGCCGTTCTACCTAGACCGTCTTATTTGCAAAGCAGTAAGGTTGAAAGTCAAAATGAATGTGGGCAAAGCGTTGAGAAGTATTCCTATCAGTGCAGGCTTAATAACGTTTATTGCAAGTGATCAAGGTTCAAATTGCCGTGGTGTGGTAGTCGTAGGGGCGTCGCAGCCTGGAACCGGGTATGTTTTCGTCGTTTATATTGAATGTTTTAAGGTTGTTCTTGTGCTTAGCTGTTTCGTGTTGGCCTGAAGGATTGTCTTTGTCGGGCGGGTGCTTACGCTCTGGGTTTGCCTTACTTTGTCTCTGTATTTGACTTTCGCTCCACTGCGAGAACGCTACCTTTTCCAGTTTAGAAATTAGATCGACGGAATTGTTTTAACTCTTTGGTTGTGTAGCGATATAGCTAGACTAAGCTGCTACTTAAGTTTTATTTTATTAAAGATTAAAAACATTAAACGTTGAGATTATAGGGTGCGTTACTCTAAGTGCAATTTAACAATGTTTGTAACTAAGAAAAGATTATTCCGTTATTTCATCCGGGATTGGAATTTTTATGGCAAAATGAAACAGAACCATTTCCTTTCGGCAGCGGTGTCTGTGGCGTGTCTGACATTTTAATATCATGATTTTGACATTCAAATGCCATACGGTAAGAAATACGTCAATATAAGATTATTTTGATATTTGAAGAAAACACTTACTAATTAAACATTTAGCGAAAAAGAAATAAAAATAAAATTCATTTTATCTGTAAACAATTCTCGATTGAACGCTTGTTTGAGCAACGCTAAAAATTGCTGCCAAAACCTTTAATAAAATTGCTATAAAATAAAATAAAATGCTCAGGCCCACATTCAATTCGAACAAAGCCCTTAACGCATGTGTAGATCACGCCTCTGGTGCAATCCAAAATCTGTAAACTGTAAAGCAAACATTTTAAACCCCTGTTCAACTATTTTGCCTTTTATATTGTATCAACTTTTAGTTATTCCATTCCATTAAAAATGTGCTCTATCATTGAAACAAAAATTGTGAGTACCTATGACAATTTAAAAAATTTATAATATTAGAAAAATACTGTTTGCAATTTTATTTTCCCTTATTTCTTCAATATTTCAAGCATATTACAGATGGCGCTAAATTACTGAATGGAGAAAGACATTATTTACGACAGGTAAGAAAAATGTAGCCGGCCTTGAGTGGTAACTTTTGCAGGCACCAACTGTTTTTCTAAAAAGTTTTTGTTTCAGAGTACGAGCCCTCAAATATCTTAAGAACCTTTATACAAATCAACGCTCTCCCGAATCGGTAAACTGCAACACGCACACGTATCCATTACATGCACACATCTGCAGTGCTGTATGATACAGTCGCTGGCCGTCAAGTAGCGCGTTCGCAATGGTTTTGATACTTTTTCAAATATGTTTTACTTATTTTACGTTATTATATTTTACTTTTGATTTATAGAAATATAAATTTATGTTATTTATTACTTGAGTTATGATTTGCAAAGTAAGATATTTAAATACCTGGTTAGGATAATATGGGACGAAATCAAATTGCGAACAATAAGGGCTTAACAAAGAGAGTGATGTCATTAATATGTACACGTCTGTTATGGTAGTTATGATTTAAGATAAGACTGATTACTTAATAAAAATAATAAAATTAGGTGAAAAAAATATTTATTATTACTATACAACACTGTGACAAACTTTAATTTGGGACCCACTTAAGGTGCAACGTCGTATGGCAAATTGAAAATGACTAGAGCTATTAAATTTACTGATCACGTTGACACATTTTTTACACTGACAAAAATAGGGATAAATACCCTGCAGTGGGTCCACAATAGGTGGGTCAACTGCTCGATTAGTCTATTTTGGTAACTTCCACAGCCTCACGACATATGGTATTCTGTTGTGGGGGAGTGCTGCCGACATCGATACTATATTTATTCCGCAGAAAAGGGCTGTTCGCGCAATCTATCAGCTCGGTCCAAGGGTGTCACTTAGAAGTAAATTTAAGGAAATAAATATTCTTACCTTCCATTCACAATATATTTTAGAAAATTGAATGTATGTAAAAAAGAACATAACCTTGTTGAAAAGAAAAAAAGATCTGCACAATGTTAACACAAGCGGAAGAAATATGCTGGCAGCTCATAATAGTAGGCTTCATAAAGTCACTAACTCATTCATGGGTCAATGTATACGCTCTTATTATAAGGTTCCTGAGGATATCCAAGGTCTTCCTATTGACAAATTCAAAGAAACTATAAAGGAGAAGTTGTGTGCTAGAGCATATTATAAACTATCCGATTATTTGGAGGATAAAAGCCCTTGGGTATAATCCCCTCATTAACAGGATTGTACTAGTATTTGTAACAAAGCATGTGTAATGTGTCTGTATGTTCGATGAGTTCTTCGTCCCGATGAACTCCTAAAGCGTCATTGTCACTAAAGTACGTCTTCTTATGGTAGCGTCGGGTGACGGGTTGCTCACTTCCCTCTAATATGGTTGAGGAGGGCGATGGCTGGACCCCGCGTTAACTCGTGAACGGGTGCCGTTTAAGGGTGTTCGTCGTTTGGATACTTGGGGGGAGACTTGCCAAGCTAACAGATGCAGAAAAGAATAATTTTGTATAGACATAAAGAGACTCTGTAAATTTTTTTTGAAATAATACTCTCGTGAAGTTTCTTGCCAGTTCTTCTTCACGAAGGTTTTTTCGAACTGTTGGTAGAATTTTGTTTTATTTGACGTCAATAAGAACAACTAATTGTCAATGTTGAGAAAATAAATATTTCATTTCATTTCATTTCAATGAGCTGATGATGATTACTTTTTTACCGGGTACTTAAAAGTTCAGACTTTAAATTAATACACCGTGTGAACTATATATGCTAAAATCGGAATATATACACCTTCTTCACCTTAAGCTTATTATGTTAATTGAAGGTATGCAATTATGTCAATCATGACATTTTCAGTATTGTTTTATAGATTAAAAATACTATGAACAAGGAGCAACCAGCGACTGCTGTAGTCGAATATAACGAAGATCCTCCCAGTAGCTCCAAGGCTGTTAATTTTCTTGTAAGCTAATTATTTATTTTAAATCTTTATATATAAACTATCTGTTGCCCTCAAATCTAATAAAGCAAATATTAGACTATATGATAAATTGTGACTTTCTCAGATTGACGTTTTAGCAAGGGAAAGTGAAAACCTTTAGATCGTAGATTACAGTGCATGGAGTACCCTTAGTAAGCCAGATTGTGACGATCTGGAGTACTACAAATTGTAGTCTAATTACTATTTTAACTAACACAATTGTTCCTGGTTGTTTTCTTTAATAATTTGCACAATAACGTGCACCCAAAACTTCTATTATGGTCATTCAATATTTTAATTTTTGTCATAATCAACTGAAAATTGACAGTTCGGCGCCCTTCAATGGGAATTCCTAATTTAATTGAGTAAGGAGGAGGCTTTTCCTCCCAGAGGGACGATATCACATTATATTAAGAAGGCACTGGTGCCCTATCCGGATTGGCAAATGTCTTTTTCAGCTTTGGGTTCCGGTTTACCGGTAAGTGCAGGCTTTTATACGCTCATACATTTGTCAAAGATAAAAAATAATTAATGTTTGTCTGGGTTCGTTCGAACAAACGACCCAAGGATAAAGAGGCCAGCCACTGCGCCACCACAGCTCTGAATCATCATCATCATCATCAACCCATTGCAGGGTGCGAGACTTTTCGCGGCTCTGAATAATACGTGTAATGAATGAATGAATAAATAATAATAAGGCAACGTGCCTTTTTGCTACTCTAGCCTTCGTGATATTATTATTTTGGCCACCGCTTCGATTTTTTCTTTTAAAATTATATTGTTTCCTACCTTTATTACGCATTTTGAAAGTTGGTGGTAACTACACTCGTGATTAAAATAAAATGTTGGTCTCGGTATAACTTTATCTTTTTATTTTATATATAACTGTAATTTAATACATCTTACTCCGATGATGGAGCAAGTCTAATATCTTGATTTTTTTATTTCTTTTATGTGAAACATATATTCAAATATATTTTCATCTTAATTTATATCGACCTCTTTACTGAAACATCGTAGCATTCTGACGTGGTTCCTAAGACTTAGCCGTGACGGTATCTAAAAATAAAGACTTTTATAGATTTGTGTATTACTTATTAGTAAAATAATACTTGGAAAAATGCAGTACTTCAGTATTAAATTTATAATAAAAATAAATATTTATAACAAAAGTATCAAAATTGATGACAAGCGTTCGATATTTACGACGGAGTTCAAGCACTGGGTGAAAGCGCGGGGAAAAAAAACGATACATCCACACTCTGAAATTGTTTTTTTGTTCCCCGTTTGGGCAGGAGGCAAAAAATGCATTTCCGCATACCTCTCGCGCGCGTTACAAGGCATCTGGGACTAGCTACTAATGAGCACTACCCACTAAAAAACTCCCTGAATGACTCGTGCAAATTTTTGCCACACAGCCTTCATCTGAGCGACGACCAATTGGAGAAAGAAGCCGCGCTAGCGAGGCTCAGAAGGGGTCACCCGCTGGGATTACATAGCACTGAAGGTGCTCAAAGCACTGAAGATGCTCAAAGCACTGAAGATGCTCAAAATGAAAATAAAAATTGAATTAATTCGAATTTACATTAGAATTAGCATTTGCGGCCTGAAGGGCTTCGAGATCTAGTGTTAGTTGCGTGGCTACGTTCGTGTGAGCGTTTCTCGAACTAGCGACTTTGTACTTCGAATCTATGACAGGGGTAGTATACGACACTGAATCTCAAAATAGAGGATTGGGGTGGATTTCGGAGAGTTTGAAGAACGCTTCAGAGAGTTTTTTGAGATGCTGTTGCACTGTAGGTAGTTCAAGAGCTCTGTGCAGGTCCGCGTTACGCACGTAACAAGGTGCGTTTGTGGCCCCGCAGCAGAAGAGATTTTGAACTACCTGCAGTTTGTGCAAGACGGAGGGTTTGGCGTGGGCAAATATTGGCGAGGCATATGTCATGACGGGTCTAACGCAGGTCTTATAAAGCGTACGTTTGTTTCTGAACGACATTTTACTTTTTCTACCTAACATACTATATAGGCGGCCTAAGTAACAACAGGCGAGTTTCGTTACTCTATCGACGTGTGGCTTGAAAGAAAGCGTCTGGTCTCAGGTGACGTCTAAGTATTTGGTAGTGCGCTTCCAGGGGATGGGAATACCTAACTTTCGAACGTGGAGATTGTCGGCGACACGACGGTATTTGCAGTCGAAGTAAACCACAGAACTCTTGTCTGGGTTCACATCGATGCGCCATTTTTGAATCCATGCACCGAGGGCGTTTACGGCCTTTTGAAGTTTGATGACGAGACCCGAGACACTGAGGCTTTTGGTGTAAAGGGTGGTGTCGTCGGCAAAGAGGGCGAGGTCGACGCCTTTCGGCGGAATGGGAATGTCGTTTGTGTACACGGTGTACAATAGAGGCGCGAGGACTGAGCCTTGAGGGACTCCAGCCTTTATGAGACGAGGCGCGGAAAGCGTGCCTTCATGTCTAAAACGAAACGTACGATCTTTGAGAAATGACGCTGTTATTCTAACTAGGCGATCCGGTAAGCCTATTTTATGAAGTTTAGAAACGAGACCGCTGTGCCAGACTTTATCGAAAGCCGTCATCATCATCTAACAACATCATCTAACATCTACATCAAAGAAAACCGCGACTGTTTTATAACGACGCGGATAGAAACCGTCAAGTATATACTCGACGATTCGGTGGACTTGCTGAGGGCAGGAGTGTTTAGCGCGAAAGCCGAACTGATGGGGAATAATGAGAGGATCGCCATCCGTTGGAAACAGATGGTTCCGCATTCGAGAGAGTATGACTCTCTCGAGAAGTTTAGACATTGCCTTGAGGAGGCTGATGGGTCTGTGATTAGACGGGACGTTCAGAGGTTTGCCCGGCTTGGGAATGCCTATGACTGTCGCTTCTTTCCAAGCTTTTGGAAAGTAGCTATGGTCGAAGCAGGCATTGAAAATGATAGCTAACAAGGTAAGCATCTGTTGAGGTAGGTGCTTAAGTGCGTGGTTGGAAATTCCATCCGCACCCGGAGCCTTTTTGGACTTTTGATTTCTAATGAGAAGCAAGATTTCGTCATTAGAGACTGTGACAGGGTCGGCGGTGACGGGGAGAAAGTCTCTGCGAAGGACTTCGTCCTCCACCGCCTGGATGTGTGAGGGATCAGCAGGTTGCGTGCTGGGCGAGCATTGTGCGGCAATGCTGTCGGCGAAGCATTCGGCTTTCTCTTCGACTTCGAAGGCAGTAGTGCCATCGGGACGAGTGAGAGGAGGAACGTGAGAGACGGTGTCTACGCGTAAGGCTCGGGCCATGGTATAGTACGCTTGGTGGGACGGAGAGATATTCGCCATGAGATCGTTCATCTGAGCGTCTCGGAGTTCCGCGAGGCAAGACATAACTTTACGTTGAAGCTGATTCGCAGCTGTTCTATAGGCGGGCGTGGGATATTTCTTGGCTCTCCGGAGAGCCGCGTTTTTAGCTTTAATAAGATTGCTAACGGCTAAGGGAAGCGTGGGTTTGCCTTGCTTAGCAACCTTTTCGTTGTCACTGATGGCTGAGTTGATAGCATCAGTGAGAGAATTTACTAATGAATCGATTTTATCCGGGCTATCTAATTGTTCGGGAGAGATCGCGAGTGGAGAGTTCGGAGCCTCTAAGGCTGAAACTAACGTATTTTAAAACCTTTCCAGTTGGTAAAGGTCTTAGGAGATGAGACGTTATCGTTCGGCGGTCCTAGCACGAGGGAAACGGGGCGATGGTCGGAGCCTAGGTCATCGAGCGGTTCGATAGACCTTAGATCAAGATTGATTCGCTTGATAATTGCAAAGTCGAGGATGTCAGGAGAGTAGGACGGGTTGTTGGGATAGTGAGTGGGAGTGATGGGGGATATGACGTCTAGGTCAAGGGAGTTAGTGATGTCGAGGAGAGCGATACCGCTGGTGTTAGTCGATAGGCACGTCCAGTCAGTATGTTTGGAGTTAAAGTCTCCGAACATAATGACTGAATGGCCGAGGGCGAGAATGGCCTCAAAGTCGCTGCGGATTGGTCTGGTGCCACTAGGTATGTAGATTGAAGCTATGATGATGGTCGGATGACCAGTCATAGCCAATCTACACACAGTGGCTTCCATGTTGAGGAGAGGAGGAGTAGGGAGAGGACAGCAGTGGAAGCCTCTTTTGTAATATATAGCGGTGCCGCCGAAACCGTCGGAGTTGGGCCTATCGTTACGAATAAACGCGTACTTAGGTATAGCGAATCCCCTGGAGCGGTTTGGAGTAAGCCATGTCTCCTGGAGAAGGAATAAGTCAGGTTCTTTGTTCTGACGGAACAGTTTAATTTCGGGAAGGTTGGTGTTAAGGCTACGAGCGTTAAAAGATACTAGGGATAAGCCCTTGGGTTTAATACGACTGGACGCGGGATTCGCGGGTCTAGACATTATAATTTATTATTTACGAATTTATAAAATATAAAAGAATTTACAACGAACTTAGGAGCGAGTGATGCTCGGCTAAAGCAAATAAACGCTCTTGAGGAGAGCGGGCGGCTCGCAGTTTGCGTGCGAGCACGGAAATTTCGTTAATATCGATGTTTTGAATAACGTCGAACACGGTCTTCATGTCCTCAGCCAATGACGACTGAGGTGCGGATGACGGAGAAGGACGCGGCCCTATGGAAGCTACGGGAGCTGGGATGGGTCGGGAAGGTGCAGGCGGAACGGCCGGACGCTGCCTCCAAGACAGAGCCGGAGTAGGCGTCGGCTGAACGGGCTTTGCTTCCGGGGGACCCCGGTTGCGCAGCGGCGGGAAGTTAGCAGGAGTGAGCGGCGGCGCCGATTTAGGCGCGACCCTCTTGGTGGTGGAGCGCGGAGCACGCGGGCAGCCCCTGTAGTTAGCTGTGTGACCAGACTGGCCGCACAGCACACAGGCAGGGGGGGAAGTGGATTCGGGAGTGCGAGTGCACTCCTTCGTAAAATGTGGATCCAGGCACTTAACGCACCTGGGGGGAGCTGAGCAGTTAGCCGCTGCGTGGCCGTAGAGCTGGCAGCGGTGGCACTGCCCAGGGTGACCGCGGGGGTTGGGACGCTCAACAGAGATATTTGAGAGTCCGCAAATTGTGCGAGCCTCTCTAAAGATCTCCCTCGAGTTGGGAGTATTCGACAAGATAACTAAAGCTAACGGAAAGCGCCTACCGCGGTTAGAGTGCATCTTGTGCACTGCTTCGGCCGGGAAACCCTGGGACTTAAGGTCCTCGAGGATTTCTTCATTCGCGAGCTCGAACGGGACGCCCCGTAGTACTGCGCGGATCTTACGCTCCTCCGGGAGGGCGTAGGTGTGTTGGAGGCCTGAGGGGCTGGGGTTGGGGCCTGAGGGGCCGGGGACGCGATTGATGCCTGCAAGGCCTGCGTTAGGATGTCTTTTGGGATGGAGACGCCTGCCGCAGCAAGCGCCTGGGTGAACGCATTCGCGAAGTTAATAACGCTTAGCGAATCCATTAGGGAGTGTTGGGACAATAATATATATAAATATAAGTATAATAAAAGATGCCTAGTTCCTAAAAACCTAGCAAAATCCTAGCGGCAAACCTCCCTACCAGCGGTAGGGGGGCTGGGGAGAATAACTTAAAACTAACCGTAGTACGCCGAAGGCCGCTACCTAGAAACCTAAAAAAGGGTACGCAGGTAAAGAGTTGACCGCGTTAGGGTCAACCTTTACCGACAGAAAGGACAAATACACACGAAAACACACAGATATGATAGAAATAAATATGAAAATAGGAGAAAAATAAATAAAATAGAGAAGAGAAATAAATAAAAATAAAAAGGACTGGTTCAGTACAAATTCGTTGTCACCGTTAAGTATCCTTTGCACTGAAACCAGACTACTTACGCTGGGCACAACACTGCACTCAGCACAAGCACAACACTACTTAGCACAGCACTTTGAAGACTAAGGGGCTTAGTCGCAAAGAAAAATCGCACTTCGAAAGCACTCAGACGGAGTAGAAAAACCTTGAAAACCGTAGCACGGAACCAACACGCTATACTGTGAAGTCAGTAGACTGAGCGCCACGGAATGTCGGGAGGGAACCGACCAACGGAGAACTGGGTCTTGCACGTCCGCACCGCGTGGCGATCGGAGCGAGAATCGTGAAAAATACAAGGAGCGCGTGCATTAGATTTTATATCAATTTTAGACATTTTTAAAATGATTTTTTAGAAGTATTTAAAAAATCTATTTAAAAAATAGACTCGAATAATATTTCTGTGTTATTTAATTATTTACATCTTTGTTAGTATAGGAAGTAAAAATTATTACTTTTGTAACAATACAAGTGTATCGAAAACTGTGACAAACTAGACTGAAATCCAACTTATCCGCGCTTTGATTTTTATGTTTTAGCTTTTAAAAAAGTAATATTTTGTACTATTTTCTCTATAGACTCTTTTGACAACAAAACAGAGATCATAGCAAACTTTTTTGTTTGTTTGTATCAGTTACTTTTATACTTATCGAACGGCAAAGTATGCATGTTTTGTTGGATTACAAAAAAGGCGCTTGAACAAAGAACTTTCATTTGAGATAGGATAACCTTAACTTTTACATTTTGAATTTATTGAAGAGCATATTATTTTTTTATAATTTGAACCATTTTATTATATCACTTAAGTGTCATTTTACATTAGTTTGTTGTGTTTATTTTTTCGTGAAAGACATGTCATAGTTAATGCTAAGACTGGCACACAAATATTTTTCAGCATTTATACTCCGTTATAGTAATTAAACAAACAATATAAATATGCATCAATGGAAATTTTGTGCCCTCAACTATATCTTAGACTTAAAATTAAACTTGTTTTCATGAGACAACTTTCAAGCTTTAGCCCGTCGTAAAAACTTAACCAATCAGGAAGTTGTTCTTATTTCAAACTAGGCGTTTTTCCACATTTGTAAATTTTATAAGTTTGTTCTTTTCAATTATTTGAAGTTGTAGATACCCGGGATTGACTCTGCTACTTCATTTACTTTCGGAGGACCTGCAAGCGTTATAAGTGTTTGCTCTCAATGAACTTTCCGCCACGTTTATTTCAATTACTTACTTTATTTTTATTTGGGCTTTATATCCTCTAGTAGATATGTATATATACTTTCAAACAAAAAAATAATAATAAACTATATTATTCTATTCATACATTTATTATTGATTGATTTAGTTATATTTTACTCTATTCGTTGAGTTTACGTGTAGTAGCCGAGCAAAAAAAGCCATCATATCTCACTGCTATTATTTTTTCTGTTACACAAAACCCAAATTTTTCAATCACAACCTAGGACAACACTAGGTGTTGTCTCAAATATTATTTAATCGACCTACACAAAACAATGTAAAAATTGAAACCGACTCCAAAAAATAATTAACTAAAAAGATAAAAATAATAACATTTTATGCCACAAGGCGTCTGCCTAAGTAGGTATATAAACTCAATATTTCGTGTTGAAGTCAGTCCCAGTCTTTGTTTCGACAGAGTGCAACCCTTTTTTTTTTTGTCTGTTTTACGCTGGCACCGACCTCAAAAATATTTGTTTGACCATAGTACACTTACTCAAATTACTTGATCTGACTTTCCAAACTACAGTAGACCAAATCAACTGCAACATTTCTCCAAAGTAATTTGACCACATTTGGTCACATATTCAAAATACCTACTAGATGGGAATTCCCAGAATTCATAGCCCAAAACGATTGAAACAATTCTCATGAAAGTGCTCTTTAACGTTGAGTAGTTCCGTTGAATAACCCAAAACAAAAAGTTTGGTCAATGTAGAAGTGTGACTCTTTTACCAAAATGTATGGGAAAAGTTTTTGGTGATTTCTGTCTTTCTAGTAGATTAAGACCTAAGATCTAGATCTAAGATTAGAAATAAAATCGTTTGGCATAAAAAAGAAAAACGTTTTTGTATTTTTTACGCTGACTGATTTTTTTTACAAAATTAGTATATTGGTAAAATGAAGATTTATCATGCTTTTGTATTTTTACTTCAATGCATTCATATTTTTTGGCCCATTGTTCAATGATCATTTTGCTAAGTCATGCTGATTTTTTCCTATTTTATTGTTTTTTCACTTTAACATCCGAGTTATAATTGAGAATGTAAAAACGAATAGGTCAAATTCCTGAAATGCATTCTTTTGCTTTGCTTTTTGGTGTTGATTAACCTATTGTTTTATTATCCTACGGGATTTTGTACTTTGGTATTCATCTTGGTTAATAAGAATTTATTCTTTTTAGAGATTTGATCGTATTAAGATTTCGATGGTATCTTTAGTATTCAAGGGAACACGTTGTGTTCGTTGGTTTACTTAATAAAACGTAAATTTTGCTTTTTATTATCGTATCAACTTTTACATCTGCATTCTAAGTGCTTGTTCACGTTGACTCGCGGGCGCGGTGGCGGGCGCGGTCGGGAAATATCAATCATATGATCTAAAGATGGCTCTACACTCAAGTGTGAAGTCGCGTCGTGAATTCACGCCGTGAATATACGCCGCTTTCCACACGTGGATTGTTGCACTCCAACCGCGGTAGGCGTTTTCCGCTAGCATTAGTTATCCTATCCAATACTCCCAACTCGAAAGAGATCTTCAGAGAGGCTCGCAAAATTTGCGGACTCTCGAATATCTCCGTCGAGCGTCCCAACCCCCGCGGTCACCCTGGGCAGTGCCACCGCTGCCAGCTCTATGGCCACGCAGCGGCTAACTGCTCAGCTCCCCCCAGGTGCGTTAAGTGCCTGGATCCTCATATCACTAAGGAGTGCACTCGCACTCCCGAATCCACTTCCCCCCCCCTGCCTGTGTGCTGTGCGGCCATTCCGCCCAAACAGCTAACTACAGGGGTTGCCCGCGCGCTCCGCACTCTTCAACTAGGTGGGCTGCGCCTAATCCGGGGCCGCCGCTCACTCCCGCTAACTTCCCGCCGCTGCGCAACCGGGGTCCCCCGGAAGCAAAACCCGAGCAGCCAACGCCTACTCCGGCTCTGTCCTGGAGACAGCGTCCGGCCGTTCCACCCGCACCTTCCCGTCCTATCCCAGCTCCCGTAGCTCCCGTAGGCCCGCGTCCCGCTAAGTCGTCTTCACCTCAGTCGTCGTTGGCTGAGGACATGAAGACCGTGCTCGACGTCATTCAAAACGCCGACATTAAGGAAATTTCAGTTCTCGCACGCAAACTGCGAGCCGCCCGCTCTCCTCAAGAGCGTTTATTTGCGCTAGCTGAGCATCACTCGCTTCTAAGTTAGTTATAAATTTCATTATTTTTGTATAAATTCGTAAATAAGCAAATATAATTTCTAGACCTGCAAATCCCACGTCCGGCCGTATAAAACCTAAGGGCTTATCCCTAGTATCTTTTAACGTTAGTAGCCTTAGCACCAACCTTCCTGACCTCAAACTGTTCCTCCAGAACAAAGAGCCAGACTTATTGCTTCTCCAAGAGACATGGCTTACTCCAAACCGCTCCAGGGGATTCGCTATTTCCAAGTACGCGTTTACTCGCAACGATAGGCCTAACTCCGACGGTTTCAGCGGCACCGCTATATATTACAAAAGAGGCTTCCATTGCTGTCCTCTCCCTACCCCTCCTCTCCTCAACATGGAAGCCACTGTATGTAGATTGGCTATGACTGATCATCCGACCATCATCATAGCTTCAGTCTTCATACCATGTGGCTCCAGACCAACCCGCAGTGACTTTAAGGCCATTCTCGCCCTCAGCCATTCAGTCATTATGTTTGGAGACTTTAACTCCAAGCATACTGACTGGACGTGCCTATCGACCGACACCCGTGGTATCGCTCTCCTCGACATCATTAACTCACTCGACTTAGATGTCATCTCTCCCATCACTCCCACTCACTATCCCAACAAGCCGAACTACTCTCCTGACATCCTCGACTTTGCAATTGTCAAGCGAATCAATCTCGATCTCAGGTCTATCGAACTGGTGGATGACCTAGGCTCTGACCACGGCCCCGTCTCCCTCGTGCTAGGTGCGCCTAACGATAACGTCACATCTCCTAAGACCTTTACCAACTGGAAAGGCTTTAAAAATACGTTAGTTTCAGCCTTAGAGGCCCCGAACTTTCCGCTCGCGATCTCGCCTGATCAATTAGATAGCCCGGATAAAATTGATTCATTAGTCAACACTTTCACTGATGCTATCAACTCAGCCATCAGCGATAACGAAAAGGTGGCTAAGCAAGGCAAACCCACGCTTCCCCTAGCCGTCAGCAATCTCATTAAAGCTAAGAACGTGGCTCTCCGGAGAGCCAAGAAATATCCCACGCCCGCCTATAGATTAGCTGCGAATCAGCTACAACGTAAAGTTAGGTCTTGCCTCGCAGAACTCCGAGACGCTCAAATGAACGATCTCATGGAGAATATCTCTCCGTCCCACCAAGCGTACTATAGTATGGCCCGAGCCTTACGCGTAGATACCGCCTCTCACGTTCCTCCTCTCACTCGTCCCGATGCTACTCTGCCTTCGAAGTCGAAGAGAAAGCTGAATGCTTCGCTGACAGCGTTGCTTCACAATGCTTGCTCAGCACGCAACCTGCGAATCCCTCTCACATCAAAGCGGTGGAGGACGAAGTTCTCCGCAGAGACTCTCTCCCCATCACCGCTGACCCCGTTAAAGTCTCTAACGATAAAATCTTGCTTCTCATTAGAAATCAAAAATCAAAAAAGGCTTCGGATGCGGATGGAATTTCCAATCAAGCACTTAAGCACCTGCAGGTGCTTACCTTGTTAGCTATCATCTGCAATGCCTGCTTTGACCATAGCTACTTTCCAAAAGCTTGGAAAGAAGCGATTGTCATAGGTATTCCCAAGCCGGGTAAACCTCTGCATATCCCGGCTAATCACAGACCCATCATCCTCTCATTATTTCCCACCAGTTCATCTTTCGCGCTAAGCACTCCTGCTCTCAGCAAGTCCAGCGAATCGTCAAGTACATACTCGAAGGATTCCATCAGCGTCGTAAAAAAACAATCGCGGTTCTCTTTGACGTAGCCAAGGCTTTCGACAAAGTCTGGCACAACGGTCTCGTTTATAAACTCTACAAAATAGGCTTACCGGATCGCCTAGTCAGATTAATCGCGTCGTTTCTCAAACACCATACGTTTCGATTCAAACATGAAGGCACGCTCTCCGCTCCACGTCCCATTAAGGCTGGAGTCCCGCAAGGCTCAGCCCTCGCCCCTCTGCTGTACACCGTGTACACTACCGACATCCCTATCCCGCCGAAAGTCGTCAAACTCGCCCTCTTTGCAGACGACACCGCGACTCACTAAAGGTCACGCGGTCCCGAACAACATCACAAGACTCCAAAAGGCCGTAAACGCCCTCGGTGTTTGGTTTCAAAAATGGCGTATCGATGTCAACCCAGAAAAGAGTTCTGCTATTCAATTCGACTACAAACTCCGTAATCGCTGCAACGATCCCCACATTCGAATGTTATTCCCATCCCCTGGAAGCGCAGTATTAAATACTTAAGCCTCACCTTAGATAAGACGCTTTCTTTCAAGCCACACGTCGATAGAGTAACGAAATTCGCGCGTTTTTACTTAAGCCGTCTATATAGTATGTTAGGTAGAAAAAGTAAAATGTCTTTCAGAAATAAACGTACGCTTTATAAGGTCTGCGTTAGACCCGTCATGTCATATGCCTCGCCAGTCTTTGCCCACGCCCAACCCTCCGTCCTGTATAAACTGCAGGTAGTTCAAAATCTCTTCTGCCGCAGGGCCACAAACGCACCTTGGTACGTGCGTAACGCACAGAGATCTTGAACTACCTACAGTGCAACAGCACCTCAAAACACTCGCAGAATCTTGTTCGAGATTCAGTCTCATATACTGCCCCTGTCTTAGATTCGAAATTCAAAGTCGCTTGACCGAGAAACGCGCACACTGGCGAACCCACGCAATTAACTGTAGATCTCGATGCCCTTCAGGCCGCAAATTCTAAAACTAACGTAAATTCTAATTCTGACGTAAATTTTAATTCTAACGTAAATCCGAATTAATGCAATTTTATTTTTCAATTTTAATGTTTTTAATTAGTTACTTTTCATTTTGAGCACCTTCAGTGCTATGTTTTCCTTCACCCTTCTTTTTCACACACCTTCAGTGAAAAGGTGTGTGAAAAAGTGATATAAAGTTTGAAGTTCAGGATACCGTTTTCTTTCTTTATTAATTTCGTGTACACCAATTCCAATTTTTAGCATCCCCCACTTTAGGTATTAATTTTCGGTTAAAAATAAAAGTTCGTCGTAAAGTTCCTCTGACAACACGTCACATTCGCGCAAACGCTTGGCGGCTAACATGAACACGAGCTCGCCTCGTCTACAAGCACTGTGTCAAATTTTGGTTCAAGTTTTAAGTTTTTTTTTTTTAATTAATAATGAGCAGGCGTTTGTCTTCCATCTCACCTGATGGAAAGTGACGAAGAAGACGAGGATCATACACGCCTGTCCAAGAGGTACCTATTCACTCTACACTTGAAAGCTCCAGGGTTATAATTGTCTGGAAAAACAGACGCAGGCAAATCGTTCCACTCTTTGGCAACACGAACCAAAAATGAGCTATCGAACCGTTTAGTTCGGCTAAATAATTAATTAATACTAATTCGTTTAGTATTGTTTGTTTGCTAATATTTTGTGGGTATTGTTGTTTTAATTCCGTTTTACATTCTTTGCTTTAGGTGCTTTATTTGGTAAACTTAAATTAAGTGCTGGCTTACTCTGCAATTACGAAATGTCAGGTGTTTTCATTTCCATTGTCTCTTAATGATTAAGAAAAGTTCGATTATTCAATGTATTAAATGATTATTTTCGTATTCGTATTTCAAATTAAAATTTTCCCGTTATTTGTTTTTTTAACTTAAATATCTGGTTTGGTGATCTAACTATTAGATTTCTAGGAAGAGGTTTTATTTATGTTCTTGCCATTTTGATTTCATAGGTTTATTTAACAAAGTTCTTCAAATATACGTATCAATAATTATATCTAATTTAATTTGCCAAATATCTTGTCAAGTTTAGTCAAAAATGCTATTGTACAATAACTGAATTGGTACCTAACTGTTATAGATAATAATACATAATTGTATTACGTACAATACATTGAAGTTGTTTAAAGGTTAGGAAAATTCTTACGTCGTTTGCTACTGTGCAGACAAACAATTTAATTGTTATTTTTTTTTGTTAGTTTTTTTTTCTAAGAACCGTAATCTTTTCAAAATATCATCTCAGTGATGAGTTGCTAGAATATTTATTAATATTTTTCATCAATAAACAGCTTTCATTTAGATTATCACTCATTCATATATTAGGTCTTTACCTATGAAATTGCCGTTTTTCACGAAATAAATGAAGCGTAATTTTTTTATATATTTTTTATTTCTATTAATCAAAATAATCACCCATGCAATCAATGCATCTTTGCCAACGCATTGGTAGCTTATTGATGCCTTTCTTGAAGAAATCAGCTGGACGGGAGGCAACAAATTCTTCAAAGGCATTTTGTACTGCCTCTCGGGTATTGAATTTTTTTCCCGCCAAGAAGTTATCCAAATTCTGGAAAAAGTAGAAGCCTGTAGGCGCAAGGTCTGGTGAGTACGGCAGATGACGGAAAACTTCCAACCCCAACTCTTGTAGATTCGAGACCGTCTGCTGTGCAGTATGAGGACGCGCGTTGTCGTGCAGGAACAGTGGAGCCGAACGATTGACCAAAGCTGGTTGGAGACGTGCGAGCTTCTCCATCATTGTGTTCAGTTCTTCACAGTACACATCTGCAGTAATGCTTGTCCCGTTTGGCAAGAAGCTGTGATGAATTACACCCGCGTTAGACCACCAAACAGTGACCATCACTTTTCTAGGGGTAAGTTTTCGTTTAGGGCATTGTTTGGGTGCTGAACCAGGGTCCAACCAACTTGCTGAGCGCTTACGATTGTCAAACAGGATCCATTTCTCATCACAAGTAACAATGCGGTTCAGAATTCCTTCATTTGTATGCCTGCTGAGCAGTGCAAGGCACGTCTCAACGCGTACTTCACGCTGGCGGTCATTGAGTTCGTGGGGTACCCATTTGTCAAGCTTTTTTACCTTGCCAATTTGACGCAAATGGGCCAATATTGTTTTGATGCTAACGTCGAAAGCTGCTGCTAATTCAGCCGTGGATTGAGTTTCATCAGCTTCCACAATTGCCTTTAATTCGTCATTGTCGACCAAAGTTTTCGGACGACCACGGGGTTCATTTTTCAGGTCAAAATTTCCAGAACGGAAGCGGGTAAACCAATAACGGGTGGTGCGTTCGTTTGTAGTGTTCGCTCCGTAAACGTCGTTGATGTTGCGTGCCGCTTGTGCCGCTTTGCTGCCACGACGGTACTCATACTCCATAGTTACTCGAATTTTTAACTTATCCATGATGAAGAAAAATGTTCGAATGCGTTGAAAACAAAACACTAACTATTAAACAAATGACGATTTTAGAAAAATAATTCCATGTTTGTAAAATAAAATTAATTTGAAATTAGAATTGTCAGTCAAAAAAAAAATATTTTCATTTGAAATGGCCAGTACGGCAAAACGGCAGTTTCATAGGTAAAGACCTATTATATTCACTAAGCAGTAAGGAAATGTATTGCTTTGTTTAAATGAAGACCTGCCAGCGTTCACCCTCGTTGTTCAAATTAACATTCTGGCTTCTGAATGCAACATGAATAAAAAAATTTAAATTCCTTTGGTCTTCTCAAAGAATATATTCGTACAGAGCCAATTTATTTTTTCATCACAGTGAGGCTTTAGTTAGAGGATTTGTACCCTTTTCTCGATTATTTATTTGGGATCAAGTTGGCGAAACATTTGTCTACCTTGTAGCGGACCGTTGTCAAAACAGGCGGTGCAGCGAGCCTGCTACCACACTCCAGTTTTTCTATGTAATTAAGTCATTGAAACTTTTGCGTAGTTCGAATTATAGACAGCTCAAGTAAATGAGGGTGTTACCGCGGGATTATATTTGCATTTTTGAGTTATTATAAGCACACCCTAATCAAAAAGTCATATTTTCATGAAGCTCAGTTTATGACTATACATTTATGTACATATTGGTTTCTCAAGATATACATCGAAAATATATGATTAAAAATGATCTTTTTGTGTCGAGGTGGCGCCGGAGCTTCACCTCCATACAAACAATTGTCAATGAAAATATCGAAGTAATAGCCTCAAACATTTTTCCTTGAAGGTATTATCCGTGATATACTCGGTACCGCCTTCGTCATGGGTATGCTAATCCCGACGATGCTATTTCAACAAACATTGCCGGAGTTCCTGTTATAAACTGGGTTACGTGTTATGCGAATCGCCTAAACCACCAGTGGGCCAGGCTAACGTGTCGTATGCAACGCTAATGAATTTTTTGCTGGTTCTTTGGTAGTAGATGGTAATAACTAAACAATATACGACGTCCTAAGCCGAGGTCCATCCCAGGTTTGCGCTTATAGCTGCAATTAATCTATCATACCTCGGTAATAGCTCTATCAGACTTCTTATATTTAAAACGTTTTTTCGTGTCCTTTTTGCAAGAGACCTTTGTAGGTCACAACAAATTTCTTTAGTTCGGACCATAAGGTCTTAAAAAAGATATAGTTCCAACGGTTTTTATGGTTGGGAGTTCTTATTTTGAAGATTCAAAGCTTAATATCTTAAAAATACCCCGAGAATACATTCATTTATGTATGAATATTATAAATTTAGAGATTTAAAGTTTAGATTATTATAGAAGCATCTGCACACATTACAGCAGATTAAATACGAGTTACAAAAACCAAAAGATTGCAAATATTACACTTTAAAGTTTTCTATATCCCGCCTCGATTTCCCTGAAGTCTTCAAGTAATCTAATACCGGGTGTTCCCTGGAGGGCAATTGATGAATTTTTTTAATAAAACTTGCGTTGTTACTGGGCGGCGCGTGATCTTACTTTGTTTACAATAACAACATCGCGACTTCAAGGATTCTGTTTGCTTTTTATCGAGAAAGTTTGAGTGTTCCGCGTTTTTGTAGGTCGACTGTAAATATATTAAGACCTTCATTTATATTTCTAAACTGTAAGCCTATTCTGGTTTTTAACGTCTTAGGATATTGAATTGGGAGCATTTTGGCGACGGTGACATTGACCATATTTTAAGTAAGTAACATTAATTTTAGTTCAAAATAACTGAAATTTTGTAGTCGGCGTTAAAAATAACTTATTTGACATAATAATGTAAATATTGGAAATGTTTAAAGGTTTGATTCCTCAATGAGGGATATCCCTTACACAACTAAGAAACAAATTGCTCCAGTTACCTTGATAGATGGCGCTAAGAAAGACAAGTCTGAATATAAAGTACAAGTAAGGTAGGCTGAAAACATGACGACGTTTCTACAAAACCACAATACGTCCATTCGGTTCTAAAACTGCTAAATAAAAGTAAAAAAAAGACAAGATAAATATTAATATCAGAGTAAGCTTTATTGTCAAATTCAAATTTAAAATTCAAATTTAAATAATTATTTCTCATCTTTGACAATTACTTGTTCTTGTACCAGCTCGGAAAAACTTCGTGAAGAAGAACTGGCAAGAAACTTTCACGGGTATATTTTTTCAACATACTTTTACAATGTCTCTTTATGTCTATACTAAATTATTCTTACCTGCATCTGTTAGTTCGGCGAGCCTCCCCGTAATTATCCAAACAACGACAGCCGATCCAGCCAGCGCCCTTCTTAACTATATAAGAGGGAAGTGAGCGACCCGTAGTGCGACATTCTCGCTCCGATCGCCACGCGGTTCGGACGTGCAAGACCCAGCTCTCCGTTGATCGGTCCCTTCCCGCCATTCCGCGGCGCTCAGTTTACTGACGTCACAGTCTAGCGTGTTGGCTCCGTGCTACGGTTTCCTAAGTCTTTCTACTCCGTCTGAGTGCTTTCGAAGTGCGATTTTTCTTTGCGACTAAGCCTCTTAGTCTTCAAAGTGCTGTGCTAAGTTGTGTTGTGCTTGTGCTGAGTGCAGTGTTGTGCCCGGCGTAAGTAGTCTGGTTTCAGTGCAAAGGATACTTAACGGTGACAACGAATTTGTACTGAACCAGTCCTTTTTATTTTTATTTATTTCTCTTCTCTATTTTATTTATTTTTCTCCTATTTTCATATTTATTTCTATCATATTTGTGTGTTTTCGTGTGTATTTGTCCTTTCTGTCGGTAAAGGTTGACCCTAACGCGGTCAACTCTTTACCTGCGCACCCATTTTTAGGTTTCTAGGTAGCGGCCTTCGGCGTACTATTGTTAGTTCTAATTTATTCTCCCCAGCCCCCCTACCGCTGGTAGGGAGGTTTGCCGCTAGGGTTCACTAGATTTTTATTTAGGAATTCTAGGCATTTGTTATACAAATAGGCGCTAGGTTTGCTAGGGAACCTAGGCATACATTATATATTTATATATTACATTTTATAATTCCAAGTCCTCCAATGGACCTTGTCAATATTCTTAAGTCGTTCGCCCAGGCGCTCGCTGCGTCCGGCGTAAGCATACCCGCTGACGCACTAACGCAGGCCTTACAGGCATCTATCGCGTCCCCGGCCCCTCAGGCCTCAACCCCGGCCCCTCAGGCCTCCAACGTCGAGACCCCTCAGGTCTTAAGCTCTCCCGCGTCTCCCGCCTCGTCCGAGATGGACTGCGAATCGGTCGCATCCTCTCACGCGTCGCGTCGTAAGCGTACCGCTCCCGGGAGCGACTCCGAACCCGCGTCTGATACGTCGTCAGATGCCGTCACCCTAACCGGCTCTCCTGAGCCCGCGTTTCAACTCGTCGCCAAGCGCTCCAAGAAGCGCTCTAAGAAAACTTCGGTATCTTCAATACCCGAGCCCTCCCCGGTGTCTTCAACACCAGCCCCCGCGCCGTTAAAATCAGTCGTAGTAACCGCGTCTCCGTCGGTCACATCAAAGCCAGCGACGCGCTGCGCTCCCGTCCCGCCGAAGCCTCAGCTCCCTCCGCCCGTATTCCTGCGTGAAAAAGCGCGCTGGACCGCGGTTTCCAACTTGTGCAAAGTGCACAAAATCAATTACTTAAAAGCCGCCAACGCTGGCGATACAATCAAGATTCAAATAGCGACCGTCGACGAATTCCGCGCGTTTACCAGGTTACTCGGATTAAACCAAATCGCGTATCACACCTACGCCCTCCCGGAGGAGCGTAAGATCCGCGCAGTACTACGGGGCGTCCCGTTCGAACTCAGCAACGAGGACATCCTCGATGACCTTAAGTCTCAGGGTTTCCCGGTCACAGCAGTGCACAAGATGCACTCCAACCGCGGTAGGCGTTTTCCCTTAGCGTTGGTAATCCTGTCGAATACTCCCAACTCGAGGGAGATCTTTAGAGAGGCTCGCACAATTTGCGGACTCTCAAATATCTCCGTCGAGCGTCCCAACCCCCGTGGTCACCCTGGCCAGTGCCACCGCTGCCAGCTCTACGGCCACGCAGCGGCTAACTGCTCAGCTCCCCCCAGGTGCGTTAAGTGCCTGGATCCACATTTCACAAAGGAGTGCACTCGCACTCCCGAATCCACTTCCCCCCCTGCCTGTGTGCTGTGCGGCCAGTCCGGCCACACTGCTAACTACAGGGGTTGCCCGCGCGCTCCGCGCTCCACCACCAAGAGGGTCGCGCCTAAACCGGCGCCGCCGCTCACTCCTGCCAACTTCCCGCCGCTGCGCAACCGGGGTCCCCCGGAAGCAAAGCCCGTTCAGCCGACACCTACTCCGGCTCTGTCTTGGAGGCAGCGTCCGGCCGTTCCACCTGCACCTTCCCGACCTATCCCAGCTCCCGTAGCTCCCGTAGGGCCGCGTCCTTCTCCGTCTTCCGCACCTCAGTCGTCGTTGGCTGAGGACATGAAGACCGTATTCGACGTTATTCAAAACGTCGATATTAACGAAATTTCCGTGCTCGCACGCAAACTGCGTGCCGCCCGCTCTCCTCAAGAGCGTTTATTTGCTTTAGCCGAGCATCACTCGCTCCTTAGTTCGTTGTAAATTCTTTTATAATTTATAAATTCTTAAATAATAAATTATAATGTCTAGACCCGCGAATCCCGCGTCCAGTCGTATTAAACCCAAGGGCTTATCCCTAGTATCTTTTAACGCTCGTAGCCTTAATACCAACCTTCCCGAGATTAAACTGTTCCTTCAGAACAAAGAACCTGACTTATTCCTTCTCCAGGAGACATGGCTTACTCCAAACCGCTCCAGGGGATTCGCTATACCTAAGTACGCGTTTATTCGTAACGATAGGCCCAACTCTGACGGTTTCGGCGGCACCGCTATATATTACAAAAGAGGCTTCCACTGCTGTCCTCTCCCTACCCCTCCTCTCCTCAACATGGAAGCCACTGTGTGTAGATTGGCTATGACTGGTCATCCGACCATCATCATAGCTTCAATCTACATACCTAGTGGTACCAGACCAATCCGCAGCGACTTTGAGGCCATTCTCGCCCTCGGCCATTCAGTCATTATGTTCGGAGACTTTAACTCCAAACATACTGACTGGACGTGCCTATCGACTAACACCAGCGGTATCGCTCTCCTCGACATCACTAACTCCCTTGACCTAGATGTCATATCCCCCGTCACTCCCACTCACTATCCCAACAACCCGTCCTACTCTCCTGACATCCTCGACTTTGCAATTATCAAGCGTATCAATCTTGACCTAAGGTCTATCGAACCGCTCGATGACCTAGGCTCTGACCATCGCCCCGTTTCCCTCGTGCTAGGACCGCCGAACGATAACGTCTCATCTCCTAAGACCTTTACCAATTGGAAAGGTTTTAAAAATACGTTAGTTTCAGCCTTAGAGGCTCCGAACTCTCCACTCGCGATCTCTCCCGAGCAATTAGATAGCCCGGATAAAATCGATTCATTAGTAAATTCTCTCACTGATGCTATCAACTCAGCCATCAGTGACAACGAAAAGGTTGCTAAGCAAGGCAAACCCACGCTTCCCTTAGCCGTTAGCAATCTTATTAAAGCTAAAAACGCGGCTCTCCGGAGAGCCAAGAAATATCCCACGCCCACCTATAGAACAGCTGCGAATCAGCTTCAACGTAAAGTTAAGTCTTGCCTCGCGGAACTCCGAGACGCTCAGATGAACGATCTCATGGCGAATATCTCTCCGTCCCACCAAGCGTACTATAGCATGGCCCGAGCCTTACGCGTAGACACCGTCTCTCACGTTCCTCCTCTCACTCGTCCCGATGGCACTACTGCCTTCGAAGTCGAAGAGAAAGCCGAATGCTTCGCCGACAGCATTGCCGCACAATGCTCGCCCAGCACGCAACCTGCTGATCCCTCGCACATCCAGGCGGTGGAGGACGAAGTCCTTCGCAGAGACTCTCTCCCCATCACCGCAGACCCTGTCACAGTCTCTAATGACGAAATCTTGCTTCTCATTAGAAATCAAAAGTCCAAAAAGGCTCCGGGTGCGGATGGAATTTCCAACCACGCACTTAAGCACCTACCTCAACAGATGCTTACCTTGTTAGCTATCATCTTCAATGCCTGCTTCGACCATAGCTACTTTCCAAAAGCTTGGAAAGAAGCGACAGTCATAGGCATTCCCAAGCCGGGCAAACCTCTGAACGTCCCGGCTAATCACAGACCCATCAGCCTCCTCAAGGCAATGTCTAAACTTCTCGAGAGAGTCATACTCTCTCGAATGCGGAACCATCTGTTTCCAACGGATGGCGATCCTCTCATTATTCCCCATCAGTTCGGCTTTCGCGCTAAACACTCCTGCCCTCAACAAGTCCACCGAATCGTCGAGTATATACTTGACGGTTTCTATCCGCGTCGTTATAAATCAGTCGCGGTTTTCTTTGACGTAGCCAAGGCTTTCGATAAAGTCTGGCACAGCGGTCTCGTTTATAAACTCTACAAGATAGGCTTACCGGATCGCCTAGTCAGGTTAATAGCGTCGTTTCTCAAAGACCGTACGTTTCGATTTAAACACGAAGGCACGCTTTCTGCACCTCGTCCCATAAAGGCTGGAGTCCCTCAAGGCTCAGTCCTCGCCCCTCTGCTGTACACCGTGTACACCAACGACATTCCCATCCCGCCGAAAGGCGTCGAACTCGCCCTCTTCGCTGACGACACCGCACTCTATACCAAAGGCCACGGTGTTCGGCGCCTTGTAACCAGACTCCAAAAGGCCGTAAACGCCCTTGGTGCATGGTTTCAAGAATGGCGCATCGATGTGAACCCTGAAAAGAGTTCTGCGATGCGCTTCGACCACAAACGCCGTCGTCCCGATGGCGATCCCCACGTTCGAATGTTAGGCATTCCCATCCCCTGGAAGCGCAGTACTAAATACTTAGGCGTCACATTAGATCCGACGCTTTCTTTCAAGCCACACGTTGAAAGAGTTTCGAAACTCGCTCGTCACTATTTAGTCCGCCTAAATAGCATGTTAGGTAGAAAAAGTAAAATGTCCTTCAGAAACAAACGTACACTTTACAAGGTCTGCGTTAGACCCGTCATGACGTATGCCTCGCCAATCTTTGCCCACGCCAAACCCTCCCTCCTGCACAAACTGCAGGTAGTTCAAAACCTCTTTTGCCGCCGGGCCACAGGCGCACCGTGGTACGTGCGTAACGCGGACTTGCATAGAGATCTTGAACTGCCTACAGTACAACAATATCTCAAAACACTCTCTGAAGCGTTCTTCAAACGCTCCGAAACCCATCCCAACCCTCTAGTTCGTGATTCTGTCTCATATGCTGCTCCTGTGTTAGACTCGAAGTTCAAAGTCGCTAGGCCTAGAAATGCGCAAACGTACTCATCCACCAGACTGTCACGCGATCTCGAGGCCCTTCTGGCCGCAAATTCTAATTCTAACGTAAATTCTAATTCTAACGTAAATCCGAATTAATGCATATTTAATTTTTCAATTTTTAATGTTTTCATTATTTACTTTTCATTTTTAATGTTTTTATTTTACTTTTAATTTTTGAGCACCTTCAGTGCTATGTAATCCCAGCGGGTGACCCCTTCTGGGCCCCGCTAGCGCGGCCTCTTTCTCCAATTGGCCGTCGCTCCGATGAAGGCTGAGTGGCAAAAATGCACGAGCCGACAGGGGGTTTTTAGTGGGTATGGTCCTGGTAGGCGTCGGGACGAGTCCCACATAACTTTGGAATCGCGCCAGAGTATGCGTCAGGGCATTTTTATCCTCCTGCCCTTCCCGCGGAGGGGAACAAAAAAAAAAAAAAAAAAACCCGTAGTGCATTCCGCGATTCTCGCTCCGATCGCCACGCGGTTCGGACGTGCAAGACCCAGTTCTCCGTTGATCGGTCCCTTCCCGCCATTCCGCGGCGCTCAGTTTACTGACGTCACAGTCTAGCGTGTTGGCTCCGTGCTACGGTTTCCTAAGTCTTTCTACTCCGTCTGAGTGCTTTCGAAGTGCGATTTTTCTTTGCGACTAAGCCTCTTAGTCTTCAAAGTGCTGTGCTAAGTTGTGTTGTGCTTGTGCTGAGTGCAGTGTTGTGCCCGGCGTAAGTAGTCTGGTTTCAGTGCAAAGGATACTTAACGGTGACAACGAATTTGTACTGAACCAGTCCTTTTTATTTTTATTTATCTCTCTTCTCTATTTTATTTATTTTTCTCCTATTTTCATATTTATTTCTATCATATCTGTGTGTTTTCGTGTGTATTTGTCCTTTCTGTCGGTAAAGGTTGACCCTAACGCGGTCAACTCTTTACCTGCGCACCCTTTTTAGGTTTCTAGGTAGCGGCCTTCGGCGTACTATTGTTAGTTTTAAGTTATTCTCCCCAGCCCCCCTACCGCTGGTAGGGAGGTTTGCCGCTAGGATTTTGCTAGGTTTTTAGGATCTAGGCATCTTTTATTATACTTATATTTTTACATATTATTGTCCCAACCTTCCCAAATGGATAAGCAAATCGTCATTAACATTGCGAAGGCGTTCGCCCAAGCACTCGCCGCGTCGGGTGTTTCAATTTCTGACGACATATTTACGCAAGCTGTACTAGCGCTTAACGCGTCCCCGGCCCCTCAGGCCCCAACCCCAGCCCCTCAGGCCTCCAACATCCAGACCCCTCAGGTCTATAGCTCTCCCGCGTCTCCCGTTCCATCCGATATGGACTGCGCGTCGGTCTCATCCTCGCGCTCATCTCGTAGGAAGCGTACCGCTCCCGGGAGCGATTCAGACTCCGCCGCGTCCGTAGCTTCGTCGGTCGCCGCCACCCTAACCGGCTCTCCAGAGCCCGAGTTCCAATTAGTTGCCAAACGCTCTAAGAAGCGTTCGAAAAAGGCCGCGGTGTCTTCAACACCCGAGCCAACCCCGGTGTCTTCTACACCCGCCCCCGCGCCGCTCATGTCACTCGAAGAGACCGCGTCTCCGTCGGTCCCATCGAAGCCAGCGACGCGCTGCGCTCCCGTCCCGCCGAAGCCTCAGCTCCCTCCACCCGTCTTCCTGCGTGAAAAAGCGCGCTGGACCGCGGTTTCAAACTTGTGCAAAGTGCACAAAATCAATTACTTAAAAGCCGCCAACGCTGGCGATACAATCAAGATTCAAATAGCGACCGTCGACGACTTCCGCGCGTTTACCAGGTTACTCGGATTAAACCAAATCGCATATCACACCTACGCCCTCCCGGAGGAGCGTAAGATCCGCGCAGTACTACGGGGCGTCCCGTTCGAACTCAGTAACGAAGACATCCTCGATGACCTTAAGTCTCAGGGTTTCCCGGTCACAGCAGTGCACAAGATGCACTCCAACCGCGGTAGGCGTTTTCCCTTAGCGTTGGTAATCTTGTCGAATACTCCCAACTCGAGGGAGATCTTTAGAGAGGCTCGCACAATTTGCGGACTCTCAAATATCTCCGTCGAGCGTCCCAACCCCCGTGGTCACCCTGGGCAGTGCCACCGCTGCCAGCTATATGGCCACGCAGCGGCTAACTGCTCAGCTCCCCCCAGGTGCGTTAAGTGCCTGGATCCACACTTCACAAAGGAGTGCACTCGCACTCCTGAATCCACTTCCCCCCCTGCCTGTGTGCTGTGCGGCCAGTCCGGCCACACAGCTAACTACAGGGGTTGCCCGCGCGCTCCGCGCTCCACCACCAAGAGGGTCGCGCCTAAACCGGCGCCGCCGCTCACTCCTGCCAACTTCCCGCCGCTGCGCAACCGGGGTCCCCCGGAAGCAAAGCCCGTTCAGCCGACACCTACTCCGGCTCTGTCTTGGAGGCAGCGTCCGGCCGTTCCGCCTGCACCTTCCCGACCTATCCCAGCTCCCGTAGCTCCCGTAGGGCCGCGTCCTTCTCCGTCTTCCGCACCTCAGTCGTCGTTGGCTGAGGACATGAAGACCGTATTCGACGTTATCCAAAACGTCGATATTAACGAAATTTCCGTGCTCGCACGCAAACTGCGAGCCGCCCGCTCTCTTCAAGAGCGTTTATTTGCTTTAGCCGAGCATCACTCGCTCCTAAGTTCGTTGTAAATTCTTTTATAATTTATAAATTCTTAAATAATAAATTATAATGTCTAGACCCGCGAATCCCGCGTCCAGTCGTATTAAACCCAAGGGCTTATCCCTAGTATCTTTTAACGCTCGTAGCCTTAATACCAACCTTCCCGAGATTAAACTGTTCCTTCAGAACAAAGAACCTGACTTATTCCTTCTCCAGGAGACATGGCTTACTCCAAACCGCTCCAGGGGATTCGCTATACCGAAGTACGCGTTTATTCGTAACGATAGGCCCAACTCCGACGGTTTCGGCGGCACCGCTATATATCACAAAAGAGGTTTCCATTGCTGTCCTCTACCTACCCCTCCTCTCCTCAACATGGAAGCCACTGTGTGTAGATTGGCTATGACTGGTCATCCGACCATCATCATAGCTTCAATCTACATACCTAGTGGTACCAGACCAATCCGCAGCGACTTTGAGGCCATTCTCGCCCTCGGCCATTCAGTCATTATGTTCGGAGACTTTAACTCCAAACATACTGACTGGACGTGCCTATCGACTAACACCAGCGGTATCGCTCTCCTCGACATCACTAACTCCCTTGACCTAGATGTCATATCCCCCATCACTCCCACTCACTATCCCAACAACCCGTCCTACTCTCCTGACATCCTCGACTTTGCAATTATCAAGCGAATCAATCTTGACCTAAGGTCTATCGAACCGCTCGATGACCTAGGCTCCGACCATCGCCCCGTTTCCCTCGTGCTAGGACCGCCGAACGATAACGCCTCATCTCCTAAGACCTTTACCAACTGGAAAGGTTTTAAAAATACGTTAGTTTCAGCCTTAGAGGCTCCGAACTCTCCACTCGCGATCTCTCCCGAACAATTAGATAGCCCGGATAAAATCGATTCATTAGTAAATTCTCTCACTGATGCTATCAACTCAGCCATCAGTGACAACGAAAAGGTTGCTAAGCAAGGCAAACCCACGCTTCCCTTAGCCGTTAGCAATCTTATTAAAGCTAAAAACGCGGCTCTCCGGAGAGCCAAGAAGTATCCCACGCCCGCCTATAGAACAGCTGCGAATCAGCTTCAACGTAAAGTTAGGTCTTGCCTCGCGGAACTCCGAGACGCTCAGATGAACGATCTCATGGCGAATATCTCTCCGTCCCACCAAGCGTACTATAGCATGGCCCGAGCCTTACGCGTAGACACCGTTTCTCACGTTCCTCCTCTCACTCGTCCCGACGGCACTACTGCCTTCGAAGTTGAAGAGAAAGCCGAATGCTTCGCCGACAGCATTGCCGCTCAATGCTCCCCCAGCACGCAACCTGCTGATCCCTCACACATCCAGGCGGTGGAGGACGAAGTCCTTCGCAGAGACTCTCTTCCCATCACCGCCGACCCTGTCACAGTCTCTAATGATGAAATCTTGCTTCTCATTAGAAATCAAAAGTCCAAAAAGGCTCCGGGTGCGGATGGAATTTCCAACCACGCACTTAAGCACCTACCTCAACAGATGCTTACCTTATTAGCTATCATTTTCAATGCCTGCTTCGACCATAGCTACTTTCCAAAAGCTTGGAAAGAAGCGACAGTCATAGGCATTCCCAAGCCGGGCAAACCTCTGAACGTCCCGGCTAATCACAGACCCATCAGCCTCCTCAAGGCAATGTCTAAACTTCTCGAGAGAGTCATACTCTCTCGAATGCGGAACCATCTGTTTCCAACGGATGGCGATCCTCTCATTATTCCCCATCAGTTCGGCTTTCGCTCTAAACACTCCTGCCCTCAACAAGTCCACCGAATCGTCGAGTATATACTTGACGGTTTCTATCCGCGTCGTTATAAATCAGTCGCGGTTTTCTTTGACGTAGCCAAGGCTTTCGATAAAGTCTGGCACAGCGGTCTCGTTTATAAACTCTACAAGATAGGCTTACCGGATCGCCTAGTCAGGTTAATAGCGTCGTTTCTCAAAGACCGTACGTTTCGATTTAAACACGAAGGCACGCTTTCTGCACCTCGTCCCATAAAGGCTGGAGTCCCTCAAGGCTCAGTCCTCGCCCCTCTGCTGTACACCGTGTACACCAACGACATTCCCATCCCGCCGAAAGGCGTCGAACTCGCCCTCTTCGCTGACGACACCGCACTCTATACCAAAGGCCACGGTGTTCGGCGCCTTGTAACCAGACTCCAAAAGGCCGTAAACGCCCTTGGTGCATGGTTTCAAGAATGGCGCATCGATGTGAACCCTGAAAAGAGTTCTGCGATGCGCTTCGACCATAAACGCCGTCGTCCCGATGGCGATCCCCACGTTCGAATGTTAGGCATTCCCATCCCCTGGAAGCGCAGTACTAAATACTTAGGCGTCACATTAGATCCGACGCTTTCTTTCAAGCCACACGTTGAAAGAGTTTCGAAACTCGCTCGTCACTATTTAGTCCGCCTAAATAGCATGTTAGGTAGAAAAAGTAAAATGTCCTTCAGAAACAAACGTACACTTTACAAGGTCTGCGTTAGACCCGTCATGACGTATGCCTCGCCAATCTTTGCCCACGCCAAACCCTCCCTCCTGCACAAACTGCAGGTAGTTCAAAACCTCTTTTGCCGCCGGGCCACAGGCGCACCGTGGTACGTGCGTAACGCGGACTTGCATAGAGATCTTGAACTGCCTACAGTACAACAATATCTCAAAACACTCTCTGAAGCGTTCTTCAAACGCTCCGAAACCCATCCCAATCCTCTAGTTCGTGATTCTGTCTCATATGCTGCTCCTGTGTTAGACTCGAAGTTCAAAGTCGCTAGGCCTAGAAATGCGCAAACGTACTCATCCACCAGACTGTCACGCGATCTCGAGGCCCTTCTGGCCGCAAATTCTAATTCTAACGTAAATTCTAATTCTAACGTAAATCCGAATTAATGCATATTTAATTTTTCAATTTTTAATGTTTTCATTATTTACTTTTCATTTTTAATGTTTTTATTTTACTTTTAATTTTTGAGCACCTTCAGTGCTATGTAATCCCAGCGGGTGACCCCTTCTGGGCCCCGCTAGCGCGGCCTCTTTCTCCAATTGGCCGTCGCTCCGATGAAGGCTGAGTGGCAAAAATGCACGAGCCGACAGGGGGTTTTTAGTGGGTATGGTCCTGGTAGGCGTCGGGACGAGTCCCACATAACTTTGGAATCGCGCCAGAGTATGCGTCAGGGCATTTTTATCCTCCTGCCCTTCGCGCGGAGGGGAACAAAAAAAAAAAAAAAAAAAAACCCGTAGTGCACATTCTCGCTCCGATCGCCACGCGGTGCGGACGTGCAAGACCCAGCTCTCCGTTGATCGGTCCCTTCCCGCCATTCCGCGGCGCTCAGTTTACTGACGTCACAGTCTAGCGTGTTGGCTCCGTGCTACGGTTTCCTAAGTCTTTCTACTCCGTCTGAGTGCTTTCGAAGTGCGATTTTTCTTTGCGACTAAGCCTCTTAGTCTTCAAAGTGCTGTGCTAAGTTGTGTTGTGCTTGTGCTGAGTGCAGTGTTGTGCCCGGCGTAAGTAGTCTGGTTTCAGTGCAAAGGATACTTAACGGTGACAACGAATTTGTACTGAACCAGCCCTTTTTATTTTTATTTATTTCTCTTCTCTATTTTATTTATTTTTCTCCTATTTTCATATTTATTTCTATCATATTTGTGTGTTTTCGTGTGTATTTGTCCTTTCTGTCGGTAAAGGTTGACCCTAACGCGGTCAACTCTTTACCTGCGCACCCTTTTTTAGGTTTCTAGGTAGCGGCCTTCGGCGTACTATTGTTAGTTTTAATTTATTCTCCCCAGCCCCCCTACCGCTGGTAGGGAGGTTTGCCGCTAGGGTTCGCTAGATTTTTATTTAGGAATTCTAGGCATTTGTTATATAAATAGGCGCTAGGTTTGCTAGGGAACCTAGGCATACATTATATATTTATATATTACATTTTATAATTCCAAGTCCTCCAATGGACCTTGTCAATATTCTTAAGTCGTTCGCCCAGGCGCTCGCTGCGTCCGGCGTAAGCATACCCGCTGACGCACTAACGCAGGCCTTACAGGCATCTATCGCGTCCCCGGCCCCTCAGGCCTCAACCCCGGCCCCTCAGGCCTCCAACGTCGAGACCCCTCAGGTCTTAAGCTCTCCCGCGTCTCCCGCCTCGTCCGAGATGGACTGCGAATCGGTCGCATCCTCTCAGGCGTCGCGTCGTAAGCGTACCGCTCCCGGGAGCGACTCCGAACCCGCGTCTGATACGTCGTCAGATGCCGTCACCTTAACCGGCTCTCCTGAGCCCGCGTTTCAACTCGTCGCCAAGCGCTCCAAGAAGCGCTCTAAGAAAGCTTCGGTATCTTCAATACCCGAGCCCTCCCCGGTGTCTTCAACACCAGCCCCCGCGCCGTTAAAATCGCTCGTAGTAACCGCGTCTCCGTCGGTCACATCGAAGCCAGCGACGCGCTGCGCTCCCGTCCCGCCGAAGCCTCAGCTCCCTCCGCCCGTCTTCCTGCGTGAAAAAGCGCGCTGGACCGCGGTTTCAAACTTGTGCAAAGTGCACAAAATTAATTATTTAAAAGCCGCCAACGCTGGCGATACAATCAAGATTCAAATAGCGACCGTCGACGACTTCCGCTCGTTTACCAGGTTACTCGGATTAAACCAAATCGCGTATCACACCTACGCCCTCCCGGAGGAGCGTAAGATCCGCGCAGTACTACGGGGCGTCCCGTTCGAACTCAGCAACGAAGACATCCTCGATGACCTTAAGTCTCAGGGTTTCCCGGTCACAGCAGTGCACAAGATGCACTCCAACCGCGGTAGGCGTTTTCCCTTAGCGTTGGTAATCCTGTCGAATACTCCCAACTCGAGGGAGATCTTTAGAGAGGCTCGCACAATTTGCGGACTCTCAAATATCTCCGTCGAGCGTCCCAACCCCCGTGGTCACCCTGGGCAGTGCCACCGCTGCCAGCTCTATGGCCACGCAGCGGCTAACTGTTCAGCTCCCCCCAGGTGCGTAAAGTGCCTGGATCCTCACTTCACTAAGGAGTGCACTCGCACTCCCGAATCCACTTCCCCCCCTGCCTGTGTGCTGTGCGGCCAGTCCGGCCACACAGCTAACTACAGGGGTTGCCCGCGCGCTCCGCGCTCCACCACCAAGAGGGTCGCGCCTAAACCGGCGCCGCCGCTCACTCCTGCCAACTTCCCGCCGCTGCGCAACTGGGGTCCCCCGGAAGCAAAGCCCGTTCAGCCGACACCTACTCCGGCTCTGTCTTGGAGGCAGCGTCCGGCCGTTCCGCCTGCACCTTCCCGACCTATCCCAGCTCCCGTAGCTCCCGTAGGGTCGCGTACTTCTCCGTCTTCCGCACCTCAGTCGTCGTTGGCTGAGGACATGAAGACCGTATTCGACGTTATCCAAAACGTCGATATTAACGAAATTTCCGTGCTCGCACGCAAACTGCGAGCCGCCCGCTCTCCTCAAGAGCGTTTATTTGCTTTAGCCGAGCATCACTCGCTCCGAAGTTCGTTGTAAATTCTTTTATAATTTATAAATTCGTAAATAATAAATTATAATGTCTAGACCCGCGAATCCCGCGTCCAGTCGTATTAAACCCAAGGGCTTATCCCTAGTATCTTTTAACGCTCGTAGCCTTAATACCAACCTTCCCGAGATTAAACTGTTCTTTCAGAACAAAGAACCTGACTTATTCCTTCTCCAGGAGACATGGCTTACTCCAAACCGCTCCAGGGGATTCGCTATACCTAAGTACGCGTTTATTCGTAACGATAGGCCCAACTCTGACGGTTTCGGCGGCACCGCTATATATTACAAAAGAGGCTTCCACTGCTGTCCTCTCCCTACCCCTCCTCTCCTCAACATGGAAGCCACTGTGTGTAGATTGGCTATGACTGGTCATCCGACCATCATCATAGCTTCAATCTACATACCTAGTGGTACCAGACCAATCCGCAGCGACTTTGAGGCCATTCTCGCCCTCGGCCATTCAGTCATTATGTTCGGAGACTTTAACTCCAAACATACTGACTGGACGTGCCTATCGACTAACACCAGCGGTATCGCTCTCCTCGACATCACTAACTCCCTTGACCTAGATGTCATATCCCCCATCACTCCCACTCACTATCCCAACAACCCGTCCTACTCTCCTGACATCCTCGACTTTGCAATTATCAAGCGAATCAATCTTGACCTAAGGTCTATCGAACCGCTCGATGACCTAGGCTCCGACCATCGCCCCGTTTCCCTCGTGCTAGGACCGCCGAACGATAACGCCTCATCTCCTAAGACCTTTACCAACTGGAAAGGTTTTAAAAATACGTTAGTTTCAGCCTTAGAGGCTCCGAACTCTCCACTCGCGATCTCTCCCGAACAATTAGATAGCCCGGATAAAATCGATTCATTAGTAAATTCTCTCACTGATGCTATCAACTCAGCCATCAGTGACAACGAAAAGGTTGCTAAGCAAGGCAAACCCACGCTTCCCTTAGCCGTTAGCAATCTTATTAAAGCTAAAAACGCGGCTCTCCGGAGAGCCAAGAAGTATCCCACGCCCGCCTATAGAACAGCTGCGAATCAGCTTCAACGTAAAGTTAGGTCTTGCCTCGCGGAACTCCGAGACGCTCAGATGAACGATCTCATGGCGAATATCTCTCCGTCCCACCAAGCGTACTATAGCATGGCCCGAGCCTTACGCGTAGACACCGTCTCTCACGTTCCTCCTCTCACTCGTCCCGATGGCACTACTGCCTTCGAAGTCGAAGAGAAAGCCGAATGCTTCGCCGACAGCATTGCCGCACAATGCTCGCCCAGCACGCAACCCGCGAATCCCACTCACATCAAAGCGGTGGAGGACGAAGTCCTGCGCAGAGACTCTCTCCCCATCACCGCCGACCCTGTCACAGTCTCTAATGACGAAATCTTGCTTCTCATTAGAAATCAAAAGTCCAAAAAGGCTCCGGGTGCGGATGGAATTTCCAACCACGCACTTAAGCACCTACCGCAACAGATGCTTACCTTGTTAGCTATCATTTTCAATGCCTGCTTCGACCATAGCTACTTTCCTAAAGCTTGGAAAGAAGCGACAGTCATAGGCATTCCCAAGCCGGGCAAACCTCTGAACGTCCCGGCTAATCACAGACCCATCAGCCTCCTCAAGGCAATGTCTAAACTTCTCGAGAGAGTCATACTTTCTCGAATGCGGAACCATCTGTTTCCAACGGATGGCGATCCTCTCATTATTCCCCATCAGTTCGGCTTTCGCGCTAAACACTCCTGCCCTCAGCAAGTCCACCGAATCGTCGAGTATATACTTGACGGTTTCTATCCGCGTCGTTATAAAACAGTAGCGGTTTTCTTTGACGTAGCCAAGGCTTTCGATAAAGTCTGGCACAGCGGTCTCGTTTATAAACTCTACAAGATAGGCTTACCGGATCGCCTAGTCAGGATAATAGCGTCGTTTCTCAAAGACCGTACGTTTCGATTTAAACACGAAGGCACGCTTTCTGCACCTCGTCCCATAAAGGCTGGAGTCCCTCAAGGCTCAGTCCTCGCCCCTCTGCTGTACACCGTGTACACCAACGACATTCCCATCCCGCCGAAAGGCGTCGAACTCGCCCTCTTCGCTGACGACACCGCACTCTATACCAAAGGCCACGGTGTTCGGCGCCTTGTAACCAGACTCCAAAAGGCCGTAAACGCCCTTGGTGCATGGTTTCAAGAATGGCGCATCGATGTGAACCCTGAAAAGAGTTCTGCGATGCGCTTCGACCACAAACGCCGTCGTCCCGATGGCGATCCCCACGTTCGAATGTTAGGCATTCCCATCCCCTGGAAGCGCAGTACTAAATACTTAGGCGTCACATTAGATCCGACGCTTTCTTTCAAGCCACACGTTGAAAGAGTTTCGAAACTCGCTCGTCACTATTTAGTCCGCCTAAATAGCATGTTAGGTAGAAAAAGTAAAATGTCCTTCAGAAACAAACGTACACTTTACAAGGTCTGCGTTAGACCCGTCATGACGTATGCCTCGCCAATCTTTGCCCACGCCAAACCCTCCCTCCTGCACAAACTGCAGGTAGTTCAAAACCTCTTTTGCCGCCGGGCCACAGGCGCACCGTGGTACGTGCGTAACGCGGACTTGCATAGAGATCTTGAACTGCCTACAGTACAACAATATCTCAAAACACTCTCTGAAGCGTTCTTCAAACGCTCCGAAACCCATCCCAATCCTCTAGTTCGTGATTCTGTCTCATATGCTACTCCTGTGTTAGACTCGAAGTTCAAAGTCGCTAGGCCTAGAAATGCGCAAGCGTACTCATCCACCAGACTGTCACGCGATCTCGAGGCCCTTCTGGCCGCAAATTCTAATTCTAACGTAAATTCTAATTCTAACGTAAATCCTAATACTAACGTAAATGCGAGTTAATTCAATTTTATTTTGCAATTTTTTAATTTTTGTTTTAATTATTGATTTTCATTTTGAGCACCTTCAGTGCTACGTATTCACCTTCAGTGCTTTGAGCACCTTCAGTGCTATGTAATCCCAGCGGGTGACCCCTTCTGGGCCCCGCTAGCGCGGCCTCTTTCTCCAATTGGCCGTCGCTCAGATGAAGGCTGAGTGGCAAAAATGCACGAGCCGACAGGGGGTTTTTAGTGGGTATGGTCCTGGTAGGCGTCGGGACGAGTCCCACATAACTTTGGAATCGCGCCAGAGTATGCGTCAGGGCATTTTTATCCTCCTGCCCTTCCCGCGGAGGGGAACAAAAAAAAAAAAAAAAAAAAGACCCGTAGTGCTCAGTCTCGGTCTGCGTGCGTTCTCGAGCGCACGTCGATCGCAGACGCCTTCCCGCTCTTTTAGCCCCCGCGCTAATTGAGCACCCAAATTTCATAGTTTACCGTATTAAGTTTCTAACGCCGTTTTCACGGCGGACAGTGGCTCGTTAACCGTACTTCTAATAAGTTTCTAACGCCGTTTTCACGGCGAATAGTGGCTTGTTAACCGTACTTCGTGGAACGTGAGCTTCGTCGACGGGAATTCGTTGTTCCAGGACTCCAAGTGCCGTGTTCGAGTAAGTTATCCGCGTCGTTCTCAACCGCCCTACTGCGTGTAGGGTGGTTTTAGGAAGTTAGTCATCGTTGTTAGGTTCATATACTGTCCCTCCCCAACCCCTCCGCAATGGCTTCCCTAAGCTCTGATGAGATTAGGAAGAAGTTAGTTGATAGTACCGGTGCTGAAGGCATACATATAAATGCTGACAAGTTCCGTTTCTTAGATTCTCTCATCCCTCATTTCATGACGATAATGTCCACAATGGCCCCTCAGGCCACCCCAGTTCCCCAGACCCCTCAGGTCTTAGGCCCTCCCGCGTCCCCTTCCTCCAGTGACATGGAGTGCGAAGAAGACGTTCCTCTGCGCCGCAAGCGAGCACCCGCGACTGAGTCTTCCTCGGACGCCACCCCAACTGGCCCTGAGTCTCCCTCTTTCACCCTTGTTAAGAAACGCTCTAAGAAGCGCTCGAAACAAGACCCGGCGCCCTCCACGCCCGTCCCTACACCCCCTGCGGCGTCTTCAACGCCAGCTGGCCCGGTGTCTTCAACACCCGCTCCGGCCCCAACTTCTGTCAAGGCCAAGGTCCCACCACCCGTTTTCCTTCGGGAAAAGGGTAAATGGACTGAGGTCTCGACACTGTGCAATGAGCACAAAATCCATTACACCCGAGCGGTAAACTCGGGTGAATCTATTAAAATCACTGTCTCGTCGATAGACGATTTCCGAGCTTTGACTAAGCTCCTCACCAATAAGCAATATGCTTATCACACTTATGCTCTGTCAGAAGAGCGTAAGATCAGAGCGGTACTCAGGGGAATCCCGTTCGAATTATCGAACGAGGCCATCCTGGAGGATCTGCAGTCCCAAAGCTTCCCGGCACTCGCGGTGCATAAAATGCACAGCAAGTACGGGAGGCAACACCCTCTCGCTTTGGTGATTCTCGCCAACGTCCCCAAGTCCAGAGAGATCCTGAAAGGGGTTAGCTCTATTTGCGGCCTCTCTGGGATCTCAATCGAGGCGCCTCATCGCCGCGGTCATCCCGGCCAGTGCCATCGGTGCCAGTTGTACGGGCACGCGGCAGCCAACTGCCGCGCACCGCCCAGGTGCGTCAAGTGCCTGGTCCCGCACTTCACTAAGGAGTGCAATCGCACTCCTGAAACTCCCTCTCCTCCCGATTGCGTGCTTTGTGGCCAGTCCGGCCACACCGCAAACTACAGGGGCTGCCCTCGTGCACCCCGTTGTATGCGCTCCAATTTCAAAAGGGCGGCTCCCAAACAGGCCCCGCGCCTTTGTCAAGAAAACTTTCCGCCGCTGCGTAGCCGGGTTCCTCCGGCTGCAAAGCCTACTCAGCCCAAGCCTGCTCCAGAAAACTGGAGGCAGCGTCCCGCATCGAATCCCATCCCGGCTCCTCGCCCATACAAACCCACTCCTCAATCCTCCGTAGCAGACGATATGCGTATCGTCTGCGACGCTATTAAAAATGTCGATGTTAGTGAAATCGCAGTCTTAGCCCGTAAACTTAGGGCTTCACGTACTCCGACAGAGCGTTTGCTAGCTCTGGCGGAGCATAGTTCCCTTCTCAATTCATTGTAGGTTCATTTAAATGAATTGATCCCTAACTCATGCTTCGGCCGACCTCTGCCCAGCCCCGGCTTCACCGGAGGCTGCCCAGAACGGCCACCAACTCATGTCCCTTTGAGCACCTTCAGTGCAACTTTCACTACAGGCGGAAGACCCGCTAGCGGGTCTCCGCCAGCGCGCCCAACTTCCCGACGGGTGTCGCTTCCGATGAAGGCTAAAGGTATACGCTTACCACAGCCAACAGGTGGTTTTTAGTGGGTAGGTGCCATTCTGGTGAGTCCCACATAACCCCCCCGCAGAGGAATTTACCTGCGGGCGGGTATGCATGACGCATCTTCCACCTCCCTCCCGTGAGGGTGCCTCGGCAGCAAAAAAAAAAAAAAAAAAGACCCATAGTGGTGTAGTTCTGACCCTTATTACACGATACTAGGTATTGTGAAATTTTAACTCACTATACGGGCTTCGAACGTATCCTTCCCTAATGCACATTCTTTCTACGCCTTCTATTAACGTTATTCTTTATGTACAAAAACCGCCCGTACCATTACAAGTTCATTAAGAGGGACTTAGAAAATACAGTTATCTTATCCAATTTTACCTTAAATATAAAGATTTTAAAAAGTTATCTTATTTTCTTAACAAAATTATTTATTTGAAGAAATAATATGAAATACACAATTAGGATATTTTCCAAATATAATACTGGTTGAGTTTCCTCACGCCCTTGAGTTGAGATTTCAGCACTTGATAACACATATTAATAACACAAAGGTGGTTTTGGCTAGAAGCTTTTGTAAAAATTACGTTGAATTTAATTTACCATTTAGTACCTGAAATGAGGGTTCCCAATATTCCTCAATAACAAAAGCTTTATAAAGGGTGTTTTGTCGAGCAAATAAAATTTTTCAAAATAAATTAAGTTTAGTGAATTAATTTTTTTTGTAATGGTAACTTTATTTACAATATATTGTTGTATCATTTTGTTCCTAAACAATGTTTCGGACACTTTACAGCTATTGCTGGTTTGAATTAAGCATAAGTAAATAACTACCCAACAAACACACCAACAACACACAACTATAGCCGAAATTAAGCAGTGCTTATGTAATGGATGACCATAGGAAAACTGGGCGAGAACCCAGAATGAACATACATATATAAATATCAGCAAACATGACCCGAGAGCAATCTGTGTTCATAACACAAATAAAAAACACAAATAAAGTCCGTGAATAATCTACCCATGATTGGAAAGTCTACTAGAGATGGCTAACATCACATGCAGTCCAACCTCAGTAGTTCACCAGCGTAGACTTCACACATAGTTATCCATAGTAACCCACCCAAAAGTATTATATAGGTCTGTTACTACTATAGTATTTCTCGTTATTAATCTACCGTCTCCACGTTCATGTGATATCACACCTATTGAGTACCTCCTTTCGTGAATTGTGAAGTCATTTGTCTATTAATAATTACAGACGGTAAAAAAAATAAGAAGTTAAAATTCATTTGGACCTCCAATGGGATTCCAGGATGATTATTCTTATTTATAATATCTAACATAATATGCTTAATTCGACCCAAAGTAAAATTCTAAAATTTTATTTCATTGTTGGTAAACAAATTATGTTTCTTGATGGACATCAATACACCTTATACACTTTGGATTTTATAGGCAAACTGAGAGGAAAAAAAAACCGCTAACACGAATGGCGTAAAAAGAATTTTAAACAATAAGCCAGCAATATAGTTTTATTAAATTAATTTACATGACTACTTTCCAACACCCTTTATGTCGGGCGCGCGGTTGGTAATATCAATTGGTGCTCAATATGAACATAAAAAATTTGGTGCTATTAAAATATATTCAAATATTGATCTGTGAAATAAATATATTGATAAAATTTTACTTACATTTTTCTTTGCAGGAAGAACGTGTTAAAATCCAAAGCAAATTCTGCCTACCTAAAAACTTTAAGCTGTTTCTTATACTTTACTACTTTATATATATATATATATATATATATATATATATATATATATATATATATATATTACTTATACCTAGTTAATGTCAGTGTCTTTTTGTTCCCATACGAGTATTTTATTACTCTTCCTTATAACGCAAGAAATTAAAGTTAACACGTTTACTGCTGGCCCAATTTTATAAAACTTTCAGCAAGTGCGGCTGAGGCCGAATCAGCCCAAACCTGTACTCGTGTTCAGTGCGGTTGTGGTGTCATAACTTGACCAGGAACGTGATAACATGTTTAGTTTTGTGCTAAAATCACTTGGGTATTAATGTTTAATTAAATTTGCTATTCTGAAACATCAAATAAATATTACAGAAAAATTACATTAAACCTTAAATTTTTTAATGCGCAAAATCATAAAAAATAAAAAATCATTTTTTTTTTGTTTTAGGTAAGAAAAAGCTCGTGTATTTGTCGTTATGTTTTTTTATATTTAATACGAAATATTCAATCGCTTAATTGTTTGTACGCATACCTGCCAACTTGACCCGACAGCCAATTGAATGGTTCCAGTTGCTAAAGCGAGCGTAAAAAAAATAAGCAGTTTTCTAAATGTAAAACATTATTAACACAGTTCTGATTTTTTGTATTTTCTGTTTTGCATACATTCACAGTACTAACAAAAAGAAATAATCAATAAATAAATAACACTTTCTGACAATAATCATCATAACAAATGAATATTATTATTTAACCTGAGTAAGAGGGTCTAAAAGTTTATTAAATCTCGAATTTATTAAAAATTTCAATAATTTTTCAAGACGTTTTAAAAACTTGTAATTTTAGAATCAAAATAAATTTAAATTTTTTATCATATTAGTAACATTAAATTAATTGCCATACATTCCATTTCAATTCGGACATTCCTACTAAAATTATTTCAGAACATAGTTTTTTTTTTAATCCTGAAATACGTTTTAATGCTTACGACTTTATTTTCAGTATTATTTGAACCTGTAAACGAATAAGTCGTTCGAAATAGTATATATACCGGTAACGCTACGCTGCCGAATATTTTCAAATAAAAGTCCGATCTAGAATAAATTTGAATTTTAATAAAAGGATTACTTCTGCCTTTTTCTATTTTGCCTTTAATTAATATGTGTGTAGACATTTTAAAAATGTCGATGAATATTCAGCTCTTTGTGAAAAAGATTTTTATTCAGGGGAAGCTTTTACTGGATTCAGATCATGTATTGGTATTTTTGTAACGCGGTAGTTTAGTGAAATATGTCGTAAATGATTTCTGCTCGAGGAATTTCTAAAAAGAGAGAATTTCGAAAAAAACCATGCAAGGAAACCTGCCTAACATTTTTATAACAATGAATATTTTTTTTACTATTATAACCAGACATTGGAAAAGCCAAAAATTATTTTTCTTTTTACTTTTAAAATTCAAAATATTTTTTTTCATCATAGGTAATAATTTTACATGTGTTGAAAGTCTTATTTTTCTCCATTTTCATCGAGATTATTTACGACATGAAATAGACAAACACGTGACAGCTAATTGTGGGTACTAATGAAAATTTTTTTTTGTTCCCCTCCGCGGGAAGGGCAGGAGGATAAAAATGCCCTGACGCATACTCTGGCGCAATTCCAGAGTTATGTGGGACTCGTCCCGACGCCTACCAGAACCATACCCACTAAAAACCCCCTGTCGGCTCGTGCATTTTTGCCACTCAGCCTTCATCTGAGCGACGGCCAATTGTAGAAAGAGGCCGCGCTAGCGGGGCCCAGAAGGGGTCACCCGCTGGGTTTACATAGCACTGAAGGTGCTCAAAGCACCGAAGGTGAATACATAGCACTGAAGGTGCTCAAAATGAAAATCAAATAATTGAAAAAAAAATAAAAAAATTGCAAAATAATATTGAATTAATTCGCATTTACGTTAGAATTAGGATTTACGTTAGAATTAGAATTTACGTTAGAATTAGAATTTGCGGCCAGAAGGGCTTCGAGATCGGCTGACAGTCTGGTGGAAGAGTACGCTTGCGCATTCCTAGGCCTAGCGACTTTGAACTTCGAGTCTAAGACAGGAGTAGTATATGAGACTGAATCACGAACTAGAGGATTGGGATGGGTTTCGGAGCGTTTGAAGAACGCTTCACAGAGTGTTTTGAGGTGTTGTTGTAATGTTGGCAGTTCAAGATCTCTATGCAAGTCCACGTTACGCACGTACCACGGTGCGTTTGTGGCCCTGCGGCAAAAGAGGTTTTGAACTACCTGCAGTTTGTAAAGGAGGGAGGGTTTGGAGTGGGCGAAGATTGGCGAGGCAAATGTCATGACGGGTCTAACGCAGACCTTGTAAAGTGCACGTTTGTTTCTGAAAGACATTTTACTTTTTCTACCTAACATGTTATTTAGGCGGCCTAAGTAGTGACGAGCGAGTTTCGAAACTCTTTCGACGTGTGGCTTGAAAGAAAGCGTCAGATCTAATGTGACGCCTAAGTATTTAGTACTGCGATTTCAGGGGATGGGAATGCCTAACATTCGAACGTAGGGATCGCCAGCGGAACGACGGCATTTGTGGTCGAAGCGCATCGCAGAACTCTTTTCAGGGTTCACATCGATGCGCCATTTTTGAAACCATACACCAAGGGCGTTTACGGCCTTTTGGAGTCTGGTTACAAGGTGTGGAATACTGTGGCCTTTGGTATAGAGTGCGGTGTCGTTGGCAAAGACGGTGAGTTCGACGCCTTTCGGCGGGATGGGAATGTCGTTGGTGTACACGGTGTACAGCAGAGGGGCGAGGACTGAGCCTTGAGGGACTCCAGCCTTTATGGGACGAGGCGCAGAAAGCGTGCGTTCGTGTTTAAATCGAAACGTACGGTCTTTGAGAAACGACGCTATTAACCTGGCTAGGCGATCCGGTAAGCCTATCTTGAAGAGTTTATAAACGAGACCGCTGTGCCAGACTTTATCAAAAGCCTTGGCTACGTCAAAGAAAACCGCGACTGTTTTATAACGACGCGGATAGAAACCGTCAAGTATATACTCGACGATTCGATGGACTTGCTGAGGGCAGGAGTGTTTAGCGCGAAAGCCGAACTGATGGGGTGAACTGAACTAATGAGAGGATTGCCATCCGTTGGAAACAGATGGTTCCGCATTCGAGAGAGTATGACTCTCTCGAGAAGTTTAGACATTGCCTTGAGGAGGCTGATGTGTCTGTGATTAGCCGGGACGTTCAGAGGTTTGCCCGGCTTGGGAATGCCTATGACTGTCGCTTCTTTCCAAGCTTTTGGGAAGTAGCTATGGTCGAAGCAGGCATTGAAGATGATAGCTAACAAGGTAAGCACCTGCTGAGGCAGGTGCTTAAGTGCGTGGTTGGAAATTCCATCCGCACCCGGAGTCTTTTTGAACTTTTGATTTCTAATGAGAAGCAAGATTTCGTCATTAGAGACTGTGACCGGGTCGGCGGTGATGGGGAGAGAGTCTCTGCGAAGGACTTCGTCCTCCACCGCCTGGATGTGTGAGGGATCAGCAGGTTGCGTGCTGGGTGAGCATTGTGCGGCAATGCTGTCAGCGAAGCATTCGGCTTTCTCTTCGACTTCAAAGGCAGTAATGCCATCGGGACGAGTGAGAGGAGGAACGTGAGAGGCGGTGTCTAAGCGTAAGGCTCGGGCCATGCTATAGTACGCTTGGTGGGACGGAGATATATTCGCCATGAGATCGTTCATCTGAGCGTCTCGGAGTTCCGCGAGGCAAGACCTAACTTTACGTTTAAGCTAATTCGCAGCTGTTCTATAGGCGGGATATTTGGGATATTTCTCGGCTCTCCGGAGAGCCGCGTTCTTAGCTATAATAAGATTGCTAACGGCTAAGGGAAGCGTGGGTTTGCCGTGCTTAGCAACCTTTTCGTTATCACTGATGGCTGAGTTGATAGCATCAGTGAGAGAATTTACTAATGAATCAATTTTATCCGGGCTATCTAATTGTTCGGGAGAGATCGCGAGTGGAGAGTTCGGGGCCTCTAAGGCTGAAACTAACGTATTTGTAAAGCCTTTCCAGTCGGTAAAGGTCTTAGGTATAGTTATCATTAGGCGGTCCTAGCACGAGGGAGACGGGGCGGTGGTCAGAACCTAGGTCATCGAGAGGTTCGATAGACCTGAGGTCGAGGTTGATTCGCTTGACTATTGCAAAATCGAGGATATCAGGAGAGTGGTTCGGGTTGTCGGGATAGTGAGTTGGAGTGATGGGGGAGATGACATCTAAATCAAGTGAATTTGTGATGTCGAGGAGAGCGATACCGCTGGTGTTGGTTGATAGGCACGTCCAGTCAGTATGTTTGGAGTTAAAGTCTCCGAACATAATGACTGAATGGCCGAGGGCGAGAATGGCCTCAAAGTCGCTGCGGGTTGGTCTGGTACTACTAGGTATGTAGACTGAAGCTATGATGATGGTCGGATGACCATCATCATAGCTTAGGGTAGGGAGAGGGCAGCAATGGAATCCTCTTTTGTAATATATAGCAGTGCCACCGAAACCGTCGGAGTTGGGCCTATCGTTACGAATAAACGCGTACTTAGGTATAGCGAATCCCCTGGAGCGGTTTGGAGTTAGTCACGTCTCTTGAAGAAGCAATAAGTCTGACTCGTTGTTCTGAAGGAACAGTTTGAGCTCAGGAAGGTTAGTATTAATGCTACGAACGTTAAAAGAAACTAGGGATAAGCCCTTGGGTTTGATACGACCGGACGCGGGATTTGCGGGTCTAGACATTATATTGCTTAATTTACGAGTTTATACAAAAAAATAAAATTTATAACGATTTTAGAAGCGAGTGGTGTTCGGCTAACGCAAATTAACGCTCTTGAGGAGAGCGGGCGGCTCGCATTTTGCGTGCGAGAACAGAAATTTCCGTAATGTCAACGTTTTGAATGACGTCGAACACGGTCTTCATGTCCTCAGCCAACGACGACTGAGATGAAGATGACAAAGCAGGACGCGGCCCTACGGAAGCTACGGAAGCTGGGATGGGTCGGGAAGGTGCAGGCGGGACAGCCGGACGCTGCCTCCATGACAGAGCTGGAGTAGGCGTCGTCTGAACGGGCTTTGCTTCCGGGGGACCCCGGTTGCGTAGCGGCGGGAAGTTAGCAGGAGTGAGCGGCGGCGCCGGTTTAGGCGCGACCCTCTTGGCGGTGGAGCGCGGAGCGCGCGGGCAACCCCTGTAGTTAGCTGTGTGACCGGACTGACCGCACAGCACACAGGCAGGGGGGGAAGTGGATTCGGGAGTACGAGTGCACTCCTTCGTTATATGTGGATCCAGGCACTTAACGCACCTGGGGGGAGCTGAGCAGTTAGCCGCTGCGTGGCCGTAGAGCTGGCAGCGGTGGCACTGCTCAGGGTGACCGCGGGGGTTGGGACGCTCGACGGAGATATTTGAAAGTCCGCAAATTGTGCAAGCCTCTCTAAAGATCTCCCTCGAGTTGGGAGTATTAGACAAGATAACTAAAGCTTACGGAAAGCGCCTACCGCGGTTAGAGTTTATCTTGTGCACTGCTTCAGCCAGGAAGCCCTGAGACTTAAGATCCTCGAGAATGTCTTCATTACTGAGTTCAAACGGGACGCCCCGTAGTACTGCGCGGATCTTACGCTCCTCCGGGAGGGCGTAGGTGTGATACGCGATTTGTTTGATCGACAAAAGCCTAGTGAAAGACCGGAAGTCGTCGACGGTGGCAACCTGAATTTTGATTGTTTCGCCAGCGTTGGCGGCTTTTTAGTAATTCATTTTGTGCAAGTTAGAAACCGCGGTCCAGCGCGCTTATTCATGGAGGAAGACGGGCGGAGGGAGCTGAGGCTTCGGTGGGACGGGAGCGCAGCGTGACGCTGGCTTCGAAGGGACCGACGGAGACGCGGTCACTTCGAGTGACATGAGCGGCGCGGGGGCGGGTGTAGAAGACACCGGGGTTGGCTCGGGTGTTGAAGCCACCGCGGCTTTTTTCGAACGTTTCTTAGAGCGTTTGGCAACTAACTGGAACGCGACCTCAGGAGAACCGGTTAGGGTGGCGGCGACCGACGAAGCTTCGGACGCGGCGGAGTCTGAATCGCTCCCGGGAGCGGTACGCTTCCTACGAGATGAGCGCGAGGATGAGACCGACGCGCAGTCCATATCGGATGGAACGGGAGACGCGGGAGAGCTATAGACCTGAGGGGTCTGGGCGTTGAAGGCTTGAGGGGCTGGGGTTGGGGCCTGAGGGGCCGGGGACGCGATTGATGCCTGCAAGACCTGCGTTAGGATGTCTTTCTGGATGGAGACGCCTGCCGCAGCAAGCGCCTGGGTGAACGCGTTCGCGAAGTTAATAACGCTTAGCGAATCCATTAGGGAGGGTTGGGACAAATATAAGTATAAAATAAGTATGTCACAGGATGCCTAGTTGCTAAAAACCTAGCGAACCCTAGCGGCTAACCTCCCTACCAGCGGTAGGGGGGCTGGGGACAATAACTTAAAACTAACCGTAGTACGCCGAAGGCCGGTACCTAGAAACCTAAAAAAAGGGTACGCAGGTAAAGAGTTGACCGCGTTAGGGTCAACCTTTACCGACAGAAAGGACAAATTGACACGAAAACACACAGATATGATAAAAATAAATATGAAAATAGGAGAAAAATAAATAAAATAGAGAAGAGAAATAAAATAAAAATAAAAGGACTGGTTCAGTACAAATTCGTTGTCACCGTTAAGTATCCTTTGTACTGAGACCAGACTACTTACGCTGGGCACAACACTGCACTCAGCACAAGCACAACACAACTTAGCACAGCACTTTGAAGACTAAGGGGCTTAGTCGCAAAGAAAAATCGCACTTCGATAGCACTCAGAGGGAGTAGAAAAACCTTGAAAACCGTAGCACGGAACCAACACGCTAAACTGTGACGTCAGTAGACTGAGCGCCACGGAATATCGGGCAGGGACCGATCAACGGAGAACGGGGTCTTGCACGTCCGCACCGCGTGACGATCGGAGCGAGAATGTGACTAATGAAATACCGTAGCCAACTATTTATATAACATAAAAAAGGCTTTTTTCACGCCTTTTTCGTCAAACTCGTTGATAATTTTCTTGACCTTGTTGAGGGGCAGGGATTGAACCGATTTCGGTATTTTATTTACTTTATCTATATTTTTTATATATGTAACAACGTATTGACACGTAACTTAACGATTTTCTGCCTTTAGCCAGCTTCAATTTTGAAAACGCTAACATGCTGTCGTTCCTAGTTCTTACAAAGTAATCATTCTCATGGTTATCTTTCTTATTTTTAAAGATCATATTAATATTCGTGTATATATATATTGTGATGTAAGAGTTAATATTCCAATTCCTTAAAACTTTTTTCTTAGAGATTCTCTATTTTTAATACATATAATTCTTGAATAGCCCTTTCGTGCAAAGTGAAGATCGTTTCAATGTCTGCGACATTTCCCCGCAGTACGATACAATAAGACATTATTAATTTACTATAAAAATAACTAAAATTTACCATGCTGGCTGTATGCACATCAGTCAGTGAGTGAATTTTCTTAACAGCAAACGCTGCAGAACGAAAAATCTAAGTCGCCAGTTGTGAAAATTTTTTTGGTTGGTTCTTTGGTAAATTCATTAAACAAAATTAATGATGTATCATCAGAAAACAATACAATATCGTGATTCTTGCCTATTGTAAAGGAAAGATCATTTTTATAGACTAGGAAAAGAAATGGGCTCAGAATTGAACATTGGGGTACTTACATTTTCACAACTGACCCAGGCAACCTTTTTAAGTCAACCTCGACATTGAGTTCTAATTCTAAGGTATGAATGCAAAAGTTTAGGATCAGTGCCCTTTATGCCGTAGTCCTAAAGATTAAAGTAACATGCTGAACGCAATCAAACGAAAAGTTACCTTAAAATACCCAAAGAATCTTGTGATTTTTCCCAAGAACCCACACACTAACTTCAAACAGTTCAACACCTGCATCTGCTGTAAAACGGCCCCTCGTAAATCCAAATTTTTTATCAGTTAGCAAGTTATTGTTTTCAAATTGAACTTAAAGACGATTTAAAATATATATTTTTTAATTTGACTACCCATAGATAATATAAAGTTGGTTTAAAATTAGAAGGGTCTGTAAGACTATTAGCGTGTGGTGACGGAATACTCACTTTCCTCTAATTTGGTTGAGGAGGGCGATGGCTGGATCCCGCCTTAAATGGTGAACGGGTGCCGTTTGAGGGTGTTGGTTGTTTGGATAGTTGGGGGAGCGAGACTTGCCGTGCTAACAGATGCAGATTAGAATAGTTTTGTATATACACAAAGAGACATAGTAAATTTATTTTGAAAAAATTATACGTTTTTACTTTTTTGCCTGTTATTCTTCACGAAGATTTTTCCGAACTGGTGGTAGTCATGCTTTATTTAAAGTACACCTAATTGTAAGTGTTGAGAAATAAATATTTGAATTTGAATTTACTAGATTTAAATAAAAGTATTAATTTACTATGCTTAGTTACATCAGGAACTCCCCGCTCCCCACAGTTGTTAAATATCGTTACAAGGTAAGGGCTATTTATTACATCTTTAATGGAAGATCAAAGTTTTACAGAATATAATACCCCATCGATCACTTGCATTTTTAATATCGATTGTCATAAAAGTTTTAATAATATCCAAGGTGAAATCCACATTGCACTCATTTACACACACAACCGAATCACAGGCGATTCAACAATTTTGTTGTCAAAACTGGAATATCTGCGAAATAATTCTCGAACGCTGTCACGACATTTTCATCAGTACTATTACAATTATAAGCTCAAACTCACTATTTGGGTCTTTAAATTTTCCAGTTTTGCTACCAATTATGTTCCGAGTTGTTTTCGTCTTATTAGTATTATTTTTGATGTTGTTACTGAGATGTAAAGAAATAGCTGCTGCGCAAACTTTAAAAAAAAACTTACTGCAATTTCTAATTTAACTGTAAAACCCCATGTATGGTCTGTTGGCCACACAATCTTCAAAGTTAAGTTTTTGTGGTTTTGAAGTTGGAGAGGAAAAGTTACGTAGTTCAGTAGAAGTGGTGTTGATGCCGTGGAGGCTAACGCAGTTCTGATTGATTTTTTACAATTAAAATAAATTATTTGAACTAATGCTGATTTGCGTAACGTGCCTTATTGTGCGGTTTGTGCAAACCGTACACCCCACGTTTTTATAGTATGATTTCTCATGATAAAAATCATATGAGATATCACATATCAGATGTTTTCTATTGATAACTAATGGTAGCTCAATCACTTAATGATTTACAAGGGTTTAAAGAGATTATTTTTGGTAGGAATATCTTTTTATGTTGTTCGTACACTAAAGTGTTTAACCCTCGATCACTCGCACGGTTTTTAACCTCGTGAGCGCTCGCGGGGTGTTGTGGCCACCCCACATATTCAAAGTACATTTTTATACATATAGTATCAGTTAATGGTATTATACCAGAATTTTATTATTGTGTGTTGTATGACGTATGTAAATAAAAAACGTAAACTTTATATTCAACTTTATTACCGTTTTACAAAATATTATAATAATCAGCCTTTTTAGTCATAATATTGAGATCTTACCACAAAGAACAGCAAACAAAAATACTTTTTAGTTTTTAAAATTAACTTTCTCATTGAAAAACATAATTATAAGGTATAATTAACGAAATCAAACAATTTTTTTTCAGTTTTTGTTACAAGAATTGCAAATTAACTTCATGTGTTTTTGACACATGGCTTGTTTGCAAAAATTGCAGTGACTCAATGTTTTAATGTCTTTATTTATTTATTTATTTATTTAGGAAACAAACAGTTACTACTATAAAACACAGTACTATTATTAATATTATTTTAACATTAACCAGCAAAGTTTCCATAGCTAAATTATTACATTTACAGTCGGTGGAAAGAAAAAGAACAAAAAACAAGTACACATTTCAATTCAACAAAAAACAAGAACACAATAACACAATTCAAACCTTTAAACTCAAAATTACATTACTACAATATATATCACAATCAATGGTGTAATTAATTTTGATACAATTCTGACATACAAATCTGATACATATCTGAATTCTTTGACTTTATCCAACTATTTATATTGACACAAATGAGAGACCAGTATTTTACCTATACTATTTCTAAATTTACTGGAAGAGAGGTGAAAAATATCAATATCATTTAACAATTAATTTAGAACGTGGAACTTTAGAGCGCTGCTTTTTTGTTGGTGACATTCCTTCAGTGCTTGATCCAGGAGCATTCAACATCCTCTTGAGTGCTTTGGGTAACCCTGGTTGTGAAGATCTTTTTTCAAGGTGACCTTGAAGCATGCTCAAACCTACTGATTCCAAAAACTCAGGCCTTTTCATGCTAGGTTGCGATTGCGCCATATTCCAGTTGTAGATTACATTAGCATTGATACCAGAAGTATCTAGCATATGAAAGAAAAATCTCAATGGCCAACGTGAACATATCCTTGAAATACTGTAGTTGCCACACATTTGGTCGGCCGTGTCCACGCCGCCTTTTGTTTCATTGTAGAATAAAACAATTTCTGGCTTTTGTTCATTTGTAGCTGTTATGATAATGCTGTCATTATTGTCATGTAATGTAGATAAGTATGAGTAATACATTCTTTTTCTGTTTAGGACAATAGGACACCAAAGTCAATGGCAATTTGTGATGAAAGCCAAAAATTGAAGTTCCAACAACTCGTTGATCAATAAAAGCAGCGGGTATCTCTTTTTTATTTTTTCGCAATGTCCCTACAATGGTGATTTTATTTTTCAACATTTCTTCTGCTAATGGAATACTGGTATACCAATTATCACATGTCAAATTCCTTCCAGAACCTTAAATTGAAGAACATAATCGGACAACTATGTCGCCTGGCTTATAGCTGACTTTGTAAGGTCCATCTGGTTGCTGACCGAGATATGGTTCAATTTGGTACGTATAAAAAGTCTTTGCATCGCATAAAGCAAAACTTTTCAAACCATACCGCCCTGGCTTACTTGGAATATATTGTCGGAAAATACAACGTCCTCTAAATTTTAGTAATTGTTCATCTATAGTAAAGTTCTCATTGAGACTATAGTTGTCCCTGCAATGATTGTCAAATTGCATGAAAACGTTTCTGATTGGAGCAAATCTGTCTGTTGATTTTCTTGACTCACGTGTATTTACATCATCGAAGCGTAGACATCTTAGTAGGAGAGAAAATCGGTTATAGCTCATTGTTTTGTGGAAAATTGCGATACCCAATCTAGACTCATCCCATAAATCCTTCAGCTTTCTATGGCTAGATTTACACAAACCAGACAAAATCAGTAAGCCAATGAGAGCTTTTATTTCAGTTACATCGGTTTTATTGCAATCTCTCTGACGCGCATATTTATGGCTTCTTTTTTCTATGTAAATATTTGTATAACTAGTTATTTCTGCAATCATGTCGTCAGTAATAAAGAGTTGGAAACATTCGAATGGAGATTTACATGACTTAGCAATACCTTTGGGGCCGGGAGCTTCAGTAATTATATTGTGAGCGCGGGTTCTAATTGCAGTACGACCCTTGACTTTGTGCCACTTAGTTACTTTGTCTTTTCCGATGTAATCACGCTGACGATCTTCAGTTTCAGCCCCTTCTACTTCAGACTCTTCTACCGATGAAGCATCCTGTTCTGACAAAGAATCATGATCAGATTCTTGAATAAAATCTTCATCTATGCTGGCTTCACTTTCCACTGCAACATTGTCTTCGTTATCCGATATTAGTTCTTCTAACAAGGCTGCCAATCTTGCTTTCTGTTGTTCCCAACTCATCTGAAAACAAAAAGATTTGAGAGAAATGTTACATACGAACAAAGCAAGATAAATGGAAGTTAAAAAGAAAAAAATCATTAAATATATAACTACAATAGTAGATAACAGCATAATAGGATCATTTACTTTGACAAAACAATTAAAAACACGTACCTTGCTGATAGAGTAACCTCCGCAAAAGTATATCACGAGCGCTCGCGGGGTGTCGTGTGCACCCCACGCAAACTTTGAAACGTCCGCACGTCGTAAGCACTCTCGCCACACTGCCCCTCCCGCCCCGTGTTGACGGGATTATAGGTCACTTGAAGGTACTGAGACGCGCGGAATTGTAACTGACATCACCCCGCGCGAGTGATGGCGGGTTAAGGTACAATATTGATCATTTACATAATTATTATGGTGTATATTGGGCATATTATTAAAATGATATCATCCTTAGGGACTGGAATGACCACAGTACTCTTATAAACATGTTTTTTCTTCTGGTATTTGAATGAAACCAACTGGCCAATGCAATTAAAGCTTAATTTAGTGAATTTTATAAAGTTACTAGGCTTACATCACAGTAGATATTATCTTTGCAAGTTCCTCCGGTTGCTGTTATTCTAGTGGGTCCTAAGAACAGGCAAGTGAGATTTTAACATTAAAAGAGATTTATTTATCTTTTTTGTGAACTTGACTCTTCTAATAAGTAAATATTTAAAGCCCCACAAACAAAATTTTCTTATTTTTTCTACATAACTTATCTAATGCTTCTTTCGAAACTATCTCAAAACTTTCAAACGGAAATGTTCGAGATGTCTGTAACAAACAATAATACAGTATGCCGGCTCCAACAAAGGGTATTTCTATAGTTCGTTCAGTTGAAATACTCAATAAACCTTTAAATTCCTTAAATTTTAAGTATTACTTTATTATACTAGGTTTAAACAATTTTTATCTTTCATCACACTTTTAATAGTTGGTGAACTTATGCTAGAAGCTATAGATTCTATTGTCTAATTTTGTCATTCAAGTTCATTGTTTCCTATCATAATATTTAAATATCTAATGTGTATATTATTATTTATAATTAATAGCACTCATTACAGTTACAATTTGAATGGCCCGTAAAAGACTGAGAGTTCTTTACATCACTGTTAGTTTGACGAAACTGACGTGTTACATGAAGTAAATACACGCAGTAAATTACCATATTACTTAAAAATATAAATTTAAATTAATTTAACTATTGAATCAAAATTTATACCAATAAAATGTTGCCATTATGAACCTAGAAAAACCATATTTTACTACGCACATCTAGTGCTCATAGATTGTTTAAAATCTGCATGAGTTTCCACGCTTTTAGTTTAAAAGTATTTTGCTCTAAATAAAATATAGCTAGTTTTGATTGCCCCCGCTCCATCTGTGCCTAAAACATGTCAATATCTATGGAAACCCTTGCTGGAAAACAAAATAAATGTTCAATATTCGCGGAACCCCTTGAAGCCGGCAGTTGAGGGGGGCTATGCTGACGGCACACTATGACACTCGCCGAGAGTTTTGCAGCCAGTGTTTACATAGTCCTATCAATGTCTAGTTTTTATTTTTGGCGATCAAGTTTTGTTTGACGTTGATTACATTCGGCAACAAAAAAATGTTTTTTTTCTTGTTTTGTTAATCTTTTTGATGTGAGTTTTCATAATGGAAACTTAGTTTGGTTGAAGACTCATCACTGAATACCGAGGCATGAAATAAAATAAATATACAATTTATATTTTTTTTCACATTTAGTATTTTGAAACGGATCGAATCGTTGAAACAATATATTATATTCCGTTTTAAAACTGGACTGTTTTATTCGTACATTACAAAAGCGATTTTACTACGTTCATATTCCATATATGGACTCCCAGATGCTGAAACACTGGGTTTCCCTACATGTAAAAGGAAGTCCTGGCTGCTCATTAAATTAAATTAAATTCATTGAAAAATATTTATTTTCACTTTCATAAGAAATTTTCACTCTGTAATATTTGTATTTTTTAATTTTTAGTATTTTTGACATTTGTAAGAATTTAAATTATAATTGGTATTAATTAACAATAGGTATAAGTCTTAATTGTCTACTAACAATTATGGATGAAAATCTGAATTAAATAAATGAATGAATGAATGAATTACTAACAAATATTTCGAGATTGGTTGATTCCTTATGCACCTAATAATTGCATCCGTGAAATGACAAAAAGCATCTTACATCCAGTTCGTGTGGCATGACTAGGACATTCACGCTGTGTCTGAGCCGATTGAAATTTCCTTCCCCTACTTTATTTGCTTAATGGATACAGTCCTTATGCCTTGCGCAATTCCAACTCGAAGTACCCAGAAATGGCAGTTTCCTGAATATTTACCAAATGTGCCTCACACGACGTGAAAGTTCATTTTACAGATGGCTGCAGTGGCTAATGAAGACACCATTTAAACCTTCATCTTTACATTTTTTTACTGATACTCAACGTAACACAAAAGATTTTGTCGGGAGTTTTCCAACTTAACTAGTGAAGGTATTATTAATTGGATTGTTTAGGATGCTTTATTTGAAAATTACGGATTAAGAATATGTATTAAGTTAGATACGATATTTTTATCCTTAATATATTAATATCTAAACGTGTGCTACACATTAAATATATCTTCGACAAGATTTTTTGTAATTAACAATTTTCTTGTTCCGTTAGTAGGAAGTGCAAAGTTCGTAGCCACTACGCGGGTAATTATTTCCCCATTCCCCATTGAAAATGTTCATTACATTTTAAAACATTGAAAAAATCGCTAGAAAAAAACGTATAGTTAGTTTAATTTACTGGTTTCTAATTGTTCTTTTTATAACTTTCATTTTAGTATTCTAGATACCTAAAATATTCTGAACCCGTTACACACATAATAATACTCAAAAGTAACATTATGATTGTGTCACAAATAAAAAGGAAATGTTTTAAAATAATATCATCAATTTAGATATTAATGTGCTATTATATTTTTAGTCATTACAATTATTACTGAAGCATGATTGAGCGGGTGAATTTGGCCTTAAAGAAAGTGTCCGATTGGGTATCGAGTCCAACTTGGTCAAATTTAACCCGTCAAAAACACGGGCGTGTTTATTCTCCGCGAAAAACAGCAGTTTCGACCTAACGCCCACTTTCCAAAATGTTTCTGTACCCTTAACCGACTACCTAGGGCTTCTGGGCGTAACTATATCGTCCTAAATAAACTTCGGGCCACAAGTTGTGTCCATGGCTCAAACTGCTTCAAAGAAATTGGGAATCATCTCGAAGGTCCGGCGGTACTTCAGCCCTCAATAGCTACTTAATTTTTACACAGCTCAAGTTTGCCACACCTTTGGGATGGTTCTGCAAAGTACCATCTTGAAGCGATGGACGCAGTTGACCGAAGACCCCGAACAATTATTTACAACTTTGACCTCACCACCAAAAATCTGCAAAGCCTTGACCATCGTCGGAAAATTGCCAGTTTAGCAGTCAGCGTAGATACAGATTACATTTTCGATAGTGCGCGAATGCTCTTTTTGATCAGCTTTATCCACACCCTTCTTACATCGGACTACTAGACGCAGACAGGCCTTCCATCCCTTTATGGTGGATGTCCCAAGAAGTCGAACCAAACGCTTCGATAGTTCCTTTTTGGTGCGGGTTGGCAAGGTGTGGAATGCGTCTGTTTTTCCAGAGAACTATAGTCCTAGTTCTTTCAAGCGTCGAGTGAATAGGTATCTCGTGGATAGACGTGTAACACCTTTGTCTTCATCGTCACTTTCCATCAGGTGAGATAGAAGAACAACGTCTAATCCTCTTTCAATAAAAAACAGAAAAAAGGGAACACAGTAAGACAACAACAATCTCGACAGTTTTCCTTACTAGTGCACTGCAATGAAGTACAATAGCCGAGACAGTTCTGTTGCAATGATAGTCGTGTAGAACAGTAGATGCGCCGCACGACGTAAGGCTGGATTCACAATATAGATTTATAGTTGACATAGTTGTGAAGTTGTGAAAGTATGTGACTTTTTCTACCAGAAATGTGTGAGGAAACTGAATAGTGCGGGGATGCGTAGCTGGTTTATTTTCACACTTATTTTCGTAGTCTGATGTGGAAGTTTAGAAGGTCCAACTATTTTCACCTCTCAGTAAAAATACCTCTGTCTATCAAGTATTGCAAGACCAGAGATTAAATGACATCCTGTCTGTATTTCCTCGCATATTTTTGTTGTGTAATTATAAATAATAATAATAAATTTCTTTATTGTGGCAACTAGGCCCACTTGTTAATATTACAAAGCTTAAGAACTATGTTAGTATTACAAAAATGTTCTGGAAATCCTTATCATTAAAATTAACACATATATCAACATCACACTCTAAGCAGTCTATGATGGACAATACTCGTTGACACACGACAAAAAAAAAACACAAAATCCCATGCAGGTTTATTTTACTACTATTTCAAAACAATTTTGTCAATGAAATAATAAATACTGTGATGGCGGTAGAGGGCTTTTAGTCCATTTTAATTCTAGGCCAAGTAATAGTCATGTTTTCCTTTTTCGATTGTTTTCATTTTCTTGTAAGTATAACAAAATATGACTTATTGAACGCCTGTGTTATAATCCCAAGATATATAAGCAAATTATAGTTTTCAATAATTTAAAATAATAATTAATTTAATTAATAATTGTAGGGTTCGCACTATCGACTTTAGAATTTTTCTTTGTGTCTAAGGGTCTAATACGAAATCAGGAAACAATATTTGAAAACAACTATATCCATGCCTCAGTGGCAAAAAGTTTACGGTCCCAGCGGCTGCCAAATGTAATATCGAGATGACAGCTTAAGTACAATTTCCAATGGATCTGAGGTGAAAAAAAAACATGGTGCAAAGTCTTAATATCTTAGAAGTTATTTCGCAGGTAGATACCTTCATAGATGTAAACTCAGCCAACCCGTTTCACTAGACAAGCATAAAGGGCCGAGCCTGAATCCAGCCCTTTTGTTGGTTGAGGCTGATGACCACGTTCTTGGAATAATTATTTGAATAAAATATTTATTTAGAACGTTATTATTATATTTATTAGTTTTATAAAACCTTTTCGCGAGTGCAAGGATTGTGAAAATAACCATTACTAACGTGTGTGTTTTTAATCCCTTGTAGGTGCAGCTGGCTTACGCTGGGATTATCGAGACCATGTCTCTAATGGAACTAGACTTTTTTTTGTTCCCCTCCAAGGGAAGGGCAGGAGGATCTAAAACATGCTCTTACGCATACCCCGCGCGCGCGATCGAGTTTATGTGGGACTCGCTCCAAGCCTACCAGAGCCACTACCCACTAAAAAACAACTGAATGACTCTGGCAATCTTTTGCCTCACAGCCTTCATCTGTTTTTGCAAGCTGCTTCCTAATGATTTATTAAATTTTCACTTTCTTAGTTTTTTTCTGAATGTCGACGTTCAAAAAAATCAACTTCACCGTCACTTTATTATTTTACAGACATAGTCGCGGAGGACCGGAATGTAAAGGTCAGCCAGGTTGTTCACAGCTTTTTTGTAAATCATTCAACTTGACTTTTCTCGGAGATATTATTTTCTCAATATTATAAACTAGTATTTTCCTGTATTTACGCTCACGTAACTCTTGGGAATAGTGCTATGTGTCTGAGTAATAGTTACCATAAGCCCGTTTATGAGCTCCAGACAACGGCTATGCAAAATTCAAAATTGGTTAATGACTAAGATTTGGAAATGTAACGAAAAAACAGACCTTTTGTTGTGTTCCAAACGAGCTCAAATTCATACTATTAATTTTTATTATTTTATATATATTTATTAATAAATGAATTCCCATAATTACTGGTCAAAAATAAATATCTTATTAACTGTGCCTGTAACCTAATTTCAAGTGTTATAAGATTGGAAAGAACCAAACATTTTAGGCAATAAAAGAGTTATAAAAAAAAGACATTTGTGTGGCTGTAATATAAATGAAAACCAATTACTTTAATGCATTGTAAACCATAAAATAATGAATAACGGATTATTGCACAATCCGATTGCGTACAAAAATAGAATTACCTAAAATGCATTTAGTCTAAACCAATTAGGAATATAAATGTATTGCACCTAATATTATATGTGCTTTTCTTTGTTTGTTACGCTTCACACTTAGTTAAATATGGACCCTATTCATTCTGAAAAAAATAACAATAAAATAAAAAATTATAATAAGGCTTTCGAGACTTCAAAGTTTCAGCCTAAAAGGATTTGTTGCTTTAAGTTTTAAGTAGAATAAAATAAAAGAAGTTTTTAGTAATTTAAACAACAAAAAATTATAATGGTCGCCTCGCTAATGCGCTGGACCTGCGACAGCTCTAACAGTAATTCACTAGTTTTAAAGGAAAAGGTAGATAGCTCTTTATTAAAACATTGGAATAGTTGCCACCTACAAATGTAATATAAAATTAATTTTACAAAATTGTTACTAACTCTTTATATGGATCAAGTGTCCGAAATCAAATAAAGATTTGTTTTCGTTGGATCCCAGTTTTTGATCCCAGTTTAATATTTTTGGCGTTGGATCCCAGAAAATATTACTGTGTATTTCCGTTGGATATCATGTTTTAAAAATGGAGGAGAAATACGTTTTATTGTCGTTGAATCCCAAAAACTACTTCCGTGGGATCCCAAATGCTTATAAAAATTTGAAATAAAAATAAGGGGTATTTTTTTAATCACTGCCCACTTATGATATTGTGTCCTCTTTGTTTTTTTTAAATTTAAAATGTCTGAGTAAACTAATTAAATATAAAAAGAAAACATGTCAAAGAGAAAAGCTAACAATACAATAGTCTAAACGGAACTATTATTATTATTATAATTATTATTATTTAATAAGTAAAGTAATACAAAATTTATATTTTTCGGTCCACTGGTAATTTATGAATATAATTAATGCATTATTATGTTTAATACACTATCTAGTTAGTTACACGCATATGACCTAAAACTTGAAACCTTGTTTTACAGCCACATAACACTAAGTAATGACATGGCACCATTTATACATTACAATGGTAAAAAAAATTATAGAGCTTCAATAAGCAAAAAAATATGAGTTTGAAGCCTTTGAAGTTACAAGCCTTTAAGGCTCTAAGCTCAACGTTTAGGCTTAAGGCTTGAGGTTCAAGGCTTCAAGGCTTAAATTTACAACACTTACACCACCAGCAGACACTTACTGTAGCAGGTCTCGAGTATCTTACAAAACTAATTTGCTTCGACAAAAAATGTTCTTTAAAGAAACAAAGGTTCTTTTGTTTTAATTATTCGTCTAAGTAACTCCGTTCAGCCCGCGTAAATACTGATTATTTTACAATTTGGGGGTAAAATATAAGTTATTTAATGAAATATAAGCTATTATTTAATTAATTTCTAAGCACCTTTAAAAAGTTTGAGAGTTTCTCGGTCACATATATAAACAAACGAAGAAACAAATGTTAACTCATACATCTATATTTTGTATTACATCTTTACAATCTTAAATATGTATTGCTGTCTTCAATGGATAACGGAATTTTAGTAAAATATAATGTAGTCTATATATGTAATCGAATGCAGATTAGGTATATTAAGTACACACTAACTTTTCCATGCAAATGTCTACTGGAAGAAATTTCTGTTAGAAATAAGCTGTACCTTTGTACTGTATTAGACTATAAGTCCTTTGTTTTACTGTAGTTCCTGTGTGTACAATAATAATAAAAAAATTATAGTTTGAATGTGAATATTGTTAAAACGTTTTTATTATATCTTAACGCGTTTAAAAATTTTTTTAATAATAAATAATAAATAATAATAAATAATAAATCCCCAGACAAACACACCAACTGTATGGCCCCAAAGTAAGCAGAGCTTGTGTTATGGATGACAATACAGCGAGAACTGGGGGGGAACCCAGAATAAACATACATATATAAATATCAACAACCATGACCCGAGAACAAACATCTGTGTTCATCACACAAATGAATGCCCCGGCCAGGACTCGAACCTGGGACCTTCGGCGTATGAGGCAAGGCTACTTACCACTACGCCACTCGGTCGTCAATAGTTAATTAATATAATTTAACGCGTAGTGTCTTGTCTTACTTTTATCTTGGTGTACAAATCATAAACAGAAATCTGAATTTTATAGGACATTCCTTTTAAAGTACAAGTTGAGTGTTATTTTGTACTTTGTTGTGATTAAATAAAGTCATTTCAAAAGTAAAATGTTTTCTATTTGAAAGGCAAATATTAATTTAAGTAGTTAGATCGATGCATTTTCGTTTGTAAATAATTAAAAAAGTTAATGAGTATCGTAATACCACAGAGATATCTTAATCTAATTATAACACTTTAATGTCGCTTTTTTTAATTAATTTTAATTTTTCAGTTTCAGCAAAACGTAGTTTCTGCAAAACGTTTTTTACTTTAATTTTATATTACAATATCATATCATGGGCAATGTTTCCTCGCAATCTTACAATTAAAATAGTGCTCTATTATTGTTGGTTTTATCGTGGCAGCGGCGGGCGGGCGGCAGCAACCCTCTTCCAAACCCTCATAAACTGGTAGACAATGGCTCGCTCGCGCGCAAAGATCTGCCTAGTTTACGACACTGCCAAACACTTCGCGCCGAATTGTCGGACCTACGCAATACTCGGCATTCCACATGTTAAGGAATGTTTGTCTTTAAAATAGTTTGCTGACTTCGCTGGGCAATGTGTTATTCACAAATAATGAAGTATTTATCAACAATAAAAAGTTTATTATTTAGTTTTCTATGAGGTAAGGTTCTTTATAATATAAGCCCCCAAAGAGCAGTCAATAAATATCTAAGTATACGTTGCCTGTTACTGATGTTTTGCTCGATTAATAGTTACAAAAAAAAAACAAATTTTAAGTGTTATATGATAAAAAAGCACCAAGCATTTTAGGCAATAAATACAGTCATAAAAAAATGTGTGATATAAATGAAAAGCAAAAACTTTGTATCATTTTTAAAGCCTGATAATGTGATACATGAATGATACATGATACATGAATGATGAATAAAAAGATAATGATAAATGATAAGGGACGCTGTACAAAATCCGCTTTGCTGAGCGCCTAATTTGCACTCCCTAGAGTCATCAGTCGACAGTTGCTGCTCGTGTTCATGTTAGCGAAGTTGATTTATCTAGTGTTGTATTAGGCTAAGCGTTTAAGGTTTTAAGGCTTTAAAGGTTTAGCTTTGAAAGCTTTAAAGCTTTGAGGCTTTAGCCTTAAAGGCTTTATAGCTTTGTAGGCTTCAGCCTTAAAGGCTTTCAAGGCTTCAAAGTTTCAGCCTTAAAGGATTTGTTATTTTAGTTTTAAGCAGAAACTATTTAAGGTAGTTGGGTAATTTAAATAACAAAAATTAATTAGTAATACAAAATTTATATTTTTCTGTCCACAGGTAATTTCTGAATATATATAATGCATTATTATTTTTATTACACTATCTAGTTAGTAACACGCAAATGACGTAAAACTTGAAATCGTGTTTTACAGCCTCTTAACACCAAGTGAAGCAGCAAGACGCCAATTATAAATAACAATGGTAAAAAGAAGAAAGAAAGAAAGAAAGAAATATATTTATTTTACAAAATTGTCGAAATTACAAATAATATTCACACATTAAAAGACAAATTTATAAAAAATTCTACACAGTAGTTCGACAATAAATAAAATGGGAACTCGACTCAGCAAAATGTCGAGGATTCAGTTAAATCCCTGACGCTGGTTTTCAGTCGAACCCTGAATCCCATAGATGTTCTGGGAGAGGGAAAAATGCACTTGGATAGTTCCACAATAACATAATTTTTGTTACTTAAACATGAAACAAAGAAGAATGTATTTATTATGGTAAGTTACTTTACAAAATTAGGAGCAATTCTATATATATGTATTTGTGTATTTGTGGCACGGTAAAAAAAAAATAAATAAATAAATAAATAAAAATATAAAAAATATAATAATAAATAAATAAATTATTAGTTTTTTTTATTATTAGAATTAATAAAAAATTCATAGAGCTTCAATAAGTAATAATACAAGCCTTTAAGGCTCTAAGCTCAAAGTTAAGGCTAGAGGCTCGAGGTTCAAGGCTCAAAGATTAACTTTACGACACAAGATTTATCACAACGGGGTTGCACCCAGCGCATTACCGATTAGAATATAACTTGTACTCAATGCCTCTTTAAAGGAATAACCTCCAATGCTTGATTAATATTAGGTCTTTACCTATGAAATTGCCGTTTTTCACGAAATAAATGAAGCGTAATTTTTTTATATATTTTTTATTTCTATTAATCAAAATAATCACCCATGCAATCAATGCATCTTTGCCAAAGCATTGGTAGCTTATTGATGCCTTTCTTGAAGAAATCAGCTGGACGGGAGGCAACAAATTCTTCAAAGGCATTTTGTACTGCCTCTCGGGTATTGAATTTTTTTCCCACCAAGAAGTTATCCAAATTCTGGAAAAAGTAAAAGTCTGTAGGCGCAAGGTCTGGTGAGTACGGCGGATGACGAAGAACTTCCAACCCCAACTCTTGTAGCTTGGAGACCGTCTGCTGTGCAGTATGAGGTCGCGCGTTGTCGTGCAGGAGCAGTGGAGCCGAACGATTGACCAAAGCTGGTTGGAGACGTGTGAGCTTCTCCATCATTGTGTTCAGTTCTTCACAGTACACATCTGCAGTAATGCTTGTCCCGTTTGGCAAGAAGCTGTGATGAATTACACCCGCGTTAGACCACCAAACAGTGACCAAAATTCAAAATTCAAAATTCAAAATTTCTTTATTAGGTAAAGTTCAGTAACAAATGTTGAAGGACACTCCTTTTAGGTACGCAGACCTGTGTTAGGAGTGAACACTCTTCCTGTATTACACAATATTTTACCTAGTACATAATATTGTAAAAAATATTTTTGTATTTATAAAGTAACAAACAATTTAAAGTAGGTAGGCAGAAATACATAAAAACAAAAACGTTTACTCATTAAAAATGCAAGAAGGGTATTCGCAAATATGTTTTATAAAAGTTAGTCTGACATCACAAAGATGTTCAAAGATGAAAGTCATAAGCTTATAGCGTTTATTATAATAATTTTGAATTAGTTTAAACTTGAAACATATATTGCTGAAATAGTTATAGTATATTAGATATATAAACATTTCAACACATTTTTTTAGTAGGTAATCATATAAGATACACAGTACACTACAAGATAAAATTTATTAGGACAATTATTAAGTAAGCACATTTTTTTTCCTTCTCCTTTTTTTTTTACATTTCTTTAAGTTCTATGTTTTGTAGGTTAATTTCAATTAGTAGAATTCTGTTAATCATTATTATTTAAATAATGTTAAATTCGTACATTATTACTTATTATAATAATTTTTATTATATTTGAATACGGAATTTGTGTTGAAGTCCTAGAGTTTATTTGTTTATAAATATGTAAACGAATTAAATATAAATATATATTAAGTATATTTCTAATTAACACAATATTATATACAATTTACATTTCTTTCGTTGTTATTTTCAATTTTTTTATATAAATATTATAAGAACCAATAAATTTATACATTTATATATTCAATGCAAACTTATATGTAGATTTTTCCTTTTTGACTAAGTAATGAAAATGTAATTGTCAAATGACTGATTTTAGTAGATTTTCAGTTTGTTCATAATTTTGTGTTTTGAGCCATTTAGTCACAGTCATTTTACATTTTTTCAAGGTCAAAGAATAAATTTTGAGATTTCTATTAATTACATTATACAATCTAGCAGATTGTGCGTAGAACTGTTTAGAGGCGAATTCCGTGTTTACTTTATTTATTTTAATGACAGAGTAGGGATTTCGTTTATTTACCAATTCTTTTTCTAACACATTCTGTTTGTGAATTTTTAAGATACATTTTAGTATATACAATTGTCTTACCGTTAAAAGATCTGTATCTTGATATAGCTGAGTTGTTCCATAGGATTTATTTTTAAAGGACATTATTTTAAGAATTTTCCGTTGTGCTCGTTCGATGCTGATAAATCGTGACTTAAAAGTTCCACCCCAAATATTAATACAGTATAGAAGAATAGATTGAACTAAAGCGATATATATATATCTAATAAGATTATCATCACAGACATGTCGTAACCTTTTGAATATATAAATCATTTTTCTAGCTCTAGAAGCAACAGTCTCTAATTGAGGATACCAAGACAATTGATAATCAATAATGACCCCTAGGTATTTAATTTTATTTACTCTTTCGATTCGTGTACATGAGCAGCCAGCCGATAGGAGCATATCACATGAATGAGCTTTAATTGTACAGTTTAAGGAGGGCTGAGTAGAATTACGAATCGAAAAAGTGACATAGTTGGTTTTATTTAAATTAAGAGATAATTGGTTTATATTTAGCCATTTCATGACCTTTTGAAATCCAATCTCAGCACTAGTAAACACAGATTCCCAACTGTTGCCATGAAATAGCAAGGCAGTGTCATCCGCATACGAGAATACTTGACCCTTGTCGAGATGTATAGATGTCAGGTCATTAATAAAAATCAAAAAGAGTGTTGGGCCAAGTACACTGCCTTGAGGTATACCGTAGTTAGTGCAGAACGTGTCTCTACTGAGTGTATAATTTATTTTGACACTTTGAATGCGGTTATTCAAATAGTCTGATATGAGACGTAAGAATGTACCCCTGATTCCTATTTTTTCAAGCTTGCGAACGAGGGAGGGAACAGAGATCGTATCGAACGCTTTTTTTATGTCTAGGAATATACACAAGGGTTTCATTTTAGTATCTAAAAGTTCAGTTATTTTGCTTGTTAAATCATGAACAGCGTCTTCAGTACTAATTTTTTCACGAAATCCATACTGAGATTTTGATAATAGGTTATACGAATTCAAATAATTTAGTAAACGATAATTTATAGCTTTTTCTAATATTTTTGATAAGACTGTTAGTACTGATATTGGTCGATAGTTGTTGATATCGTTTCTGTTCCCGCCCTTGTGGACAGGATGTATTATGGACCGCTTTGGTACTCGAGGGAAAATGCCTTGTCGGAATGATAAAGTACATATTTTTGTAATTATAGGTACAATAGATGTTTTAGCCATTTTGATAAATTTTGTTGTTATATTGTCATAACCCGGAGCTGACTCTAGTTTTAAATTATTTATTATATTCTCTATTTCTTTGTCATCTGGTTCTACCACACCTATGGAGTTTGGTTGAATCGGAAGTTCGTTGATATAATTTTGAACTGATTGGCAATCTATACGTATGTCATCCGCCAAAACCTTTCCCACATTATTAAAGTATTCATTAATATAGTCTACAGATTCAGCAGGTGAAGATTTTAGGTTCAGTAGTTCCAGATTGCTATTTTTCGTTGTTTTTGAATTGGCTATCGATTTTATACAGTTCCATAGTGATTTATTATTAGATTTTGAACTATTTAGCAAATGCCTTTCATACTGGTGTTTTAAGTTTTTAATGAGTTGGTTACAATAATTACGATAGCGACGGTAAGTGATTTTGAGAATAACATTTGTCTCATCGTGTTTGCTTTTTTTTTGGAGGTGATTTCTGTTTTTAATACATTTAAGGATACCTGGTGTCATCCAGGGTTTGATAAGCCTTTTATTGCATGGAATTTTAATAGTTTTTGTATTAACTTTTATAGCATTTGTAATTAAACTTATAAGTTCGCTTGTAAGATCGTTAGGGTCCACATTAGAAAGTAAGTCGGGATTTAAATTTTTATTCAGTGTTTTGAGTGCTTCGTCGTAGTTAGTTTTTAACTTTGTCTTAGGTGCTGAGTGCTGTTTATCTGTATTAAATAAGCTTATAACTGTCATTTTATGATCGGTGATTGAAGTATCCAGTACGGATATCGTAGCTGAGCACCGTGAATAATCTAAATTGGTCATGATGTGGTCTAAGCAGCTGTTTATTCTTGTATTAAATTTATGACCTGGAAGAATCATATGAGATGCTAACATATCCAGATAAGCATCAGAGTAGTTATCATGATTTCCTATCAAAATATTTATATTAATGTCACCTGTTAAAATTACATTTTTTTTAAGGTGTGGTTCTTTAAGATATATTCTTAACGACTCTATAAAATGACCAGCAGTTGATCTCGAAGGAGGTCGATAGATACAAATTAAGGTATATACCTCAGAATTGTATGAGACGGTTATTTCAAGACACGAGGCACCCTCCAAAAATACTTCCTTTACAGAATGTTTAATAAACTCATTAACAAAGACTACAACACCATCATTTTGGTTGACTTTTTTAGATGAGCTATAGGTTTGATAATTAGTTTTTAATGGAAGAGACTTACAAGGATCTATTCTACATTCAGTCAACACTATTACGTCTATATCAATATTAAGTGCAGCGATATTTATATCTAGGTCATCGATATTAGAGTTTTTATGAACACTTCTGATATTTTGAGTAACTATGGTCGAGACCGGGGTTTTCGTTGTTAAATTTTTAGTAAAAAAGTCTATGTCACATTGCTGGGCAGTAACATTATTAAAAGTATCCAATTCATTCAAAATTAGTATGTCACTATCCATTAATATATATTATATAAAAATACATTGGTATAGATAGTTTGCATAGATTTTTGTTACGATAATTATAGAAATTAACAAGTGTTAAATTGTATTTAATGTCATGATAATAATTGTAAAAATAATATTCATTGTGTGGGTAAAAATACATGTTTATAAATTCCGGGTACTGTATTATTTTGACTACAGTAGATAAACAATATTTTAGGTAGTTAATAATTATTAAAAAAATAAGGCTAGGGGCTGTTAAATTTTGTAAATCTAGTCATTCATTAAGTATCTTTTGAATTTGACTTTCATTTCTTACCATGATTATCGGGGAGTTATCTTCTTTTCTAATGTAAACCCGACCAAACGAAGTCCAACAGTATTTGTAATTCTTCGAACGTTTCAAGTCTCTGGCCAAGAAATAAAGTCTAGAAGATTTTGGCGTTAGGTATTCTGAAATAAAAATTGGCTCATCTATGTTCTTTTTTATTCCGAGGTTTTTCACTTTTAGTTTATTGTTATTGTTTCTCCGGTTGTACATTTTAGCACTTTTCAGGAAAGTTTCTTTAGTTAAGGTCGACTGGAAATTTACTATTATTGACTTTCTGTCACTGTTAGATTTAGATTTAAATATGTCGTTTATATGTGATTTATTAATGTCCAATCCAATGTCCTTCGCTAGATTTTCGACCATTACTATAATCCCTTCTTTTGACTCCTTAGGTTCTAAAGGTACATTCTTTATTTCTAGGCTGTTAATTCGGTATCCCCTTTGGATATCTTCCAATTTGTCTTCCAGAATCACAATATGCTCATCTTTCTTTATCATCTCTAACTCCAAGGCAGCAACTTTCTTATGTAGGTCTTCGTTCTGCTGAGTGAGAAAGGCAACAGATCCTTCAATATTTGAGTTGCTAGCTTGAATCCCTTGTAGAATAGGATACAGTTTTTGCATTTGGGAGTCATTTTTACGCGCCCACTCTTCAAACAATTCCTTCATTTCACATTTAAAGTCAGATAATTCTTCGCTTGTAGTTTTTTCCATTCTTTTTCTTTTTAATCTTAAAGATACGTTAGTAGTTTCTTCAATCCCTGCGATTGTTAAGTCGGGAGAAGAGTTTGATTTTTCTGGAGAGAGCACCATTTTTGTTTTATAATATTAAAATCGCTTCCTCTTATGACTTGTGGCAATTGGCAAGTACGATGTTACTCTGCAGGTAGTTTTAAATTACGTTGCGGCTTTGTTACACTTCTGTGAATTTATGCGCGCCTAGTACTTTTGACAAATTTATTTGCGTCGATTTAATTAAAAATACTTTGTTAATTTTTACTAGAATCACGAGTACACGTCTAAACGCTTTCGCGGTCCGGAAGGAAGAGGTGACCATCACTTTTCTAGGGGTAAGTTTTCGTTTAGGGCATTGTTTGGGTGCTGAACCAGGGTCCAACCAACTTGCTGAGCGCTTACGATTGTCAAACAGGATCCATTTCTCGTCACAAGTAACAATGCGGTTCAGAATTCCTTCATTTGTGTGCCTGCTGAGCAGTGCAAGGCACGTCTCCACGCGTACTTCGCGCTGGCGGTCATTGAGTTCGTGGGGCACCCATTTGTCAAGCTTTTTTACCTTGCCAATTTGACGCAAATGGACCAATATTGTTTTGATGCTAACGTCGAAAGCTGCTGCTAATTCAGCCGTGGATTGAGTTTCATCAGCTTCCACAATTGCCTTTAATTCGTCATTGTCGACCAAAGTTTTCGGACGACCACGGGGTTCATTTTTCAGGTCAAAATTTCCAGAACGGAAGTGGGTAAACCAATAACGGGTGGTGCGTTCGTTTGTAGTGTTCGCTCCGTAAACGTCGGTGATGTTGCGTGCCGCTTGTGCCGCTTTGCTGCCACGACGGTACTCATACTCATACAGTCAAAAAAAAAATATTTTCATTTGAAATGGCCAGTACGGCAAAACGGCAGTTTCATAGGTAAAGACCTATTATAATGCGTTTGATGTATACTTACCGACCTGCAAGACCGGTCATTTGAGACAGCTGCTGTAACATAAATTTCTGTTGATATATTATGGTTAGTGTTCTTCTATTGTTCTGATATTCACTTCTATTCATTTATTTTGGCTTGTTTTTTACCGACTGTATAATATAGTAAGATACAATGTTAAAAAACAATCATTTTTCGGTTTTAATATAGCTTGAATCCGAATCAATTTACAACAGTAAATATTTTTTTTAAATGATGATGCTTATCATTTAATTATCATAAAATTTTCTATGTGTTTAGATTTTTTGCCAAATTTATTGGAAAATGGGAAATCTTATAATATATGTTCCAAAAAGCCGTCAATAAATCGTTAAAATTTATATTTTATTTAATATTAATCTTTCTTTTAAAATTGAAAATAAATCTGTCATCTAGATTATCACTAAAAAAAGTTACTTTAAAAAAAAAATTTGAGCACTCAGCCTTTTTTGCAATAATGAGGTCAGGATTAGTACCCGCTACTTATATATAAAAATTCAAAAATGCTCTCATTACTTTGGTTGGACATATCATTTGTCATATTTTATTTCTGCCTATTCGAAAGAAAAATTACCGCAACAAGAAGGAAATTTACGGAAAAAAATATTGGAAACAATAAAAATTGGCTTAGATCCTCATAATTTATTTTGAAACAGAATTATAGACGGTTCCTAAAGCACGCACGAAATCTCTTACACATTTCTGTTTTAGTTTTGGAGAGATTACCAGGTACTTCAAAATATTGCTCTTACTTAGAAGTATTAAGGTTGATTCGTTTGGAGTAAATAATTTAGTCACTGTAACAAGAAGAAATCTTTTTCATAGTTTGCTAGCTGTGCAAGGCCGCAATGCTAGCGACTGGGGCGACAACAGGTCGCGCGCGCCACCTCGTTGCTACCTCACTAGATTGGTGATCTCCAATGGAAAGTAGGAAGTAGTCTTACTGTAGCGACCCCATTTCGCTACTAACGGTATCCCTAATAAACTATTTTTGTTTAAATTAAATCAATGGCAATAATATTTATGAAATCTTATAATATACAATCAAAAATGTTGTTGCTCCCTTTCAATTCTTAGAAGATTTTATTTAATTTCTAGTACGAATGAGCATTGAAAGCACTTGATTATTCCACGCTAAAATTACAGCCCCTGAACATTCAAAAAGCCCATTCAATCGAGAGAAATATTACTGTGAAATTTCAAACTGCTTTTATCTTAGCGTTTCGGGTAAATTTCTAAATAGATCATCGTGTGTAAAGTTGCGTTTACCTTGATATGATTGAAGACAAACTGAGTAATCGGTTTTCACCAAATGAACAATTTAAATTGCTTTTCGAAATTATAATTATACCAAAACGTTTAAATTAATGAATGCAGAAGAACATTATATTACTGAATGAACCAATATTATTTTTCTTTTATTATTTCTCTCTATGTACTGTACTGTAACTGATTTTCAGGTTTCTGGTGTATCTTTCGCGAACGCAAAACACGGTTCGAGGGCAAAACTACCTCTGGTTTCAATAATTACAATATATATATTTTTGTTTTTTTTTTTAGAATAGGTAATTTTGGCAATACTTCTAGATTAATAAGAAAAACATCAACTAAAAGTAAGCCAAAACTTATCATCCCAAATATTTTGTCGCATTGGATACGAGTTTCCGGGGAATATCCCGGGAAGGCCCTCCCCTGTGCTCCTCTCTATGCATGCTCCTCATTAATCAATAACCCCTTTGATGTATTATTTACTCGGCAAAGTTATTTCTGCATCACTGATGTTTTTGAAGAAAAGGCCAAATGTTTTGAATACAATCTGTCACTATAATTCAATTCCGTAGGTTCCTGCTTTTTACTTACGATTCCACTTTCTTGTCCGAAACTAAAGTATATGAAAATTGCAAAAACTTGCATCTTAAAAATAATAAGCTTTTTAAGCTGGATTTAGTAAAACTTGGATAGGTTGGTATTAGAAAGAAAGAAAGAAAGAAAGAATATGTTTATTTGCACAAAAATAATAAAAAGTGTACAAAAAAAAAGGTAAAGACAATAACTAAAAAAAAAAAAAATTTGTATTACTGAATGTATATTAATTCTAAATGCAACACATTAACAATGCTCCTTAGTTAATAGTCCTCCTAGCTAATAGTGCTCCTTAGTTTTGAATGAAGTTTTAGCGAAGTCAAATAATAGCAATCCTTCCTCGATGTCCAAAAGTTTCTCGAATGAGATTCCTTATAAGGATGTTGGTTGAATAAATCCGCGATCATTTAAGCTTGGATGCTTAAATGATCTTATGCTTAAATGAGAAAGCGACTTTGCTACATTAAGACTTAGTCGGTCTTGTTTGTGTGTCTGCCAATTTCTCGTTCTCTTTTTTTTTATTGAAAAAGGATAAGACGTTTGTCTTCTATCTCACTTGATGGAAAGTGACGATGAAAACGAAGGTGTTACACGTCTATCCACGAGATACCTATTCACTCGACGCTTGAAAGAACTAGGACTATAGTTTTCTGGTAAAACAGACGCAGGCAGTTCATTCCACACCTTGGCGACCCGCACCAAAAAGGAACTATCGAAGCGTTTGGTTCGACTTCTTGGGATATTTACCATGAAGGGATGAAAGGTCTGTCTGCGTCTAGCAGTCCGATGCAAAAAGGGTGTGGGTTCAACCTGATCAAAAAGAGCATTTGCGCACTCTCCAAAATGTAATCTGTAGAAGACTGCTGAACTGGCAACTTTCTTTGCAGTTTTTTGGTGGTGAGGTCAAAGTTGTTAATAATTTTTCGGGCTCTTCAGTCAACTGCGTCCATCGCTTCTAGTTGGTACTTTGCAGAACCATCCCAAAGGTGGCTACAGTACTCCATACAAGATCGAACATGAGCTGTATACAAATTAAGTAGCTGTTCAGGGCTGAAGTACCGTCGGACCTTCGAGATGATTCCCAACTTCTTTGAAGCAGTTTGAGCCATGGACACAATTTGTTGCCCGAAGTTTAGTTGGGACGATATAGTTACGTCCAGAAGCCCTAGGTGGTCGGTTAAGGGTGCAGAAACATTTTGGAAAGTGGGCGTTAGGTCGAAACTGCTCTTTTTCGCGGAGAATAAACACGCCTATTTTTTCGACGGGTTAAATTTGACCAAATTTCAAAGCCGAGATGATTGGCGAGCTACGTGAGAGCGAAGTCTATGTTTGCGGCACTGTTTTCTTTTTTTTTTTCGTAGATGGCTCACGTTTGGAATGCTTTTTACTTGGTTTAACCAAAAAAAGATGTTACTTGACTATGTGTTTAAATAAGATAAATAATTTTTTGAATCGGGTATAAGTTAGCTTTAACTTATACCCGATACCCCTTTGATTTGGAAATACTTAGTTAAGAATAAGCCAAAACACTCAATTTAAACTATTTTGGTTGAAAATATTTGCTTCTATTCCCAGTACACCAGTATTTAGTATTCTCCACTGAGTTTGCTTAAAAAGATCTTTAGTTTTAAAAAATATATCAAATAAAAACTCTATCCGCGCTCGTTCCTAAGCACTACAGCGGAGATCGATTGGACCGCAGCCGAGGGCCCTTAAATAGATTTTTACCTTTTTTTACACAGACTTCCATTATATTTACTCTTGCACTAAATTACTTTTCCCTCGCTTTACTTTATTTTTGCCACAGATTAAAAAAACAAATTTATTTGTTTGTGTAAAAACAGTTTTAACATGGTGTAAATCAAGAGCTAGCTTATTGACACCACAATTAAAATAAAACTAAAACATTTCTTTAAATGTGACTGTTAGGTTTGGTATACTGTGTCACAGAAGTATTGAACTACAGTAGTACAGACAAATATTACTGGTTTTTTTTTTTTTTTTTTTTGGTTCCCCTCCACGGGAAGGGCAGGAGGACATAAAAAATGCTCTGACGCATACTCCGCGCGCGCGATCGGAGTTATGTGGGACTCGTCCCGACGCCTACCAGAACCATACCCACTAAAAAACCCCCTGTCGGCTCGTGCATTTTTGCCACTCAGCCTTCATCTGAACGACGGCCAATTGGAGAAAGAGGCCGCGCCAGCGGGGCCCTTAAGGGGTCACCCGCTGAGATTCACATAGCACTGAAGGTGCTCAAAAAAGAAAAGTAAAAATAAAAACATTAAAAATGAAAAATAAAAATAGCATTAATTCGGATTTACGTTAGAATTAGAATTTACGTTAGAATTAGGATTTGCGGCCTGAAGGGCCTCGAGAGCTAAAGTTAACTGCGAAGGTTCGCCCGTGTGCGCGTTTCTCGGCCTAGCGACTTTGAATTTCGAATCTAACACAGGAGCAGTATATGAGACTGAATCTCGAACAAGATGATTGGGATGGGATTCGGCGCGTTTGAAGAACGATTCTGAGAGTGTTTTGAAGTGCTGTTGCACTGTAGGTAGTTCAAGATCTCTGTGCAGGTCCGCGTTGCGCACATACCAAGGTGCGTCTGTGGCCCTGCGGCAGAAGAGATTTTGAACTACCTGCAGCTTATACAGGACGGAGGGATTGGCATGGGCAAAGACTGGCGAAGCATATGACATGACGGGTCTAACGCAGACCTTGTAAAGCGTACGTTTATTTCTAAAAGACATTTTACTTTTTCTACCTATCATACTATTTAAGCGGCTTAAGTAGAAACGCGCGAGTTTCGTTACTCTATCGACGTGTGGCTTAAAAGAAAGCGTCTGATCTATCGAGTTCGACGCCTTTCGGCGGGATGGGCATGTCATTAGTGTACACGGTGTACAGCAGAGGGGCGAGGACTGAGCCTTGCGGGACTCCAGCCTTTATGGGACGAGGCGCGGAGAGCGTGCCTTCATGTTTGAATCGAAACGTACGGTCTTTAAGAAACGACGCGATTAATCTGACTAGGCGAACCGGTAAGCCTATTTTATAGAGTTTAAAAACGAGACCGCTGTGCCAGACTTTGTCGAAAGCCTTGGCTACGTCAAAGAGAACCGCGATTGATTTTTTACGATGCGGATAGAATCCTTCGAGAATGTACTCGACGATTCGATGGACTTGCTGAGGGCAGGAGTGCTTAGCGCGAAAGCCGAACTGATGGGGAATAATGAGCGGGTCGCCATCCGTTGGAAACAGATGGTTCCGTATTCGAGAGAGTATGACTCTTTCGAGAAGTTTAGACATTGCCTTGAGGAGGCTGATGGGTCTGTGATTAGCCGGGATGTTCAGAGGTTTACCCGGCTTGGGAATGCCTATGACTGTCGCTTCTTTCCAGGCTTTTGGAAAGTAGCTATGGTCGAAGCAAGCATTGAAGATGATAGCTAACAAGGTAAGCACCTGCTGTGGCAGGTGCTTAAGTGCGTGGTTGGAAATTCCATCCGCACCCGGAGCCTTTTTGGACTTTTGTTTTCTAATGAGAAGCAAGATTTCATCATTAGAGACTGTGACGGGGTCGTCGGTGATAGGGAGAGATTCTCTGCGGAGAACTTCGTCCTCCACCGCCTGGATGTGGGAGGGATCCGCGGGTTGCGTGCTGGGCGAACATTGTGCCGCTATGCTGTCGGCGAAGCATTCGGCTTTCTCTTCGACTTCGAAGGCAATGGTGCCGTCGGGGCGAGTGAGAGGAGGAACGTGAGAGGCGGTGTCTACGCGTAAAGCTCGGGCCATTCGATAATACGCTTGGTGGGACGGGGAGATATTCTCCATGAGATCGTTAAACTGAGTGTCACGGAGTTCCGCGAGGCGAGACCTAACTTTACGTTGAAGCTGATTCGCAGCTGTTCTATATGCGGGCGTGGGATATTTCTTGGCTCTCCGGAGAGCCGCGTTCTTAGCTTTAATGAGATTGCTAATGGCTAAGGGAAGCGCGGGTTTGCCTTGATTAGCAATGATTACGTTGTCGCTGATGGCTGAGTTGATAGCATCAGTGAGATTATCGACTATCGAATCTATTTTAATCGGGCTGTCTAATTGGTCTGGCGAAATCGCGAGCGGAGAGTTCGGTGCCTCTAAGGCTGAAACTAACGTATTTTTAAAGCCTTTCCAGTTGGTAAAGGTCTTTGGCGGTGTGACGTTAACGTTAGGCGCGCCTAGCACGAGGGAGACGGGGCGATGGTCGGAGCCTAGGTCATCGAGCGGTTCGATGGACCTGAGATCAAGATTGATTCGCTTGATTATTGCAAAGTCGAGGATGTCAGGAGAATAGGTCGGGTTGTTGGGATAGTGAGTGGGAGTGATGGGGGATATGACGTCTAAGTCAAGGGAGTTAGTGATGTCGAGGAGAGCGATACCGCTGGTGTTGGTCGATAGGCACGTCCAGTCAGTATGTTTGGAGTTAAAGTCTCCGAACATAATGACTGAATGGCCGAGGGCGAGAATGGCCTCAAAGTCGCTGCGGATTGGTCTGGTACCACTAGGTATGTAGACTGAAGCTATGATGATGGTCGGATGACCAGTCATAGCCAATCTACACACAGTGGCCTCCATGTTGAGGAGAGGAGGGGTAGGGAGAGGACAGCAATGGAAGCCTCTTTTGTAATATATCGCGGTGCCGCCGTAACCGTCGGAGTTGGGCCTATCGTTGCGAGTAAACGCGTACTTAGGTATAGCGAATCCCCTGGAGCGGTTTGGAGTAAGCCATGTCTCCTGGAGAAGGAATAAGTCAGGTTCTTTGTTCTGAAGGAACAGTTTAATCTCGGGAAGGTTGGTATTAAGGCTACGAGCGTTAAAAGATACTAGGGATAAGCCCTTAGGTTTAATACTACTGGACGCGGGATTCGCGGGTCTAGACATTAAATTAATTTATTTACGAATTTATACAAAATAAAAGAATTTATAACGAACTTAGGAGCGAGTGATGCTCGGCTAACGCGAATAAACGCTCTTGAGGAGAGCGGGCGGCTCGCAGTTTGCGTGCGAGTACGGAAATTTCGTTAATGTCGACGTTTTGGATGACGTCGAACACGGTCTTCATGTCCTCAGCCAACGACGACTGAGGGGAAGATGACAACGCGGGACGAGGCCCTACGGGAGCTACGGGAGCTGGGATGGGTCGGGAAGGTGCAGGCGGGACGGCCGGACGCTGCCTCCAAGACAGAGCCGGAGTAGGCGTCGGCTGAACGGGCTTTGCTTCCGGGGGACCCCGGTTGCGCAGCGGCGGGAAGTTAGCGGAGGTGAGCGGCGGCGCCGGTTTAGGCGCGACCCTCTTGACGGTGGAGCGCGGAGCGCGCGGGCAACCCCTGTAGTTAGCTGTGTGGCCGGACTGGCCGGACAGGCAGGGGGGGAAGTGGATTCGGGAGTGCGAGTGCACTCCTTAGTGAAGTGGGGATCCAGGCACTGCCGCTGCGTGGCCATAGAGCTGGCAGCGGTGGCACTGCCCAGGGTGACCACGGGGGTTGGGACGCTCGACGGAGATATTTGAGAGTCCGCAAATTGTGCGAGCCTCTCTAAAGATCTCCCTCGAGTTGGGAGTATTCGACAGGATTACCAACGCTAAGGGAAAACGCCTACCGCGGTTGGAGTGCATCTTGTGCACTGCTGTGACCGGGAAACCCTGAGACTTAAGGTCATCGAGGATGTCTTCGTTGCTGAGTTCAAACGGGACGCCCCGTAGTACTGCGCGGATCTTACGCTCCTCCGGGAGGGCGTAGGTGTGATACGCGAAATATTACTGGAGCGTCCCGATGTATTTATAGTAAATTTATGATGGCAATACCGCCAGCTCCCCTTAGTCTCTGTGTATTTTCATAGTGATTTCAACTACGTAGCGGTGACGTTAAATGTTTCTGGTCCTTGAATTTGATACCTTGAATTTGTTAACTTGTAAATTTATGTTTATTTTTATTCTATTTATTTAATTAATATTTGATAACCACATATTTATATTAATGACCAATTGCACTTTAGTGCAAATTCCTAAACCTCTTATTCCGTATCTCGCAGGTTTACTAAATACGATGGCTTTCTGGTGGAAATGCATCGCCATAGTAAAATATACATACATATATAAGTACAAACAACCATGACCCGAGAAAAAACATCTGTGTTCATCACACAAATGAATGCCCCGGCCAGGACTCGAACCTGGGACCTTCGGCTTATGAGAAAGGGCTACTTACCATGACACCACTAGGTCGTCCATAATAATAAGTTCCTTATTACTCTTTCTGGAATTTAATTGTAATATGTAGACATTGCCAAGACTTTAACAAGAACTGATGTTGAAAGTCAGCAACAAGATATACACAGCTTGTAGCTGAATATCAGCAGCTTACTTCCAACTAAACAGTGACACTGAGCTACAGCACACAAACCCATGTTTATATATTTTTTTATATTATATAGAATGCTGTCTTGTTTTCTTTCTTTTATTTTCGTTTTGATTTTTGTTGTTCTACCGGTATAATATTGTATTATATATATGTCGTATAATATACTTCAATGTTAGTTCTACTTTAAGAACTCATTGATCACCTCTTCTGAAATTAAAATTAAGTGCTAGGGTACGAAACGGTCCATGTGTATTTCGCAATTCGAATAAAGTCGCGGGAAATCTCGGTCGCAAACACGATAACAACTCGTAGGGAACCGCAAATGCATGCTATTCCCATCGCTTGGTATTAAAGCTAGTCTTGCATAGTAACGTCTCAAATAAATTAGGCGTTTTGTCGACACGTGCGCCGACCGTCGCCAAATGTACAGGGCACCGTACCACATTGATCGCTGCTTGGATTTCATGGGTCAACATTTTTTATTTCAGTACCAGGTTTTAATTTATACAATTAAAGTGCTTGGAATCTTCTTTAAGGCTCTTACGCCTAAACTAGAAGAAGCCGCCCTTTCAAATCAATGGAATACGCAAAAATAAAAGATAAGAATAAGGCGTTACATGAATACAAAAATACATGGCATAGATGATACAATTTTTAAATGAATGTGTAATGTATGTGAGTGATAATATGTTTATGCGTGAATATGTGTGCAGTGTGCCTGTAGTTGTGTGTGTTTGTGTGTTATTATGTTATATGTTTGTATGTCTTTATGTGTGTAACATTCAAATGTAAATCCAATTAAGTAGTACTTTAACAATTTCTTATTAAAAGTAATTATTTTTTTAGTTTCCTCATAATTTAACTTGTTGATCCATTTTGTAATCAACTTTTTGCATTCATTTTTGTTTTTTGAATAAATATTTAATAATTTATTAATTTTATTATACCACACTGTAGACCAATTTTGAAATGGCATACTCGCTAATGCAGTTTTAGTCTAGAAATCTTATTAATTTATTTTTTATTTAATGTTATTATTTGTGAATTTAATGTGACAACAATGTCTTCGTTTTAATTGCATGTGGTGTTTACCTTTAAGTAATAGGTGCACGTAAGCTGTATTCATATTATTTGTCAATCTAGTAAATAAGTAACAGTGTAATCTATTGTTGGTAAACCAAATAATTAAATAAAAATAAAATAAAATAGCTCGTACAAGAACAATATTTAATCTTTTCAAAAAAGTCGTACCGGTGCTTGAAGTACCATACCTTTTTTACTTAAAAAATCCAGAGTAACTTCTAAATACTACTGGGAATTTGAACAAGGTACCATAATAATCTGTGATCCAAAATTACTCCTAAATATTTGGTATGCATAACTTTGATTATTGTGGAGCAGTCACAAATATTAGCTTGATTATATAAATGAATCTTTAATTGGTAATCTTCATTGAATTGGGTAAAAAATATTTGGTTTTTGCGGTATTTAATGTAAACTTCTCTGCTGTTGACTTAATTTCAATCTAAGACTTACCGTCGAAGACTACGGCAGTTTTGCATAGGAGAATATTTGTGCGTTAGATATTTTAATACTGCATATATTATTTATGTAAATGAGGAACAACGTAGGTCTGAGAAAACTTCCCTGCGGGATGCCAAATGTTAGGCCCGCGTCACCTAACGTATTCTTATTATATTACCTTTTGTTTTCTTTGAGTAAGATAATCTTTTAAAGGGATTGTAGCCTATCTCTAATGCGTATCACTGCCAGTTTTCTTATAACTTTAGGGAAAGAGACAGTGTCGAAAGCCTTTTTAAGGCTCAAAAAAACGAATAAACTTTTGATGCTCGGGTCACTCATTTCCCTCTAACATGGTTAAGGAGGCTATGACTGGATCCCGTGTTAACTCGTGAACAGATGCCGTATGAGGGTGTTTGTCGTTTAGATACTTGGGGGGAGGGAGATTGCCGATCTAACAGATGCAGATAAGAATTTTGTACAGACATATAGAAATATTGTAATTTTTTTAAATATACCCTCAAGTTTTTGCTAGTCTTCTTCACAAAGGTTTTTCCGAACTGGTGGTAGAGTCATGCTCTTTTTGACGTCACTATCACGGGACTATATTCTCTGTGGATTTACCATGTCTGAATCCGAATTGGGGTTTAGGAATAATTTATATTTGTCGAGATAATTTAGCAATCGATTGTTTATCAGCTTTTCCACTATTTCAGATATTCTGGTTAGAACGGATGTGGGTCGTATATTATGTACGGGAGTAAGTATACGTCTTTTTGAAGTTCTGGGAAAATACCTGTCATCAAACGGAAATTACTTAAGTATCACTTCTTCTGGTTCAGTGGCTCAGTACTGGTTTCCAACAGTGCAAAGGTATAAGCTTGTGGGCTTTATTCTTCTTAGTTAGTAATGGTATCATTTAGTTTACCGAGAGGTATTTGCTCTGCAAGCTATTTGCCCATATTTGAAAAGATATTATTGATTAATTTCTAGAATAATAATCAAATCATAACAATTGCAATAGAAGTTGCCAAAGACCACGTACTTTATGAGATTAAAAATCACCATTACAACAACCTTAAACTCACACAGTATAAATAGTAAAAACACAGAAAGAACAAATTAGTATTTAAAATATAACTTAATTTTTTTCATTTGACAATGATTCTGAAGCGTCCTTAAATAATTATAATCTTAAACCAGATAAATTTAGGTACGCTATAATATAATCCAACACTTCCATCAATCACAACAGGAACCAATCCTGACATCGTCTATATTTGGAGCTCGAACTGTTGTGAAACTGTGACAAAGTTTCTCGCCGGGCAGTCTGCTCATCAGTACGCGCAGATGATTGCCTTGTAGCTAACAATTTGGAGACGGCTTCCTGTTCCTCAGAAAATATTTGTAGCCTCAGTTGGTGTGTTTGTCTGGAGATTTATTTATTTATTAGTTTGCTCTTCTGATCTGAATCCCTAGCTATTTCGATGTCCTGAGATTCGTTAAAAACATCAATTATTCTGATTTGATAGATCTCCAAATAAATATTGGTCCAGAAAACTCGAAAATAAAAACCTTCACCATGTTTTGTTTTACATACAGTAACAGTAAATTTTTTTATTCGTACTCGGTAGTGTTTAAATTTTATTTCGAAATTGGATCCACCTTGTTTTTTTATATCAAAGTAATGATAGTTTACAATGAAAACAGAATATAGAGCCATAATGATCAGAAATTCAAGTATTATTTTAGTTGAAACGTTTAAAAAGATTCATGCAAAAAAACTAACTTTGGTTAGTGTTTTACTTACAGAATATTATAGCTTGTGTTAAAATTTAGGCAAATTTAATAAAAAAAAACGATTTCAATACTCTACCTCTATTGAACATCATATTACAATTTAGTCTATAAAACCAAACACTTTCTCAAATATCTATTCAATCAACAAATGCCCTACCTGTGTTTCATGAGGCTTCTTCTAATATTTAACACGAAGCGAGGAAGAGCGACGAGCCGATTAATTGACGTTAATTACTACTAACCAGTTTGAGGATCAAACACGACACGCAAGAACAAACGGCATTCTGCCACACCGCGGCGCGCCCCTGTCAGTAAACACGTTTGAACAGCTAAGATAAGCGGATTGTGTACATGACATACGCCAAATATAAACAAGGAAATTATAGGAGTAAGATTTCTGTCGTTTGCTTTTTTCCTAAAAACGTGAAAACATAATAATAATTTAGTTGGGAAATATGTGATATTAATACATAAAAAAAATATTATAAGGTAGTCAAAAAACAAGTTTGACCCACGCACACACGCACAAATACACACACTAGGTCGATCACAACTGCACAAAACCAGTTTTTTGGTCTGTAAAAAATTATTCATTCTGAACACGCGAACGTGTTTGTTAAAGATATTGGCTACCGACGATGTCCGTTTACAAGCGATGTACCGTAAAACTTTATTAAATTTATGTAACATTGTTTTAAGCATTAAACAATTAAATATAAATATTTCTTACAACCACAGCACATTATCTAGCCCAAATTAAGTATCATTAAGAACTTGTGTTATGGATACTAGGTAACGGATAAATAAACTTAAGAAATATATAAACACACATAGATATTTTTTTAGTATATAAATATTAGAAATAAACTTAAGTGAACGTACATACACATGACAAGAAAGCAAATATGATAGAAAATATCTGCCTCTACCAGGATTCGAACCCGGCACCTCTGGCATCAAAGGCAAAGCTACTTACCTCCATACCAAACAGGCCGTCAAAAACAAAACTTCATGAAATGGCCAAAACTTTTGCTTATAGCATTATAATAAATATTTGTTTTTATAATAAATAAATTAATGATTAATGATGATCAAATATAATTAAAATCTTGGTTAATAAATACAAAACAATGTATGGTAAACCCTTGAATTTTCTATATCAAAACATGCGTTATTTACCGATGTGATTCAATCGAGATTGAAAGCTTATCAACGATGGATCTGTGTATAATATTTTTTACTGTTGATACTGAAATATGCAGAACTTCATATTTATCGAACACGCGTAGTGTTCTAAATATTCGTAAATAACATCTTTTTTGTGGCAGTTTAACAGTCTAATAATTTAATAATGATATCAGGGAAAATATATTTTATTATCACCAAAATAACTTTGAATGAATCAATCAACCGATTGTAATTCACTGCTGGTATAGGCTTCGCCTAAAGCGCGCCAGCTGCTATCCATGAGCAGCCACTCTTCTCCAGGTCGTATTTTGATTACTCCAAATCTTTTACAGATCTTTAATATCTGGATTAAGGCTCGTATAAATGATTTAAGTGATATGACGTTTTATTTTACACCCAGGTAGGGAATAGCGGAGACGAAGCCTGGAAATATCCAAGTGAGTGAGTTTTTAAATTGCTTCTGTTGGATAATTTCCTAAAATACTTCACGGCACAAAAGGTCTTTCTTTCTTCAAATTGAAGTACTTAGTTGGGTCCTTAATTTTCATTTATTGGATTGTATTTTTTATCAATCCAATTTATATTTTTAAGAAAAAACAAAGCTAACCTAACGTCACATTCACCAAAACCTCATGACAAGTTTAGTGGTACACTCAGAGACAATTTTTTTTTGTCGAGTAAGTAATTTGACGTCTCGTCTTTTGATATTTTATAATTTGATATTTATCTATGGTACATTTTGTTCGGTTGTGGTGACCAGCAATTACTACGTCAAACAGAGTTACCATGGAACCAACTTTTTACTAGCTTTTTTGTTCAGTTTGTATGTTATTTGTCATTTGTAAGTTTTCATCGACCTCGACGGCTTGGTACAAACGACTATTTGCCGGTACGAATCGTAGTACACGTGCCCTATTTTATCACAAGATTGCTCGCATGCTCTACCACGGGTGTCGCTTCCGATGAAGGCTAACGGTAAAATTTTGCCACAGCCAAAGAGGTGGTTTTTAGTGGGTTGGTGCCATTCTGGTGAGTCCCACATGATGATTTTGGATAGAGCTAAAAAGGTTTATAAAAAATAAAAACAAATTTAGATTTGTTTTATCTTTTTGATGAAATATAATTCAAAGAAAAATTACAAAATTAACATTTACTTTACAAATTAGAAATATTATAAGAAACTCTAATGAAATAATCAACTTTTTGGATAGATTGAGAGCAACTTCGATAAAATAATAAAAAAAGTTTTTAAAAAAGAATTCTGGCTTCTAATTATCTTCTTCTTCACATTGAAGACATAACACAGCTTGGTGATTAGGGCATATCCACCTGGCACATCGTTTACACCACGTTTTTGTGGAGCGATTTCGGGTTCGAGAGCACATGAAACATTTGCCAACTCATACTCTCGTTTGAGTGATCATGAGATATCTCATCAGTCCCAAAAGGCTTTTTGTTTGTATTCTTAATTCCCGAGGAAGATAGTCAAGTGCTATCATGAGGGGTTTAGCCAGTCCAAATGACAAGTCAAATAGAAAATTTCGTCGTACTACAGTTTGCTGGCCTTTATTTAGTTGATGGTTGATCAAAGCATTTATACCCGCTATATTTTAATAATCTCGGACCAGGAAGTCGAAATCTAATATTTAGCGATCTTTCTCTTGTTTCTGGTGGACATTTTTACTCCATACTGTTTCATTCTTGGATTCGTAAACATTTTGACTTGTACAGTTCGATGAGAGTACAGAGGGAGGAACATCTTCGTCTGATGAAACCACAACATCTTCGCGTTCGAGGTCAAACATCTCTTCCTGTGTAGGTATAGACTTCTCCGTCATTCGAGTCACTCTGGATAAGTTCGTCGTCATTTTTATGCTCCTCTAACCAGCACAAAATCCGGCCATCCATACGAGGCTCTATTTTGCATAAGAGATCGCTGAAACTATTGAAATGAATTATATTCATAACAAGAAAAGCTATTAATTACATATTACTTATTTCTAAGTCAAAGTTTTATAAATTTGAAAATCGTACTGAGAAGAATAAAAAAAATAGCGATTACGTTATTGCTTACCTTAAATCACTTTTGTTACACCGATGCTCGCATGTACTAAGGTAGAATGTCGATTTTGAAAGGAATTCCTGCAATCGTGCGCCGACGAAGCCACTTGGCGCAGCATTTTTTTTTTGTTCCCCTCCGCGGGAAGGGCTGGAGGGTAAAAATGCCCTGACGCATACTCTGGCGCGATTCCAGAGTTTTGTGGGACTCGTCCCGACGCCTACCAGAACCATACCCACTAAAAACCCCCTGTCGGCTCGTGCATTTTTGCCACTCAGCCTTCATCTGAGCGTCGGCCAATTGGAGAAAGAGGCCGCGCTAGCGGAGCCCAGAAGGGGTCACCCGCTGGGATTACATAGCACTGAAGGTGCTCAAAGCACTGAAGGTGAATACATAGCACTGAAGGTGCTCAAAATGAAAATCAAACAATTAAAATATAAAAAAATTAAAAATTACAAAATAAAATTGAATTAATTCGCATTTACGTTAGAATTAGGATTTATGTTAGAATAAGAATTTACTTTAGAATTAGAATTTGCGGCCAGAAGGGCTTCGAGATCAGCGGACAGTCTGGTGGAAGAGTACGCTTGCGCATTCCTAGGCCTAGCGACTTTGAACTTCGAATCTAAGACAGGAGTAGTATATGAGACTGAATCACGAACTAGAGGATTGGGATGGGTTTCGGAGCGTTTGAAGAACGCTTCAGAGAGTGTTTTGAGGTGTTGTTGTACTGTAGGCAGTTCAAGATCTCTATGCAAGTCCGCGTTACGCACGTACCACGGTGCGCTTGTGGCCCTGCGGCAAAAGAGGTTTTGAACTACCTGCAGTTTGTAAAGGAGGGAGGGTTTGGCGTGGGCGAAGATTGGCGAGGCAAATGTCATGACGGGTCTAACGCAGACCTTGTATAGTGCACGTTTGTTTCTGAAAGACATTTAGGCGGCCTAAGTAGTGACGAGCGAGTTTCGAAACTCTTTCGACGTGTGGCTTGAAAGAAAGCGTCAGATCTAATGTGACGCCTAAGTATTTAGTACTGCGCTTCCAGGGGATGGGAATGCCTAACATTCAAACGTGGGGATCGCCAGCGGTACGACGGTGTTTGTGATCGAAGCGCATCGCAGAACTCTTTTCAGGGTTCACATCGATGCGCCATTTTTGAAACCATACACCAAGGGCGTTTACGGCCTTTTGGAGTCTGGTTACAAGGTGCGGAACACTGTGGCCTTTGGTACAGAGTGCGGTGTCGTCGGCAAAGAGGGCGAGTTCGACGCCTTTCGGCGGAATGGGAATGTCGTTGGTGTACACGGTGTACAGCAGAGGGGCGAGGACTGAGCCTTGAGGGACTCCAGCCTTTATGAGACGAGGCGCAGAAAGCGTGCCTTCGTGTTTAAATCGAAACGTACGGTCTTTGAGAAACGACGCTATTAACCTGACTAGGCGATCCGGTAAGCCTATCTTGTAGAGTTTAAAAACGAGACCGCTGTGCCAGACTTTATCGAAAGCCTTGGCTACGTCAAAGAAAACCGCGACTATTTTATAACGACGCGGATAGAAACCGTCAAGTATATACTCGACGATACGATGGACTTGCTGAGGGCAGGAGTGTTTAGCGCGAAAGCTGAACTGATGGGGAATAATGAGAGGATCGCCATCCGTTGGAAACAGATGGTTCCGCATTCGAGAGAGTATGACTCTCTCGAGAAGTTTAGACATTGCCTTGAGGAGGCTGATGGGTCTGTGATTAGCCGGGACGTTCAGAGGTTTGCCCGGCTTGGGAATGCCTATGACTGTCACTTCTTTCCAAGCTTTTGGAAAGTAGCTATGGTCGAAGCAGGCATTGAAAATGATAGCTAACAAGGTAAGCATCTGTTGAGGTAGCTGCTTGAGGTAGGCTAAGGGAAGCGTGGGTTTGCCTTGCTTAGCAACCTTTTCGTTGTCACTGATGGCTGAGTTGATAGCATCAGTGAGAGAATTTACTAATGAATCAATTTTATCCGAGCTATCTAATTGGTCAGGTGAAATCGCGAGCGGAGAGTTTGGGGCCTCTAAGGCTGAAACTAATGTATTTTTAAAGCCTTTCCAGTTGGTAAAGGTCTTAGGAGATGAGACGTTAACGTTAGGCGGAGACGGGGCGATGGTCGGAGCCTAGGTCATCGAGAGGTTCGATAGACCTGAGGTCGAGGTTGATTCGCTTGACTATTGCAAAATCGAGGATATCGAGGAGAGAGGTTCGGGTTGTCGGGATAGTGAGTGGGAGTGATGGGGGAGATGACATCTAAGTCAAGTGAATTTGTGATGTCGAGGAGAGCGATACCGCTGGTGTTGGTTGATAGGCACGTCCAGTCAGTATGTTTGGAGTTAAAGTCTCCGAACATAATGACTGAATGGCCGAGGGCGAGAATGGCCTCAAAGTCGCTGCGGATTGGTCTGGTACCACTAGGTATGTAGACTGAAGCTATGATGATGGTCGGATGACCAGACATAGCCAATCTACACACAGTGGCTTCCATGTTGAGGAGAGGAGGGGTAGGGAGAGGGCAGCAATGGAATCCTCTTTTGTAATAAATAGCAGTGCCGCCGAAACCGTCGGAGTTGGGCCTGTCGTTACGAATAAACGCGTACTTAGGTATAGCGAATCCCCTGGAGCGGTTTGGAGTTAGCCACGTCTCTTGAAGAAGCAATAAGTCTGGCTCGTTGTTCTGAAGGAACAGTTTAAGCTCAGGAAGGTAAGTATTAAGGCTACGAACGTTAAAAGAAACTAGGGATAAGCCCTTGGGTTTGATACGACCGGACGCGGGATTTGCGGGTCTAGACATTATATTGCTTATTTACGAATTTATACAAAAAAGAAAATAAAATTTATAATGAACTTAGAAGCGAGTAGTGTTCGGCTAACGCAAATAAACGCTCTTGAGGAGAGCGGGCGGCTCGCAGTTTGCGTGCGAGAACAGAAATTTCCGTAATGTCGACGTTTTGAATGACGTCGAACACGGTCTTCATGTCCTCAGCCAGCGACGACTGAGGTGAAGATGACAAAGCAGGACGCGGCCCTACGGAAGCTACGGGAGCTGGGATGGGTTGGGAAGGCGCAGGCGGGACAGCCGGACGCTGCCTCAAAGACAGACCCGGGGTAGGCGTCGGCTGAACGGGCTATGTTATGTGTGGATCCAGGCACTTAACGCACCTGGGGGGAGCTGAGCAGTTAGCCGCTGCGTGGCCGTAGAGCTGGCAGCGCTGGCACTGCCCAGGGTGACCGCGGGGGTTGGGACGCTCAACGGAGATATTTGAGAGTCCACAAATTGTGCGAGCCTCTCTAAAGATCTCCCTCGAGTTAGGAGTATTAGACAAGATAACTAAAGCTAACGGAAAGCGCCTACAGCGGTTAGAGTGCATCTTGTGCACTGCTTCAGCCGGGAAGCCCTGAGACTTAAGGTCCTCGAGAATGTCTTCATTGCTGAGTTCAAACGGGACGCCCCGCAGTACTGCGCGGATCTTACGCTCCTCCGGGAGGGCGTAGGTGTGGTACGCGATTTGTTTGATCGACAGAAGCCTAGTGAAAGACCGGAAGTCATCGACGGTCGCAACCTGAATTTTGATTGTTTCGCCAGCGTTGGCGGCTTTTAAGTAATTAATTTTGTGCTCTTTGCACAAGTTAGAAACCGCGGTCCAGCGCGCTTTTTCACGGAGGAAGACGGGCGGAGGGAGCTGAGGCTTCGGTGGGACGGGAGCGCAGCGTGACGCTGGCTTCGAAGGGACCAACGGAGACGCGGTCACTTCGAGTGACATGAGCGGCGCGGGGGCGGGTGTAGAAGACACCGGGTTTGGCTCGGGTGTTGAAGACACCGCGGCTTTTTTCGAACGCTTCTTAGAGCGTTTGGCAACTAACTGGAACGCGGGCTCAGGAGAACCGGTTAGGGTGGCGGCGACCGACGAAGCTTCGGACGCGGCGGAGTCTGAATCGCTCCCGGGAGCGGTACGCTTCCTACGAGATGAGCGCGAGGATGAGACCGACGCGCAGTCCATATCGGATGGAACGGGAGACGCGGGAAAGCTATACACCTGAGGGGTCTGGACGTTAGAGGCCTGAGGGGCCGGGGACGCGATAGTTGCCTGTAAGGCATGCGTTAGTACGTCATCTGGGATGGGGATGCCGGACGCAGCGAGCGCCTGGGCGAACGACCTAAGGATGTTTACGACGCTTTGGTCCATTAGAGGGCTTGGATATGTAATGTATAAGCTAAGAATATATAATGTATGCCTAGGTTCCCTAGTAAACCTAGCACCTATTTATATAACAAATGCCTAGAGTTCCTAAATAAAAACCTAGCGAATCCTAGCGGCTAACCTCCCTACCAGCGGTAGGGGGGCTGGGGAGAATAACTTAAAACTAACCGTAGTACGCCGAAGGCCGCTACCTAGAAGCCTAAAAAAAAGGGTACGCAGGTAAAGAGTTGATCGCGTTAGGGTCAACCTTTACCGACAGAAAGGACAAATACACACGAAAACACACAGATATGATAAAAATAAATATGTTAATAGAAGGAAAATAAATAAAATAGAGAAGAGAAATAAAATAAAAATAAAAAGGACTGGTTCAGTACAAATTCGTTGTCACCGTTAAGTATCCTTTGTACTGAAACCAGACTACTTACGCTGGGCACAACACTGCACTCAGCACAAGCACAACACAACTTAGCACAGCACTTTGAAGACTAAGGGGCTTAGTCGCAAAGAAAAAATCGCACTTCGATAGCACTCAGAGGGAGTAGAAAAACCTTGAGAACCGTAGCACGGAACCAACACGCTAAACTGTGACGTCAGTAGACTGAGCGCCACGGAATATCGGGCAGGGACCGATCAACGGAGAACGGGGTCTTGCACGTCCGAAACATGTCCATTCATATCCAAATTTAATATTGATTTCTTCTCTAGAACTATAAATAACTAATTTTTAAACCATGAAAATAAAATGTAGAATAAGCCTCAGTTTTTTTTGTATCATTTTTTACAAATGCATAAAATAGTTCAATAAGAAAGAATTAATAGTTCACTTAGTAAATTATAGACTGCCTTTCCGCTAGTGGAATTCAAACAAAAACTAATAGAAATATCAACCTATTCGCGTAATTGTTATGATACTATCTACATAACCGTTATCGTAAAAAAATATAAATCATCCTTTGTATGACAAATTAAAAGTGAGCTACGGTTGCTGCTAAACGTGTACCAGTATGATTGCTCACGGAATAGTACTTATTATGAATGTTATAAAGTCGAAATTTCCAAAAATAACAAGTCGAGATTCTGTGCACTGCACATTTCAGAATTTCAACTCTTATGCACTTTAAGTACGGTAGGAAATTGTATGCAGTGGTGATAAAGTTAAATTAGCTGTAAAATTCACTGTACTCCGAATGGGTCACAATAATTATGACAAGCGACGTTTGTGTGAAGCCGGAGAAAAGTCGATTCTGCTTCAAAGGTGGGTATTTTATCATGATTTTATATTTCATAGTTCTCTGACAATGAGGAACCGTAAAATCGCGTAAAATATGTTAAAATATTTTTCTAATGGGCTCATTTTTATTCAGAGTCGTGCTCATTACAATCATGCAATAAAATAATTGTTACTTGCTAAAACATTGCTGAGTATACAATTTTATTGATTCATCCAGCATTGATAAGTCAAGCATTCTAAATATAAGTAGATAAAAAATGTCAGTAATGTGAAAATAACGGTTTTTGTAGTAAATTTATATGAATGTATACAAGGTAATTTTACCAAAATATTAATTATTAGAATGTATGCTCATCTCCCTGTATTTTTGTCTGCTTGTATTCGCTAATTTCCAAAATGGGTCTCTCGAGTTTGATGGGGCTTCCAAGTGCAGATAGCTGACTACTCTACAGACTGAAAGCTAGGGCTATTCTACAATGGGCAATGTGGGTTTCGGCTTAAAAACTAAACAAAGTTCGATCCAGCAGTACGTTTTACTAGCAAGTGTATGAATTTGTAAAAAATATATTGAGATAATTCTGAATCAAAACTATTCTTTAAGCCATCCAATAATACAGATATCTTGATAACAAAATTGTTTAGTTAACAATTTGTAAGGGACTACTGACTAAGACTAAGTATTTATCAAACTTTTAGATTTTTGAGCTTTTTATACTTATAACGAACAAGATAAATACTATCGTGATTTCAAATATTATAACCTACTCGGTTATAATGTTATAATAGTATTTAAGTATAGAATAAAATATGCTCAAGTGGCGTTTATTACCTACTCAAGTAAATTGAAAAAAATTCACATAAACAAGTCTCTTCTAGCATATTCAAGCATTGTTTATGCTTATTCATATGCATAAACAATGCTTGAAGCTTGAGCATATTCTATTTTACACATATTTAGAAGAAAAATGTTCATCAATAACAGTTGTAGTAAGCACACTTAAAATTTGAAGCTCTCGAAACGCCGAGGCCGGGCGGGCGGCGTAGGGCGGTGAGTTATTAATCACAGGGCATTCGCGAAATGGCAATCATTTATCTTGCGAATGAGTTCACGACCACAGTTTTTAGTACTTTCATGCTCACTGAAAATAAAAACATTTAATGCACAAACTCCTTTGATACGCGATACTTGTACAGCTATATTTAAAGATAGAACGAATCTGATGATCAAAAAAGAAGGTGTTTTTTTGAGGGTCATTTATTTACGTGGCCTTTGACACGTCTTACTTTTAACGATCAGAAATCTTTTCAAATTAGTAGAATATTTTCCTGTTCAATGTATTAAAAAAAACATTAATGAAATGTTTCCAGCAATCGCCTAGATCACGATTTCAAACGTTTAGTTTAAACCAAACCATGCAAACTATAGCAGATGTCTAAAATGTGTTTGAAATAAAATAAATAAAATTTAAAATAAAAAAACATTTACATTGCTTGTCAGGAAATTTTCAAAACTGACCGTCAACTGAAGTGTCCAATACGTGTTGTTTATTTTATATATTCATGCAAGGGCTTTTTTTGTCGGGAATTCTGAACAAATAGGTTTCAGTTTAAATTCAAACATTTGCAGAAACTATACAAAATATATGTACCTATTTTTATTAAACAACAATACGTATCACTCTGCTGTGCACAGTTTTATATATATATATATTAAACCAATTCCTTTCAAAATATGTCAACAGTAACGAAATTTCAGAAAAATAAATCAGACATACAAATTTGGTTCTGTTCCTTTTTATAAAAAAACACAAAATCTTTTATAGGTTTGATAGTAACTTTGGTTATATACAAGCTCTATTACAGACTTACTGCTTTTATGATGGATTTTTTGTGGCTTGCTTAAGATAGTTAATAGATGTTTTTGAAAAATGGCATACAGTTACCTTAATGGCGTCATAATTGTTTTTAGTTTAAATAAATATTAAAGAAGATATTAAAGATTTTGACAGCCGATTGAGATAGTGGGTACTCGTGTGTCATGTCAGCTGTCTCATGCGCTGGATGTCCCAGGTTCGAGTCCTGAACGGGGCATTCATTTATTTGTCCACGTTTGTTATCGTTTTAACTTGATATTTATATAAATATAAACATTAATATTACATATAAACAAAATACATTAAAATTCATTCGAAGAAATAAGAAGTAAAGTTGGAGTTGCCGCAACTCGAGTAAATTTTTTTCACCTTCCGATTTTATCAGTAGTCGTTCACGGTGAAAGCCCTTCTCTATGAATTTCCTTCCTTCTTGACAATCTCTATAACCAACTGAATCCTTTCACACGTATAAATAAGCGTCGGTTTGCTTTTGATTATCTACTTCTTCATTATTCACGTAGTGATGTCTGTATCTTGGCTATAATTTAGAACTGTTTACGATTTATTTTAAAATTTTAGTTTTTGCAGTTTATCTTTTTGTTGAAACGCAAAATCATGTGCTTATCTGTCACTGTGATAAGTTTTAATACTTTTGTTAAACAGTAGGGCTCCCTTGAATCAAATTTCGAAGGCTACTATTATTCATATTCAATGGTGTACATAATATGTAAATACATTTCAGTCAATGGCCTGAAAGCGTTTATTTTTCTACGTCACACAATAAAATGGCTGCTGGTCGTTTACGGCGCGTGAAGCGGCAAGCGTCAAAGGAAAGTTAAAAAAATATTTTTCAAAAAGCCTTTCAGTTGCACCAACTTCCGGGTTTTAGGGTGAATAATCTCAAAAAAATACATTGATGCTTTATAAATCTAGAACAACGCAAATTTAGCTCTTGGACGATTGAATAAGGTTCAGAATCGCATGTACTATTTTGCTTTATGGAATAGACAGAGTTGTGTTTCCTCAAGGGATATTACACCTTACAGACATTTCGGCACATATTACGGTACGTTCATCTCCTCAGGCGTGGGACTGAATTAGCGGGATTACCCGAAGGAGTTCTTTCGCCGCGCGGTTGTAGTAAGTGAAACGGTTTTACATAGGTGCATAATTTTATAGTTCTCTTTACACACACGATGAACAAAGTCTTTCTTGATGCGGATTTCATCGGTTCTGCTGTCACCTTATATTAATACTATATGAGTATTTTTATTTAGTTTGTTTGCTGTAGCATAAATGAATAATAAGATATAAAAAGTTATGTAGATGAGAACGATGCAGAACAATAATAACATATCCCCAAACACGCCGATTTTATGGCCCAAAGTAATCAAAGCTTGTTATGGTTGACCGTACAGCCAACTGGGGGAGAACCCAGAATAAATATATATTTATAAATATCAACAACCGTGACCCGAGAACATTTGTGTACATCACACAAATGAATGCCCCGACCAAGACTCGAACCTGGGAACTCCAGCGTATTATGCAGGATACTGCCCAATACGTCACTCGGCGGTATAGGAAATAAGATTCAAATTTTGTGCAATTGTTACCGCGCCAAGGTTGCATTACGATTTTTTTTTCAAAAAGGACGGGCCTTTGTTTCTTAGCGCTGACGGCGTATGTAGGAGTACGTAGTTGAAGATCCGTCTAACTGACATACTCGTACAATGCAATTTACTAGCGGAGACGAATACGGCCTAAGCCGAGATAAGCTAAAGATCAAAAATGTGGTTTTGTATTTTCATTTCCTTATTAGGAAATTATCATAAAGGGTTCGCGGAAATTCGGAAATGAAGTAGAGTAGAGTTAATTATAGTAATTACTAGATTTTGAATGTCTAGTTATTTAAATTTTTAAGAAAACGTAATCTTAAAGTCCCCTCTTGGCACCCCTCGTTCAATGTTCATAGATTTAATAGTTATCTACCAAATGGCAAAACGCCAGACTGATTGAATCCAGATAGGGGTTTATTAATAGGTCTTTACCTATGAAACTGCCGTTTTGCCGTACTGGCCATTTCAAATGAAAATATTTTTTTTTGACTGATAATTCTAATTTGAAATTAATTTTATTTGACAAACATGGAATTCTTTTTGTAAAATCGTCATTTGTTTAATAGTTAGTGTTTTGTTTTCAACGCATTCGAACATTTTTCGTCATCATGGATAAGTTAAAAATTCGAGTAATTATGGAGTATGAGTACCGTTGTGGTAGCAAAGCGGCACAAGCGGCACGCAACATCAACGACGTTTACGGAGCGAACACTACAAACGAACGCACCACCCGTTATTGGTTTACCCGCTTCCGTTCTGGAAATTTTGACCTGAAAAATGAACCCCGTGGTCGTCCGAAAACTTTGGTCGACAATGACGAATTAAAGGCAATTGTGGAAGCTGATGAAACTCTATCCACGGCTGAATTAGCAGCAGCTTTCGACGTTAGCATCAAAACAATATTGGTCCATTTGCGTCAAATTGGCAAGGTAAAAAAGCTTGACAAATGGGTACCCCACGAACTCAATGACCGCCAGCGCGAAGTACGCGTGGAGACGTGCCTTGCACTGCTCAGCAGGCATACAAATGAAGGAATTCTGAACCGCATTGTTACTTGTGACGAGAAATGGATCCTGTTTGACAATCGTAAGCGCTCAGCAAGTTGGTTGGACCCTGGTTCAGCACCCAAACAATGCCCTAAACGAAAACTTACCCCTAGAAAAGTGATGGTCACTGTTTGGTGGTCTAACGTGGGTGTAATTCATCACAGCTTGTTGCCAAACGGAACAAGCATTACTGCAGATGTGTAATGTGAAGAATTGAACACAATGATGGAGAAGCTCGCACGTCTCCAACCAGCTCTGGTCAATCGTTCGGCTCCACTGCTCCTGCACGACAACGCGCGACCTCATACTGTCTCCAAGCTACAAGAGTTGGGGTTGGAAGTTCTCCGTCATCCGCCGTACTCACCAGACCTTGCGCCTACAGACTTCTACTTTTTCCAGAATTTGGATAACTTCTTGGCGGGAAAAAAATTCAATACCCGAGAGGCAGTACAAAATGCCTTTGAAGAATTTGTTGCCTCCCGTCCAGCTGATTTCTTCAAGAAAGGCATCAATAAGCTACCAATGCGTTGGCAAAGATGCATTGATTGCATGGGTGATTATTTTGATTAATAGAAATAAAAAATATATAAAAAAATAACGCTTCATTTATTTCGTGAAAAACGGCAATTTCATAGGTAAAGACCGAATATAATTTTATGAATCCAATGGGAACATTTGATTGCACCAAAAAGCAAAACTACGAACTCAAAGGATCTGGATGCGGGAAACGTTTTGAGATTGTTTTCTTCTCAAAATAATATGATTATAAATGCATGCGATTGATGAATAAATTTCAATTTATTTAATTACATTAGTAGAAGTAAAGTTCTTATTATTTCAATTCATATTTTTTTTGAATTTAGTGAAAGTTTATGTTACAGAAACCAACAAAAATATATAACGGTACATTGGAGCACTTTTTGGGTAAATTAGAAGACATTTTTTTTTTTGTTTTTTTTTTTTTTTTTTGTTCCCCTCCGCGGGAAGGGCAGGAGGATAAAAATGCCCTGACGCATACTCTGGCGCGATTCCAAAGTTATGTGGGACTCGTCCCGACGCCTACCAGGACCATACCCACTAAAAACCCCCTGTCGGCTCGTGCATTTTTGCCACTCAGCCTTCATCTGAGCGACGGCCAATTGGAGAAAGAGGCCGCGCTAGCGGGGCCCAGAAGGGGTCACCCGCTGGGATTACATAGCACTGAAGGTGCTCAAAGCACTGAAGGTTAATACATAGCACTGAAGGTGCTCAAAATGAAAATAAATAATTAAAACAAAAATTAAAAATTGCAAAATAAAATTGAATTAATTCGCATTTACGTTAGAATTAGGATTTACGTTAGAATTAGAATTTACGTTAGAATTAGAATTTGCGGCCAGAAGGGCTTCGAGATCGGCGGACAGTCTGGTGGATGAGTACGCTTGCGCATTCCTAGGCCTAGCGACTTTGAACTTCGAATCTAAGACAGGAGTAGTATATGAGACTGAATCACGAACTAGAGGATTGGGATGGGTTTCGGAGCGTTTGAAGAACGCTTCAGAGAGTGTTTTGAGATGTTGTTGTACTGTAGGCAGTTCAAGATCTCTATGCAAGTCCGCGTTACGCACGTACCACGGTGCGTTTGTGGCCCTGCGGCAAAAGAGGTTTTGAACTACCTGCAGTTTGTGCAGGAGGGAGGGTTTGGCGTGGGCAAAAATTGGCGAGGCATACGCCATGACGGGTCTAACGCAGACCTTGTAAAGTGTACGTTTGTTTCTGAAAGACATTTTACTTTTTCTACCTAACATGCTATTTAGACGGCCTAAATAGTTACGAGCGAGTTTCGAAACTCTTTCGACGTGTGGCTTGAAAGAAAGCGTCGGATCTAATGTGACGCCTAAGTATTTAGTAATGCGCTTCCAGGGGATAGGAATGCCTAGCATTCGAACGTGGGGATCGCCATCGGTACGACGGCGTTTGTGGTCGAAGCGCATCGCAGAACTCTTTTCAGGATTCACATCGATGCGCCATTTTTGAAACCATACACCAAGGGCGTTTACGGCCTTTTGGAGTCTGGTTACAAGGTGCCGAACACTGTGGCCTTTGGTATAGAGTGCGGTGTCGTCGGCAAAGAGGGCGAGTTCGACGCCTTTCGGTGGGATGGGAATGTCGTTGGTGTACACGGTGTACAGCAGAGGGGCTAGGACTGAGCCTTGAGGGACTCCAGCCTTTATGGGACGAGGCGCAGAAAGCGTGCCTTCGTGTTTAAATCGAAACGTACGGTCTTTGAGAAACGAAGCTATTCACCTGACTAGGCGATCCGGTAAGCCTATCTTGTAGAGTTTATAAACGAGACCGCTGTGCCAGACTTTATCGAAAGCCTTGGCTACGTCAAAGAAAACCGCGACTGTTTTATAACGACGCGGATAGAAACCGTCAAGTATATACTCGACGATTCGATGGACTTGCTGAGGGCAGGAGTGTTTCGCGCGAAAGCCGAACTGATGGGGAATAATGAGAGGATCGCCATCCGTTGGAAACAGATGGTTCCGCATTCGAGAGAGTATGACTCTCTCGAGAAGTTTAGACATTGCCTTGAGGAGGCTGATGGGTCTGTGATTAGCCGGGACGTTCAGAGGTTTGCCCGGCTTGGGAATGCCTATGACTGTCGCTTCTATCCAAGCTTTTGGGAAGTAGCTATGGTCGAAGCAGGCATTGAAAATGATAGCTAACAAGGTAAGCATCTGGTGAGGTAGGTGCTTAAGTGCGTGGTTGGAAATTCCATCCGCACCCGGAGCCTTTTTGGACTTTTGATTTCTAATGAGAAGCAAGATTTCGTCATTAGAGACTGTGACAGGGTCGGCGGTAATGGGGAGAGAGTCTCTGCAAAGGACTTCGTCCTCCACCGCCTGAATGTGTGAGGGATCAGCAGGTTGCGTGCTGGGCGAGCATTGTGCGGCAATGCTGTCGGCGAAGCATTCGGCTTTCTCTTCGACTTCAAAGGCAGTAGTGCCATCGGGACGAGTGAGAGGAGGAACGTGAGAGGCGGTGTCTACGCGTAAGGCTCGGGCCATGCTATAGTACGCTTGGTGGGACGGAAAGATATTCGCCATGAGATCGTTCATCTGAGCGTCTCGGAGTTCCGCGAGGCAAGACCTAACTTTACGTTGAAGCTGATTCGCAGCTGTTCTATAGGCGGGAGTGGGATATTTCTTGGCTCTCCGGAGAGCTGCGTTCTTAGCTTTAATAAGATTGCTAACGGCTAAGGGAAGCGTGGGTTTGCCTTGCTTAGCAACCTTTTCGTTGTCACTGATGGCTGAGTTGATAGCATCAGTGAGAGAATTTACTAATGAATCAATTTTATCCGGGCTATCTATTTGTTCGGGAGAGATCGCGAGTGGAGAGTTCGGAGCCTCTAAGGCTGAAACTAACGTATTTTTAAAACCTTTCCAGTTGGTAAAGGTCTTAGGAGATGAGACGTTATCGTTCGGCGGTCCTAGCACGAGGGAAACGGGGCGATGGTCGGAGCCTAGGTCATCGAGCGGTTCGATAGACCTTAGATCAAGATTGATTCGCTTGATAATTGCAAAGTCGAGGATGTCAGGAGAGTAGGACGGGTTGTTGGGATAGTGAGTGGGAGTGTTGGGGGATATGACGTCTAGGTCAAGGGAGTTAGTGATTTCGAGGAGAGCGATACCGCTGGTGTTAGTCGATAGGCACGTCCAGTCAGTATGTTTGGAGTTAAAGTCTCCGAACATAATGACTGAATGGCCGAGGGCGAGAATGGCCTCAAAGTCGCTGCGGATTGGTCTGGTACCACTAGGTATGTAGATTGAAGCTATGGTGATGGTCGGATGACCAGTCATAGCCAATCTACACACAGTGGCTTCCATGTTGAGGAGAGGAGGGGTAGGGAGAGGACAGCAGTGGAAGCCTCTTTTGTAATATATAGCGGTGCCGCCGAAACCGTCGGAGTTGGGCCTGTCGTTACGAATAAACGCGTACTTAGGTACAGCGAATCCCCTGGAGCGGTTTGGAGTAAGCCATATCTCCTGGAGAAGGAATAAGTCAGGTTCTTTGTTCTGAAGGAACAGTTTAATCTCGGGAAGGTTGGTGTTAAGGCTACGAGCGTTAAAAGATACTAGGGATAAGCCCTTGGGTTTAATACGACTGGACGCGGGATTCGCGGGTCTAGACATTATAATTTACTTATTTACGATTTTATATATAAAAAAAAAAAGAATAAATTTATAATGAACTTAGAAGCGAGTGATGCTTGGCTAAAGCAAATAAACGCTCTTGAGGAGAGCGGGCGGCTCGCAGTTTGCGTGCGAGCACGGAAATTTCGTTAATATCGACGTTTTGAATAACGTCGAACACGGTCTTCATGTGCTCAGCCAACGACGACTGAGGTGCGGATGACGGAGAAGGACGCGGCCCTACGGAAGCTACGGGAGCTGGGATGGGTCGGGAAGGTGCAGGCGGAACGGTCGGACGCTGCCTCCAAGACAGAGCCGGAGTAGGCGTTGGCTGAACGGGCTTTGCTTCCGGGGGACCCCGGTTGCGCAGCGGCGGGAAGTCAGTGGGAGTGAGCGGCGGCGCCGGTTTAGGCGCGACCCTCTTGGCGGTGAAGCGCGGAGCGCGCGGGCAACCCCTGTAGTTAGCTGTGTGGCCGGACTGGCCGCATAGCACACAGGCAGGGGGGGAAGTGGATTCGGGAGTGCGAGTGCACTCCTTAGTGATGTGGGGATCCAGGCACTTAACGCACCTGGGGGGAGCTGAACAGTTAGCCGCTGCGTGGCCATATAGCTGGCAGCGGTGGCACTGCCCAGGGTGACCGCGGGGGTTGGGACGCTCGACGGAGATGTTCGAGAGTCCGCAAATTGTGCGAGCCTCTCTGAAAATCTCCTTCGAGTTGGGAGTGTTGGTAAGGATTACTAGAGCTAAGGGAAAACGCCTACCGCGGTTGGAGTGCATCTTGTGCACTGCTGTGGCCGGGAAACCCTGAGTCTTAAGGTCCTCGAGAATGTCTTCGTTACTGAGTTCGAACGGGACGCCCCGTAGTACTGCGCGGATCTTACGCTCCTCCGGGAGTGCGTAGGTGTGGTACGCGATTTGATTTAATGAGAGTAACCTGGTTGTACGCGCCACATACTGGGCGTACTAAGCTCCAGAAATCTTCAGAGCCTTTAAGCGAGCGGGTAGCACGATAGTATAAAATCCGTATCAGCACAACTACGAGATGGTATTGAATAGTATTAAACCCTGTTGTAGGCCGTTTTGTCGTCCCCAGCACAACCCCGAAATCAACCCTTCACCAAGAAGAAGTGGAGACACTTACTTGAGGATTCAGCCTTTCTTGTTTCGGGTCCCGGTTACGACTCTTGGCTGGCGAGTCACACTTATACGTAGCGTTTAGACTGTCGACACTAGTACGAATAAACTGTAGATAATGTTCAATAAGTTCAATAAATCACTTTCTCATCACAGCACATGTATAGTTCCAACAAGTAGGAAGAGAATTATAAAGTTAGCACACAACCGTCACCGTTGCGCGCTGCGTGAAGTACGCGTCAACTTCAAAATCTGCGTTTCATTTTACGCAGGCGAAGCGCCTCCACAAAGGTTCAGGGAATTATTCAAAATTGTACAAAGGAAAACAAAACGGCCAAAACATCCTCCCCGCCTTGAAAGGCTCCCTTTCAACTACCTAGTGGAAACGCGCAACAAGATTAATCTGACTCTAGAACAAGTCCTAGATAGAGCAATGCGTAAAAAAGCGAGAATAAATTCTAAATTTAAACTTAGAGCGTTGCCATGATAATCTCACAAACAAAAAAAATATCTCAAAGTTACACCTTAAGAGCGTGAAAATTAACGAAATATTTTTATAGCGCTATCTGGAGTAACTACTAATTAAACTATAACTAAAATGTATACGTAGCTATAGCTAATCTAATTTAGGTAACGGACAAAGACGAATAATTGGACGTTTTAAAGTACCAGTTTTAGTTCTTACCAAGGCGACTCTAACATGACCGTCAACTCCTTGATAAACCTTTTCAATAATGCCTAAGGGCCAATAAAGTGGAGGTGAATTATCTTTCATGATTAAAACCACTTCACCTACTCTAACCGGACGCGAGTCAGTGTTCCATTTTTCACGGGTTTGTAACGTATGTAAGTACTCGTCACGCCATCTACTCCAGTATGAATGAACGAGCCTATCGAGTAGCATATAGCGCGAAAGTAACTGTTGGCTCTGCTCTGGAACGTCCACCGAGGGAAGAGAGGCTAAAGGCGCTGTGTTCAAAAAATGAGATGGAGTTAATGGTAAAGGTTCCGCGGGATCCTCACTTAAAATACCTAACGGTCTCGAATTTAAAATTGCCTCAATTTGGCAGAGCACCGTTAACAGCTCTTCATAGGTTAAAATCTGCGATCCTATGACGCGCGATAAATGTGTCTTGAAACACTTGACTGCTGCTTCCCATCCACCACCAAAGTGGGGAGCGTTGGGTGGTATCATAACCCAATCGATGCGTTTAGTAGATAGTTCGAATTTAAAATTATCAATAAAGACTTCAGAAGTTAAAAATTGATGAAGTTCGTCTAAATATGCCTTCGCGCCTACAAAATTCGTACCGTTGTCTGAATAAAGCCTCTCGACCGGACCTCGTCGGGAAATTAAGCGTTTAAATGCGTTCAAAAAGGAATCAGTACTCAAATCAGGCGCTATTTCAACGTGCACTGCCCTTGTAGTTAAACATATAAAAATACATAAGTAAGCCTTGTGAGTTCTTATGCGACGTTGACGAGAAAATGTTATTGACAGAGGTCCTGCGTAATCTACGCCGGTATGTGTGAACGGCTTCGAAATTTGTAGTCTACATAAAGGAAGATCTGACATTATCGGAGGTTGATTTGCTTTAGGGCGTACCTTAAAACATTGAAAGCATCAATGTACTCGCGCGCGAACTAGACGACGAGCTGCTAAGATCCAATATTTTTGTCTTAACAGAGCGAGAAGAAGTTGGGGCCCTGCATGACAAGCAGTGCGGTGAACATGATCGACGATAAGATTGACAACTCGGTCCTTGCTTGGCAGGAGCACCGGATGTTTGTGATCATATGTTAAGTCACTATTTTCCAGGCGGCCACCCACACGAAGAATGCCGTTAAGCATAAACGGCCGCAACTTACGAATTAATTTTGGGTGTTGTTTACCGGTTTCAATTAACTTAATAAAAGATGCGAAATGTTCTTGTTGAACAGCGTTAACAATTACTGACTCGGCTTTGTTTAAGTCAGCAGCGTTTATATCACCACGAGAAGTGAGCGTTTTTGTAAAGCGTAAAACGTAAACTACAATGCGCAATAACCTTGTCCAGCGAGAAACACGAGAGGACAATCTACAGATAAAAGATTCACCTTTATTCTGAGATGTAGACAAAGTTATAGTTTTAAGTTCTGGCAACTCCTTCGAACTTAGAGCGTTAAAATGCTTGATTGGCCAAGCGTCTAATTTAAGATATGACCATGGTGGGCCATTCATCCACATGGGATGGGCGATGAGTTGCGCCGGTGTAAGACCTCGAGACAAACAGTCACTTGGATTATCCTTGCCCGAAATGTGGTAAAGATGTTGCGGATCGATGTTTTCTTGAATTTTTGCAACACGGTTTGCAACGAAAGTCTTAAGGCGATGTGGGCTGGAATGAACCCAGCTCAAAGCGATGGTTGAATCACAAAAGGCAAAAATATTGGTAAGTGTAAAGCGGTTTGAATAAGTTGAAACAACGATTTTAATTAATTTTGACATTAGATGAACTGCCATGAGTTCTAGGCGAGCAAGACTAACAGTCTGAACAGGAGCTACCTTTGACTTTGCACACAATAATCTTACAGTTACCTTGTTTTCATGCTGCGCGCGTATGTATATTACGGCTCCATAGCCCTTCTCAGACGCATCAGAGAACGCCATCAGACTAGCACTGCAAGATGGTACCACACCAATATGACGAGGTACAGCGAGTTTGGATATAATAGGAAGTTCACTTTGAAACTTCGACCATTGAGCAACAATGTGCGCAGGCGGCTCATCATCCCAGTCCATCTTGAGCAACCAGAGCTCCTTTATTAGAAGCTTGGCGAATAAAATCAGCGGAGCAGCAAACCCCATGACGTCCCACAATCGTGCAATTACCGAAAGTATATTGCGCTTTGTGCAAGCAACGTCATTTATAGAAATAGTAAATTTGAAATTATCATTTGGGGGATCCCAAGTGACTCCTAATACCTTTTGCGTCGAGTTTGAATCGAAATTAACAATTTGAGGATGTAAATGGTCTTGTGGTAAAGATTTAATTAAGTCTTGCGAGTTACTAGACCATTTATGGAGTTTGAAAGCTCCAGCAGCAAACATATTAATAAGTTGCGAAGTTATCTCTTTAGCAGATGATAAAGACTCTACAGAGAAGAGTACGTCATCCATGAAATAATCACCACGCTCAATGACGTCGGCGGCGAGTGGATAGCTACAACGTTCAAGCTCAGCGAGATATCGTAGTGTGCGTAAAGCCAAATATGGACTACAAGATAAGCCAAAACAGACTCGTTTAAACTCAAAAATTTGTAAAGGATCAGAACTGTTAAAACGATATAAAATTTTCTGATACTTGTGAAATTCAGGATACAATTTAATTCTCAAATACATCTGTTCCACATCACCACAGACAGCGATGGGAAAGAGTCGAAAATTTAAAAGAACGACGAATAAGTCTGATTGCAGGTTTGGACCTGAATGTAACACTTCGTTAAGTGAAATACCAGTATCCGTGCGAGCACTTGCGTCCAGAACAAGCCTGACCTTGGTGGTTAACTTATCATCACGTATAACGCCATGGTGAGGTATGATGTAACCGGATGAGTTGTCATCGGATAAGACGGGAGCAAGATAATCTTTCTTACAGTAATCCACTACGATATCATCATATGCAGAACGTAATTTGGGAGCGTTTGTAAGACGCTTCTCCAAAGCAAGGAACCTTTTATGAGCAGCCTTGCGCGAATCACCTAAAACTGAAGGATCGATTTTAAATGGAAGTGCGAGTACGAAAGAACCATCGGGTTCACGAGTTGTTGTGGATTTATAAATAAGCTCACAGTGTTGCTCATCTTCTGAGAGCACAGCGTTGCGTGGAGTAGAAATTTCTTCTACCTCCCAAAATTTCTTCAAAAGAGAATCAAGTGGTTGAGCAGTAATAGCGCATAAAGTATGCGACATCGCGCGCGAAGACGCACGAGCGTTTGAACTAATCGAAGCGTTTGAAATGGGAGCGGTCCCCATTAAAATAAATCCGAGCGTGGTCTGAATCGCATCAGGAGTTCCAGGTGGACCCTGAATGTGACCTTTCAAAAGTAAACGAGGGAACAGTTGCGCGCCGATAAGCATCTCCACCTCTCCGGGTTCGGAAAACGTATCGTCGGCAAGAGGTGTGCGAGAGAGGTAACCTAACATCGACGTATTAATCGAGGATGTCGGTAAGTGATCCGTGATGGTATCCACAACGAGTGGATTCGAGTCAAAGGAAACATTACGGTTAAAACGAGAATAAATTTTTACATTTGTGGTACCTTTCACAGTCTTTGACGAACCACCGAAACCATTTACAGTAACCTGCTCGGGCAGTGTATCTATATTTAAAGACAAACGTTTACACAGCCGAGAAGTAACAAAGTCATTCATCGAACCGTTATCAATTAAAGCGCGAACTGAAAATTCATAACCTTGAGCGTTCTTAATAATAACACGCGCGGTCGCCAATAACACCGTTGTAGCATTAGGTTTAGTAATCGTAAGCGAAGTATGCGAGCAAAGCGTTGAATTATGGTGCGCATCACTAAACTGCACAACACTAGTCGGCGGTGGCGGCGGTGTGACGTCACGCGCTGACGACGCGGCGGGCGTAGCAGCTGGCGGTATAGACGCGCGGACGCTGCCGGGCGGAGGTTCGAATCCCGATCGAGAAGCATTATCCGACGGGCGCGGGAAATGAAGTAACGTGTGATGCGTTTTCAAACCACAAATGTTACAATTTTTATTCGAATTATAAGCAAATGTCCGATGATAAAAACTTAAACAAGTAAAACAACCACCTTTGCTTTTAATAATAGAATAGCGATCTGTAGGTGTCATTTTCAAAAACTTAGGACAACGGTAAAATTGTTCGTGCCCGGGTTTGTTACACAAAACACATAAGCCTTTAGAATCATGCGCAGTTAAAAACGACTTTGTATTTTTTGGTATTGGGGGTTTAAATGATTTATTATTTTGAGTTGAATAGGTTATCTTATTTGTGGGGGCGTAATTAAAAGTATGACTGTTGGTGCGTTCAAGAATTTTAGTTTGTTCACGCAAAAATTTTACAAGACTTTCGTACGTTGGTATTTGTTCGGAACGAACTGAATTTTCAAACATACGAGCGGTTTCGCGATCTAATTTTTGTAATGCTAAAAACAAAAAATAAAATCCTTCTCATCTGTTATTTTCAACTGTTCAAACGATGATACCGAAGTTGTAAACTTATCAATAAAAGTGTTTAAACCATCAGCTGACTGAACCGTTAACGGTTTAATATTCATAATATGTTGTAAATAAGAAGTACCTAAAGTTCGGCGGTCTTGGTATTTGTTCACCAATGTATTGTAAATAAGATCGTAATTATCTCCGGTAGGCGGAACACCAGCAATAGTAGATAAAGCGTTCTTCGAAAGAATACCGCACAAATAAAATACCTTTTCTGAATTACTTAACCCAGTGTTGTTGTGTACAGCGTTATTATAACACTCAAAAAACGAAGGCCACGACTTAAAATCGCCATCAAAGGTTTGCAAATTGATCGGCGGGAGTTTTAATTTAGGTTTTTGGGAATGTAATTGTTCTGCGACATTATTCTTTAAACTATTTAACGTATTTAATATAGAACAATACAGTTCGTCAAAAGCAATAAAAGAATTATAGTCTGGCACATAATTTGGATCTAACTCGAGTTTGGACAAGTTTAAATCATCTATGGACTTCATAATATCAGTGCGTAATTGTTCAATACAAGTGGACGAATTCAAAAACTGTTTACGTAATGCAACAGTCGAAACATCCTGCGATAAATCATAAATACTCTGTAATCTAGCAAAAAATATTTGAATGCGAGCTTCTAATAATTTAATTTGAGGCGTAACAATATCACCATCTCCCTTACTTCTAGTTTGAATTGACTTCGACATTTTCAAAGAATAATGGGTAAAATCTGTTTACTTAAAGCGAATAAACAAACAAAAAAATAAATGCGTATGAATGCGTTTATATAACTAACCAAGTGGTTATAAAATGCGTATGCGGGTGGAACTAAATAAGTCTATCGGAAATGTGCTGCGAGCGAGCGTTCGAGCGTTCTAGAAACAATATTACAGTTCTACAAATAAAATGGCCTATACGTAGGTATTCGTAATATGAAATATGGAACACTGACCAAATGCGATTTTACGTATTTATATAGCGTAAATTGAAATTGTATCACTGTTATTAGGATTAAAATAATCTGATAGCGAAATATACGTAAAACAAACGAGAAAACAAAGAGAAAAAGTCAGTTAGTATTATAATTTTTAAAGGCAAGGTAAAGTGACCTTGGTAGAACCTTTGCGTAAAATAGACGAAAATTTCTAGAAATTATGGTGCGACAATATTAAATTTTGTTACTAGAACTGTTAAAAAACTAGTTACTAGGTAACAACTGATGTTGGTGTAGGCTAATACAGTTTTATTCGCAGCAAAATAAAAGTAGGTACTTGACCACGATGGCAAGTTCTAGCGTAAATGACTAAACAAATCTAGGTATCTCACAGGCTAATCCTATCCTAGGGTCGAAGGACCATCACAGGGGTGTACGCGCCACATACTGGGCGTACTAAGCTCCAGAAATCTTCAGAGCCTTTAAGCGAGCGGGTAGCACGATAGTATAAAATCCGTATCAGCTCAACTACGAGATGGTATTGAATAGTATTAAACCCTGTTGTAGGCCGTTTTGTCGTCCCCAGCACAACCCCGAAATCAACCCTTCACCAAGAAGAAGTGGAGACACTTACTTGAGGATTCAGCCTTTCTTGTTTCGGGTCCCGGTTACGACTCTTGGCTGGCGAGTCACACTTATACGTAGCGTTTAGACTGTCGACACTAGTACGAATAAACTGTAGATAATGTTCAATAAGTTCAATAAATCACTTTCTCATCACAGCACATGTATAGTTCCAACAAGTAGGAAGAGAATTATAAAGTTAGCACACAACCGTCACCGTTGCGCGCTGCGTGAAGTACGCGTCAACTTCAAAATCTGCGTTTCATTTTACGCAGGCGAAGCGCCTCCACAAAGGTTCAGGGAATTATTCAAAATTGTACAAAGGAAAACAAAACGGCCAAAACACTGGTAAAAGCGCGGAAGTCGTTGACGGTCGCTACTTGAATTTTGATTGTATCGCCAGCGTTGGCGGCTTTTAAGTAATTAATTTTGTGCTCTTTGCACAAGTTAGAAACCGCGGTCCAGCGCGCTTTTTCACGCAGGAATACGGGCGGAGGGAGCTGAGGCTTCGGCGGGACGGGAGCGCAGCGCGTCGCTGGCTTCGTTGTGACCGACGGAGAAGCGGTTACTACGAGCGATTTTAACGGCGCGGGGGCTGGTTTTGAAGACACTGGGGAGGGCTCGGGTATTGAAGATACCGAAGCTTTCTTAGAGCGCTTCTTGGAGCGCTTGGCGACAAGTTGAAACGTGGGCTCAGGAGAGCCGGTTAAGGTGAAGGCATCTGACGACGTATCAGACGCGGGTTCGGAGTCGCTCCCGAGAGCGGTACGCTTACGACGCGACGCGTGAGAGAAAACCCTAAAAAAAGGGTACGCAGGTAAAGAGTTGACCGCGTTAGGGTCAACCTTGTCAAGCTGTGTGTGACACCCGCGTTAGACCACCAAACAGTGACCATCACTTTTCTAGGGGTAAGTTTTCGTTTAGGGCATTGTTTGGGTGCTGAACCAGGGTCCAACCAACTTGCTGAGCGCTTACGATTGTCAAACAGGATCCATTTCTCGTCACAAGTGACAATGCGGGTCAGAATTCCTTCATTTGTATGCCTGCTGAGCAGTGCAAGGCACGTCTCCACGCGTACTTCGCGCTGGCGGTCATTGAGTTCGTGGGGTACCCATTTGTCAAGCTTTTTTACCTTGCCAATTTGACGCAAATGGACCAATATTGTTTTGATGCTAACGTCGAAATCTGCTGCTAATTCAGCCGTGGATTGAGTTTCATCAGCTTCCACAATTGCCTTTAATTCTTCATTGTCGACCAAAGTTTTCGGACGACCACGGGGTTCATTTTTCAGGTCAAAATTTCCAGAACGGAAGCGGGTAAACCAATAACGGGTGGTGCGTTCGTTTGTAGTGTTCGCTCCGTAAACGTCGTTGATGTTGCGTGCCGCTTGTGCCGCTTTGCTGCCACGACGGTACTCATACTCCATAATTACTCGAATTTTTAACTTATCCATGATGACGAAAAATGTTCGAATGCGTCGAAAACAAAACACTAACTATTAAACAAATGACGATTTAAGAAAAAGAATTCCATGTTTGTCAAATAAAATTAATTTGAAATTAGAATTATCAGTCAAAAAAAAAATATTTTCATTTGAAATGGCCAGTACGGCAAAACGGCAGTTTCATAGGTAAAGACCTATTATTTCAAGATTCATGGACGTTTATTGAAACTGAAATATACAGAACATTTATCTCGTATGAATGTATCAAAAAATCAGTTTTAGTTCATTTTCTTTCATTATAAATAAATAAACAAAATAAGCTTTTTCAACACCGCAGTCCATTGAGGAAAATAAATATTAAATCTCAAAGTTAAATTTTCAAAATATTTTTTTATTATTTTTTACCAGCTTAACTTTGGTTTTGTATTTAAACTGTAAAAATATTTATTTTCGAGAAACTGCTTTAAAAAAATATGGAGGAGAAATTTTGGAAAAAAAAATTACTTCGCAATACATACTTATCAACGGCTTGATTTCTATAGGTGACATTAATTGTATCATTCTACTAAAACATAATTCAAGAAATATCTTGTTAATACCTAAATATTGAAGGAACTTCTGAAGTAGACGCGGGCTTGACAGCATATTAATTTCGGCTCTAAGCGCTCGTTCAAATACTGCGCCTCGCAGCAGCCGCTCTTATGGAAGTTTGCGGCAAGTAACATTTTCGTGAAATCTCGCTTTTCTAATTCTTTACTAAAGCACTGGGCAAGGTACTCTTTGAAAAATCATCAAATTTTAATCAATGGTTCATTCATTAGTCTAAGTAAACAGCGGGGTAGACCATCATTTAAATTATCAGGCCTCTGTGAATTCCCTCCAACGCAGAAACTTAATGAAGTGTAAAATTCTTTCAGCGTGCGTCCTCCAGAGTTATTACTTTTAAGGAATTACTTTCAATAAAAGGTTCTTTGCCTAATTGGGCAATCATTCAACACTTAATATTGTATACGCCTTATTTGATTTAAGAACTCTTCTATTCCTAATAACAAAGTTTATAAATATTACGATATGCTTAATATAGGTTAATGGGAATTAAAGATACGTAGAGAACTGAGATGGACTCACTGAATGATTTGTACCGTTCATTTTTTGTTTCATTCACGGTGGAACGGAGCTTGCTTTAGTTCCATGCCGTCGACGACGTAGTGCGGCAATAGTTATATATAATAGCAAGCTTACGATGTAGAGCAATTTTTTCTGAAAATAAACTGTTAATTTCTTAATATATCGTGTTTTGCAAAGAATGAGTACTATTTATCATAATCGGCTCTTTCAAATGCCTAAGATAAAACTGATATAAGCGTTACTGGTCGCCAATTGTCTATATTGTTAATTCTCCTTTTTTATACAGCGATTTCACTATAAATTTTTTTTACGTACTAGAAAATACATCCTCAGATAATGATAAATGTATTATGTATGTCAACGGTCTTAAAATATATTTAGCAGCAGCCTTCAAAGTTTTTGTACACATGTAATCACATCTCTTGTCCGGACACAATTCCCAGATGGCGCTGGCGTCGACGCCAAAAGGAAGCCATTTAAATCAGAAAACTCAGGAAATGGGCTGAGTTAATCGTAGGCGACCCTTGATTCAAGACGAGCAGCTTTTTCTTTTTAACGCTAAAAACGTTGTATTTACTTGTCGTCATATTGAAGTTGGATGAAGAAAAATGCTTGTGGAAGAAATAAATGTGTTGTGAAAATCGATAAGACACTTACTCTGAGGTCACATAACAACGCGAAGATTTGTATCGCTTGTCGCAATAAAACTTTGTGTTCGATTTGTGCGCAATAATGATTTGCGATATGAAGAATTGCTTGGCTAGAAGTTATCAAGAATAGTGTGGCTTCAGTAGGTATAAGGAAATTTTTGATTATGACCCATTATTGTAGTTAATATTAATTTTATTGAATGAAATAAGCCAGTTCAATTATTTTTATTTTTCATTTTTATCGATATAATGCATATTATAACTTTAATTAATTATCGATAAGTATCGTTTTCATCTTTATATTTATTCAAATCATATTTTGATTAAAAGTTTTTTTGAGTTTTCACGTTTCATTACATTATATACTGAGTCTTATCTGACTGAGTTTTATCGCGGTTAATTATAATTATATATTTTGACTCGATGTTTCGGTATCTTAAAAGACATCGCGGTCACCAGTGGCTAAGATTACAGGCGTCTTGACAGTTATGAAAACTACAACATTACTTAAAGTTGGACGATGTAAAAATTTTAGAAATTTCCAAGCATACGTCTTTACGTACGTAAAGAATATCAAGAAATCGTTTATTGATAGAATGATTCATATAAATATTTAAAAAAGTATATTTGAAAAGTGTTGCAAATATTATGTATGTCTTTGGACAGCAAAATTGGGTTGGACAGTGGCCCTGCTCGAAACGTGTACGTCAAGCAGGTAGATGCTATTGCCTCAACTCAGGTGAATACTCTCGTTTTAATAAAGGTTACTCAAATGTTAACCACAGGTTCGTAAGTAAAATTTTTTAAGCCTCCTAAAAATATATACAGCTAAAAAAATTTGGCTTCGTGAATTCAGAGTTTTTACTTTTGTCACTATATTCATACTTTAGGTCACAAGTCTCAGCGCCTTTCTAGTTTTTAAGTGTGTAATCAATTTTTACTAAAAAAAAGTGCAGTCCATTTGGGTAACTTTGAACATTTTTTACAGTATTTGAGATATTACATCTGATTTATATTTATTACATCTTTATTTTATTGAATGAACAGTGTTCTTTTGAATTGGTTTATTTTTATAACATGATGAATTTTCGGAAAAGCACAATTTTCCCCAAAAGTCCAATTCATGAATGAGTTTTGGGTAACTTTGAATATATCACTACATAGTATAAAACAAAGTCGCTTCCCGCTGTATGTCTGTCCCTATGTACGCTTAGATATTTAAAACTACACACTGGATTTTGATACGGTTTTTTTAATAAATAGAGTGATTCAAGAGGAAGGTTTATATGTATAATACATGCATAATATAGTAGAGGAACATTGATAATCTTAGAGGTTTCTAATGTGATGTCGTAAATAAACACATTTTTGACGCTTACATTGCAAACTCTGGCTGAACCATACTAGATAGATCAAAATAATGTACTACAATATTGTACACCTTAAAAAGGTCTACAAAAAAGTCCGCGGTGGTATATGTCTCTCTGAGGGGTAACCGACAAAAGCCATTTTTTTCCTTTACTTTTTACGCGAAATAATGGCTTATTTACGAATCGATTTTGAGCAATATAGCATTAATTTTTGTAATATAGGTGCATGTAATATAGAAAAATATGGCCTTTTAAAGCGTGTAATTTAAATGAATATTTTTGAAGATATAACAGATTTAAAATTCAATGACCCAAGCGAAGCCAGGGCGGGCGGGTCACTAGTTTTTATAAGGTGTAAAAACCTTTAATATTGTAATATTGTAAGGTTGGGGTATAATTAAATGATGTCTTTTTATAAAGGAAAATTTCTTTTCATTTCATTTCATTTCATTATTACATTACTCTGATGTATAAATGTGATAGATCGCTTTGTCTTCCCATAAAAATCAATGTAGACCAATTTAGTGGAAAAATATCATTATAAGAACTGAGCAACATTATGCACGTAATTAAAACTACGCAACAGTGTATTGTTAGGATACAGGTAACTTTGAACCATTCAATATAATCTAAATAACTTCTATTTTGAACCTACTCAAAACGTTATCAATCACACAATATTTAACATCAAAAAACGGATAACGATTTCACAATGATAATATATAAATTACATTTTACATTAAAACACAAAAACATACCTGTTTACAGTAAGTTTTTCACGATTTCAAGCACTAAACACCTCCGACAACTTCACTACGGAAAGGTGAGTATTTTACAAAATTATGACATTGAGAGTTTATTTTTTTACTTCGTATTTGCTACGAAACATTTTGGACATTCGATTCACGCAGACCCGATATTAAAACATCAAAACGTTTCCATGTAAATAAATTATAAATCATTTTCACAACTTTGTTCAAAGTTGGACCTCAATTCAGTTACCCAACATATAAGTAAAGTTCCCATTTACAAAAATTATGCATTTCTGTATCAAAGTTGTAGGATTTGTGTGAAGTGTCGAATTAATTTTTTCATTTTCACTTTATGATGTCTTTAGGAAAGGTCTCTGTATTACATTTTTGATTAATTAAATAAACAAAAATGAGCCGATACGTGACGGTAGCATCCATTATAACTGTGTAAGCAATTATAATCTTTTGGTACTTTGGTACTTTTGTAAGGGACCAAACGTAACAAGCGCTCACGTATAAACATATATTCTTGAAACGAGCAACACATTCTATTAAGCTAAGTCATCCACAGTAATCCATGTGGAAGCCAAAGTTGACTTCTCAATAAAAATTCATTGCGCCCGCAAGCGTGGCAACTTAATGGAGGACAGCAACGAATTACAGACGCGAGATATTGCAGCGGCTAGAAAATCAGTTGCTTTCCTATAGATTTTGTATTCAGAAATACTCACAGCTTTGTATTCAGAGGGACCTTTTACTTGTACAGCTTCCGTACTTGTTTAATTGTATGCTTTTATTTTAACTTATCCTTAGACGCGCGTAAGTTGTTCTTGATTTAATAGATCTTCATTTAAGATGGGTATAGTGTGTACTTCCGGCAAGACATCGAGGGCGTGTCTTAATTTATTACCCAATGTAATACAATATGAGTGACGTTAACTCCTTATAATCTTTCGCTTAGCATGAGTAAAGCCGCAAGATCTTCGCATTAACATATTACCCGCAATAAGATCAGCCAGCTAAGCGAGAACTCCTTAAGTTTTTGATTCAGATTTAGAGACTGGAAAATTGAAGTTTAAGCAGCAATGTCAAAACCAATATCAAATTAAATTTACATACTGAATGTAGAACGCGATGATTGAAATAAACAAATTGATTGCTATAATAATAAAGATCAATTGAAATAATTATCATTAATTGGTTTTATTAACTCTGGGTGTAGCACAATAATAAGATTAAGTAAATGATTTTTTGCTTTCTCATCAGAGTATGAAGGTATGAGGTAAGATAAAACTTAATATTGAATGACTCACATGTTTTTAGTTTAGCCTTTATTTATTAAAGCCTAATCGGAATGTGCCTTGTCTGGACGAGGGGGGGGGGGATTGCATCTGTCCCTTATCGGCTGGCAGTCTGCTTTGGTCATAGACACTTCGTGACTCGTAGTGCGCGTTAGGTTATTGTAACGATTCTACATCGGTAGGGGAGATAATTAACATATTTATTTTATTCGCATTTATTAAATATAGTCAGATCTTACTCAGTCAGAATGAATTGTTTTCTTTCAAATTTATATCGACCTTTTGACGCGGCACTTTGACGTGCTCGTAAGGCGTAGCCGCCCGCATGAAATTTATTCACACAAACAAAGGTTAGATGGATAAATATCTTACAATTATCTTAACTACCCGCCTGAGTGAGAATATATTTATACGACGGCCTCGGGAGAGATTACACCTGTCAATTAGGTAATTACTGGTGGTTGATATGGACACTTTATGTACAAAAAGTAAACATAATATTACATAAACTATGGCTTCACCATGGTCAAAGGAACTGGTTTGAGAGGAATTCCCGCTAGTGAAACCTCGCTAAAAGCAAGCGAGCTTCGCCTAAGCTTGTATCAACATAATGTTTCCTGATCAAAAGTCAAATTATTCTTAACGGAATGTTGAAATGCGAGCCAGAACCGCTATAGTGATATTATTTCTTTGTTACACCCTGGCTGATAATTTCACGTTATTTCGCGCATTGATAATCAGCTTGTCACCTGCAGCCAGCAAAGCATGCCACCTATTCTCTATGAGAATTTATGGTATCGGCGACCGCCTGATTACGAATATCGCCTCGGTTCCATCACCACATAAGGACATAATGAAACACAACGCGGAACAATTCTTTAATGACCATTACATATAATATATGATAAAATTAATTTCTCTTTTTTTATATTGCCGAGGGAGGGTGGACATCAATCCTCATCCCTCAGTGGCTGCATCTTATCTACCAGTGGCTGCCATCTCATCTTCGTTGTAATTCACAATATGAAATAGAAATAGTCTATACATTTCAACGTACTGTTGAAATGTAAAATTATTATATATTATACGGTCACACACATTCTTCATGTTAACATTCCTTTAATCTACAATATCGGACACCTAGATCTAAATGGGATTATCTCAAAAATCTAGTTTTTAGAGTTATGCACACCATCAAATTCGACCAATAAAACAGATTTAAAAATATATTAACTACGCTACGCTAGATGGCGCAAAGTATCCCATTTGTCCGACCAAAACAGAAGCATTGCCAGTTGCGATCGGAATTGCAAGCGAAGGGTGCGTGCTTGTCGTCAACAAATAGGAGTTATTTTGAGTTGTACCTTTATAGTTGAAATTTTAAGGAGTGTTATTTTGAGTTGACGCCTTTTGGATGGTTACGGCTGAGTTAATGAATACAACATTTTGAATTGAACCCGTATTGCTGGCAAGGTGAGTACAAGTTTTATTTTTATTTTGAATTGTTGCTGTATTGTTGAAACATTTTTGAATTTGTAGTTGATTCTGTTTTGTTGAGTCAAATTTTAAACCGTTACATTTCTTTAAAAAAGAATGTAAATTAATTTTTTTTACTATTACCGGTTACAATCTTTTCATCTTAGTCTAACTTTATTTTAGTTCTATTATTTACAGAGTTTATTCCTTTTTATTGCTAAATTTTGAGTTAGATCTCTTTAGATGGATTCCGTTAAGTACCTAAAATGTTAAAACATCACTAATGATATTGAATATTATATTGATGGCTTTTTAAATCAATTTGTCGCATATTAAAAAGCCTGCCCACTACACCGTACCATACCATGAACGCTTTGGGACCGTGATAGGAACGTGTAGTGTAAAAAAAAATTCTTTGTAGGTATATAAACGTATGAGACTAGACCGTACCGTTACTGACCAGTACCGTCGAATGCCATGCTCGAAGCGTCCGGATTTGTCGGGGAGAATATTTTGCCTTAACATAATATAACAATAATCAAGTAAAATAATCATTTATTTTTCAGGAAACAATTAATCGTGGACTGTTTTTAGTCAATATGGTAGAAGAAAAGGATAAAGAAAACATCACTCATCTAACACAACATGCAATCTTGGAAGATGACTTGAAGATGTCATCAAGTGATGAAGCCTTATCTAAGGAAACTCCTCGTGCCGTCGTATCCGAGATTGACACATCTACGCCCAGGACGTCCAAACAACAAAATTCTGGTGCCCGGCACTATTTCACCAGTCCGGAGCGATGAAAGTGACATTTATGACTCTGATGAGGATCCCAATTTCCAATTGGGTCACAAAAATAGGCTCCATCATCATCTAGTTCATCCAGCAGCAGCAGCTGAGTTTATCGTTATCTAGTAGTTTGTCAGATAACGAAAGAAACATACAAGAATTGATTAATAAGAATGTTATACTAAAATCTTTTTATGACTTTTATTATAAAGACATAACTGTTATTAAATATATACATTTTAAATTAGCTCATAAGTTTACAAAAAAATCTTTTTAAGCGTAGTAAAAAAATAATTATTCTAGTGCACCTAGTATTTAATTATTTGTGATTTCAATAACGCTGATCTCATAGTGCCATTATTATAAGTTTCATTCATAGTTTAAAGTTATAATTTCTCAGACGGACCCTTCTAAAAATAAACAGAGACTTTATATTTGAATAAAAAGAGAGATTAAACTTATTTATAAGCTAAAATAATGTGATTTTTGATCTGCTTTTTAGATTGTTTTTATTAAATGGAAGTTTCCTTATTTTTTATGTTTTCTTAAAAGTTTATAAGACATAGATATTTTTGTTAGATATTTTATAATTAAACGGGACGTAAAAGACATTCGTTATTTTTCAGTATTATTAATAAATAATGTTGATTGATTTTCGTACTACTAGTGTTTTCTTACTTATTCATTATCCAATAAACCCCTGCTGCTGGCTGGATTATATCAGTTGATATCTATCTGGCTGATAGATATCAGTTGGACTAATTATAAATAATACAAAATGTTATTGCATTTTTAATTTATATTGCTTCGTCAAAAGAGAGCTAACTAAAAACTTAATTCACCAACACAGGTTCAATTCAAAATAATAAAATATACTTATAATGTTACGCAATAGGGAAATAACTCAAAAATTCAAATTTTCAGCCCTGAATAATGATTAAAACACGAAATCTCTACAATCTGATTCTAGCTGCGTATAAAAAGCATAATTCTACACAGATCACTCCTACAATGCACAGGGACAAAGGAATCAGTTTATTGCCTTTTCTGAAAAAAGTGATTTTTTGAGTTAATACCTCTTTAGATCTAGGTGTGCGATATTATAAGCAACATATCTACTGGATAAAAATATCTTTCATATTTATCCATGTCAGGCTAATGTCACCTCACTTTACCCTATTATTATATCTATGACTACATATATTATATTCATTAATTTAACATCTTTGACATCTTGTCAGGCTGTACGATTTCGTTTTATTCTGCTGAAAAAACAAAAAATTTCACTTTGACACTTATTTTTGAAAGAATTATACTCGTATAATAAAAAATAAATATTGAAAATTTTAAAAGACTAATCGATACTACCATAACGAATTGAAATAAGACAGGCTAGTAATATTAACATTTTACACCAATCTAGAATCATAATTAACATAAGATTTATTTAACCCAGATGACCACTATCTCTGCCTGGCATACGATCGTCTCCAAGTCCGCTTGGCTGGATCTCCATCGTATTAGTTTCCATATATGTAATTCACGAAAAATGGGCCAACGATGTTGGGTCATTGGCGTAGGCAGAATGGAAGACAACAATTATAAATGTGGTCCCCAAATGGGTACGAAGGCAGATGCTGGGAAATTTCACCCCTACACTTCCGTGGAGGACTGCCCCTCGTACTCTGGGGAGGGCAAAACGCTGGTCTTCGTAAAAATGACCTTGGCATTATTGAATGGACTACTGCTAACTGTATACCCGGTCGTAAAACGGGTTCAGGAGGGAACAATTCTTTCATCAAGGAGCTTAGCATTGGATCGGCAATGAGCGAAGGAGGATCTGGGGAGACAAAGAAAAAGCGCAGCCGAACCACCACAAACGCCTCGTCTGAGGAGGGCACTGGATCTGTCTCGGACCCACAAAAGGCTCCAACGGCGTCAAATGCCCGCCGAGGCAGAGGCAGACCTGCCCATCGAGGGCATATGTCAGCCTTGTTAAAGTTAAGGCAGAGCTAGTGACGGCACAATGCGCAGAGATGGAGCTCCACGCTGAACAGGAAGTTGCAGAGGTGGCCCACAAGATTCGCTCAACAAAAGTTGAGCCCTCTCAGTCCTCAGCATCTGAGCTCCAAGACCACATTCGAGGCTCGGTGAAAGCAATTCTGAAGTTGCCAGCACGTCAATAAATCTAAAGGATACGTTGTAGAGGCACTTAAGAATACTGCGACCACCATTAATGACACTGTAGGTGAGCTTCAAAAGCGCACCGTGTCGGACGAGGTGACCTGTCTGCAGCTGGACATGGAACGCTATATAGCGTTAAATGAATATATATAATAGATTAAAATATATATTTCTTATATAAACATAGGAAATCTTGAAAGTTTAAGAAATATTGGAAGGTCATAAAAAACAATGATGAACTGCAAGGGGGACCCAAGGTTGCTACCTTGACTTACCCCTGACAGCGTGCGGTAAGTATCAGATTCGTGACCTCCATACTCCACGTACTGCTGCGAGTCCTTAATGTAGTTGGCAAAGCACTGCAACCACTGCGAAGTGCAACCGACAGCCGCCGGCTTCGTCAGGAGAAGGTCGTTGTCCGCGAGGTCAAAAGTCTTCCTGAAGTCGAAGTAAGAGGCATCCACCTGCATGCACGCATAACTTAAGGTACCACATAGCGTCAAGCAGATTCGATGTTGTACTTTTTGATGGCCGACAATCATATTGAAAATCACTGAGGTGAGTCGCTACTACTGAGTTCATAATTTGATGTACAGCAGAGTCAAATACCTTGGCCGGAGATGGTAAACCGCTACCGCTTAACTCACTCTTTTCTAAACTACCTTCGGTTTTATGCTTTACTTTCAACAATTTCCAACGTTCGGGGAAGTAATTTAATTTAAGGAACAAATTTAAATTAAAAATATACAGTAATGGCTGCTTTAGAACGTTCTGACAGTCTTTTTATACAAACGGTGGGATACCTTCGGGGCCTCTAGACCCAGCCGAAATGGGCTTCAAGCGGCCTAGCGCCGCATTTACCTATGCTCCCGTGAGCCGCGGAACGAGCATTCGCGCACCGCCGCAGCCCCAGCACAGCCAGTTCCGTCGCGTAGACCGACTGAAATTCGGTTCGGACTTAATTATTGGTGTCACTTATCTAATTTGTTTCATAAATCATGCACAGTTCTAAAATAAGAAGACATGGCTTTAAAACAATGTACTCCATAAAAACTGCCTGACAGCTTATTTATTCATAAAACAAAAAGTACTGACGTTTAATATTTAACATAAATTTCCTAGCTAGGTTAAAATTAGCAGCCTGTATTAAGAAAATGATACATGAACACTTTTGATTTACCATCGTGTGACTTACTTAATCAAACCCCAATTGTCTGTTCAGTAGATAAAACCGTAACTTAAAGATTCCTATCTCAACTATGGTGTAAAGAGTAATTTCGAGTTAGAAGGTAGGCTCGACATAACTTGATAACTTGGTCAGTGTGCTGACATGTGATGACCTGTCACTCAAAATCGCTTTCAATGGCTTTAGATTTACTTACCCTATCTATCTTGGTAAATTCATAGTAAAGAGATTCTTCTATGTCGCTCCCTTTGGTCGTCTATACGAAACAGTACTAAGTCCATGGCAGGTATAACATTAATTCGCATCAATTACTTTGATCTAGAAGGCATTGATCGTGTTCTAAGTGAATTAATAAATAATAAATTCACAATTATAAATAAAAAAAATAATAATAATGAACTTGAGTAAATAAATATGATTGGTGAGGAAGAACCCTCTTATCCCTACTACTACCAGAAACCAGGAGAAATTACTATCCCAAATAAATTTACGCGTATTTTCAGTTTTTCGCCCTTTTTTTTTCATTCATCTTCACTCTGTAAATTACTGATTCAACTTAATTAGAAAAATGTTGTTAAAGTATTTTAGAAAAACAAACAAGTAAGTAACTTTTTATAATTAGAACATTTCCTATTGAAAACAAAAACAAATAAGTAAGAAAGAAAAGAAAAACAATGACAGAAAAATAAATACAAATAAAGAGAAAATATCAATTTGAGAGTAATTTTAAACTACAACAAATTAATTTAATACAAAATGATGAGTAAAAATAGAATTAGCAGGATGGTTACTTTCAAAATTCCCAAATTCCACAAACCTATTGAAATTGTTAGTTTAATTTAAGGCTGAGTGGCGTAGTGGCGCTGCCTCGTACGCCGAAGGTTCCAGGTTCGAGTCTGGTCGATGCATTCATTTGTTTAATGAACACAGGTGTTTGTTTTCGAGCCACAATTGTTAATAGTTCTCATCCATAACACTTTGCTTAGTTTTGGGCCATACAAATGGTATGTATGTCTGCGAATTTTGGAGTTAATTAACATTTACACCTTCTTTAAATCATATAGACTATAATAATGCAAAAGTTTTTATGACGAAAGTGTGTACGATTGTTTATTTGTTGCACTTTTAGGTTGGAACGGTGAAATGGTGACCATCGTCTGGGTACCTTCAAACCTTACATTGGCGAACAAAACATTTAAACCACTTTTAGAGGTTCTGCGAGCATTTGGCTTGCCAAATCGAAGGATAAGTGTTACATAATTTACGGTGCATGTCACCGTAAATTATGTTTTATGCATCTTCATTTTACTTTCGCTATACATTAGAAGGAGTTACGTGCCTTGCTACGAATGCGATACTTTGGAAAATTTTACAGAATTAAATTTTATTTGGTAATTCATGTAAAAAAAAATAATTTTGTCTAGCTGTTTAATTCAATGGTTTTACAAAGTTTAGTATTTCAATTCACAGAAAGTTTATTGTGATTATTTTCGTATTTAACTCTTAATTTGGTAATGTGTGCCCGTCATACATGAATTTTGAATAAATATTTTCTTCTATAGGATTCTTATTTTTATCTTCTTGCAACATAACTATTTTAATTTGAAAAAATAAAACAGATGCCACCAACTGACACCGCGAGGTTTGACATTAGTCGGCAAAAATGGTGACCCGGCGGAAGACCTCTGTGTTGTCCAAGATATTTACATTATTTTCTATTTTATTACGGGTTCTAGGACGAGTGTAATAACTTATTTGACAGTATGATAATATAATTTTGATAATAAGTTTGATGGTTTTACACGCTAAAACGGTTTTATTTTGGCAACTAACATGATATAGTAGCGTCGGGTGACGGGTGAGTTCTCTCTAATATGGTTGAGGAGGGCGATGGCTGAATCCCGCGTTAACTCGTGAACGGGTGCCGTTTGAAGGTGTTCGTCGTTTGGATACTTGGGGGGAGGGAGACTTGCCGAGCGTGCCGATTAACAGATGCAGATAAGAATAATTTTGTATACACATAAAGAGACTCTGTAATTTTTTTTTAAATATACCTGTGAAGTTTCTTGCCAGTTCTTCTTCACAAAGGTTTTTTCGAACTGGTGGTATAGTCATGACTAATATTTGACATCAATTGTCAATGTTGAGAAATAAATATTGCATTTCTTTTCATTTCATAAATATGTTATTTCATTTCATTTCATGTATGCTATGACATGAATTGCCTAGTTCGTAATAAAAGACCCTTCATTTTATTTGTTTGTCATGGTATACATTGCCAAATTAGGAGTTGCTTTGATTTTTTTATGTTTGATCATTTTTCTTTCCTTTGTCTGCAGCAAAAGCTTGAAAATCGTGGTGGTAGAATTTCTGCTTAGAATGCACCTTCGAACGATAGTGAACGATCAGACATTGAGGATGAGATACGTGCGCATTCTCCGCTTTTTAGGTAAAGTTCCTTTCCACCCAATTGATAGCTCGCTAGAAAGATTAAACCTTCTAGATGCTAGCCATACACCATCAGAGAAGACCAGGTGCCTTACACCTGTTTTTTTAAAACTGTCTATTCAAGCCCATCTCTAGAACCGAATTGTAGTAAAGTACTGGTATTGAGTGACATTCCATCATTTCCCGCAGCACCTGCCACTCCTGCAACACCTGCCTCGCCTGCGGTACCTTCACGTCTTGCACCCCAAGCACCCTCTGGTTTGCTAACACCACGCATGACGTTGAATGCCTCCTCATCACGTTCTTCCAGAAAAACTAGATCACAACGTCCCACACTTCATGTTGCTAAACGACCTAGACGTATTCAAAAGTTCACTCTGTTATAGAAAAAAGTGTTAACTTGGGTTGACTTAGCCGATATGCTCATCTTATGATATAGAACTCCATTCAAAACCAGAAGATGGTATATCGGCATAGTTGCCCAACCTCTAGATATATGCGTCAATAACGCTTGGCTCCTTCATAGGAAACTATCGATCGATTCCAATGCGATCACTTTGAAAGACTTTCGATTTGAGTTGTACGAGGGTCTACAAAAATCCCAATGTGCTGACAATTCTATGAAATGCATTAAAAAAGGAGAACCATAGCCTAGTCCAGTCGAAGCATCACGATATGATGATGTTGGTCATTTAATGATAATGACCACTCAAGGACGTTGTCGATTTTGCTCGAAACTAACGGTTGTGCAATGCATGAAATGCCAAGTACGCCTTTGTTTTGTTACTGGCAAAAATTCCCGAAATTGTCAAATGCAATGTCATGACGAGCGTTAGTTGTGTTTTCCAATAATAAACATTAATAATTTACAATAATTGTTTTTTATTTCATATTTAGTTATACATGCAGTAACTGGCAATATATGTCCCAGCATAGAACACATTTACAACATAAAGTATAGAGAAGTTGGCAGTGTATACTGTGACATACATAAGTTTTCAGGAAAACTATACTAATCAGACTTTTTTAAAATTTTTCTGCAATGGTTTTATGCCATGTCAATGCACATTTGATAAAATAAAAAAGTTTTTAATACATTTTATACTTTGCCAAATTTAGATAAAAATGTTTTTTTATACATTGCTAAGTACAGTTTTCACAACAGGGAGTATGATTGAGCTAAGTCAGTATATACTAGTTGTTGTAGAGCTCCTTCTCTAAAGATCTCTTCTGTACTTTGATCCTTTTATTTTGATCATCATAATAATTAAATTAACTTGTTTCTGTTCTGTTCAACGGGAAGGAACAGCCATTGAACTTTCAAAGACAAATATAAATCCTACAATCGGCAACGCTTCTTGTATCAATAAACAAACAAGAAGACCAATCAAAACACCTACAATTAATGACGTACCTGGGTGCGGATGCCGAAAACAGAAAAATTTGACATTATAGAAGCTGATTTTCTTTTTGGAATTCAAATAAATTCTCAATCATTCATAAATGGTTTTACATAATAGAAACGAGACTAAAATTTGCCTTTCCTTAAATTAATTATGATCTTGAGATATATTTCCTTTTAAATATGCTTACAAATATTCCAAGAAAGCTTATATAACTTATGAAAGATATTTATTGAGGTTCAATATTCCGCCCGCAGCCGGACGCTCGATAAGCTTCTTCATACCAAGTATATTTAATAATAATAAATTTCTTTATTGTGGCAACAAGGCCCACTTGTTAATATTACAAAGCTTAATAACTATGTTTTTATTAAATTCATTACAACGAGCATCATAAGTAAGTTTGTATTATCGTTGTGCTTACTCAATATAAGCCAAACTTGTACAAATATATAACCTCTTTTATTTATTGTTATAAATAAAAGAGGTTATATATTTGGTGGGTAGGGGCTCTTCGTGGCTCGTTTCATTTGTAGGGTGACTCGATTTGCACTCGAAGGTCGGCGCGTTCGAAGTGTTTGTGTGGACTGCGTGCCCGCTCCGTTATTTTGAATAGTTTGATTGCAGTACGTCTCTTCTGCTCGCTTTTAAATTAAAGGAGAATTAATTGCTCGTTTTTAAATTAAAGGAGTGTTAATTTTTAGATCGTCAATTAATTAACTTTATAGGTCGATCTAAATATCAACTCGGCATCTTTTGTTGATATTATCAAAAAATTTCCAGAACAATACCCGTATTTTAAACTCAGCTACATGTATCCTTACCGCAAACGACACAATGCTTAGATACACATTATTAAAGATATATTTTACCGACATTCCGTATAATCCGGTATGCTTTACAATACTTCTGCAACGTACTGAATGCCTAAGATGCGACAGTAATGAATGAAAAAATGTTTATTTTGTACTTTAGCCAGGCATTCTATATCAGAATGTGCAGCTGGGAGAGACGTCTTGCATGCAGGCAGTAAATTTCATAAATTGCGAGCTTTTTTTTTTTTTTTTTTTGCTGCCGAGGCACCCTCGCGGGAGGGAGGTGGAAGATGCGTCATGCATACCCGCCCGCAGGTAAATTCCTCTGCGGGGGGGTTATGTGGGACTCACCAGAATGGCACCTACCCACTAAAAACCACCTGTTGGCTGTAGTAAGCGTATACTATTAGCCTTCATCGGAAGCGACACCGTCGGGAAGTTGGGCGCGCTGGCGGAGACCCGCTAGCGGGTCTTCCGCCTGTAGTGAAAGTTGCACTGAAGGTACTCAAAGGGACATGAGTTGGTGGCCGTTCGGGGCAGCCTCCGGTGAAGCCGGGGCTGCGCGGAGGTCGGCCGAAGCATAATTTAGGGATCAATTCATTTAAATGAACCTATAATGAATTGAGAAGGGAACTATGTTCCGCCAGAGCTAGCAAACGCTCTGTCGGAGTACGTGAAGCCCTAAGTTTACGGGCTAAGACTGCAATCTCCCTAACATCGACACTTTTGATAGCGTCGCAGACGATACGCATATCGTCTGCTACGGAGGGTTGAGGAGTGATATTGGATGGGCGAGGAGCCAGGATGGGATTCGCTAGTGCAGCGGGGCGGTGCCTCCAGTTCTCTGGAGCAGGCTTGGGTTGGGTAGGCTTTGCAGCCGGAGGAACCCGGCTACGCAGCGGCGGAAAGTTTTCCTGAGAAAGGGGCGGGGCCTGTTTGGGTGCCGCCCTCTTAGATTTAGTACGCATGCAACGGGGTGCACGGGGGCAGCCCCTGTAGTTTGCGGTGTGGCCGGACTGGCCACAAAGCACGCAATCGGGAGGAGAGGGAGTTTCAGGAGTGCGATTGCACTCCTTTGTGAAATGAGGGACCAGGCACTTAACGCACCTGGGCGGAGCGGCGCAGTTGGCCGCCGCGTGCCCGTACAACTGGCACCGGTGGCACTGGCCGGGATGACCGCGGCGATGAGGCGCCTCGACCGAGATCCCAGAGAGGCCGCAAATGGTGCTAACCCCTTTGAGAATCTCCCGGGACTTGGGGACGTTGGTGAGAACCACCAAGGCGAGAGGGTGTTGCCTCCCGTACTTGCTGTGCATTTTATGCACCGCAAGTGCCGGGAAGCCTTGGGACTGCAGGTCTTCCAGGATAGCCTCGTTCGATAATTCGAACGGGACTCCCCTGAGTACCGCTCTGAACTTACGCTCTTCTGACAGAGCATAGGTGTGATAAGCATATTGCTTATCAGTGAGGAGCTTTATCAAAGCACGGAAATCGTCTATCGACGAGACGGTGATTTTAATAGATTCACCCGAGTTGGTCGCTCGGGTGTAGTGGATCTTGTGCACTTTGCACAAAGTCGAGACCTCGGACCATTTACCCTTTTCCCGAAGGAACACGGGTGGTGGGACCTTGGCCTTGGCAGAAGAGGCCGGGGCGGGTGTTGTATGCACCGGGGTAGCTGGCGTTGAAGTCGCCGCGGTGGGTGTTGAAGACACCGGGACGGGCGTTGAGGACGCCGGGGCTTGTTTTGAGCGCTTCTTAGAGCGCTTCTTAACTAGGGTGAAGGAGGGTGGCTCAGGGCCAGATGGGGTGGCGTCCGAGGATGACTCGGTCGCGGGTGAGCGCTTGCGGCGCGGAGGGGCGTTCGTTTCACACTCCATATCACTGGAGGTGGGGGACGCGGGAGGGCCTAGGACCAGAGGGACCTGAGGGGCTTGCGTGGCCTGAGGGGTTTGCATGGCCTGAGGGGCCTGAGGGGGGAGCGCGGTAAATCCGCTTTTAATGCATAAATTATACATTTGTTCTGAATTCATTTCAAAACCGAGAAAGGTAAGACTTTGGGCTAGCTGCGCCGCGAAGTCTTCAAGACTTCGCGAGGCCATTGCGGAGGGGTTGGGGAGGGACAACAATATATAAATATATATACTATGAGCCTACCAACGAAGACTAACTTCCTAAAACCACCCTACACGCAGTAGGGCGGTTGGGAACGACGCGGATAACTTACTCGAACACGAAGACTCGAAGTCCTGGAACGCAGATCTTGCCGGAGCGGCGACGGCGACGCAGTCGGTGACGTCGGGCAGCAGGCGGCGAACGAAGATTAGTCGTGAAAACGACTTTTCTATGAAATTTAGGAAATACGGAACGAAGCCTGGGTCGTGAAAACGACCCCTGAAATTTGGGGTGCTCAACTAGTGCGGGGACTAGAGAGCGGAAAAAGCGTCTGCGATCCACGTGCGAACGAATCCGCACGCAAACCGAGACTGTCTGTCTGTTCATTTGAATTGCGAGCTTTTTGTGCCTTACTTATAAATAAATGTAAATGACGGCCTGTTTGGTGTGGAGGTAAGTACCCTTGCCTTCCATGCCAGAGGTCCCGGGTTCGAATCCTGGTAGGGGCAGATGTTTTATTATATTTGCTTTCTAGTCATGGATGTGTATGTATGTTTATTTAAGTTTATTTCTAACATTTATACACGAAAAAAAAATCTGCTGTGAAAAAAAAAGTGTGTTTATATATTTCTTAAGTTTATTTATCCTTTATCCTAGTATCCATAACACAAGTTCTTAATGATACTTAATTTAGGCTAGATAATGTGGTGTGATTGTTAGAAATATTATTATTATTATTTAAAGTGAATTTATCGTTATAATAGAAGGGCATAATTTGAACGTGAAAATCTAACTACCAGCAATCAATATAAGCATTGCATATTTCTGTTGAAACGTTATGCAAATAAAATTATTCCTTGAGATTTGCACTGAATTTATCCATCGAAGGCCAGAAGAATATTAGATTTTACCTTATAGATACAAATGGTGATTTCAATAGTATATAATAGGTCTTTACCTATGAAACTGCCGTTTTGCCGTACTGGCCATTTCAAATGAAAATATTTTTTTTTTCGACTGATAATTCTAATTATAAATTAATTTTATTTGACAAACATGGAATTCTATTTCTAAAATCGTCATTTGTTTAATAGCTAGTGTTTTGTTTTCAACGCATTCGAACATTTTTCGTCATCATGGATAAGTTAAAAATTCGAGTAATTATGGAGTATGAGTACCGTCGTGGCAGCAAAGCGGCACAAGCGGCACGCAACATCAACGACGTTTACGGAGCGAACACTACAAACGAACGCACCACCCGTTATTGGTTTACCCGCTTCCGTTCTGGAAATTTTGACCTGAAAAATAAACCCCGTGGTCGTCCGAAAACTTTGGTCGACAATGACGAATTAAAGGCAATTGTGGAAGCTGATGAAACTCAATCCACGGCTGAATTAGCAGCAGCTTTCGACGTTAGCATCAAAACAATATTGGTCCATTTGCGTCAAATTGGCAAGGTAAAAAAGCTTGACAAATGGGTACCCCACGAACTCAATGACCGCCAGCGCGAAGTACGCGTGGAGACGTGCCTTGCACTGCTCAGCAGGCATACAAATAAAGGAATTCTGAACCGCATTGTTACTTGTGACGAGAAATGGATCCTGTTTGACAATCGTAAGCGCTCAGCAAGTTGGTTGGACCCTGGTTCAGCACCCAAACAATGCCCTAAACGAAAACTAACCCCTAGAAAAGTGATGGTCACTGTTTGGTGGTCTAACGCGGGTGTAATTCATCACAGCTTCTTGCCAAACGGGACAAGCATTACTGCACATGTGTACTGTGAAGAACTGAACACAATGATGGAGAAGCTCGCACGTCTCCAACCAGCTTTGGTCAATCGTTCGGCTCCACTGCTCCTGCACGACAGCGCGCGACCTCATACTTCACAGCAGACGGTCTCCAAGCTACAAGAGTTGGGGTTGGAAGTTCTCCGTCATCCGCCGTACTCACCAGACCTTGCGCCTACAGACTTCTACTTTTTCCAGAATTTGGATAACTTCTTGGCGGGAAAAAAATTCAATACCCGAGAGGCAGTACAAAATGCCTTTGAAGAATTTATTGCCTCCCGTCCAGCTGATTTCTTCAAGAAAGGCATCAATAAGCTACCAATGCGTTGGCAAAGATGCATTGATTGCATGGGTGATTATTTTCATTAATAGAAATAAAAAATATATAAAAAAAATTACGCTTCATTTATTTCGTGAAAAACGGCAATTTCATAGGTAAAGACCTAATATATTCAATATAGTTTTTAACAAAGTACCTACTACGTAATTAAATAATTAAATAATCTTAAAAAACAAGATAATTTTAGTCAAGACTGCTCACTTTATAGTTGCACTCGCCCAATCGTTTCGAAATGTCACTGAAAAGTCTGACTCCAGAACCCCATAATCCCAACGGCAAAAGCCTCAAAACTATAAAACCATTTCCTAAATGTTGACAATCGAACCATGTTGAATGCTCGCTGTAGGAAGCTATATCCATTTTTCACAATGTCATTAGACTGCTAGACATCTAGACAACATCCTGCAATAGACCCGATAGGTTGGACTACCGCGAGCAGGGCTAGCTAAAGAGGCCTTTAGAAATTAAAAAAGTAAATTATTGGTATAAACGTAAGCAGATAAAAACAAATGAGTACAAAAATTATGCGAAATTAACTTATAACAGTAGCGAATAAAGCCGTACGAGTTTTTTTTTTCGAAATGGACAGTTTATTTATAGTTCTATGGGCCTTTTAAATCTCACCGGACTTTGTAGCTTTGCACTGACGGCGCTTATCCGGAACTTTAACACTCCTACATATGATACGCTTAAGGGCACCCGAGAGGGCACGGACCTCAGCTTAGGACGTCGTATATTGAAACTACCACTGGTTCGGAAGGGTCATGTACTGCCAAAGAACCAGCAAGAAACTCAGTAGGAATGCGTACGACACGTTAGCCTGACCCACCGGTGGGTTAGGCGACTCGAATGCCGTGTTGCCCTATTTTTAAGTGGAACACCGGCCTTCCTTGTTGTAAGTTGGGATCTGTTGATGCCTATAACGAACCGCCGCGTCTGGGTTGGCTGTGTATTCAGCTGACTTATTGAACAGCGGGTTGGGAAGGTAGGGAGTATTATCGAAGTGACGTCTACACGCCAACTTCATGAATGCGGCATGGTGGGCAGTTCAAGATCCTTGTGTAGATCTAAGTTACGGAAATAGGGTGGAGCCCGGACGCAGTTGCGTGGGAACCTATTTTGAATAACCAGCAAGTGATTGAGGTTCGATTTCCTGGCGTGAGCGAATGTCACACTGGCATATGTCATGATGGGGCGGATGCAAGTTTTGCAAAATATTTCCTTATTTCTTAGCGATATTTTACTATTCTTGCAGATAAGAGGGTGCAGCCTACCCATAACGACGGCGGCTCGTTCCCGGACACGTTTTGTGTGATCCACGAATGTAAGTCCACTATCTAAAGTTAATCCTAAATATTTGACTTTTTAGCCCATGGGGTCGGAGTATGAAATAGAGTGATCTGACCTAATCGTTTGGAGGGTTCCGTAGAGGTTGTCCTAGAGCAGGTTGAGTGAGATAAGTATTTATTCTGGGTTGACTTCTATTCTCCATTTCATAATCCAAGCGCCTAATGCGTTGGCTGCGGATTGTAGCATTCTTGTTAACCTACGTAGATTCTTGTCAGATGTGTATAACGCGGTGTCATCCTGCGAAGAGCGCTAGGTCTACTTTCTCCATCCTTGGCATGTCATTGGTGTATAGTGAAAGCAATGTTGGAGAGAGCACCGAGCCTTGTGGGACACCGCCTAATACAGAGCGATTGGAGAGTGCACCTTCCAAACTGTAGCGAAAAGCTTGTCAATGGAGAAAGGTTCTTATGATGTGCACGAGGATCTCTGGTACGCCAGCTTGTTATATAAGTGAACTCACTTATATAACAAGACGTTGTGCTAGACCTTGTCAAAGGCTTTAGCCACGTCAAAGTAAAGTGCACCCGTGCCTATCGGTTTTCGACCTACGTTCCTTTGTTAATAGATGTGCACCGTGATGCAGTGCACCTGTTGGACGCAGGAGTGACGGAACTTAAAGCCAAACTGTTCATCCGATTACAGTGGCTTCGAATGGATGACCACTCAGAGGCTGTTCAAAATGAGCCTTTCGTATAATTTGTCTATCGCGCTCAGGAAGTTAATAGGACGGTAGCTTGTAGGTAGATTAGCCGATTTTCCGGGTTTCCTAATACCTATGACAATCGCTTCCTTCGACGTTTGCGGAAAGGAGCAGTTGTCAGTAAGTTAGTGAATGTAACTACTAACAGTTGTATGAGTGGGAGTTAACATCTCGCTGTAGGGCACTCATATGGATGCGGTTTGCTTCGGTCGGAGCGTTATCGTACGCCCGGATAGCCGCGTTCTTTGCTCTCAACAACTCACATCCTCAGGCAGGATCCAGTGGCGATCATTTACTACCGGAACCCGCCTGGAAGATGCGCTGATAGTAGTTCGAAGGTGGTTAGTGAAATCACTGATCGCTGCATTGATCTCCTCGATGGATGGTAACGAATGGGATGGTATTTAGGTCGGGGCTGTCGGTTGCCTTAAGGGCTTCCGTTAGTTTGACCCAAACGATGTGTGACCTCGTTTGAGGAACGGGGTCACTTGGGATACCAAGCTGCATGACTACCGGTCGGTGATCCGAAGTAAGCTATTGGATGACTTCTGTTAACAACGGTACACCCGTTAAGTTAACATTTTGGAGAATTACTATACCGAGAATATCGGGTCGATGATTTTTTTATAAGGATAGTGAATCATCACAGTTTAGTGAATCTAACATGTGATGAAGACGACCGCCGTTTGGGTTGGTAACTACACGGAGTAACAACTTGAATGTTTCGAGACATAGTCACCAGAAAGTATTAAGGAGGGAGCGACAGCCGTACGAGTCCACCTCTCGGACTATATTGATTTCAGTAATGACTGCGGATAGCTTCGACATTGGGTTTTGCCCTATTGTAGTTTGAACCCGTTTTTAATTCTTGAAAACGAGCTTGCGACGCCATTTAAACAATTCTCAGTGCCATTTTAGCGTTCGGAATTTATTTTGTGAAAATAGATTTTGACATATCCCAAAATTTAAGGACTCCAAAGCACGCTCCAGTCGCTCCAGAATGTAATTCCAAAAGATGGAAAATAAAGCGTTTTTATTTTATTTCATTATTGGTTTACATCAGAAACACTTAATACCTTTCAGGCAAACAAAATCAACTAAATTTTTTGGGTTTTAAAAGGTATTATAGGTAGACTGAAAGGAATAGAAGCCGATCGAATAAACTTCTCAGCATTATTTTATGGAAATATGTTAAGTAATGGGATAGACTGTGCACAATTTGACTACGACGAGTTGCTTCATTTCTTACAAAATATTTCTGCTCCTTATTTGAAGACATGCTGGTTTAAGTGCATTAATGCATGCTAACAGTAAGCTACGATTTAATGCTATCAATCATATATTAATATAAAAAAACAGCTACGAACAGAACAACAGTTGCGTAACTTGGTGGTACAATTAATTGACATTTTACGGAGTGTTTTTTATGTACTTACGTGGTACACTTAACACTGTGAGTGACAACAACGTGGTGCAAAAGGTTAGCATTTATTTTTATAAAATAGCAGTTGTAAGCTTTGTGATACGACTCGCCGCAGCGATTGAAACTATCAATTGTATGATCCCGGTTATGCATTACTTTAGTTTGAACGTCAGAAATCTTTCTTTTAACATAGAACCTTCAATATATCAAACTATAGCCAGTTGATTGATATGAGATTTATTGGGAGTAAACCCCATTTAAAATTAATAATACTTAGACTTTTTTACTCAAATCTGTGAAGACAAATTGTTAAAATATGAAAAATAATTAAATTTTATAACCTACTAATTATGATTGACCAATAAGTAACTTTTTTAAACCTTATTTCTTGCGTTCGTAACTAGTTCACATATACATTTCATGTTTCATCCACGACTCAAGATTAGAAATCGAACGCAACTGTGCCATCGAGATAATCGTTTAAAAGGTGCTGTTTTTATACACACATTTCCCTCAGTTATACCCTACAGTGGGGAAGTATTTTAAATTTCGAAGCTAGGATATTTCACTGAAATTGCCGGAAACCGAACCTGCCCAAAATGTGTAAAAATTCATATATTTATTATTACGGTTGAGAAGGTTCATCACAAGGGTAATTTTTCCTAAATAACATAGTATATTAAACAAAATAAAGACCATGAGATTTAACTTTTTTATTGAAAATGTTGTCCAGAAAAATGTGTGCGAGACTTATAAAATTTAAAGTAATTACCTTATTCACTAAAGAATACAAATGAGATCCTTATTATGATTACATGTAATTATTAAAATAAAGGGCTTAAGGAGGACCTTAAGTCCGACTCCAACCGATGTAGAATTTGAGGTGAAAAGCGACCAGCGGATGATGTCCTTTGAACTAAATTCTATTTTATTGTTAATTTCAATGAAATATTTATTAACCTTTTAAGATCAGGTTCCTTAAATCTAAATTAACATTTTTGATTATAAAAATTCTTATTTCTTCAAGATATAAATACTTTTTTATAAACGTTTTTTTTAATGATTACATAATTGAAGGTGTTTTACTTGACCGTCAGTTTAAAGTTAGGTAGGTTCTTACATAACATTTATGTACACAGAACAAAATATATTCATTTTACACATTCCCAGGAAACTATGAAGTATTACATTTGTATCTTTAGGAATTGTATACATTATCTAGGTAAAGTATGCAAATTCATAATATTCGTAGGCCCCAGGTATTTTATACAGTACCTAAGTATTGTACATCATACCTGAATTATAAAGATTACCGGTAATAGATATTAAATACCTTGTGTATATTTCTTAGAGTTGCTTTGTTGCAAACTTTTATAAAGTTTTAAAAGTAAAGAAAATTTTCACTTCACGACAAAAGCAAATTAATAATTTTTAAGAAATGTATAAATGTTGATTTATACAGTACCTGGATATAATCTCAACATCGTAATCAACTCATTTATAGTTTCTGTAAGATGAGCCTTGCGACCATCAAGCAAATTTGGAGCTCGCGAATCTCTATCGGTTGGCAGAGCTCGGGTCCTTACGAGTATTTGCCTAATGCTTCCAAGTAATTAATGAATGTATAACATAAATCACTTAATTTTAATTTATTAAAACAAAATGAGTGTTTATATTAAATGTGAGCTTTAACTTTTAAAAATATTGAAATGAACAAATTAAGATATCAAAGAAGAACTGTAAAAATTTCGCAAAAAAGTTGTGGGTATATTTTAAAAACTTGTTTGTTTACCATGCCGCCGGGCCACTTTGAGAATGTCAGCCACGGCGCATCAACTCATTTAATTTTCATGTCTGCGTTTGAACTGCATTTATAGGTAAATAATTATTAAAAATACCAATAACGCGATAAAAAAAGAGATATATTAATATTGGGAACATTACCCAGATTTTAATTTAAAACTATTTTGTGTATGCAATCTTAAACACGAGCTTCAAAAAAACACTATAGTATATTCAAATAAGTATAGTGTTGGCGTCTACTTTAACTGTAAGAGAGAGCTATCTACGTCATCTACCCAAACTCGTGTGTACTACCGTAACTCGTTCAATTTCATTTTTGTAATAATTTTACCTGTCACATTCAATTGTTTGGTTTATAACCACTTCTCTCAAAAGTACCTTACCGTACATACTCACACGCTCTTTGCAAACTTAATTTTAAATTGAATCAATCCGAGAATATCACACTACGAAGATACAATTGGAGTTTTAATTAAAAACGTCATCAAGATTTAGACAAAACATATAACGCAAAAATTACGATATTTGGTCTGATTTGGTGACATTTTACAAATTTAAATTAAATACAAGGTATTTTTGTTACTTAATAAATTGTTTTGGCTGGCTATCATGGTAACATATTAAAGAAAATTAAAATAAAGTACCCTTAAACTGTTTAAAACAGCTCAAACCCAGTAAAATAATAAAACAACACTTCAGAACTGTCAAAATTATGCCAAATGTGAAAATAATTAGTGTTGTTCCTGTCGGTAAATGGGTAATGGTAAAACATCAGGTTACCTTGACAGACAGTTAGAACTTTACATATTTGTTCGGATAATTTTGGTAATGAGCTTTTTCGCATGGCTCTAATTTAAGTTACTCGTGCCACCAACTTATCTTTTCACAAAGGTTAAAGGTTTTGTATGGCAACTGTGTTGTGAAAAGTAATGTTAACATAAAAGTTGACTATATAGATGACTTGTTGGACTTTGATTTAGGTTTTGTCTTAAATTTTTTTGATTCAGTCTCATATTACACTTCAATCCCTTTCAATTATAGGATTTTTAAAAACACTTGACAGAGTGGGTGTATATATAAACAATTATACAAATACCAATAACGTGATAAAAAAGGAGCTAAAGTTAGGATTCTCGCTGCGACCGCCGCCCGGTACGGACGTTCTAAAACCACTCCGATGGATCGGTCCCCTCCCGATATTCAGTGGCGCTCAGTTTACTGACGTCACAGACTAGCGTGTTGGCTCCGTGATACGGTTTTACTGGGCTTTTACTCCCTCCGAGCGCTCTCAAAGTGATTTTTTCTTTGCGACTAATTATCTTAGTTTTCAAAGTGCTGCGTTGTGCTTGTGCTGAGTGCTGTGTGTGCCCAGCGTAAAGTATTCTGGTTTTAGTACAGAGAATACCTTACGGTGACAACCAATTTGTACTGATCCAGTCCTTTATTTTATATATTATTTATTTCTACTATTTATTATTTACTCTTCTATTTTCATATTTATCTTAATCATATTTGTGTCTTTTCGTGTACAATTCGTGCTCTTTTGTCGGTAAAGTTCGGCCCTAACGCGGTCGACTCTTTACCTGTGTACCCTTTATAGGATTCCAGGTAGCGGACTTCGGCGAACTACGGTTAGTTTTTAAGTTATTTTCAGGCCACGGTACCTATGGCTACCGCGGAGGCAGATATATCGAAGGCCTTCATGGCCTTCGTTCGCTCGCAGTGTCCAGACATCTAGACAAAATTCGAAAGTGGGTTCAAACCCACAACCAAAACTCCGAAAAAAAAGGAGAGACGGGCGCGTCAACCCGGATCCATCAACCCCTCACGCGATCGTTCATCGTAGACTCGTAGTTCATCGTCGATGGATTGCGATACCCTGGCTCCCGCCCAAGCCATCGAATCCAACAAGGGATTCACCGTCGTCGCAAAACGACAAAAAAGGGCCAAGCCCTCGGACTCATCCGGCGATGAGTCCTTAACTCCGAAAACTCCGGGCGCCGCAGTCCATGCCCGCGTCAAATTCAAATTATAATCTCTCTTACCCCGAGACCAAGCCAACCGGTCGGCATCGGCCTCCAATTTTCATCCGCGATAAAGCGGTGTGGATATTTGTGTCCACACATATGTCAAACTTAAAAATCGCGTATAAACACGCGAAAAATATTGCGATCGGCATCCGCGTAGCGACCGTCGCACCCGCCGATCACCGCGCCCTCACCAAGCACTTGAATGAGAAATCCATTGAGTACCAAACTTACGCGCTCGAGGAGGAGCACGTTTACCTAGCCAATGCCATAGATGACAAGTCTATGGCCATACGGCTAGAAATTGCCAAGCCAAGCCCAGGTGCGTCAAGCACCTGGGTGATCATGGCACTGCGGGTGGCACGCGAACCCCGCGATCTGTCGAACCTCCTGCATGCGTCTTATGTATGTCGGTTGGCCGCACTGGTTTCGATGCTACTTTCGATGACTCCGAAAAAGTTGAAACTCTAGCCGATAGCTTAGCCCAACAATGTACTTGCAATGTACCGAGTACAGAAAGCACCAACGCCCTCCACATAGAAACTGTGAATAGCACAGTCGAAACTAAATGCGGGAACCCACCGACTGACACCCTCTAACCGGTAACGGTGGAAGAGGTACAGACAATAATTAAAAGCTTAAAACCGCGGAAAGCTCCAGGTTCAGACAAAATACCAAACAGGGTTCTGAAAGCTCTCCCACTCGCACTCATACAACTGTTAGTAGTTATTTTCAATAACTTACTAACAAACTGCTCTTTTCCGCAAACGTGGAAGGAAGCGATTGTCATAGGTGTTAGGAAACCCGGAAAACCGGCTAATCTACCTACAAGCTACCGTCCTATTAGCTTGCTTAGCGCGATAGGCAAATTTTACGAAAGGATCATTTTGAACAGGCTCCGAGAGGTCATCCATTCGAAGCACCTGTTACCGGATGAACAGTTTGGCGTTAGGTCCCGTCACTCCTGCGTCCAACAGGTGCACCGCATCACGGAGGACATCTTGGAGCAAAGGAACGTAGGTCGAAAACCGATAGGCACGGGTGCGCTTTTCTTTGACGTGGCTAAAGCCTTCGACAATGTCTGGCACAACGGCTCTAAGCTCTTTGAACTAGGCGTGCCAGACAGCCTCATGCACATCATACGAGACTTTCTCCACTGTAGAACCTTTCGCTACAGATTGGAAGGCGCACTCTCCAATCGCCGTCTTGTATTAGCCGGTGTCCCACAAGGCTCGGTGCTTTCTCCAACTTGGTTTTCACTATACACTAGTGACATACCAAGGACGGAGAAAGTAGACCTAGCGCTCTTTGCAGACGACACCGCGCTATACACATCTGATAGGAATCCACGTAGGTTAACTAGAATACTTCAATCCGCAGCCAACGCATTAGGCGCTTGGTTTAGAAAATGGAGAATAGAAGTCAACCCAGAAAAAAGTGCAGCAGTGTACTTCTGTCTCTCTCAACCTGCTCTAGGACAACCTCTAGGAAACCCTGCAAAAGATTAGCTCAGATCACCCTGTTTGGTACTCCGATCCCATGGGTTAAAAAAGTCAAATAAGGAGTCACTTTAGATAGTGGACTAACATTCGCGGATCACATAAAATGCGTCCGGGACCGAGCCGCCTTCGTCATGGGTAGGCTGCACCCCCTAGTCTGCAAAAAGAGTAAAATGTCTAGACGCCACTTCGATAATGCTCCTCACCATCCCAACCCGCTCGTAAATAAGTCATCTGAATACACAGCCAACCCAGATGCAGCGGTTCGTTATAGGCGTGCGCGTACCATCTTAACAGATCCCGACGATGATATTACAACAAGGGACGCCGGTGTTCCAGTTAGAAATAGGGCAACACGGCATTCGAATCGCCTAACCCACCGGTGGGCCAGGCTAACGCGTCGTACGCATTCCTACTGAGTTTCTTGCTGGTTCTTTGGCAGTAGATGATCCATAAATAAACTGTCCATTTCGAAAAAAAAAGGAGTTAAAGTTATTTTGTTTATGAAATCTTAATCACGAGCTTTTAAAAACCTTTAATATATAGTGTATTCTAATAAGTATAGATTTATTTTACGTTTTGCCTTTTAATGCCGACAGTTATTGGTACAGGCGGCAACATCGAATATATGTAGAAAAATGTACTAGGAAAAAGCTGCCCAGCTTATGCCAGTTGGCATTTGATGATCAATATCAAGCCCAATTTTATTCAAGCCAAAAATTTTACTGCTCGATTGGTGTTTGTCAAATAAACCACAATATGTGTAGTAGCTGCTACGGGCCGGCCTCTTCTTTCCACAAATAATGCCGGGCCGAATGTGCTGGCCTGACTAAGTGGGTAACGCCAATTGGGTAGATACGAGACGAAATCTCAGCAAATGCTAGTGTGTTTAATACAAGTCGAAAAGTGAAATAAAATATTTTATCTGCTGTTCCGGCAGTTAGTCTTTGCTGAGTTCTTTGTCCTACTACCTTACAAGGTTAATATTTTGCTCGGAATAACGAACGGAAATGAAATATTGAATTTTACAAAATCCACTATATTCTTTCTACTGTATTATTCATAAAAAAAGTAGATCTCGCGCAAACGTTCGTTGAGTACAATCTTAAATATTGACGCTCCTACATGAACCACTCCGCCGGGTCCCTTAACCAGAACAAACGACTGTCAAGTATTTTTATAGTGTTTTATGTGAGCTCCTTTACCTTGTTTTACTGGGATAATTTTATTGAATCAAGGATACTTAGGTAACTTCGGTAAAAACTATACATAAGCTTTGAAGTAATAGGGTAATAAGAATACCTAAAAATGAGATAAATTTTTTCAAATTAAGTATGATTGTTTTATTCAAACAAATAATCAATTCAAAATCAAAATTTTAAATATTATTTCATTACTGGTTAGCATTAGAAACTCTTAATCAAAGTCAGGCAAACATGTACAACTTGGAAATTAGGTTTTTAAAAAGTTTTACGAATATAGGTAGACTGAGAGGAAAAAAGCCGGTTGATAAAACTTCTAGACGCTTTTTAAACAAGAAAAATGTGTAATACATGGGATAGAAGGTATGCAATTTGACGACGAAATGAATTAGACGTAACATATTTAGATTTATTTATTTACGTGTAATTATTTACTCATTTGTTTAGATTTTGACACATAAACTTTTCTAAAACACGCTGACTCTATGGCTCCAACCGAACCTTGAACAATAATAGTACTTGTTAAAGCTACACTACTTACTTAGTTTTTATTATTCATTAGCCCGGTAGCCGGTAGCTGGCAGCCGGCAGGTACGTGGCGGGTAATATGCCCATTTCTATTCCGGGCAAGTTCAGCCGTTACTGATGCTCGCCGGACAGCTTATCAATCGAGCTTTTTAATGACTAGCGCTAAAAAACTACGCGCCCTAGAAGCTGCCGTTTCTTTTTTAAGGTTTATTACCTTTTCGTTCTTTATTAAGATCATTTATTTGTTAAATTTATGTCACCGATCTGACTATGGGTCTGCCCTGTAATATTACAGGGCAGTGAAGCCGCGGGGAAAATCTAGTTTCAAATAGAGGTTCTATTGAATCTATCTTTTGGTATTTACAATTTTTCTAACTTCAGCGTAATTTTTCCATATATATGTACATATGGCTACAGAATCATGTTGACCATCTTCTAATGTCGCACGCACACGCGCGTTTATCGATATCCACACCACGAAATATCTAAATTTGAAAGTTGAAATTAATTCTTTGATTGATATTGGTTCTGTTTATTATTATTATTATTATTATTTAATTCCATTTGCCTGTATTAAATTTAGAACGTTCACAGTTTTATCTAGTTATAATTACTTATGTAATTTAAGTATCAAAACCTTGTATAAGTCTGCTTAATGTTAGGGTAAAAAAATGTAATTCCATAAATGGCTGTCGGTTTCAAATATTTTATATTTATATTAACATTACTAAGAGCTGTGGATTTTGTGATAATAATTAAATAAAATAAATAAATAAAATAAAACCACCTGAGCACTATGGCAATCTGAGCTGAGCACAATAAATGGTACGTGCTTACGCACATAAGCACACAGTGTAAATACCTCACTTATTATCGGTTAAACTCGTTCTAGCTACTCTTACGCGACGCGCGATATCGAAGAATAGCAGGCAGATAAAATATGATCCTAATTTCGCACACTTCAATAATAGCGTCTGTAGCCAAGCGGTTTGAGCGTTTAGATATTGGACCTAAGAAGGTCGGGTTCGAACCCCATACAGGTTTTGGGATTTTATTTAAAGAGAAATATTTTGCAACTTTGTCTTTTAAACTATTAAAGTTGAACTGAAAGTTTTAATTAGCACTTTACCATTCGAAATGACGATGCTTTATTTCTCTAGAAAAAATTGTTACACCTACCCTCTATTATCTAATATTGTGTAGTCGTGCTACCAGATTGTTTGCTGTTTTGCATTCGTTCGTTACACTTATTATAGTTTTATCATATTTCTGTGCTCAAGTGAAGCCTAAAATGAATTACCATTTAGCAACGCTGCAGAGAGCTGAAATCGTTGTTTTGTTTAATCAAAATGTTTCCATTAGGAAAATTGCACGTCGATTGATGATATCTGTAAGTAAATTTACGCTAAGTATTATCCTGTGACTAGGATTGAGCGAAAGTTTTATTTCTAAGTTGATAATTTTATTTACAGAAGATAGACGAAGAAAGACAGACAGAAGAAAGACGGTGCAACTATGGGTTTGTCGTTATGAGGAATCTGGGAACATAGAACCTTGTGAGCCTGGATGGAATCCTGTAACCTATACTGAGGCATCGGAGAGACACCGCGATATTTTGGCCAGACACATTAATGAACCGTTTCATCGGCAACCGCATATGATGTGAGTTTGCAAACTGTGCGACGGCATTTGAAGGCAAGCAAAATACATTGTTACAGGTAAATAAACAAGTATATAATGTGACATTAAATAGATGAATAAATATATATTAATTTAAAATAAAAACAATCTTACATATGCAATTTAGCATATTATATAATTGTTCTACTTACAGTAAATATTATTCGTTTTACTGTGAAGTAATTATTTTATAAATTTATTTATTTATTTACAGTCCAGCAAAAAAAAAAATAATGAATGAAACTCATAAACGAAATAAAATTCTCAGAGCAATATTAGGTCTTTACCTATGAAATTGCCGTTTTTCACGAAATAAATAAAGCGTTATTTTTTTATATATTTTTTATTTCTATTAATCAAAATAATCACCCATGCAATCAATGCATCTTTGCCATCTTTGCCATCTTATTGATGCCTTTCTTGAAGAAATCAGCTGGCAACAAATTCTTCAAAGGCATTTTGTACTGCCTCTCGGGTATTGAATTTTTTTCCCGCCAAGAAGTTATCCAAATTCTGGAAAAAGTAGAAGTCTGTAGGCGCAAGGTCTGGTGAGCACAGCGGATGACGGAGAACTTCCAACCCCAACTCTTGTAGCTTGGAGACCGTCTGCTGTGCAGTATGAGGTCGCGCGTTGTCGTGCAGGAGCAGTGGAGCCGAACGATTGACCAAAGCTGGTTGGAGACGTGCGAGCTTCTCCATCATTGTGTTCAGTTCTTCACAGTACACATTTGCAGTAATGTTTGTCCCATTTGGCAAGAAGCTGTGATGAATTACACCCGCGTTAGACCACCAAACAGTGACCATCACTTTTCTAGGGGTAAGTTTTCGTTTAGGGCATTGTTTGGGTGCTGAACCAGGGTCCAACCAACTTGCTGAGCGCTTACGATTGTCAAACAGGATCCATTTCTCGTCACAAGTAACAATGCGGTTCAGAATTCCTTCATTTGTATGAAAATATTGTATGAAAATAAAACATGACTCTACCACCAGTTCGAAAAAACTTTCGTGAAAAAAAACTGGCAAGAAACTTCACGGGTATCTCTTTATGTCTATACAAAATTATTCTTATCTGCATCTGTTAGCTCGGCAAGTCTCCCTCCCCCTAAGTATCCAAACGACGAACACCCCCAAACGGCACCAGTTTACGAGTTAACGCGGGATCCAGCCATCGCCCTCCTCAACCATATTAGAGGGAAGTGAGCGACCCATCACCCGACGCTACCATAAGAAGACGTACTTTAGTTACAATGTCGCTTTAGATATTCATCGGGACGAAGAACTCAACGAACAAACAGACACATTACACATGTTTTGTTACAAATACTAGTACAATCCTGTTAATGAGGGGATTATACCCCAAGGGCTTTTATCATCCAAATAATCGGATAGTTTATAATATGCTTTTGCACACAACTTCTGCTTTATAGTTTATTTGAATCTGTCAATAGGAAGACCTTGGATATCCCCAGTAACCTTATTATGAAAGCGTATACATTAACCCATGAATGAGTTAGTGACTTTTTGAAGCCTGCTATTATGAGCTGCCAGCATATTTCTACCCCTTGTGTTAACATTGTGCAGATCTTTTTTTCTTTTGAACAAAGTTATGTTCTTTTTTACATACATTAAATTTTCTAAAATTAATTCCCTTTTATCCAAATATATTATTAATGGAAAGTAAGAATATTTATTTCCTTAAATTTACTTCTAAATGACACCCTTGGACCGAGCTGATAGATTGCGCAAACAGCCCTTTTCTGCAGAATAAATATAGTATCGATGTCGACAGACTCCCCCACAACAGAATACCATATGCCATGAGGCTGTGGAAGTAACCAAAATAGAAAAAACTATGCAAACAACATAGTCGCTCTAAACCGGTTGAGTTACTTATTGTTTGAGCCTTTATTAGTTTGAGTTGAGGTGAGGGCGCAGTGCGTGCGGGGGGTGTTCGGGCGACGACTGAATGGTAAAGATGTATCTGGCACCGACTGTACCGTATCATATATTGTAGATATTCTTTTGAGAGTACGCCCTTTATAAAAATAACTAATCTTTAAAAATTCAAACAAGAATAAATATGTAAAAAATAACACTTAAAATCGTTTGAGAAATAATTAATCAGCACTGATAGCGACATTTTTCTACAGTGTTTCTGTGTTCAGTTGTTGTAAAATCTTTAGGATTTTTTGATTTAAACCAACCAAATTACACAATAACAATATTTTTTTAATACATGGATAGAAACTTTGAACCTTACATCTCAAAGCTTGACAAAAGGCCAAGTAACGGAGAAATAACCGTGATTTGCCCCATTGTATTGTCTTTGGAACAAGGTGGACAAGTGATACGTTTTACAGATCTGCGGTAAAGTTTTATTGCGTCAAATTAGTAGTCAAAGTTCTTTGTTGCAATATTGACTAGTCATGCTTAACTGTACTTTTGCTGATATTAATCTACATATGAGTCTAACCCATACAACACAAAATATTTAAAAAAAAAATTAGAATCGTTAAAATTCTGCTATTCCGAACTTTATCAAAGACATAAATAGTACCCTGTTCAGTACGTCAGTGTAACATACAAAGCACACACTTCATGAATGCAAACTATCCGAACTTGAAAATGGATCAGAAATCTACGTTCTACGTTATATTATATCAAAGTCCAGACCTTTACTCGACCAAGCATCAATAACTCCAAAGAGTAAATACTTTTCGAAGAGTTAAAAAAATACCCTTAGGTTTACACGCCTTAAGGATTTAAGTACATAACATAATATTTACTAAATTTGAAGTTTGATACTACTTGTAAACATTTGGTTAATGACAAGTGGTAAGTAAAAATTTTGTACGCAAGCAATTATTCTTTTTAAGTGATTCGTTCTATTTTTCTTCTGGTAAGTGGTAAGGTTCTCACTTAGCACGTTTGGACATGATTTTTAGTTAAGTGCATAAGTTCACAAAGCGGTTGGCGGCAAGAACTTGTATTAATTTCGCATTTTTCCTCTTAATTGCATACATAAAGAGTAACAAACATCCATCCATAAAAACTTTCGCGTTTAGTTGGATGATTTAGTGTTTCTTTGCATGTATATGATGGTTTGATTATTTACACTAATACGCAAATATGTACACGTCCTAATCCACATATCTTTCGCCTTAAAATCTGACTGGTGCAACTGGAACAATAAGAACTTTCAGTCGTGAGATTATTTTTATTTGCATCAAGTTGCTTACCTAATTGTTTTGACATTTTGGATAATTTCGGTTTTATATTTCAGTTTTCGATACATTATATAAAAATGTTACGTTAACATTTGTTGATATTTTTTTGTTTAGTACTTAACTTAATCCGTTTTCCTTCGCAGTCGACTGAACAAAATTTTTTTATCTAGTTCGGAAACCCTTGATGTTTGTTTAATCATAAAATTAAATAATGTCTTTTGAATAACGAGTAATTTGATATTGTAAAGAAGGGAGATGAGGTAAAATTATATTTCTTACTACAACAGAGAAAAGATGCCTTGCAAGGTAGGTTGCTTATTACTTCTGAACCCCTTCAACAAAGTCATTGTGAGCAGTAGAATTTTATTATCTCAGATAGCTCGGTGCATAGGAACGCTCCGACAAAATCTTGTTCGTTGTTGGGTAATAAATTTATCCACAGGCATGATATTTCAGCCTTTTGTCAGAAAAACGGAAAGGAAATCCCCCCGAGTTCATTGTATTAAACAAAATTCAAGACTTCTATTAAACCATAAACATTTTCACTATAATAATTGTATCGCTTGAATAATTATTAATATTTTATAAATTAAATTAATTATCTCTATTTTATTAGATAGACCGAATTTGCTCCAGTAAATTTCAAAGTACCTAATAAAGCTGAGTGCTCAAAACTAGGAGCTCGTTAAATTTTTGACAAATTAATTATCGGTCATTACATAAATATGAGATTGGCGTTTTGTAAGGGAGGAACATAAAGTATTTTTTTTTAAATATACATATTTATTTAATCAAAGTATGTACCATTGCTATCTATGCACTTCTGACATCTTATAGATGTTCATTGATCCCTTTGCTAAAAAAACCATTCGGACGGAAATCAATAAAATCTGCTTTGGACTGCCCCATCGGATTTGAATTATTTCCCTTGCAAGAAGTTATCCAAATTTGGAAAAAAATTGGTAATCTGTTAGAGCAAAGACCGGGGAGTAAGGTGGATATCTTGGACATTACAATTGAAGCACCTATAATTTGGTAGCCGTCTGTTGTGCAGTGTGTGGTCTAGCGTTGTTCTGCAGCAGCAGTGGCCTAGAGCGATTGACAAGCTTCGGTTGTTTAGCAGCTAGCTTTTCCATCATGGTTTGCAGTTGTTGACAAAAGAGATGCCGTGATTGTCTGGCCAGATTTAAGAAAGCTGTAGTGAAAGACACCGGCACTAGTCCACAAAACGCTAACAAATAAATTTTTTTAAATTAATATTGGCTTGGGGCAGGATTTGGCTGGTTTGCCAGGGTTTAACCATTGCAATGAGCATTTCCGATTATCGAACAGGATCCACTTTTCATCACAGGTAATTCGATTCAAAATCCTTTCATTATTTTCCCGGTTGAGTAATGTAACACAGCAGTCGACGTGCGTTTGTCGCTTTGCTGCACTCAATTCATGAGGTACACACCTCTCAAGATTTTGCACCTGCCTAATTTACTTCAAGTGGATTTAAACATTTGCGTCACTAACGCCGCAGCCTACAGCTAACTCGGACGTGGTTTGCGATGGATCCGCTTCCACAATAGCCTTCAATTCTTCATTATCAGCTTTGGTCTCCGGCCGTCCACGGTCGAGTCCTTTTCGGTCAAGTGACATTTTTTGACTAAATTAAAAAAAAGGGTACAAATGACACTTAAAACATAATAAATTGCTCTTTTTAACAAAGATTTATAATTTATTAACCTACCCTCATAATTAACTTTTGTAAAAAACACTGAGAATCTTTGTAATCGCGATGTGAGAGCTTGGCCAAGATTCCGTACCGCTGAGTGTAGAACATGGAACAGATTTTTGGAAAATGTTGGTTGGTATTTACAGTATTTTTATTGAGATAATAGATCTGTCGTATGATCTAAAAGCCCTTAAATATGAACATAACATGTCGACCTATCTTAGATCCATTATAAGGAAGACTATAATAAAACATCTATTTGAGCAAATCTTTCGTTGAATGTCTAAGAATTGTACTAAAAATTTTCTTCTAATCACAACAGCGAAAAAAGTATATATAAAATGAGTCCCATATTAAACCCGGTCGGGCTTTGATCAGTGATCCAGCACGGCACCGGGCCGGTGCGCCGCTGTGCCGACATTTATAAAACGGAACAGTTCCCCTGCTACATTGAAGCTATTGTGTTTGGTAAAAAGTATTATTTTACAACAAGCTACGACAAATTTTACAAGACTTTAATCGAACTTATAATAAATGTCATTTTATCTGGTAGTATTAAAAAAATATGCTTTTGAAGAATGTTGAAGTCATTCGGCACACTCATTTATTGTGAGATTCCACAAGGCGCCGCATCGAGCTTGTCCTTCGACTGGACGACATAAGCCATTTCTTGCAAGCTTGCGTGCATGCGAGCAAGTAAGATTCATGCAATGAAAAAAAATATTACGATGGAAAAAAAATCTATTTAGAGCGTTTTCCTTGCAGATTTTCCGAAGCCTGTCGATCTTTATAGGCGTCTAATTGAATTAAATGCTTTCGTTGTACAAAGTTTACACAAAACCTTTTTTATTTCGACTTCCCGTATTTACAATTTAATATTACAACTTCGGAATTAATAAGTACTACAGCTAATAATTATCAATTCGCGTGCCACATCAGCATTACCGCGATAACGCCCGAACACGGGCACTATTTATTTTAACTACTGATTATGCGACAATGCCACTTTATTAAAACATTTCATTACTCTTGATATTTTGTAACTGTTTTAGTTATGGATATTGCAACAAGACTTAGATTGAAAAATATACAGCGCCGAGGTTTTGTTGACATAAGATTTCGGCTTATTTAGTCACAGACAATGTGATGAGATTAATACTAACGATTACATTTGATCTTCTATTACACAGTTGCAATATAAAGCAAAGCTGACAAAGATTGACACATATAAACGCTTAATATTTCAGGTGTTCCTTGGATACATATGTAACAGATTCGGTCGAAACAGCAAATTTTTCCGAGAAACTAGCAAAAATACCTGGCTTTATGTGTCACTTCACAGACTCATTCTCACATTAATAGCGGACAAGCTAAACTGCGCTAGCAGCACACACTTCATTTATGCAATCCATATCCAATTACGCGCATCATAACTCGTCACGAGTATTGCTGATTTAATCAAACGACAAACGCACAATATTGCTGCAAGTGAATACGATCTATCAATTAATTGCTGCAATACTCCAAGTGAATCAGCTAAGGCTGAGGCGAGGCTGACTGGGAGACGACGTTGTTGCATAATTCAGGCGTCTACACCCGTCGACATCATTTGTCGAAGGTGTTTTATTTTTTTATAGTAATTCTGACTAATTAATAGTTATTTTTATTGATTCACAGTATCAATTCATGAAAAGTAGCCAACCACAGGCTTCAGTTGAAATTGCCTTCGCTTCCATCCCTTCTGTTCCTTCCCTTTGGCCAGAACACGTATACGTGATTATTCCAATCATCGTGATTATATCAAAATAGGAAGGACTATAGAACCGCTCGAAACGAGATCTTAACGAAGAGATTCTACTACAGTTTACCTCACTTTCAGGGTTTCAATCGTCTTAAGTTGTAAGGCAATAAATGATATTTCTTCCTGATTTGTTGTAGGCATATATATATTTTTGTTTTGATATGATAATAAACGGTATATGTTATATCTAGGGTTTGGATTCTTTTGCTTATTTGCTAATATGTAAAAGAATATTGGCGAATCCTTATTTAAGTAAACAGTGAGCGTTTAGAAAAAGAGCTGGCACTCCATAATATTAGCTTCATGTGTAGAAGTCTCCAAACAGTTGATTTATAAAGCTTGATTTGACTTGATCAGTTTGTTTTAGCTCCTGTCATTTTTTATTACGATACATAGGATTGATTGTGACCAAGCACAAGTATTTGATTTTGTAATATAAGTAGATTTAATTATAATAAATTATAGTCACTTCAGAAAGTAATACACTCATTTGTATGAAAAATATATTTTTTATATTCTTCATAGGAAAATGATTTATTACTCAATGGAGTCCTTAAACTTGGCTGTATAGCTTTTGCTTTAGCCGGCGAGTTTGAGATAAAAAAAACTTCAGATAGATTGCGCTTACGACGACTTATTGCTGTGATTTTTTGAAATCATAACCTCAAAATTAGAACTTAATGAAAATGCAATTTTCATTGTTCCTAGACATACTCCATAATATATATATATATATATTATATATATATTTTTTTTAAATGAATCCGGATTTTATGTCCTATAGTTTTAAATATTTTTGACTTCTAAACGCTCCACTTTAACTCCGACTAAAACCATGTATGGCGATCTGCCAAGTCCTTTTAATTCTGAAAACCATTACTTGTTCGTATAGTCGTATAGTTTAGTTTTATGTTAATACTGTGTAAGAATCAAATTTGTGTAATTAGAATAAAAGCCCAGGAGAAACTGTATTTACAAGTATAATCTCTAGAGATTAAAACTTTAGGTCGAGTAAGCGCACTGAGACGCGGAAGATCTTTAATTAAAATTTATTTTTCTTGCTTTTTAGTAATTAAGCGTCTCATAGACGTTATAATCTTTATGAGAAGGGCTCGTTTTAGTGAAATTATACATGAAAGCAGTCCGGTAGTGAGGCAGTTTGCCATCTTTCTGCATGAGATAGTCGTGTGTGAAGACGAAGGAAGAACAGAATTACTTTTTTTTAATATCTTATTAAACTTTGCACACTATCTTTGTTGGACGGCTTCTGATTAACACATCACTTTGCTACATAATAAAGCGCTCTCCACCAGGATAGACCACCATTGAGAACGGAGTTTTTTTGTCATAGTTATGTTTTTTTATGGAAACCAAAACTAGTTTCTTACAGAAATAACTTATCTAACTTATACAGGTGTTTGTGGAACTGATGTCAACGACCTTAAACCTGTATTAAAGAAAGCTTTTAGGTCAACTAGTACTGCTTACACTCAATATTATTTCAATTAAACTTCGTCTAAGTTTTTTCCGCTTTAAATAATGTGCATTTACTTACATCTTTTATTTTTAACAAAGCTCGTTTTATCAGGTTTTCTCGTTTTATCATCCAGTAAAGGCGTGAGTGACAGTGCTTCCTAGCGTTGGCTAATATATTCGTAATGGGCGATGCGTAAGCCAGTTAAGGCCTTAATAGCTTGCTGTTGCGGTTATACGTGTAGATGTTCTATAAAACTTTTAATACAAAACAAAACTTTTAATTAAAAAAAATCTCTTCTATTTGTGAATATTTATGAGTCATTTTATAAACTGACAATCATCTTAATCAGTGTGAGAGCTATTAATCGAGCATATAGTTACATTGATGTTTCTCGATTAAAAAATCTTGAAAAAAATTTATGTTCGTAACTCAAGAACACATTAATAAAATGAGAACAATTGAAAAACAGTCTAGAAAATCTTTACGTGATTAGGCATTTCATCAGATTTGTTTACAAAGTAAATAAGTTGCACAAAAAATCTGAAACAAAAGTATTCATTAGCATACGATTACAGGGTACTTTGTTCAGCTACACGTCGCCATCGCGTGTTGTCCGGCCTGCTGAAGTGAAGAACCTCATTTTCTTTTATTTTAGTCAGTCGTGGTAGATTTTTTTTAAATCATTTATGATAAGTTTACTCTGGGTTTATGGCTATGCCCTATGCTAACTTGGTGCGTACTACCAAAAGTTACTAAGTAGTCAATACATAACAGTTACCTTAATCTATCCTTACAAAAACAGCATACCAATTACCCATTCCAAGCGACGAACTTAGCAGGCCTTTGTACGTACGAACTCATCGCAAACAAACATTACAAATGTTTTATCAAAACCAAATTATTACTTAACCTAAAGAATAAACAAAAGACATAAATAAAAAAATATTAAATTTCATTCCTATGTTCATGTAACATAATCTAAACGACAGACAAATGGCCATTGAATTCGTGTGAAACCTTGGCAACAGTGCTTTATTGTATGTTCTTTTCTATACAATTGAGAGAGTGGAAGCGTATTTTCAGGATATTAATTAAAACGCCCTAGATATAATATCAATATATATTAGATAATAAATTAATATTAATATATTAGATATGGATATAACATAAAACAGCGTGTATATTTTTTATAATAATTTACATAACTAATATGTATTTTATTAAATTAACTAATTACTGAAAATCTTTTTACATCATACACTTTTTAAAGACATGATGAAATTTATGTTTTTGAATTAATTTCAAATTGACAATTATATGAGCTATGGAAGAGCTAATACTGGAACATAAAATAACACAATAACTCTAGTTTTTGTCTAATGACAATAGTTTCTTTTTTTGTCTGTTAATTTTAACTAGGTATGCAGAATTTTATAAAAAAGAGATTTTTTTAAATCTTTCAAGCTACAAAATCTAAATTGGGTTGTAAATTCATTTTCGGGTCTCTGCATCTCTCATTAGTTACTGGTATATGAGTTAGGGACGATTACCCACGCGTGTTGCTGCATGTGCACCATAGCAATAGAAATGAAACGAATCTAAAATTGCTTAAAAGATATTGAGTTTTATTAAGTAAATCATTAAGATACTAGCCGTGAAGATAGCCCAGCTCTTACGACGGACCACTTTCAAAATTTGTGCTTTCCTGTTTTCAACGCATGTATACGCAGATTCAACCATATCCAAAATTGAAATGAAACACGAGCACAATATCCATGGAGGATCCAATGAGGCTTACTATTTGGATACCAAAGACAGGCCCAGGATTTATTATCGTTTAGGCTTTATTATGAAAGTTATTGAAAGCTTTTATTTCTTTTTTTTTACTTTACTTTGCTGGCCATTAATTTATAATTTTTTTTTAACTTACTGCTATTGATAAAAAATTGCCATTTCAAGTGAAAGATTCATCCATGTTATACAGTAATTCCTATATAATGGTTATATTATTACGGCGATGCGTGACTGCAGGAGATACGGCACATTCCTGTCAGTTTTTTTAATTTTATCTGGTGCAGCAACCTGACCCGCCTGTGATATCCTAAACAATTGTTAGTTGGTCCGTGACTGTCACCAAATCATCCGGTAATAACTTAAAGCTCACAAGTGCTAGGAACTACAAATTTTAGCAAACTTGAAAGACTCTTATATTATATGATCTTTGAAAGAATTCTGATTGCCGTCATATATCGACCACTACCCGCCGGCGTTCACGGGCCATATATCAGACTCCTGCAAAGGACTGCAGCTCTTCAGACCCTATTTATTATGTCCCAGGGGTGGAATATATTATGAAAAAATTTAGTACCGTAACAATACTGGGTTAAGGGTTTTAAAATTATGTATTTTTATGAGTCGTCGACTTTTGCGCGAATATAGTTTTAGGACCAATTTAAAGGGTTATGGGTTTATTGTGCGTTGTTTATCACCTATGATTTACCCTTAATTTTAAATCCAGACCACAATATTTCTGTCATCTTGCCTTTTGACCTAACCAATTGAATTTAACTACCGGGAAATTTAAACTGACACAGTAGCTGTTTGATGTTGGCTGAGCAAACTAACTCAATTGTTCACTTAAGCGGGACACTTGCAATAACAATCTGGCTTTGGATCGAAAGATATTTTATTTATCGTCAAATAATTTTAATGTATTAAACACAGTGGTGTGATGAAGAAATAAATTGTAATAACAAAGAAAAATAACTAGGTCGCTTTTTCCTATACAATAAACGATTGAGGAAAAAACCTAAAAAAATTTAATGTGTTTTACTTTTATACAAGCAGCAAAACCAGATTGTACACTAGAAGTAGGAAGACGGGAAGCCGCGAAAGTGTCTACGTAGGTTGCATCTCACGCCAGCGGCCTACCCATCCTCCGGCGGACAAGAGTCATACCATCAGGCCGCTTGCCATCATCACGCAACAGACCCGACGGTTTAAGCACTCAGGGAGTGTTGAAGGTAACAAGAGCCCGATGGATGATGTCATTTAAACTGGTATGGCGGGTATTATGCCACCGCTGCGAGAACATGAAAGGCCATGGCGACCCAGGTCACAGCGACCAACTCGCGGCAGCGGTGTTGAGCACACAAATTTATTCCTGTTCGCAAACTACAGGTAAGCTTAAAGCTATGGTTGTAAAAAGGGTCCCCAACTTAGATGACTGAAGAGCCTGCATCTATAACCCAGACTCCCAAGAACCCACCGCTTGCAGACGAGCGAGCTCTGTTTAATTAGGCGTATTTAATTGTTTGTTCTGTTCTAAAATACAAAACACGTCGTGCCACTGGATTTTACGTGGGATTTTGTAGAACAGCTGAACTGTTTGATACAATATACCAGTGCATTTCGGCTTCCAAAAGATGAAAACCCTCGCCCGTAAATGAATTTGTTTCTGTAAATCGAAGATAGAAAGGCTGGCAAAACTAGACAAGAATTTCCGAGTTCCTAAATCATCGAAGCGCACTGGTAAACTGGCGTGTATACATGTTCAGAATATTGAAAACAGTTGACTTCAATTTTTCATCGAGAACCGAAAGCAAATTGATGTGTCTCTAAAATTGTGAGCAGCTAAGATAATAAATGAATTTGACACAAATAAGCAATATGCTTATAACAAATAAGCTGTATGTGTATTAATTTGTGAAAGCTTAGAAGAAATTTTTTAAAATTTTGAAATATAGTTAATTATAAAGTTCTGAAAGGAGTCATCGAAAATTGGTGAACCTAGGAGCCGATGGGCAGATTTCTCTATTAAAGTGATGCCAAGAGCGATTGATTAAAAGGCCTGAATAATGCTTTCTTTGTTTATAAGTCTAGATAAGTCTGTAAAAAATAGCTCACATTTACCAAAGTTTAATGTGAGGCCAATTTGGGCGACTTTATCAATCAAAAGCTTCAGGTGATCAAGAACGACACTGAAAGCTCGTCTTGAGGTTCCGTCATCAAGACGTTAAATTTTAAAAATAAACGTTAAAACAAAATTTTGAATTCAGTTGCTCACTAATAGGATAAATAACTAAACTAAAAATAGCAGGGCCTAGGGTATGCTGTTTACAGCCCACCTCCGATAATATGTAATGGTCTCCGTACAGTAGCAGGGATGGCTCGTCATAACATTGATAAAGGAAATTAAATGCTTTGGGCATGTGTTTTCTTACTTCTGTCACCAGGATTCCTCATTGTAAAGAATTAAGCGTTTTTAACATCCACCTTCAAACAACCTCACCTGAAAGTAGTAACGCTGAAAGTCTTAAACGTAGAAAATACCAGAATTTGGGTAGTGGTAATTTGGTAGAATTTGAAACCATGGGGGGCGGCTAGCGAGGCGGTTAGTGAGTGAAATTCGTGACCCTAAGGCTGGCATCTACCCCGCATATTGAATTTCTATTGCAATCCAGCGTGTTAATTCGGCCAGCTATTTAGCTATATTGCCTTTAATATATTCAAGTCAGATTTGGTTTTTTATTTGTAGCATATTTTTATCGTATAATTATTAATTTAATACACTTAATGTACATTCTACAATTGTAAATATTTTATTAATAATTAATGAACCCTTTTTTTAAATGTAAATAATATTATATAAAATAGTGTGAATAACTGGCAAAGGAAGAGCCAATGCAATCATAGAAACAAATTCTTTTTTAAACCTGCGGTCTACAATTAATGAAGCCCATGGGCTCTGGTGCTCAGAACCAAAAAGTGGAACACGTGTTCGCTATTATTATTTGCCCGTTACATAAATTGATTATTTCGATGTTTCTTGTAAGCATGGTGATATGCATACCTTTCCAGAGCACCTTTATACTTCCGGCTATTATATAGATTGAAAAAAAAGAAAGAAAATGTGCAAACAATATGTTTACGTGTGATTCATGTGTAAAAATACAAACAACAACAATTTAAAAAAAAATTAAGTTAGGAATACAAAATTAAAATGAAAGAAAAATAATAGGTGAACCGAAAAAGAAAATATGAAGAACGCAAGATATAAAATACCTTACTACTATTGTAATTATTCATCAATTTAATTTTTATATTGAAAATGTAATTAAAATTCGGGTCAGCCAGGGCTAGAGAACACAAATACTCATAATTTTACGTCATCTACAATATCGGTTCGTTTGTGTTTGGATGCGAAATTTATGTGATTACATTATAAATCAATGGACAAGAGATCTCCATTGCATGTTTGCCTACTATATTACACGGTATAGCGTTGAACAATAGTCAAACATATTAAGTGAAATAAAGCTAATATCGAGTTGGTTTATTATTATTGATATTTATTTTATTCCAAAATAAGTATTTCGAATAATATATGTACATACTTATACTTTTTATTGTAAGAGAAGTAGAGACAATAGGTAACTTTACTTGTGATATTTCCTATAACATCTGTTTTTTTGCTTCGCACAGTAAAAAAACTGGCGATCCAATAGTAAAGCCTCTCGGGAAGTCTGTAAGATAAAAGTTTGGATAGTAAAGATTTTTGCCACGCCCAATCAAAGGCCTCCGCTACATCCAAAATTACCGCTAATACATCACACTTGCTCTCCACTACGTCAGCCCAACGAACGATGTGTTAAGAACGCTAGAAAATCACTTATTAGCTGGCGATCCTCAAGGTTAATTAACAGCTGGCAGTTGATGAAAATTGCCATGATTTTGGAAAAAAGACGTAATATCAATTGGTCGGTTGCTATTTGGATCAGAGCGGTCACCTTTTAAAGGGATCAGATACGCTTTAGCAGTTTCCCATGTATTAGGGACTATACCTGAGGAAACCAATAGCAGAAGTATAATTAGGCCTTCTCAACTTGGTAAAGTCCAGGTTAAAAAGAGCTTGACGAACGGCGTTTTGGGTATAGCGAATGTTAGACATGGAGTAATCGCTGTGCGAGATATTCGATAGCAATTTACCTTAGTCATCCAAAGTGGAGTTAGATTACCTAAAAGAGTGGCTATTTCTTTTGCAGTATGTGCCAATCCAAAACAACTCACGCTCACACGTTATATCATTTTAAATATACCGCCTTGAAATTTTTGTAAATGTTTATAAAGTAAATATATAATTTAATCATTATTTACTTGTTATTTAAACGTTTTTAAAATATTGTTAGCTACATTAACCTTAAAGTATCTGAACAGATTTTAATAACCCTATGGTCTTAAATAATTTCCATTAAAAAATAAAATGAAAGTGAAAATTGTTACTACTAATTGTAATATTTAATAATTCTAACAATTAAAGACACAAATGAACGCACAAGTCTCATATCGTGAGTGAGTAAAAAAGAAAACAACTCGCCATTTGTTGGTTAATGGTGTAACTTCGTCCAAGGCAGGTTATTTTCATCAGTGCGCAATAAAACCTTACAAGGAGAATTTATGCCCTGTATCCATATGCATATTTGTAAATTATACGTTCTTATACGGGTCCGCACTAACACTTAATTAGGGTGAAATCAAAGTATAGTTTATCAAAAATGATTGTTTGTGAATGTTTTGGAACAGTGACTCGCATCTCGATTTTATTACAATTTTTATGCGCAAAACATTTCACAAGAGCTGTCCAGGAAATACACTGTCGCAAAATGTTGGTTATAAATACAAAAAATCATTAATACATTTAAACCAGAACCCACCAATTTGGTATAGTTAGGATATTAATCATTAACTTTTGCTATGAAACCGTGTCATGGACTTTCCAGACAGCTGCAAGTTTAAGAAATTGGCTCAAGTACCACGAACCCATGTGCTGGCAGTGACAGCTCCTGGGCGGAAAGCCTGGCTGCTTGCATTAGAATAATAGCTCCGCGCACTACTTTGCTTCTGCCTAGAATACTTTCAAACTGAACTTAAAGGAAACGCGATATCCCAAAACTTTTAGGAAAATTAAATTTTCCTCGTAGGGACTTCGATTTCTTTGAAATATTAAAAAGTTTTAGACTATTTTTATATTTTTAATAGAAAAGATTCAGCGAGAGAAATGCACACAATTATGCAATGCACTCGTCTATGAAACAGTTTTAGTAGCAGTATTCTTACGCTATCTTTATATTTGAATTTCACATATAATTTATTCGTGACCAGCAATGAGATCGAACTGAAATTATTTCAGTTTAATACATTCCTAAAGCTATAATATTTACCAGCGAAATTTAAGCGAAAAAATGGAATTCCTACTGCCTCTCGCACGATTCAACCGTTGTGAAGCCTGGTTTTGCTGATTTTAAAATGCTTCTGCCACATAATTCAAAATGTTTAACTTTAAGTAAAGAAGAAAAAGATAAAATAGGAAAGTCAATCCTTTCGGAGTTAAAGACTGTAATAACCTCAAACAGAGCTTACGAAGGGTTGTACCCCTTTCGAGATTCGAGAACCTGCCATAACATTGTTATCAATTCATAATATAAAATAGTGCAGACAAAGCTAGTGCAAAAACTAGCGGTGTTAGAAAGCTGAGATCGTTTATTATATTCATATGCTCGGGAGCCATGAGGGGGCGGCGTCGGCGATGTTTGCGATAGCATTGCGAAAACGATAGATCGGGACTCTATGAAATTGTTCGTATTTTAAATAAAACACTTTTTACCGTGAAGATCCTAGCAAAAGAGAAACATTTTATACCTAGGATGGTCAGAGAAACTATTGAAATTAAAAAACATCCAAATTTCAATAGAGAAGATGGTTGGAAACTTTCATCAACATGGGATCCAATACTTAAAAACATCAAAATGAAAAACCAGCAAACTGTTAGACTGCAAACTCAGGACACAGTCAGTGCCTTTTGTGTCAATCCGGGACGTTATGCGAGAAGACTGAGAAACAGATGGCGTTAATATGTATTGACAATCATGTAGTTTTTATTACTGGCAATAGATGAACAACACCTTAGTCTATCGTGACCACGGCAACTGCAAAGATGCCGAAACGTCGAAATAATTTTAAAATTAACTAAAATATACGCGATAATATCCGGTAAAAAAGTGTTTTATTTAAAATATGTATCGTGAAAACTTAAGAAAAGATCTAATTGTTCGTATACATCGCAATACTTTCAATACGTACGGGTCGTGAGATTTGGTCGTACAACAATATTTTCAGTCAATGTGTGCATAATTGTAAAAAAAAAATTGCAAAAAAGTGTGACGTAAAACAAATATTAGATCACTACGTATGAAATTGGCGTTTTGTAAGGGAGGAACATAAAGTTTTTTTTTTTTTATATAATATATTTATTTAATCAAAGTATGTATTATAGCAATGTATGCACTTTTGCCATCTCATAGTTAGTACATTGATCCCTTTCTAAAAAAACCGGTTTAGTGAACGACACCGGCACTAGTCCACCAAAAGCTCACAAGTAACTTTTTTTGAGTAAATTTTCGCTTGGGCATGATTTGGCTGGTTCGCCAGGGTTCAACCGTTGGAAAGAGCGTTCCTGATTGTCGCACAGGATCCACTTTTCATCACAGGTAATGATTCGATTCAAAATCCTTAATTGTGCCGGTAGAGAAATGTAACGCAGCAGTCAACGCGCGTTTGTCGGTTTGCTGCACTCAATTCATGAGGTACTGCAACGTTTGCTTGTGCCGTATTTATTAAAAGAGGTTATTGCACAAACAAACTTGCCGACATTTATGACTGGCAACTTATAAGTCTGTCATTAATTGATTTTTATTTGTAAAATGTAAAATATAGAGAATATCGAAGATTGTTCTAGATCATTCCTTGACAGGATTCCTTACGCAATTCTATTGCGGGCTTCGTCCCCAACTTAGTCTCATAATTATCATTGTATTTTCTTTTAAAATAGATTCATCTTAAATAAAAGTTACTTAAAATAAAATTGTGTTATATTTCCTTTGTGGATTAGGAAGACCTCCCTAGGTTAGATTAGGTCCATCCCGGGTACCGACCCCAGATGGTGGAGGCGCCGGGTAGTGATGTAATGTGGTAGTGTTTTACTATTTTTCAGATTAATTCAGCTATATACGTCGCTGAGTATGGCGGAAGGAAAATTTTAGAAGGCAAGAGCCGTCTGAATACCAAGAATAAAGGAAAGACTAGAAGGTGATTCATCCAACGGGCGAGGAAGAAATTTCCCAAACTTCAACCGGCGTCAGTGGGACAGCTTGAGATATTGTTGATGCCGATTGATCAAGACAATGTTATAAGAAGGTAATTAAAGATGTCTATCATTTGCTTATCATCGAAGGTATGATAGTGCAGCTGAATGGGGCGAAATTCTGCGCTGATTTGAATTTAAACTGTGCCTATTGGTAATTATCGATAGCGGAGAAGGATAGACACGAAACAGCAATCATCACACCGTCTGGATTATACGAGTTTAACGTATTATCATTTGGATTTAAATCGTGTAGGACAATTGGATTCGTTACATTGTCCAGAAAGCATATTGGGTGGAAGTCGAAAACTTGGTCGACCATATGAAGTTTTATTTCGAGTATTGCGATATATAGGATGTGACAATTATCTTGTAAAAAAATACAAAATAACCAAGAATTGATTGTGCATGTGAATAGATTGAAACCATATAATGTTCGATAAAGTAAAACTAATGATAAAACTATGTCTATATTTATATATATATAAAACAAAGTTTTTGTATATACATTTATTTCTTGAAATATTATAATAATATTATAATTTCTTTATTCTTAGAATTAATAGAGTAAAAGTACACATTTAGGTGTACAAATATGTATATCGTTCATTTGTAGATATGCAACGGTTAGAATTTCGTTGGGGTTTTAGAATAATATAAGAAACTAATATTTTTTTTCTCAAATTCTATGTACACTTCACAACGCAATGTTCCGAGATGATATATCCTGCAAAGCCGATCCAAACAGCATCACCAAAAAGGAGATGCAATGGATGGACGATGCAGATAAAAGAAAATAAGGAAAAGGTTTTTATATATTATATATTGAGATAAGAGGGTATTTTATTTAATGATTTAATAAATTAATTTTAGAGACCCGGAGATAAAACCTCTAAGGAGCGGCAGGTACACGCGGCACGTATTTACCGCGTTACATTTTACTTACGAATCATAAATATACGTGTGGTGCCAATGCTCTAAAGAAGTCAATTTTCAAAGACTAAAATAACACTATAGATAATGTGCACGTTTAATTTGAGCCACGCCTAATAATCTCCATAAGAGAGAAGGTGATAGCCGATTTAGCTATGCGGCCAAAGTTTACGAGTATATATAATATTGTGATATTGATGTCTGTGGGTCAACACGCGGATGTAGAATAGGATCCTCAGTGGGATAAATAGTAAAAGGGTTGTGATGGAATAGGTAATGGTTTTTAAACGGTATTGGTATAGAATTTTTTCAGGTGTATTTCGGTGCATTTTGAAAAAGTTCTCTGCATTGCGTTGTGAAATATTAATTTATTAATTTATAGATATCATTCTGGGTTAAGTAAAATACTTTGGATCCGATTTTATGATCTATTCATAGGTAAGTTTGTCCGGTAATAGTTAGGCAGGTAAAATCTTAATATTTAGGTAGGTAATGTTTAAATTTTCGAAAGTTACAAACTTTCAAATAAACTTTTAATCATTCAGAAAAGTTTAAAGTTAATATGACAGTTCATGTCAAACGTGTTTTGCCAACTGAATGATAATGTTTGATAATATAATTTGATTAATTTAGTATTAATTTTAATATAAATGGGATTAATTAAATTTACTTTTTATTGGGATATTGATGTATTTATTACTTATCAATTAGTTATAATTATAATTTGATTGTATTCAATGGGTTATTTTAACAATTGTTGATTAATTTAATAATAAATATTGATTATTTGAACTTGCGTATGGTTGTGTAACGTAAATGATTAATATGGGGTTGTTGATTATTCATGAATTGTATGAGAAATTAAAATAATTTACACTGTTTTATTTAGATATTAATTAACCAGCCGGGATCTTGGCTGATTTTCATCAGGTTTTGTGGCTAAGGCTCTAAATACAATAAGATCATTTTTGGTGTAATAAGATGTTGTAATTTAAACATGATCAAGTATATATATTCCTATCGGTAGGGGGCTCATCTGAGAGTAATCCCGATTAATGTATATGGTCCTGATTTAAGTAGGGTCGTTATTTAAGAATGAAATGTATATAGGAATTTATTTAATCAGCTTCACTAATTAAATAAATTAAACAAGAGGGGCGATTGCAACGTTTGCTTGTGCCGTATTTATTAAAAGAGGTTATTGCACAAACAAACTTGCCGACATTTATGACTGGCAACTTATAAGTCTGTCATTAATTGATTTTTATTTGTAAAATGTAAAATATAGAGAATATCGAAGATTGTTCTAGATCATTCCTTGACAGGATTCCTTACGGAATTCTATTGCGGGCTTCGTCCCCAAAATAGTCTAATAATTATCATTGTATTTTCTTTTAAAATAGATTCATCTTAAATAAAAGTTACTTAAAATAAAATTGTGTTATATTTCCTTTGTGGATTAGGAAGACCTCCCTAGGTTAGATTAGGTCCATCCCGGGTACCGACCCCAGAGTACCCACCTCTCAAGCTTTTTCACCTTTCCAAAGTGCTTCAAGTGGTTTAAAACAGTTTTGTCACTAACATCAAAGCCTATAGCAACTCAGACGTGGTTTGCGATGGGTCCGCTTCCACAATAGCCTTCAATTCTTCATTATCAACTTTGGTCTCCGGCCGTCCACGGGGCGTATTCTGCAGGTCGAAATTTCCAGAACGAAATCGTTGGCACCAAAAACGCACTGTGTTTTCTTTTGCAACACCAGCGTCATACAAAGCATTAATACTTCGAGCCGTTTCTGCAGCACTGGTGCCACGGTGGAACTCGCACTCGTTAATAACGCGATATGTTTTCCATTTTAACGAATAAACTAAGTGACGCAAAGAAAATACCAAAAGAGGAAAAAACAAATGAACTACAGTTTTCAAAACAAAATGCGAGAGTAAAATAGCTGTATAAATTGTGAAATTGGAATTCTTAACTTAAGAGGTAATAATACAGATCAAAATGGGCACTACGTCAAAATTGCAATTTCATATGACGTAAGGACCTAACATTAGTAGGAAACCTCAAAAAAAAATTTTGCATTAAATTCAATGGACTATAATGGACTATTAAGCTTTTTGTATTGCGAATACAAAAAGCTTAATTTTTGTATTGTTTTGTTTGGCGATTGCATTATCGGTTACAAAAGACAAAAAAGCAACACAACGGCAGCTACCTCATTTGTTTTCCTGACAAATTTTTTTATCTCCAATTAAAATTATATTTTCAGATAGCTTTATCTTTTTAGCTTTACCTTTATCTTTTTGAACATAATTTAATTGAACTTTAGTTGTTGTTATTTACCAGCTACCAGAGCTTTGATGTTAAACACATTTTTACTTTGTACATGTTTCTTTATGAATTCTTAGAAGCTTTATGTTGATTCATAGATTTAGTACTCAAGGATTGTATGCGATTTTAAACAAAACTAATTAAATATTTTATTTTTATAGAAGAAATGAATGTTTAATTTGTAGCTAAGTGTCTATCTCGGTTTACTAATGTTTTACAAACAACGTTTGACAAATGATCATTTTACAAATAATTTTGATAAAGTAATCATTTGACAAACTGTTCATTTTCTTGATTGATAGTTTTATAATTTTTTTGTAATATTAAACATTGCAAATGTTCTGTATGTAAAACTGGCAGTTATCAATTTTTTTAATTACTAAAGTATTCACTTTTAAAAGTCGCAATTTGACAAAATGCTGGTTAATAAATGGGTGTTTTATAATTATTACTGTTGAAAAACTCGTCACACCTAATTTCGGACTTACATTGTGTTCTATGATGTAAAATGCCCATGAAGGGATGAATCGATGAAACAATTTTACATGAACCGTATTTCAACGAATTAAAAATACTTGAAATGAGTTGTCGATGAAATGAAAATATAGTAATTGAAAATACTTGAACTAATTGTTCGATGTATCGTTTTCGATGATTTGAAATTCGTTGAAAAGTTTGTCAGCGAGACAAGGGGATCACCTATAATTCTGATTGTTGAATCAAATTATTATTATTATACTTTTATTATAATATAAATATAATTTATTATAATATAATTATAATATAATTATAATAAAACTAATGAAAAATATAAAGTAAATTTATAGTACCTACCTACTGTCTGTAATGAAAAACTTCTGCTTAAATTATTTATCACTACATAGTATAAAACAAAGTCGCTTCCCGCTGTATGTATGTATGTCCCTATGTATGCTTAGATCTTTCAAACTACGCAACGGATTTTGATGCGGTTTTTTTAATAAATAGAGTAATTCAAGCGGAAGGTTCATATGTATAATACATGCATAATATAGTAGAGGAACATTGATAATCTTAGAGGTTTCTAATGTGATGTCGTAAATAAACACATTTTTCTGCGCTTACATTGCAAACGCTGGCTGAACCATACTAGATAGATTAAAATAATGTGCCACAGTATTGTACACCTTTAAAAGGTCTACAAAAAAGTCCGCGGTGGTATATGTCTATCTCTTAGGGGTAACCCGCAAAAACCATCTTTTATTCCTTACTTTTTACGCGAAATAATGGCTTATTTACGAATCGATTTTAACAGCATTAATCCTTATCCAATTAAGTACCTTAAATACGTTGTGCATGTAATATAGATAAATATGGCCCTTTACAGTGTGTAATTTAAATGAACATTGTTGAAGATATTACAGATTTAAAATGCAATGACATAGACCCGTGCGAAGCCGGGGCGGGCGGGTCGCACATTTCACATTTTTGGGTAAATTAAGTACTTACCAAACAATGCATTTTGTCAAAGGTTTTTAGGCCTTGCGTTGTTTTATCTATTAACGTATATAATAAGTGAATAGTTTGTAAAGTGATGTTTTGAAGGAAAAAACTTTGTCTCGTAATTGTTTTGTCAAATGAATTGTTTATAGAACCATTCGTTTGTACAAAGATATACTTATGACTAATAATTTTGCCAAACGTTATTTGTAAAATGAAAATTTGCAATTTGTTTTTATCAAATGACGGGAAACCGTATATCTCTGTACAGAATTCCAAACACATAATGACCAAATATGATATTCTAGATTATTGAATTTTATAGAATTTTTCAATAAGTTTGTACTGAGCACAGCGTCAGCTGTGTATTTGAACTATTTTAATATAAAATACTCCACAGGAAAGTTATTTTTAAAGTCGGATTCCTACTGTTTATTATGTTCAAACATATTCAAATCGACAAAAGATATCACAAGAAGCCATTATTGGTTTAATTTTGGTAAAGCGGTCACTATTTAAGCTCTAAATCTTCTTGTCTCGCCCATTGCTCGCCAGCTGGAGATGGCGTCGATAGGATTAGTATATTATATTGGTATTTTTTGGAATAGTTAAAATTAAAAAAAAATTGTTATAACTACTGACAGGTTCCGCTAATGTCTTGTCTCGCAGGCGTTATGTTTTTAAAGAGCTGACGCTATACAGAGACACACTGTTGGTTATCGTTTTGTCTTGTTTTTATTCTAAATTATTGTAGCACTTCAAGACATTCATTATTTTACCTTCTTAACATATGCATCAAATTATTAAAAATAAAAGTCAAGACTAAAATATATGTTTTCGTTTTGGGGGCTTCAAGAGACGATTAAAACTAATCATATTTTATTCAAAATATTAAAACAAGGACCATTTATAATAGTAACATTATTTATCACAAACAGAGGACTATTATTATTATTATTTGTTTATTAGGTACACCAACAGCATATAATATATAACTTAACATTATTAAAATCAGTTCTTATATATATATATATGCCTATTATAGTTATACACAGCTTTTACAGTTTTTTTTATAAAATAAATAATAACTTCAACTAAAATTCAACTTCCGTTACAATAACCAATCTATACATAATATGTTTGAAAATAGGTAGCAAATACAAAAAAAAAAAATACTCTAATTAGATGATAACAGTTTCCGAAGTTTATTTCTAAAAGTGCTTAAATAATCATTGAATTAATCCAGATTTGGTTCCTTAACGCACATAGAGTTATAGTAAGATGACATCCTGGCAATGGGATAGTGGAAACCTAGATTAGTGCGACACGGGGAAATGAATAGTTTGGTGATGCGATGCCTAGGATAATTGTATGGGACGGAAAGAGGATAATAAAACGTATCACCTACTAAGGCTTTATGATAAAAATATTGATTATTTTGTGCGGCATAGTAACCGTGTTCTGATGGAAAACTGGGTTTTTAAGAATATTGAGTTTGTTATTGAACACAAACAAAATGAAAACGATTGATATCTGATGAACTTTTCTATGTAATATATAATTTTCTACGGGATTCATCAAAGCTAAGTAGTTTCAATCTATTCGTTCTGTCTAGCCAGCTGGACGCCATCAATCGTGCCGGGATCAAATTATTCTGGATCATTTTGGAGTTGCCTTTTATGTGGGAAATATCATTTTGCGAGAGCTGCATGCGATTTGAATTGACTTGATTAACTGTCAGGTGGAGTTGCAGTGACGTTTGCTTTGTGATTGCGATCACAGCCTATGACAGCAGGATCAAAGTCTGTTCCTCTCGGCGAGACGCATGCCTACGCTACTGTTCAGGTGCTACTATAAAGGAAAAATCCCTCAATAATGATATAATTATGGAAACTTTTATGAGTATCACTTGTATCACCCACTAGACGTTTCTCTAAGTACTGTGATGCATTGTATATTATTAGTAGTACTTCGCAGATCATGTAAGTATTTATGGGGAAGTTTGCTCAACTAGCATATAATTTGCTCACTTAAAATTTATATCAAATATTTCAATATTTGAAATATGCATAATGAATTATCGGTTTCGTGCATAAACGCTGTAACATTTGTATTTCAGAAATATTAACTGTTAAAGTAGAGTAGTTTTAGTTTAGAGTAGTTAGTATTACATGCTAGAATGCTACCACACGAAATTTACCTGCATAGCAGGTAGTCTTCATACCAAAAAAGTAGGAATTATGTCTATGGTTTAAAGTTTTTGATTATGACAGCTCCGTTGCTACTTTTCGAACGTAGAATTGTCATATGTCACTTCAATGTGAATGATAACACTATGTTCAATCAATGATGTACGGTTTAAGGTTATCTTTCAATGTTTTATTTCTGTAAAAACTACTTTTAGTATATTAATACTTGAAATTGGCAGAAATAGTTATTGTGTAGTAACAACAGTTGATTGCCATTAAAGGCATAATTGAATTTAAAGTTCAATCAATCAACTCGATCTGCCATAACGTTTTCAATGTTTGACGAGTGAAGAGTTAGAGTTGATCAATTTCCGTAACATAACCTCTCAATTCCCAAATATAGTAATTTGCGTTTATGGTTCTTTACAATGTGCTGTGTAGTGAATGAGAAAGTAGGCGAAAGGACGGCATTTTCCATCACTTTCCAAGAACTGAGATAGGACTTAACATTGGTTACTGTGTCTTTGTGCTAATAGTGATAACTTACAAGGTTTAAGTGTGGTAGAACTTCGTAAATTGTTTGTAAGCTACAAACATTTTGAGAAGAAATTTTTTCTAGGTTAAGGTTACCCAATAAGAATAACGGTGTTTAATTGGTGTTAATTAACAGAATATTAAAAGGTACTGATATCTCGCGTCTAGGAAATAAAAATTTCCCTTCCATGCAGTACAAACAAAGCATACAAAAATATAAAACAAAGTTTAGAAATAAAAATAATTCATAAATATATACACAAGTATTTCATTTATTTTACCTTCTTTATCTTTTAGATTGTTAAAAATATCTTGTAGAATAGAAGAGGGGCTTTCGCGCTGCCACAATGGCATTACGCCAAAATCCAATGCCGTCATTTTAATATTAAGAAACGGAGGACAATCTAATTTTTAAAAAAAGTTGTCAAATTGAAAAAGTGGGTTCCTAGTGTTGTAGTAAGGAAATCGTTCGTCTGATGCGTAGCATCACTAATTAGTTTGTGTTTACCTGTGTCATTACAATATGTGGGACAAAAGCTTATTTCTCGCCATCCCCGGCGCCCCTCCCTGCTGTCATCGAATGACTCAGAAAACATACCGAACACAAAGTACATGGGTACTAATTCGACCGGAATTAAGTATTAATTAAGTATATGGTAGCTGGTGTACAAAATGAGCTGTTAACAAAGCACTAATAATAAAATTCCATCTCATATGAAAAAATCAAGCATAATTTTAAGCGACTGAAACAATTTTCCTAAAATATTCATACAGATATCAAATAATAAAAAATATATCAGCATCGATCTATACGTGTGGGAGATACAATGCACAGACAGACGTACAGATGCATTCGTATAATTTATAATAGTCAAAACTTTCTTTATACTAAGTACACCAGATTATTATTCAAAGTACTAAAAGTATATGTTTTATTTTTAAATAACAGGAAAGGAGGAGCTTTTAAAAATCTGCGGATCACTAATGTTCTCCTTTATCTAGTTTTGAATCAGATCGAGAATCTAACCATCTCGTTCCCTCGACAGACTCTCTAGAAGCTCGGGAGTGGCACAAAATGTGAGCCCTCATAACCCTCATAGCCCTCATAACCCTGTATGAAGTATGAAGATGTTATGCTCGCTCACTGACGCCTTCAATTACTTTGTTGGGATTGTATATTTTGTAATATTGCTAAGATATGTATATTATTTGAACATATTAAAACATATATATTACATATATCAACGCATATTAAAGGCACTTTAATTTTTTTACATATACAATATGTTATTAAAAAATACCTTGGGCAAATGCAGGTATTAGTGCGGTAGTCAAAACTGTTGGTTCGCATTACCGAGGTCTGTCATATAATTGCATTTTTAAGTCATTATAGGCATACCCTTCCCAAAGAGACATACTTACCTTTTACATATTGATATTATATTTTATATAAAAAAGAGGTAATTTTTATAGGAACACAAAAGCAAGGAACACAAATCCTGAAATTATTATATAAAACCTTTAAATTCAATAAGCTTAAAGCTGAATATTTCAAATTCTGTATATGTTTGAAAACCTCTTTTTCGTTAATCGATTAAAATAGAGCTGTAAAAAATATAATCAATCAGTTATACCGTTAATATCATAACTTTCAGAAGCCAAACTAAAGTTGCATTTTCGCATCTCGATGACGATGAAAAAAAAAAAAGAAGACGTTGACCAAGTGAAAATCTATTATATGACGAACGAGTGGTGTAGTAGTAAGCAGCCCTGACTCATACGCCGAAGCTCCGAGGTTTGAGTCCTAGCCGGGGCATTCATTTGTATGATGAACACATATGTTTGTTCTTGGGTCATGGTTGTTTGTATTTATATATTATATATGTTATTCTGGCATTTCCACCCAGTTCGCTGTATGGTCATCCATAACACAAGCTCTGCTTATTTTAGGGCCATACAGTTAGTGTGTTTGTCTGTGGATAACTTTTTAATTTTAACTTTACTTGAGACCTACTTAAATCACAACAGATTTTTAAAATTCTATTATATGGTCTATCTTAAACTTCAAGTAGACAAAATATATTTTTTAATGATTAAAAGTTCTTATTTTGAACACTCAAACCTAAAGATCCTGGAATACCTCAGTAATACCTGCAATTACCTTAATATCCGTAATATTTTGAAATTTTATGAATGAATATTTATTCTATTTAAAATGTATGTTTATATTCAAAATAAGAGCCGGCAGAATTAAGCATTTACAATTGAGCCGTCCGCCCAACGGCGATATCAGTAGGTATCGGGGCGCAAATAAATCGCACACGAAACAACCATCCAACAACCAGGTCTGTCAGGAGCTCTATAAATCTGGGACAGTGCACCGAGCTCTTGCTCACGTGGACCTATGAATAACAGATCTTTTTTCTAAAATCTTTCAAACGATGAAAAGGTTTTCTTTTTGGTTTTTTTTTTAACAACAAACAACAACAAGATATATTCGTCTTTTCCAAAGCCATGAAAAATCATGTATAATATAAATTATTATTGAGCCGCTTTTTTTTTTTCTTCTTCATACAAATGGGTCTAAGCTATAACTAATTTTTAAAAAATAAGAATAAAAGCAGCAGCAGAAAAATCACCTTTACTATGTTTGAAAATAAAATAGAATTGTAAATTTTTCATTTCAGTGTTTCGTTTATAACTAGTTAAGATTAAAATTGATATGAATATCAGTAGTTAAAGGAAATCTAGTGGCGGAAACCTTGTAAAAGACGTTCTTTTAATTATATTGTGTATATAGCCTACCTATCCGGTATAAGTTTTTCAAAAATCGTAAAATACAATACTACAATAAAATCTGCCCCATCTGCAGTAGTTCATCCCGCCGCGACGCGCCGTGCCGGTCTGGGAGACTTATGTGTCCCTCGGGAGACGTCACTCTCTTGCGCACTTTATTTTTTACTCTCATTACATTACCAATATTATGTACGACTTATTTAAAAATGTACTGCACCACTCTAAACATTAAACATGAAAATATGTTACATTTTGAATGAGAACTTTGATGCAGAATAATTTGATTGTATCTAACTGGAAACAAATGTTTTGATTGCGTGAAAATTATTTCACGTTTAATCTTTAGGAATTCAATAATCGCCAATTTTGATGAATAAACACTTCTTTGAGCAATGTAAATTTGTAAATTGTCTGATGTCTTAGTTTGGTGAGGCTGTTATTCGTTTAGTTGGATGACTAAGATAAGTGAGGAATTGTTGAGCTAGCTAGGAATATGTTATGTACAGAAATATTGTCAACCTTTTCATTTTGTTCTGCAAATTCAATTTTTTCTGTTCCTAAAATTTCTACGACAAAGTGGCTCGTTTTTCTTTAGATGTCCAAATATTTAAAATCATGACCGTGGAACGTGTTTCTTAAATGTAGGTACGTTTATATTTCTTATTTTTAACCGAGTTTAAAAAAGGGGAGGGTCTCAAGTCTGAATATTTTTTTTATTTATATTCCTGGCATAACTTTTGGGTTTCTGGACCTGTTTTGTAGATTTACTATAATTATCAATTTTTGTGTATAGGCGTGTCACCTGATTTCCAGATGTCAGATACTATACTTTTCTTTACATATTTATAAACAGCAATATCAGAGGAGTCGCTAGAAATTCGAGGCTTAAAGGCCAAAATCAAAAGCTATTGGTTGATCTGTCTGATGTCTCAGGTAAAAACATTAAACGGTCAATCACAATGGATCGAGTCTTCGCTCTCAATTTCAATAATTCTGTTTGTAGATAAGGTTACAAAAACTTTAAAGCAGTTTCACACGAGAAAAAGGACTTTAAGTTAACAATTTGTACTTTCAAGGTGACGGACAACTTGTCACGAAGTATTGCCATGGTAGTACATTGAAAACTTTCGCACCTTTTCCAGTGAAATAAAAAAATCATAAGTCACTCATGCTCAAAACAAGATATGGTTCAGGTAATCATATCCCTTATGATATGATTTATCCCAGTGAACAGGCTTGTTATGCAGGATTGTGCCACGTCGGCAACTTCACATCATACTGCTTGTATTTGTACAGAAATGGATAAGAATATTCCACCATACGGCGCAGTGAACACTTTTATATCGATTCAAAGGTTATTTAAAGAATAACGCAATCCAATTTAGTAGCACTTTTTAAGTCGCAATTTCGTAACTCAAAAGCGATAAGCGCAAACTTTACTGCTCTTAAATAATACAACAAATACTAACAATAAATAACATTTCACTATCGTTAATACAAAACTCGTAAATAAATAATGGATTTTTCTCAGCTTTCAACAAAGGTCACATTCCCGTGTGACTGATTGCCAGATATTTTTTTTTTTTGCTGCCGAGGCACCCTCGCGGGAGGGAGGTGGAAGATGCGTCATGCATACCGCCCGCAGGAAAATACCGTCCTCTGCGGGGGGTTATGTGGGACTCACCAGAATGGCACCTACCCACTAAAAACCACCCGTTGGCTGTAGTTATTACCGTTAGCCTTCATCGGAAGCGACACCCGTCGGGAAGTTGGGCGCGCTGGCGGAGGCCCGCTAGCGGGTCTTTCGCCTGTAGTGAAAGTTGCACTGAAGGTGCTCAAAGGGACATGAGTTGGTGGCCGTTCTGGGCAGCCTCCGGTGAAGCCGGGGCTGCGCAGAGGTCGGCCGAAGCTTGACTTAGGGATCAATTCATTTAAATGAACCTATAATGAATTCAGAAGGGAACTATGCTCCGCCAGAGCGAGCAGTCGCTCTGTCGGAGAACGTGAAGCCCTAAGTTTACGGGCTAAGACTGCGATTTCACTAACATCGATGTTTTTCATAGCGTCGCAGACGATACGCATATCGTCTGCTACGGAGGGTTGAGGAGTGGTATTGGATGGGCGAGGAGCCGGGATGGGATTCGTGTGTGCAGTGGGGCGCTGCCTCCAGTTTTCTGGAGCAGGCTTTGGCTGAGTAGGCTTTGCAGCCGGAGGAACCCAGCTACGCAGCGGCGGAAAGTTTTCCTGAGAAAGGGGCGGGGCCTGTTTGGTTGCCGCCCTCTTAGAATTAGAACGCATACAACTGGGTGCACGAGGGCAGCCCCTGTAGTTTGCGGTGTGGCCGGACTGGCCACAAAGCACGCAATCGGGAGGAGAGGGAGTTTCGGGAGTGCCTTTGCACTCCTTAGTGAAGTGAGGGACCAGGCACTTGACGCACCTGGGCGGGGCGGCGCAGTTGGCCGCCGCGTGCCCGTACAACTGGTACCGGTGGCACTGGCCGGGATGACCGCGGCGATGAGGCGCCTCGATCGAGATCCCAGAGAGGCCGCATATGGTGCTAACCCCTTTGAGGATCTCCCTGGACTTGGGTACATTGGTGAGAACCACCAAGGCGAGAGGGTGACGCCTCCCGTACTTGCTGTGCATTTTATGCACCGCAAGTGCCGGGAAGCCTTGGGACTGCAGATCCTCCAGGATAGACTCGTTCGATAATTTGAACGGGACTCCCCTGAGTACCGCTCTGAACTTGCGCTCTTCTGGGAGAGCGTAAGTGTGATAAGCATATTGCTTATCAGTGAGGAGCTTTGTTAAAGCACGAAAGTCGTCTTCGGATTCACCCGAGTTGGCCGCTCGGGTGTAATGGATCTTGTGCTCATTGCACAATGTCGAAACCTCAGTCCATTTACCATTTTCCCGAAGGGAAACGGGTGGTGGGTCCTTGGCCTTGACAGAAGTTGGGGCCGGAGCGGGTGTTGAAGGCACCGGGGCAGCTGGCGTTGAAGACGCCGCAGGGGGTGTTGAACACACCGGGACGGGCGTCGAGGGTGCCGGGGCTTGTTGCGAGCGCTTCTTAGAGTGCTTCTTAATAAGCGTGAAAGAGGGAGGCTCTGGGCCAGCTGGGGTGGCGTCCGAGGATGACTCGATCGCAGGTGCGCGCTTGCGGCGCGGAGGGGCGTCTACTTCGCACTCCATGTCACTGGAGGAAGGGGACGCGGGAGGGCCTAAGACCAGAGTGGTCTGAGTGGCCTGAGGGACGGAGGTGGCCTGAGGGGCCGGTGTGATCAGTGCCATGATTAGAGGGAGAAAGGATTGCAATGTGCGAATCATATAAGGGGCGCAGTAAGTGCCTTGGGCGTTATAATCAGCGATCAGCTTATTCAGAATCTCCTCGGGGCTTAGGGAAGCCATTGCGGAGGGGTCGGGGAGGGACAGCAATATATAAATATATATACTATGAGCCTACCAACGAAGACTAAATTCCTAAAACCACCCTAAACGCGGTAGGGCGGTTGGGGACGACGCGGATAACTTACTCGAACACGAAGACTCGAAGTTCTGGAACGCAGAGCTTGCCGGAGCGGCGACGGCGACGCAGGTCGGCGACGACGGGCTGCAGGCGACAAACGAAGATTTGTCGTGAAAACGACGGTTCTATGAAATTTAGGAAGACTGTGAAATTCAGGAGATACGGTACGAAAACCTGAGTCGTGAAAACGACCCGTGAAATTTGGGGTGCTCAACTAGTGCGCACCACCATAATAATAATAATAATAATAATAATAATAAATATTTCTAACTAACACACCACATTATCTAGCCCAAATTAAGTATCATTAAGAACTTTTGTTATGGATACTAGATAACGGATAAATAAACTTAAGAAATATATAAACACACATAGATTTTTTTTTTAAATATAAATATTAGAAATAAACATACATACACATCCATGACTAGAAAGCAAATATGATAATATATCTGCCCCTACCAGGATTCGAACCCGGGACCTCTGGCATGAAAGGCTAGGCCATTTACTTCCATACCAAACAGGCCGTAATTATGCGGGCTCCTTTCTCAGTTTTATATTTCAAAAAGTTTTCCTAGCTTTTGCTTTGAGTCACTTATTTACAATACTTACTTAGGAAAAATTATAAGCCTTTTTAGGAATTAATTCTATATTCAAAAATTCTAGGCTTCTAAACTAGCTTTGCTTATTTTATGATCGTTGTGAACTTTAAAGCTTTAGACCGAGATGCATACGGACACTTATCCTAGCTTGCTACTAACCTCTTATAAATACCAACTCTTAACGTTTGTGGTGTGACTCAAGTGGAAACATTTCACCTCTATTTTGTAAATCGAGCGCCTTTGTGTATTTTGCTGAAAAATAAGGCTTTAGCAAATTACTATTGATTGATTGTACTCATACACTCAATACACTTTACCCGCCAAGCGTTTCGTTTTCAGAACAATAAACCAATTAATAAAATATATGTTTTTTTAATGCTTCAATGCAATCATTTATAAAGAATACTCGACCAGGTTTTTAATTTAATAAAATTTATGAACCGTTTATCAGCGTTTCAGAGTTTTTCTTTAAAAATCAAAGCACTTTAAATAATGACACTTAAATAATTTATCTTTTACAAAAGTTGCCCATATTGCAACAGTACATCAACTAATTGCAGGTATTTTTTTTTTTGAAAAGGGTTTATTTTTTTTTTTTTTATTTATTCGCGTTTGTATATTTCTTGCACTGGCTTAGTAGAATGGTAGTGATAAACATGTGAGCAAATTAGATTAGAGTTTGTAGCGCTGTTGATTGCATCTCCAATTACTGTTACTTTGAACTTCGAATCTAAGACAGGAGTAGTATATGAGACTGAATCTCGAACTAGAGCATTGGGATGGGTTTCCGAGCATTTGAAGAACGCTTCAGAGAGTGTTCTGAGGTGTTGTTGTACTGTAGGCAGTTCAAGATCTCTGTGCAAGTCCGCGTTACGCACGTACCACGATGCGTTTGTGGCCCTGCGGCAAAAGAGATTTTGAACTACCTGCAGTTTGTGCAGGACGAGAGTTTGGCGTGGGCAAAGATTGGCGCGGCATAAGTCATGACGGGTCTAACGCAGACCTTGTAAAGTGTACGTTTGTTTCTGAAAGACATTTTACTTTTTCTACCTAACATGCTATTTAGGCGGCCTAAGTAGTGACGGGCGAGTTTCGAAACTCTATCGATGTGTGGCTTGAAAGAAAGCGTCGGATCTAAGGTGACGCCTAAGTATTTTGTACTGCGCTTCCAGAGGATGGGAACGCCTAACATTCGAACGTGGGGATCGCCAGCGGGACGATGGCGTTTGGGGTCGAAGCGAATCGCAGAACTCTTGTCATACACCGAGTATACGCCATACGGCCTTTTCGAGTCTGGTTACAAGCTGCGGGACACTGTGACCTTTGGTGTAGAGTGCGGTGTCGTCGAAAAAGAGGGCGAGTTGGACGCCTTTCGGCGGGATGGGAATGTCGTTGGTGTACATGGTGTACACAGAGGGGCGAGGTCTGAGTCTTGAGGGACTCCAGCCTTTATGGGACGAGGCGCGGAAAGCGTGCCTTCATGTTTAAATCGAAACGTACGTTGAGATTAACCTGATTAACCTGACTAGGCGATCCGGTAAGCCTATTTTGTAGAGTTTATAAACGAGACCGCTGTGCCAGACTATCTATCCACGACGTCCGGCGGTCTCAAAATTGTTGTCCCCTGCCACCACAGTTCTTCTGTTTTTCGCTACATGTTGATTATGATCATTACCGAGAGGCCGTTTACCAGCGGATGATGTACTGAGCTCCATATTGGTAAAAGATTTCAAACTACTTTAAAAAAAGGTAATATCTAAATAAAGATGAATTACAAAAAGAGTTACGTAAATACTGAGGTGGGGTCTGAGAGGCCTACGAGCAATTTCAAAATGAATTTATTTACCTAAATTGCGCGCGCAAACACTCCTCACTCACCAGTTTACTGCCTTGGCGCAACTAAACTCGAAGGCACTAGAAGATACGCGCGTTTCGTGCGCGAGGGAAGAGAGTAATTCAATAATTTTTACTTTACTAAGGCTTGGGAGGCCCCCACCTCAGTAGTTAAAGGTTAAGAGAAGGTTTTATTTTTATGATAATCCTTCATAGCTTTGTCCCGCAACCTCATCATTGATTTGATTGTCGCTGTTATCCATGGATAGGAGCGATATTTAATGATAAGTGTCTTCGTAGGTGCATGCAGGTTAAATAAATCTAGTATATATTTGTTCAAATTAATCACCTCGTCATTTTAGTAAGAGTTATTGGAGATTAAGTCCCATTTTATATTTTTAAGATCGATGTCAAACTTATCAAAACAAATATCCCTTAACGGCATATATCTAGATAGTATAAGGAATTGGCTTTTTGCGTTTAACATGAAATTCGCAAACTTTCAAACAATGACCCTAAAGAAACCCTACATGGTCCAACGTAATAGACTTTGTACACAAATCAGAACACACCAAATCAATGAACGTACTTAGTGTCAGTAAAATGTGTAAATTCAGTGAGTAGTTGTGAAAATACGAAGTTTGAAACCAAATTTTAGTTAACTCTTCTCTTTTAGTAGATTACCGTCGGGCTATCAGGAAAACTTAATTAAACCTCGCTAAGAGGAAAACAGATAACTACAATCCGTAATGCGGTCATTTCGCAGCCAGAGCCTGTAAATTTCCTACTTGATGGGAATTGATGACCGCCCGAAAAATGTTGTAGAAAATCTTCAAAAAATCTGTATATTCAAATAAAGTTCAATCGCTTTTCAACATTTAACTAAAGTTTTGTGGAAATAATTGCAACACTACTAGCCACAGATAAGACGGCTTAATTATACGTGTTAAAAAAACTCCTATAGTTTAACGTTCGGTATCTTATCTCAGGTGTACCGGGGTACTAATGAGCGGTGGATAGCTCATATGATAGCAAATAGTGGACCACTGAGTGGTGAGTCGCAAAATACAAACGTTTAACCAAACACAAAATTTGCTACTTTAGAATTAGTAACACTAATAAACCACTAACATAAAAAAACGTAATCGAAAATATTATTTCGAAATCTAACTCATTTACTATGAAAACAACTCGACCGTCAGTATCAGCAAGGTTTCCTTATCATAACCATAGTTGGCCATTAAACAAGTGATTTTCGTAGACCAAACACAAACAAACATTGATTAAACTGTGCGAGTTATGTTTAGTAAGCAGTGGAGCTAGCATGAGGGTCCGAGGGGGGCTATTCCGCAAAACCGTAATAGCTACATCCTTCCGAGAACAAGCCTAAGACGCCGCTAAGAACATTCAGAACCCAAAACCTTTATGGCTCCGTCGGGAAGACTTAGCCGTATCTACTAGCCAACTCCGTGGCGCGAGACATTCATACATTTGCTTTTATTCGTTTCAACGAGCGGGCGCTTCGCCAGTTTTGTGGCTGCACGTGCAGGTCGTGTTATAGCTAAAATTCAACTTTAATTAACAAGTAAACGATCAAAAAAATATAAAGAACAAAGTGAAAGGAAAGACTTTGGTCTTTTTCATAGAAGAAAATTAAATTAAACCGCTCCATCTTCTCCGCTTTCACATCAATTTGTCAGAAAGCCTGAAAACTGAGAAAACTAACAGATTGAACTCATATATCATTCATATTTTCATTCATATTTCATCGACCACTGTGAAAACATTTTTATCCCATAAAACAGGCTCGCATCAAAGATAACGCCTGCGAGTGGCCCGCGCCGCTCTCACTTCCTCGTCACTCGCACAGTGAACACTCACTTCGTATACGCCAAGCAAAAAAATAATGCCGAAAGACAATATTTCCTACTTTTTGGCCATAGGCCCCGATATGTAAAGTTTTTTGTACACTTTGCTATTAACTTTTAACAAAATCATCAAGTATTTTGCAACCGAAATTGGTTATAATAGATATTTTATAATATGCAAACGAAAAATAATCAAATGGATATGCATCTTTTGTCCTAAGTGCTGTCCACCATGTTTTTAAGCGGTGGCTACGTATGAAACCTACCTGAATTAATAGTTCACGTACATGCAAATTTATAAAAATCTCGTAAAACAGCACGTTTCCGATTTATATCTAAGCGATCAAAGATGTACAAGTGGCAACCTAGTTTAGTACGTAAAAATTCGATTTAAAATTAAATAGGCAGTCTCATGTCTGTAACGAAACGTATGTGACGAATCTTTTAATTATATAGTTAGATAAAATATGAAAAAACAATAAAAATATCTGTTTACATGTTTTACTAAGACAAACTAAATCAATAATAATTACTGTATAAATCAAATGGTTAATATAGTTAATAATAATAATGTAATAATCGTAAATTTATATTGTGAAGGAATTTTGGTTCTCGGTTTGCACCGTTATTGTACTACTTACTGAAATATCTATCCAAATAAATAAAACTCTTATCTGATTGGCTCATCCTTACCCCTGAATCTACAAAACTTACATTTTATTGTAGTTTTTTCTATGTTGAACGCAAGGAATAAGTACTGTATATATGTTTCAAAATTAAAGTGAAATGGGTTAAGATTTCTTTATTTAACTATATACCAAGAGTAATTAGGCCTTCGTTGGTTTCCTTGAATTTGAATCGCAGCAACTGTAATTTGAAAACTAGGAAAAAGGTCGAACAGTTCAATATCAGTGTTTCATTAAAAAAAATTAATGGAACTCAATCCTAACATTTTAAGATTCTAAGACCTGAATATCGCATGAATCAAAAACAGAAAAAGGGTTTCAGGGAGGAAGCTTTTTTAAAAAATATTATCTGCTAGATGGCGCTGCTGACAGCTTGTAAATCTCCCGCTATTCTGATGCCTTTTATTCCAGCAGAAAAATACAGCATAATGCACAAGCGGATGCTTTAACGTCTGCTGGATCAGCCTTCGCCGCGCCGTCGTCGCCGGGAAGAACACTGTTCATGGTAGAACAAAAAACTTTTGCTAATATAGCAGATCAGTTTTGTCATACGACGTGAATGAACTTTTGTGCTTCGTTCAGCTTGCAGCACCATTATTGTTCAGCAACCCGTGATTTGAATTTACTGTTTTGGAGTTTATGATCTGATTTCCTCGTCAAAAAATGTAGAGTAAAATTTAAAAAATTATTTAATTCAAAAATGTGAAGCGAAATGAAGATTTTGACTTCTGTTGATGACGTTTGTAAAATTTCAATTATTTCAATATTTATTCACGAGGCATAAGTTTAAATATTTCAAAGTGACACGAACATTGTTTACTTTATAATTCAAATATACCAGAAATAATTTTTGGTTTCTTTGTGAATTTAAAATGCTTCACCCGATATATCGGATTTAAACAAGCACGATAAATTCCTTTTCATTAATGAAATTTCTGCATTTGATTGTTTTTCAATCTTCATGAATTTTACATTATAATAAATTAAATGAAACAAAACCAAAATCAGCAATACATTTAAATATCAAAAAAAGGTCAGGGACAACAGGATACTTATATTTTTGTCATCTTAAGGTAAGGACATTCACCAAGTTCTTTACCTAGGAGATAATCAAATATTTTTGAATATATTTATAATAAATATCTTCAAGTAAATGATTAATGACATTTAAACAAATGCCTGATGAAGAATTATTGCTGACTTTTAGTTTAGAATTAACATCGTACTATTTACACTTAAAACATAATTTCTAATATTAAACTTTGAATCCAAAAATACATATATTTAATAAATAATTTATATTAAATAACTACTTAGGTTCTATTAGAATACATAGGATATTTGATGCCTGTTAAGTGATAATTATGAGTTAGCAAATATCCAGCTTACTCAAATAAAAAGGTGGGCTATAAACATGTGACTTAAGCAACTTTATCTCGGCGCCAGCCGTCGCTCGCCTTTATCTTCAATACAAATTGATGGCTCCGCCGCCGCACCGCCGCCGCCTCGCCGCCCGCCACACCTGGTCTGAAGGCATACTGAAAATACTAACGTATCAACTGCTCTGTATATTTTTACTTTACAATTTCATTTGTTGTAGAGTTTATTTTGTGAGCTCGCCCAAGTTCTCACCTGTGGTGGTATTGTAGTCCATTCTATTTCGACTGCCTTAATAACCACTTTTACGTAGTATAAGAACCACTTTTCGGTTAAAGGAAAGGTAAGGCCAGTGCAAATATAGGAACTACCTACATTTAAATAAAGGCTAACAAAAATTAAGCAGCCTGCAATTAAAATTGTGACGGTGCTCATTTGTTGGCTAAGAAAAAAAAAACGAATTCATTTTACATATATGGTTTATTTTTTATTTGAATATATCCAAATGCTGATACACTTTCTTTCGGCTGAAACTTGCGCAGCACTATTCTGCGAATTGGAAAGTTTTAGGAATCCGCGAAGACTATGCAAATCCTCCGATGTCACGAGGCAATGTTTTACGTTTCCTAGTTTTGGTGAGGATTTTATTCGCACTTCCCAAGATTATTTAAATTCAGTAAAGGATTTATCTTCCCTACCAGAATACGTTGATACTTAAGCTTTCAAATTTGAGAGTTATTATCAAGTTCTTACTAATTTAATTGTTATGTAAAAACACAACTACAAGAGCTGAAATTGATTATTTACACATTGCCAGACAAATTGAGTGACAAGTAAGAAATAGTGGCGAGAGTTGATGTCGGAATTTGTCAGTATATTAACTTCAATATTGTCACAAGGCTTCATTATCTGGCTTTCAAGGCAACTGTCAAACTTTACCAATTTCCAAAGCGACAATCAATCACAAACACCGGTGCGAAGCCACGCGACTACATGCGATGTAGTGCGATACGATGTAGTATAGTACATAGAAAACGATACTTCTCACGCCATCTCGCTACAAAAGATGACAGAGCTCCCATTCATCATCAGACATATTTGGCATTGCGCACCTCACGTCAATTAATATCTCTTCCAATTTATTGACTCGTCACCAACCACCGTTATATTTCAAAGAAGAAACTCGGTATCTGCAAATGCCAAAACATTAATGAACAAACTGAACTATTCCGAAACAACGGCGGAAACAAAATTTTTGTTATAACTGTACTTTGCGAAGATATAATTCTATCAAAACAGCTCTAAGACCGTAATAAAGTTATCAAGAACGTACCGGGCTATGCCCAGTTTGAAATAACAAGCAACGAGGACGAATTAACTAACAAAATTAGGGTACTTCACGTACACCCCCGGGGGACTGATAGAGCACTGCTATATATCACCCCCTCTGCACACCCCTGTCGTCACCTTTGGCAACTCGTCACAACCCTTGAACATTTATTATTTAGGATCAACGTCGATAATAAGTGCGATTACCCATTTCTTTTAGAAGGGTTACAGGTGTTCGGTCAGCGACGAAAACTTTCCTTATATCCTCCGCAATTGCATCAAAACCGAGCGACCGCAACAAACACCTGTAACCCTTCTAAAAGAAATGGGTCATCGCACTTATTATCGACGTCGAACCTAAATAATAAATGCCCCAGGGTTGTGACGAGTTGCCAAAGGTGTCGAAAGGGCTATGGAGCGGCGGCCGTGTCCGATGGGACCGCGCGCATCTGCTGCCGTTCTTCACCCAGGCGCTGTCGTGGGCCAAATGAAAAAACAGTAGCTAAAGCATTTGAATTCTAATTAGATTTATTTTATTTTAACTGTGTCTCAAGAATCATTTCTTTTTGATATCAATATTTATGGTTTTAAAAAACAATATCAAACGGTATATTTTAACGTGCTATCGTATTTTGGTACAAGTTTCAAGAAAATAATATATTATTCTTCTTTTATAATGAATTAGAATTTTTTTTAAAACAAGGACATAATTTTTTTGATGTATTTTAAATTGCCGGTAGATTCCCTTTTATGCACTCATTTAAATTACCTCTACAACAATTATTTCGATACAGACTCCATGTTCGTTTATCAATTAATTTGAGGGTTGTTTATTGCATCAGAAGCTCGGTTGACAAGAGTTTGACCGGCGATCTGTTGAACTCAAACAAATATCACATCCGAGTTTTAATTAATGAAAGAATTTAATTTTTTGTGATTATTATTTTATGATTAAATGGTTTAAAAGGCTTTACAACTAAAGTATGTAGCTCCTTTCAACTTTTTTTTTTTTGTCAACATTGGCAATTACTTCTTCTTATTGACGTCAAACTCTTTAATAGTAACTGTACCCATTACTGTTCTAGTTGTATATTTTATTTAGTATAGGTAAATTTTGTACAGTTAATTTAGTCGGCAATTTATTACAGCTTAACCTATTTGGAATGTAAATGTAAAAACATGTTCTGTAGACACACTTTTTGGTATTTTCGATAGGTTTTTTTTTTGTTTCAGAAAAACAAAATCACTTCTTATCCTATTTTAAGTTATTGTCTTAATGACGGAACCTACTCGCATATTAGTGTCAGGGTTAATCATTTTATTAAATTTGTTTCAAATAAAAACAAATTTAACTTTTTTTTTAAATTTATTTTACAAGAACCATACAGCTCTAAGATTTGGCTTTGGCCTGTACCAGGTTTCTATACACAATAAGAAAATGTTATATTCGTGTAATGGAATGAAAACTTCAAAATCAAAGAAAATATTTAAATTATCATTTTCGTACAAAAAATTATTCCTTACTTACTCTTTTTCAATCTTAAATTTTAAGATAACTAAGGAAGTTGACGCATAACAACTCGCGATTTGATTAATGTTAGCAACACAGAATTCCGTGCAATATTTTTCATATAAGATTAATTTATGAAAAACAAAGCAAATCCGTAAAATACTATTGAAAAAAGCCTTTTCGCAACTTCGTCAGTATAGAAAATTGTGAAAATGTAATTTTATGGCTTCGGCATAATACAATGACATAAAGGAAACTTGTTGATTCCTTAAAATTGCTCGATAGAGCTTTATTTCGCTTTTTGTATTTTGTTCAAGAAAAGTTATGAACTAGCAAAATGTGTGCTATAAAAAACATCGCTGGTAAGGAACTTCTCATTTTCCTTAATATGTATAAATGTTGCTTCCTTGTATGTATAAATGTTGACTACATTTATACATACAAATTTAAAAGTATCTCTTTTTTTTTAAACCCCCTGTATGACTAGTGCAATGTTTTTGCCACACAGCCTTCATCTGAGCGACGACCAATCGAAGAAAGATGCCGCACTAGCGGGGCCCAGAAGGGGTCACCCGCTAGGAATTACGTAGCACTGAAGGTGCTCAAAGAACTGAAGGTGAATACATAGCACTGAAGGTGCTCAAAATAAAAAAATAAAAATTGAATTAATTCGAATTTAAATTAGAATTAGAAGCTGCGGCCTGAAGGGCTTCGAGATCTAGTGTTAGTTGCGTGGCACGTTCGAGTGCGCGTTTCCCAGTCTAGCGACTTTGTACTTCGAATCTATGACTCTAGTACACGAGACTGAATCTCGAACTTGAGAATTGGGATAAGTTTCGGAGCGTTCGAAGAACGCTTTCGAAAGTGTTTTGAGGTGCTGTTGCACTATAGGTAGTTCAGGATATCTGTGCATTACGCACGTACCAAGGTGTGTTTGTGGCCCTGCGGCAGAAGAAATTTTGAACTACCTCCAGTTTGTGCAGGACGGATGGTTTGGCGTGGGCAAAGATTGGCGAGGCATATGTCATGAAGTTTAGGCGCAGCCCTCTTTGTGGCCGGACTGGCCGCACAGCACACATGCAGGGGGGGAAGTGGAGTCGGGAGTGCGAGTACACTCCTTCGTAATGTGCTGATCTAGGCACTTTACGCATCTGGGAGGGGCTGAGCAATTAGCCGCTGCGTGGCCGTAAAGCTGGCAACGGTGGCATTGCCCAGGGTGCAAAGGTTGGGACGCTCGACAGAGATGTTCGAGAGTCCTCAGATTGTGCGAGCCTCTCTGAAGATCTCCCTCGAGTTGAGAGTGTTGGGATTACTAGGGCGAGCGGGAAACGTCTGCCGCGGTTGGAATACATTTTATGTACGGCTTCAGCCGGGAAGCCCTGGGACTTAAGGTCCTCGAGAATGTCGTCGTTACTGAGTTCGAACGGGATGCCCCGTAATACCGCGCGGATCTTATGCTCCTCCAGGAGCCTCCTCCAAGACGGGTGGAGGGATTTGAGCCTTGGCCGGGACGGGAGCGCAGCGCGTTGCTGGTTTCGACGGAACCGACGGGGACGCGGTCACTTGGAGTGACATAAGTGGCGTGGGGGCAGATGTTGAAGACACCGGGGTGGGATCGGGTGTAGAAGACACTGAGTGTTGCTTTGTGCGCTTCTTGGAGCGCTTGGAAACAAGAGTGAACGCGGGCTCAGGAGAGCCGGTTAGGGTGGCGGCGTCCGATGACGCATCAGACGCGGATTCGTGGTTGCTTCCGGGAGCGGTACGCTTACGCCGCGACGCGCGAGAAGACAGATCCGAGACACAGTCCATCTCGGATGGAAAGGGGGACACGGGAGACCTATAGACGTGACGGGTCTGGGCGTAGGTAACCTGAGGGTCCGATAGGGTGGCCTGAGGGGCCGGGGACGCGTTAAGCGCTAATTAGGCCTGCCTGAAGACCTCGTCAGAGATTGAGACACCCGACGCGGCGAGTGCCTGGGCAAAGGCTTTCGCAAAGCTTACTAAACTTTGGTTTTTTTATCATCAATCAGAGGATTTTAGTAACTGCGGTCTTACTGCTAGATATTCATTCTTTTTGCTGTGTGATAAACTTCTTAACTACGGGTTCGAGATCCCGTTGATGAACATTAATGAACTCTCCTGTGGATGATTCGCGTCCGCGGTTATTTTGACATAACTTTTTGAAAGTCAAAGTGACTTGAAATACGTCCTTGACATCTTTACCTGCACTGATTAAAAAATAAATAACGTTAACGCAATAAACACCTTTTTGATTTGCGAACTGGTAAGTGATAAAATTAGTATAAGGTAAAACTTCCCAAAATAAGTTTTTGGAAAATCTGTTGTTACAACTTCTATGACATAAAATGTTTGTAAGAGATTAACGTTTTGGATATTAATTATTCGCATCGATTATAGACGTAAATATTGCTTCTTTTCTTCTTCGCCTTTCTTCGAGTTTAAAATAGCTTAACCGAATAATCTCCATAAATATTTCCTAAGTTAATTTGTGTTGACGGGAGGCGTGCTATTTAGCGACGCTCCCCGGTGACAAAGAGCTGGCTTATTGACGGTTTATGACTCCTCTCGCCTCTCTCGGGCATAAAACCGAAATGAACTTTTTAAACGAAATTGTAAAAAGTTCAGAAGAAAATAAACGTTGTTGTAATGTAACGGTGGCAGAATGGCGGCCAATTTATTACTCCTGCATCGAGGTTTTGAAACTCGTAAGATATATTTTAGTTTATTTATTTATTTTCACATTTTTCGGAAAACTAACAGCTAAAAATAGTATAACATTACACATAGAAGGAAAAGGCCAGTTATAAGTTTTCACATATAGAGATAAAAAGATTATAAGGAATTGTAAGGTCAAAGAAAAATCTAAAATCAAAATAAATAAACAATATATATCCTACATCTATACAAAAAAAAACGTACACAATTGGAGAATATATGGATTGTAGTATAGTGATAAACAAACACAGGTTAAAGTTTTTTTTTCTATTTCTCAAGAAATGTTTTATAAATTATAATTGGAATCGGGTAATAAATTTACAATTTTGAGATTTTTACAAATATTACTGTAAAAGGCTTTTGAAAATCAATTAACAATTGGTCATATGCACTCAGTTAGAGCGTGATAACTAATAGTACATTACATCTACCTTTCATGACGAATACGAATAAATTGTAATAAGGACTTTAATCCACGAACGGGTTCATTTGCGTACTCGGAATACTTCTTTTCACCTTTAAAAAAACATTAGACAGCTTGTATAAGTAGCTTGAAAGTAGTAGCAATAAACGAGACTGCAAATTTTTCAAATGCATTTAAAATAACTGCAATTTGTTTTTTTGGAATAAGGTTCGAAACAAATGTAGTTTTAAATAGCCAGAAATAAATATTAGCTATTCTTAAGAAAAACTGATGCAAAAATAAACTAATTTGTTAATTGGATCGATCCTGCCAGGTCTCTTACATTTTGTAGCAAGAATTACAGTCAGGACAACGTAAGAAATTTAAATTACTATTATAAAAGCTTGAAACGTAAAAATCAATTCGAGCAGCTATTTACTAAAATTCTAATTAACGAACTTACTGAAAACCATAGTCTTTATCTGTACTATTATATTAAGTGGAAATTTTACAGTTGTCACAGATAAACTCAAAATCTACTTAACTGGTTTTTAAAAATTCTTTTACGTTCAGAAAGCTACACTATTACAGAATACCATTCCTTTTTTTGATCGAAAAAAGGTTAAGATTACAACAATTACATTAAAATTACGGAAAATATCGAAATATGGCCTGTTAAAGCCATTATTTGGCGTCCGTTGCGAAAACTATTGATAATCCTTAAAATAATATACTCGTACTACCTGTTTGTATAGTACTTGTCATCGCCCACAAATAATACCGCAAGGCTTTACGTCCAAGGGCTGATTTTTCAGTTGTCAGATAACTATTACCCGGAGAGTAACTTTGACATAAGATTTTCTATATAATTATGTCAAATTCTCAAAATTACTCAAATTGAAAGTTATATGAACATTGAAAAATCAGCCCTAAACTATAAAAGTGAAGGAACAGTATTCATTTTTCAAATGTTATTATAAATTTATTTGTTAAATTACCGAACTGATTTATAAAACTTGCACCATTAGACTGTTAAATTATTCAGTTTTGACACTGAAGCCAGCACCATCCAAGATCATGGTAAATATCATGTGTATTTGTTAAGTTCTAGTTTTAATGACCATGAAAGTTCGAAGTAAGTAACCGGTCACTGAAATATAGATTACTGCTGAAGCATTACACTATATAATCCAAAGTTGTATATATTCTAGACATTCTGAGCTCGACAATAATAATAATACGATTCACTTTGAAAGTCTGTGTGGTTACGCTGTTATAGCACATTTAAATGAGCGTCTATTCTGATTCGGCGAGACCTACTCTCTCCACCGCTTGCCTATTGTTGACCAACTTTTGGAAAAAACCCCAAACAAAAATAAAGAAACTCTTGGTGGTGGTCACAATTTATATTGCACTTCGCACAATTTTAATTGCATTCCGATGAGTTACGCTTCGGGCTCAAAGCGAGGATTGTTTAATTTTTTTATGGCGACGTTTTAATGGAGGCCTTGTGGGGTCAGTTATTTCGTTATCTTTTTGATATTCTGGACTGTTAGATGCAGGCATAAAATTATGTAGCATCTAAAATATTAAAGCTCTTTCATTTTACGAACGATAAATTTTTTTTTAAATGCATTTTAAAATATGACAAAAGCAGTACCTTTGCTTTGATTAAAAGTCTAATTTTTTAAATACAGCTATATGCCCAATCCATCACAAATGCGGTAGTCCCTAACGGATATTAACAGTTGTTATGCAAATATGTTTTGGGTTAAATGCCAAATCTAAATAAGTTTCTGAATCGCATTACCGTTCACAGTTACTTTCAAAATCAATTGAAATGTCACTCGTTCGTTAAAAAAGTATTTTCAAGTTAGCAAATGAAAATGTTTATACTAGTTTATCGATAAAAGATAAATATGTTTATTACGTAGCATGATTTTCATTGGAAAACTGTCACGTCTGATTGTTGTCCATCTGGAATTAATCGGGTCGTCAGCGCGGAACTCGGTCCGCGATCCATTGCAATCTATTGCAGTCGCAATCCAGCGTTAGTTATTTAGACAGCTGTCAACCGTGGCTGAATCTCGGCTCTATAGATAATTCTAGAAATGTGTTTCCAAATCTATGGATCCACGAAACTCTGTTGCTTCCATCGACCGTTTTCTTTCTCCTGATTAATCCATATTCTTGCCAGAGGCACTAACTAGTAAATTAAAAATTGTAAGGTAATGAGCAACAAATTATAAATCAGATCCTTATTCAACCTTGGACTTCGTTGTTATGCTTATGCACGAAGAGCGCGTGTGCTGCTCGGGACAGCAGTCAGGCCGGAGAACATACGCAACTGTTGGTTCACGAACTGAAATCGTTACGCACTCGCATGTTCCACTCTAGCATTCGCATTCAATTTTCGATTTTTTTTATTACCCGGGTAAATACAGGAACTCTATGGCCTCAGTATGGTAAAAATGGGGAAATAGACATGAAATATGGATCAAGAGATAGATTTTCCTTAATACATTACCTCCGTATTTTACGAAGCTTCCGTTTTTAATTTTTTTTTAAATTATAATTTATTGCCCATTTTATATTTTCAGTTTCCATCACAGTTCAGTTTCTTGGCAATTCGTTAGTTATATTCTACAAACATAATATTTAAAGAACTTATGCTCGTTTCGTCGGTAAAAGCTTTTTTAAACCAATTTAGTTTATTATCTATTATATTGTAATCTATACATATAGCCATAGTGGCGAATTATCTCCAAAAGAAGAAGTACCAGTAAAATGCCACACGAAACAAGACTTGAATACCCTCTATTGAATAAGCCTTAATAATCTCAAAATAGATTTTGGCCTTGATAATTTTTTCATAGTTCTCGAGAACGGATGGTATATAACGGCAGGTTGTCACGTAGTCAATAGGGCTGAGGGAACGTGCCTCCCCGGGGTCCGCGATTGTGAACACGAACTCTTTTCTTTCTACAAGTTATTACAGAAACGTTAGGCTCAATTTCGAACAACATTCAATGTCTGATTTTTTTTATCTGACATAGAAGCGTGTCGTAAAAAATCGACGAGTGAATGTGTAGAGAAATTTTTTTAACGCAAACTGTTAGATAAGAGAAAAACTCGAAGTAAGAATATGCCTGAGTATTATAATGAAGCACAATATAAAATAAACCTTATAAAAGCTTATAAAATTAATTAATTCGCTCAATCCAAAAGCTTTAGAATTAATATTACGAATTTTTTGCAAGAACTGTACCACTTTTATTTAATTGGCTGCGAAAAAAAAATCTCGATCCAAGATTTAAATTATAACATACACAACTTTATCTGTATGGGATGGAAGAAAAAAAAATTAACTCAGTAAAGAACCTGTTAAATATCCTGCACCTAGTTTTCGAAAAACCAATTATCACGTTGATATTGAAGAACGAAGTTTATTTTTCAAATAAATTAATCAATTTTATTTGCACGAGGAATTAAAAATAATAATAATAATAATTCTTTATTGCTCACAAAATAAAAATTACAATAAAAATATTTGCAGTAAATTACTAAGTCTAATGTGGGCAAAGGCGGTCTTATCGCTGGTAGCGATTTCTTCCAGACAACCTTTGTGTAACTGGAAATCTATTAAGTAAGCGGAAGATATTTTACCAAATAAAAAAAAAATAAAATAAAATAAAGCTCTATAAGCATACAAACATACAACTTTTAATATTTATTATTATATACATATATACTAAATAATAATATACATATGTAGCATTAAATTACATAGATACATATACAGTTGCAATCTATAATTTCTCTAGAAGGAGATTGTGTAATCTTGATTTGAAGATAGCAATAGACTTAGCATGTCGAATGGCAGACGGCAGTGAATTCCAGAGATGAGCAGCTTTCACAGTAAAAGACTCATAAAAGTAACCCGATCGAGTAAACAAAGCTTGCAGCCTATTGTCATCGTCCGACCGAAGGCAGCGGCCATGGCCAGCACCGAGGAACCCAAACCGCTCCTTGAGATAAACAGGAGTACGAGGGTCATACAGTATTTTGTACATGAGAGTCAGAACGTGCTCCTCGCGACGCAGCCTGATAGGTAACCACTTAAGTCTACGTCGGAATTCTGAAACATGATCGAACTTGCGCAATCCGTAAATGAATCTTATACATAAGTTTTGGAGGCGTTGGAGTTTGCTGAGCAAGTCTTCATTGAGATCAATTAGGCAGACATCAGCATAGTCCAAGATTGGCAAGAGAAGTGATTGCGCAAGTTTAATCTTAGTCCGAAGCGGCAACAAGTTCCTAAATCTTCTCAATGACCCAGACACCGCGTAAATCTTCCTACTGACCTCAGATATGTGTGGTCCCCAAGAGAGTGTAGAGTCAAAGAGAACGCCCAGGTTCCTGACGACACCACTAACGCTCAAGGTAACACCATTCAAAGTAATTTGCGGAATGGTAATTTGATTTAGCTTCGCAATCTGCTTAGCACCGCCAACAATGATAGCTTGCGACTTGTTCGGGTTGATGGTAAGGCCATAAGATTTGCTCCAATTAGAAATAACTGCGAGATTATCGTTTATTTTATGAATAAGGGCACCGATATCATCAATAGCGGCTTGGGAATAGATTTGTAGGTCATCCGCATATAAATGGTACTTGCATGAAAGTAAAGGGGTCACAAAGTTAATAAATATTGAAAACAGGAGAGGAGAAAGGACCCCACCTTGAGGCACACCAGCAGTCACGTCACAAAAGCTAGAGACCCCACCATCAGCGCGAATACACTGTTGTCGCCCCACAAGGTAACTACTGAACCATGTGATCTCCCTATCAGACCCGAACACATTCCGAAGCATAGCCAACATGATATCACTATCAACTGAGTTAAAAGCATTGCTAAAATCAAGTAGCACCATAGTAGTCACATTCTGGCTAGATATCCCTAAACGAATGTCATCAGTAACATTTATCAATGCTGTCGCAGTACTATGCCCTGCACAGAACCCAGATTGATATGTACTTAAAAAGCCTGAGGAATTTATGAATGAACTTAGTTGGTTAAAGACAAGTCGTTCGAGCACCTTAGAAAGAAAGGGTAGAATGGAAATGGGTCTAAAGTGGGAAGGTAATGTAGGACTGGTGGTTTTAGGAACAGGAATTACAACTGCCTTGCGCCAACAGCTCGGAAAAGTTCCAGTACTGAGCGAGAAGTTGAAAATATGACAAAGTATTGGAATGAGGACCTCCAAGCCGAGTTCAACCATCTGGCGGCTTATGCCATCGATGCCCTCTGCGTTAGATTTGATGGCTGAAATGTTATCTTCAACTTCACGCCCCGATACAGACCTAAAGGAGAAACTAGGTTTTCGGGAATCGTTCTTGCTACTCAAAGAGTGCAGTGTTGCTTGTTTTAAGGTATTACATATAGGGGGAACATTAGTGAAGTGATGGTTTAATGAATCAAGATCAAATTTCGTTAACGTTTATCAATCAAGTTATATTTTAACGTAAAAAAAAAACAAGTTTATATTTATATAATACGATTATAAATATATACCATATATATATATATATATATATATATATATATTATATATATATATATATATATATATATATATATTATATATATATATATATATATATATATATATATATATATGCGAACTGATAAAAACCCTCAATTTCAGTTCATTTTAATTTAAATCCCCGTGTTCGGAATAGGACGCATATCCACAAGTTTTGCGTAGGTAATTTATAAATTGTAGTCAAAAATGTTGGGACCTACCCGCACTTGTTGCAAAATATGGACCGGCCGGGCTGTCGCCTGCTTCGCTGCCGTGGGGATTTCCATAAAATTATGTTTAAATAGTTCAGTAAGAGACTGAGTTGGGATCGCTGCGTGGTAGGACGGATTTTTATATTTTCATACAGTTTCTACTATCCATAGGCCCGCGCTGGTTTAAGTGTTTTAAACGGGAGTTATAGTTGAGCATACACGAGGTTGACAGGCATTTGTCTTTTGCATTTATAGTCACTGTACTTACAATAGAAAGATTTTTGTCCTCCAAGGGGAGCCCTCACGCCCTTACATATACTAACGGACTAACGCCTATATACGTAGAGGAAATACCTACGTGAAATACGAATTATTGGTTAATTAGCTATATGAAGTAAATGATCATTAACAAATTTGTGGGTTTGTGACTTACCGACTTGCACGATACACCCCGAGCGCTTGACAGCTAGGCACTACCATCATATAAAAGCCTATAAGAATATAAAGAGGTAGTCGGATCCACCCACGCTGGTAATCCGCTAGTAATAGAAAATGCTTGTATTTTTTATCATAAATACAATTTAGTTTTTAGATGTCTCTCAGATTTTCCAAGAGGCTGCTATTGACAAATAAGAAACGTCAGTGACATAGTGTTGTTAGAGAAAACGGGCCGGATCCTAAGCCTCTCATCCATAAATGCCGCGGGATCCTGCCAGAGACACATCCATACGCGTCGCAGGCAATCCTCTAACTGATGTTCCAAACTGCTGGCCTGGTATGCTCTGCAGTTGCCGTGCCGAGGCAGTATGGCGATATTTAAACGATTTAAATTCTATTTTTAAGCAGATTTTCTATGAAGTTGATTTTCTCATTTTTTATACCTGAATTGTTGAAAGTAATAACAAAAGTTGCTTTTAATCCAGTTTTCCGGGACTGTGCGTTAATTTCAATGCAACAAGTTAAATTAAGAATTACAATCCTATTTGATAAAATATTTTTCTATCTTCCATCATGAGAGATACTAATAATAATAATTATAATAATCCCGAAACAAACACCAACTGTATGGCCCCAAAGTAAGCAGAGCTTGTGCTTTGGATGACCATACAGCGAACTGGGGGAACCCAGAATTAACATACATATAAAAATATCAACAACCATAACCCGAGAATAAACATCTGTGTTCATCACACAAATGAATGCCCCGGCCAGGACTCGAACCTGAGACCTCCGGCCTATGAGACAGGGCTACTGAGCACTACGCTACACGGCCATCATTATTATAAATTACGTCTAATCAATTTATTACAAATAATAAGTAACCTAAAAAAATAATTTATTAAAATAACATACAAAATAAGTTATATTTTAGTAGTATTTAATGGAAAATTAATTATCAGCCACTAAATATTTTGTATCGTTAAGTGTCGCAAAAGCTATCGTTCTTCGGCATAGCACGCCACCTCAGCGTCAGCGATCAGCAGATAGCGTGATCAGCAGTCTGCGATATTTCTTGAAAACTGCTCTCATTTATCTGCTAGTAATCACACAAGAATCTTCTATCCTTACGGGAAGAAAACTGTACAAACAATCCGATTCTACAACTGATTGTACGATTTCAGTTACGATAACAAAATAAATAGTCTAAATGTACTCAAAAGCAATTAAAATATATTAAACGGTCTGGTTGAATGAAAGTTAACTTATTTCGTCTTGATCCAGACAAGATATATGCACGTATTCGTAAGAGATATAAGAGGTCTGCTTTTACCGAATCTTCTGCGTTTTCCGTAGTATTCATCATCATCATCATCAGCCCATATTCGTCCACTGCTGGAGATGGGCCTCCCCAATTGCAAGTCATCGAGTAGTATTACTGAATCTTTTTATCTTCACTTCGAAAGTAATTTGTTCGCTAATAAATTGACATGAAACCCAGATATTTATTTGGGCATTCTTTTAGTGATGTTTTTTTTCTATACCTGATTGTATGTCTTTTTAGAATTTTCAGATCTTAACACTTAACCAAATCAACCTTAAAATATAAACAAGACAACATATTATTGCAATGCAAACGAAAAAACAATTGTGTTTCTAGTTTTTAGATGTGATTGACGCCTTTAACAAAAAAAAAACTCTTACAGCATTTTATTGTTACTATTCTGTTTATATTGAAAAAAATAATATAATAGTCACGTAAAAATACCAGTTCTGAACCAGACCGTAAAGTAATGAGGATACGAGGAAGAAGAATTGCAACTGATTGAAAGATTCAATTAATAATCCATAGTTTCATAATCATAAAACATTTTACTTCGATGACCGTTAAAATTCGATGATTGGTTAGGTTTATTTTCTCGCATCTCCGAGTGTTTCCTTTCTCTAACAAATTAATTTTAAACAATTGCTAATCACCATACCTTGACTATAATTAAAAAGCGTTAGTTTGCAGACATTTTACGGATATGAAATAATATAAGTCCGAGAAAAAATACCGCAAAAACAGTAATACCTCAAACTGTCTTCCAAAAATTTTCTGTAATTGTAATTTGTAAAGATATTTTAACATTTTTTTAAATGTCCTTATTACGCAAGTTTTAAATCTTTTATTACATTACATTAAACATCATGAAGCTCACAAAGAAATTGCATACGTAAAACTTAAAAACAAAAGTAATGGGAATAATTTTTACGCATTTATTCGTTAAAAAAATTGTAACACGCAACTAATTAAGAAACCGGAGATGGATTTTGTCAAATAATTTGTTTATCCGTTAAATAATTAAACAATAAACATAATCATAAATATATTTTAAAAAAATTATGTTCCAAATTGAATATCAGATTTTCAGCTTGCATTTTTGCTCATCACAAATATGCAATACTTATAGCGAAATGTTGTAAAGTTTCAATATACTGCAGTCAAACACAGTTGCAGAGGGCTCGCGCAAAATTACAGCGATATCGGCTGCCCAGTAAATTAAAAGTTATCTAAATTTACTTATTTGAAGATACATTCATAAAGCATAAACCACTGAACCATATTTTGGGAAACTAAACAATAATGCGGGTCATTAATTTAGGAGTAATGAATATCCTAACATTACAAATGAGGATATGTAGGGCAGTGTGGCACGCTGCCAGCGCGGGCTTCGCCGTCGCGGATCGCCGGTCGCCGGTGAGATACCGCTCGTCTTCAAAACACCCTGTATCAATATTTCAAATTTTATGTTATATCACTTAAAATGCATTATAAATTAGAGATACAACGTCTTCAACTTCTATATAGAAAGCAACATTTATTTTTGATTCAAAAAAGCATATCATATCATTTAGAATAATTGGATACTATTGTCAGCTTCTATTTACATATTTAGCTTTTGCACTAATTAAAAAGTTCATTTACCGAAATGGGTTAGGATGGGGAAGTATGAAACTGTAAGAGAGAGATATTTGTTCCAAGGAACCATGTTGTTAATTTAGAGTTAAGAAAAATTAGAAAGATATCATAAAGTATATTGGCGAATCCTTATTTAAGTAAACAGTGAGCGTTTATAAAAAAAGCTAGCACTTTTGTTTATTCTTTTTTTATGTGAATTTCCATAATATTAGCTTCTTGTGTAGAAGTCTCCAAAAAAATTGTTGATATATAAAGCTTGATTTGACTTGATCAGTTTGTTTTAGCTCCTGTCATTTTTTATTACGATACATAGGATTGATTGTGAACAAGCACAAGAATTTGATTTTATAATATAGATTTCAAATATAGGAAATTATAGTCACTTAAGAATGCAAGGACTCAATTTATGAAAGAGTATATATATATTTTTATATTCCTCATAGTAAAAATGATTTATTACTCATTGGAGTCCTTATATTTGGCTGTATAGATTTTGCCTTGCCGGTGAGTTTGAGATAAAAGACATAACTTGAAAACGAAACCATACTGTTACTTTTGGACTTGTCACTTGTGTGTGTGTGTGTGAGTGCCTTGGTTTTGTTCTGACGATTTGCGATTCTTTTAGTTATTTTTTTATAACGTGACTTTATAACCCTATGTGCCTACGGATTCCGATAGATAGCGCTGACGACGACTTATTGCTGTGATTTTTGGACTAGTTGATTAAGTTAAAGATATGGATGAACATTTACGTGTCATTATTGTCATGGTCGGTTGGTGATGATAGTAATTACCTATGTAAATGTACGTAATTTCAAATCATAACCTCAAAATTAGTACTCGATGAAAATGCAATTATTATTGTTCCTTTCATTGTTGTTATACTCCATAATGTATTAATTTTTTAAATGTGTCCAGATTTTATGTCCTATTTTTTTTAGATATTTTTGACTTTTAATGCTCCACTTTAACTTCAACTAAAACCGTGTATGGCGATCTGCCAATGTTCTTTGAATAATAGCTGGTCTAGTTATCAAGAAAGAATGAAATATCATATACTTGGAGAGTTTATTTATATTTATTATAAATTTATTAAAATACTTACGAATTTAAAAAGAAACCAGTATAAAATCATGTTTTTACTTTTAAAATTAGCTAAGAATGAACAGCCAATTTTCATTCATAAAAATTCAATATCTTCATCGGCTATTCTAAATATTTTTTAAACCATGCGTGGTTGTATTTTACAAAACATAGTTTGTTATGTACCAATTGTAATTTCTTGATAAACGTCTACACCGTTGTGGATAGTTTGAGGTGTCATATTTGTATGAAACTGTGTTTCGTTTGTGATCAGAGGTTAAAAGCAAAGTTATAAGATCGTTATTTATTTAGCTTAATAGTTCGTACGTGTGTACAAGTTGCACATTTAGTAGGCCTACTAGAGAGTGGCTTTTGATTGGTTATTCCTAAACGTTCCACTCAACATTGAACAAATTAATTGGTACAGTTACACGAGAAAGTCAGCCTCCCAATAGTCTGCCACAGCCTTTGTTTTCTTTATTGTGGTAGGAAAAAATTATCATGAAATCGAACCCGCTTTAAAACTATATAATATACGTAAAAAATAATAACAAAAAAATGTAAATCTTGTTGTACTAGAATATTCCCTAGAGAAGATTACCTTCTTGTTACTGCTTCCAGTTGTAAACATATTTGTAATACACAATAATTTATGTGTTTGACATAAAAAATACTTATAGCAAATATTTAATTTTAGATACAATACACAATTTTATCATATAATAATTTGTAGATTCTTAACAAAGACATAGCAAATAAACACTCGAATCCTACCATGATGGGCATGATTTTTACCAGCGTTTTCAATCATTTTCTTAATTACATAGTTTCATCTTTACTTTAAAGATGAAAAGACGAAACGGACCGACTGTTTCTCTTGTTGACTGTAGACACTTAAGTAAAACAAATTACTCAAATGAATACTAATTGATACTGAGTGTTCACGGAAACATTCCCGAGTACTTATATTGCCTCTTCAAAGTTATAAGACTTATTATATTTACGCTTCGAACAAATAACAGAGGCTTTAAAAAAATAAGACCTTTAAGAGTATCGTATATTAAATTTTCGATATTTACACGACTTGTACAGCAAGGGGTGTTGTTTGATGTTGATTTTTTGACTTTGAATGTATTGATGTGATTGATGTGATTCTCAATTCAACGATTCTTGTTTATTGGACGATTTGGATTTAAAATGACAGCTTAGAAAGCACTGGACTTTACAAAACGATCTACTTTCACAGCATCAATTCAGATTTATTGAAACACGTTTCCAATTATACAACACTAATTGAGATTACATAACGGAGTGCACCTTGGAGCTCTTGGCTGCGGGTCCACCCGAACAGAACCCATCTCGTTTATCATGAGAACCAATAGTTATCACCCATTTTATTCATTTAACATTTAGTTTTATATGCATGTTCAAATTAAATTTACATGTTTTTAAAACGGTTTTTCAGTCAGCTTCGTAATTAAAAACTCGTCTTTTTCAAAAACCTGTTTGTAAACGTTTTGTTTCATATTTGTTCTTTTTAGAAAACCTGTATAAAGTTTGATTAAACCCAAAGCGAGGTGTTCGTGAATTCAACGTTCTATTTTGGGTACGCCGCGCAGCTGCCGAGCTACAATACAGTTTCTAAACTACAACCTTTGGTATTTATTTTTTGTCAAAACTGAACGTGACAATGCTTTTTTTCTAGATTTTTTAGTCCTCTGTTTGTTCAGTTGTTACAGTGGTATTTCTGGGTGTATTTCTGAATGATTGACCTGAAAACTTGTGGTATTTTTCTCTCTATCGGTTTAAAAAGTACTTTATGAAATAGGTTTTTTGTTCTTTGTTTGGCTAACCCTATTCTATTACACTAAGGGAAAAAAATAAATAAACAGACATTTGGATTAATATTTTCTTGTCTGGCAGATAGGGCAGGCGTCGCTTTTCAAACACAGTTCAGAAGCAATCGAATTAAACAGCAAACGATTTTTGGCCAATTTGTGCAATCCATGTTTACTTCAGGTAAATTCACAAACGTTAATTTTACTTGCATCAACCAATCGTACTGCTATTTACATGACTGACTGTATATTTCCCAGATCACATTTCTCTGCTCTAGTTATTTCATGAGTCCTTTTTACTAACGAGAAAAGCATGATTCGATTCCGAGAGCTCACGCTGACATAACAAAACTCCGTTCTCTCGAAACCACGTTCTTCATAAAATGGAGAAAATCTCGAAAAAATAAGAAAAACTACAGTTCAGTAAAAGAAAGGATAAAACAAGAGAAAGATTTATTTCGTGAGTGGAATAGGTAAGGAATGTACAAACACACATGGATCAGAATATAAAAGAGACAGGAGGTAGGTTCGCACCGCGCGGCACAGTCGCCTGCCTCCCAACAGGAACAGGCACAACAGCACAGAACAAATTTAAATGTATTTGAAGCTCCGGAATTAGTATCAAAACGAGAGCAGTGCCATGGATTAGCTTGTATCAAACTAATTAAACAAAGTATTCCATTTTACTCCTGTCTTGGTAGACATACTTCATTCGATGATACAGATGATACTTTTGCTTGATGTAACAATATTTGTTTTTCAAGCATTACAAAGTTGTTTGTTGTCAATATAAAAATTAAAATTTATAAATGGTCCTGTGGATACACATTTTTTAAATCTGGTTTCTGTTTGGAAACTACTTTTGAAAACTAAGTCCTTACGAAAACAAACTACAGTCATATAAATTTATTCAGTATAAAATGTATAACATGTACGAGGAAGCATAATATAAGGTACATAACTTAATATTTTCATGGAAAGTAAAAAATTCGGTAATTCTTTTTTTTTTGTTAAAGCCATATCTTACAGGTTTAAACCAGGTTTAAAGATCTTAAAAATATACGTCCTCTACGTTCTCAATTCGGATAAATTAGATAGATATATTTAGATATATTTTTATAAATAGATATATTTTTTTTTGTAAATAAATAAATGAAAAACTGACATTTATTAATCGATTCAGAAAGATCGAAATTACGCTTTTATTTTAAAGAATATAATTCCCGTTTGCTATCAAAATTCGAAAACAAAAGGGCAAAATGCGTATTATTAGAACTTAAATAAAAATGTAATTTGATAAGATAATATATGAAAAGCGTGGAGGACTTACTTTTTTTGAAGTGTTTTTGTTATTTTATATTTCATGCAAAAGTTAGTAAACTATAAATGTACCTATCTAAATTTTCAATTCAAACGTCGATCGGTAAGCCCTTAAAGGTATTTCTTAAGTTGAATATTATTCAATTAAGGCGATTCCCTAGTGTACCGAAGTTGCCACAAATTGCAATTTTCCGGTAAATCCAGTGATACCGTCGGGCCGCAGCAGCCGTCGACTACTTAGATAATTGCCCGTAAAATTGCATGTCACTCCTCTGTCAGCGCAGGAAACGTCTCAGAAACATTTTCATAAAGAAAAGACAACATGAAAAGGTGCGCAATTTGTTTTTTTTTTGGCTTTGCTAAGTGCTCGACGACGGCGGTAAACACAAAAAAGCGCAGTGATTGAATTGTTTATTGAATTTCTGTTTGAATTGTATATAATTATTTTTCAATTTTTGAAATCCTACTGAGTGCTGTGATTGGTTTGAATCGTAATAAAGTTTGCTCAATACTTTAACTAACTCAGCTTCTACTGTAGCGTACATTAAGAAATAAATTAGAAAAATAAATTGATTCTCGTAGGTAATTTCGCTACCTTGTACAGTTTTGCGTTTACAGACCACAATTTTTTTTTATAGCTAAAGTCTGTTAGAAATAAATAATCTTGCATATATAAAATAGAAATGCTCATAAATTACATGAAAAGTTGACTTTTATCAAATACCTTAATCTGAATAGTATTTAGTGCGGGAATATTAATATTTGAACCCTTAAAAATAAATACTCGTAACTTTTTAAAATGTAATCCACAACTAATCTTACCTAAATTTTGAAAAAATCAAATTCATGACGTTTCTTTTCAGTTCTTCTTTACGTATATTTTTCTGAACTGGTGGTATTTTTGTCTTTTAAAGTAATTGTCAAACTTGAGAAATAAATATTTGAATTTGAATTTAGACAAAAATCGTGTCTTCCGTAATCAAACTGATATTATTTTCGAATTTTCCACAGCTGGTGCTCACGATGTATAAGTGGAATACCAACAATGAAATTACCTTAAATTGAAATTAATCACGTCGAATTAACCCCTGTACAGTGAAAACTGTTTCTACTAGTTTCGCCCAAAAGTTTTATTATCAGGTTGAAGCAAGCTGTAAGAGGAGTTTGCAAAACTTTCTCCTTATATATTATTAGACTACGATACAAATTAATGTTAAATATTATCCACTAGTCAACCTTTCTCATACATCACACACACACTTTAATGTCATATTATTATTATTTGTTAAGACCATTGTTCTCTCTTTGTGATTTTGTAAATTTTTTTTATTCTTTATTTTATATAATATATAAACTGTGTTAAGACGAATACCTCAATATTGCATATTTAGTAGTCACCTGGAGACCTAAAACACTATTTTAATAGGTTAGCAGGTTTTTCATAGTTTAGGCTCCAGTCTCCTTTGTAATTCAAACGATAGGTTAAGTTTAAATTGTAAATTTTTGGAGAAAAATAAACTAAACTAAACTGAACCTATTCCATCTCAGTCTCGCCTGGTGGAAGACCACTCAGGTACGAAAAATCATTTTGTTGAGTAGTTGAGAACCAATTATAAGTAGTTATTAATCATACTTAGACATGACTTACAAGTTTTGAAACAAAACACTAACAAATGATGTAGTTTATTGTGTATCTACATATAACGATATTTGTAACTTTTGTATTAGAAAACATGTTTCAGAATGAAACTTTCAACTAATATTTATTAGTTAAGTTAAACATGAATGTACGCTCTCCACCCCCGCCCTCTCAAGGCTGGGGGCCTCCAAGGCGCAGTCCTGGCACCTCTCTTATACACCTCTACACCAATGACATATCCATCCCGTCAAATGGTGCCGAACTCTCCCTCTTTGCTTGTTGTTTGGGTCTCATATGTTTAGGGTCTCATAGCCAGACTCCAAAACGCTGTAAATGCCCTAGATGAATCTCCCGGAGGTTCCAGAGGGTGCCAAAAAGCATTTCGTCTTTTATCGTTACGTATAACTCGGCTATGTTGGGACAGAAAACATGACTGAACTTGCTATTACTCAGCAAGAAGAGAGAAGAGTAATCCACGCCCGTAACAGGTGTCAGCGTAGTGGTTTTAAACGGATTAGCCTCCGGGCGCCGCCGTCTAGTATCTATCTCTGTGTCACAGCTTGGATTTCTATAGGATACTTCAACTCACGTTAGCGCAAAATTTTCTTTTGTATTTATACCGGTAGAAAGTTGAAATTTTCTTAAAATCAATTTATTTTACCTCCTTATGATTTAAAATTAGTCTACAAAAGTATACAACTCAAGTAATAATAAAAAAAATTATCACATGTAAATCGAAAGTCAATTAATTCACAAAGAAACAAAACAAATGAACGCCACACAATTGCTGAAGTCTACAAGAAGGCAATTATATGGAAATTCAATTCAACTTTGAACAATTGTGTAAAATAAACATTATAGGTGTGAAACATAGAAGGTGCTGAGAGTTTTTAGTCTATTCTTCTATATCCTAGTATACTCATTACTTTGATTATTAAATGTAGTGTTATTAGTTATTCAAGGTTACTTTGTAAATTATTTATTTATACAATTTATATTTATAATCTGGATAACAAATATTCGTTTCAATAAGATTTGCTTACTTGTCAGTTCTAGATTCAGAATATGTAATCAAGTTTTAAGGCCACATTAGTCAAATTGCGTTGATTATTTGCATCTTTTAACAGTAGCATATAATTAAATAATTTCATAAATAAAAATAATACTATTATAGAGCATTGAGTATTATTTGATAAATAAAATCAAATTATGAATATTTCACGCGTAGATATTTCATTTGACGAGTAATCTAATTAGTATGACTTTTGACATACAAGTTGTTAACTTTTCAATTACAATTTATATATTATACTTATTTTAATAACACACTTATTGCTTGCAGCTAACTTCAAAAGATCACTCGTGAATCAAAATATCTAAAACGACAGGTGTTCAAGCTTATGACAAATGTTCCACAAATAGCGCAGCGTAATTGCGTCGAATCCTTTCGCTAAAAATTGGCGATATTGACAATGGCTTGAGTACACAGACGCGGCAATATTTCACGGTAATCTCCTTCGAGCGCCGGACACAAAGATAAGGCCGCGCGCGCTCCGCGCCAAATCCTCGAAACTCCGTGCTGGGATATATTCATCACCCGTCGCTGAAGCCGGTCGATTCTCGCTCCGATCGCCACGCGGTGCGGACGTGCAAGACCCAGCTCTCCGTTGATCGGTCCCTTCCCGCCATTCCGCGGCGCTCAGTTTACTGACGTCACAGTCTAGCGTGTTGGCTCCGTGCTACGGTTTCCTAAGTCTTTCTACTCCGTCTGAGTGCTTTCGAAGTGCGATTTTTCTTTGCGACTAAGCCTCTTAGTCTTCAAAGTGCTGTGCTAAGTTGTGTTGTGCTTGTGCTGAGTGCAGTGTTGTGCCCGGCGTAAGTAGTCTGGTTTCAGTGCAAAGGATACTTAACGGTGACAACGAATTTGTACTGAACCAGTCCTTTTTATTTTTATTTATTTCTCTTCTCTATTTTATTTATTTTTCTCCTATTTTCATATTTATTTCTATCATATTTGTGTGTTTTCGTGTGTATTTGTCCTTTCTGTCGGTAAAGGTTGACCCTAACGCGGTCAACTCTTTACCTGCGTACCCTTTTTTAGGTTTCTAGGTAGCGGCCTTCGGCGTACTATTGTTAGTTTTAATTTATTCTCCCCAGCCTCCCTACCGCTGGTAGGGAGGTTAGCCGCTAGGATTTGCTAGGTTTTTAGGAACTAGGCATCTTTTATTATACTTATTTTTATTAATATTACTGTCCCAACTTTCCCTTATGGATCCGCTAAGCGTTATTAACGCGTTCACCCAGGCGCTTGCTGCGGTAGGCGTCTACATCCCGAATGACATCATAACGCAGGCCTTGCAGGCATCAATCGCGTCCCCGGCCCCTCAGGCCTCAAACCCGGCCCCTCAGGCCTCAAACCCGGCCCCTCAGGCCTCCGACGTCGAGACCCCTCAGGTCTTAAGCTCTCCCGCGTCTCCCGCCTCGTCCGAGATGGACTGCGAATCGGTCGCATCCTCTCACGCGTCGCGTCGTAAGCGTACCGCTCCCGGGAGCGACTCCTAACCCGCGTCTGATACGTCGTCAGATGCCGTCACCTTGACCGGCTCTCCTGAGCCCGCGTTTCAACTCGTCGCCAAGCGCTCCAAGAAGCGCTCTAAGAAAGCTTCGGTATCTTCAATACCTGAGCCCTCCCCGGTGTCTTCAACACCAGCCCCCGCGCCGTTAAAATCGCTCGTAGTAACCGCGTCTCCGTCGGTCACATCGAAGCCAGCGACGCGCTGCGCTCCCGTCCCGCCGAAGCCTCAGCTCCCGCCGCCCGTATTCCTGCGTGAAAAAGCGCGCTGGACCGCGGTTTCCAACTTGTGCAAATTGCACAAAATCAATTACTTAAAAGCCGCCAACGCTGGCGATACAATCAAAATCCAATTAGCGACCGTCGTCGACTTCCGCGAGTTTACCAGGTTACTCGGATTAAACCAAATCGCGTATCACACCTACGCCCTCCCGGAGGAGCGTAAGATCCGCGCAGTACTACGGGGCGTCCCGTTTGAACTCAGCAACGATGACATTCTCGATGACCTTAAGTCTCAGGGTTTCCTGGTCACAGCAGTGCACAAGATGCACTCCAACCGCGGTAGGCGTTTTCCGTTAGCGCTAGTAATACTGTCCAATACTCCCAACTCGAAGGAGATTTTCAAAGAGGCTCGCACAATCTGCGGACTCTCGAACATCCGTCGAGCGTCCCAACCCCCGTGGTCACCCTGGGCAGTGCCACCGCTGCCAGCTCTATGGCCACGCAGCGGCTAACTGTTCAGCTCCCCCCAGGTGCGTTAAGTGCCTGGATCCCCACTTCACTAAGGAGTGCACTCGCACTCCCGAATCCACTTCCCCCCCTGCCTGTGTGCTGTGCGGCCAGTCCGGCCACACAGCAAACTACAGGGGTTGCCCGCGCGCTCCGCGCTCCACCGTCAAGAGGGTCGCGCCTAAACCGGCGCCGCCGCTCACCTCCGCTAACTTCCCGCCGCTGCGCAACCGGGGTCCCCCGGAAGCAAAGCCCGTTCAGCCGACGCCTACTCCGGCTCTGTCTTGGAGGCAGCGTCCGGCCGTCCCGCCTGCACCTTCCCGACCCATCCCAGCTCCCGTAGCTCCCGTAGGGCCGCGTCCCGCGTTGTCATCTTCCCCTCAGTCGTCGTTGGCTGAGGACATGAAGACCGTGTTCGACGTCATCCAAAACGTCGACATCAACGAAATTTCCGTACTCGCACGCAAACTGCGAGCCGCCCGCTCTCCTCAAGAGCGTTTATTCGCGTTAGCCGAGCATCACTCGCTCCTAAGTTCGTTGTAAATTCTTTTATTTTTGTATAAATTCGTAAATAAATTAATTTAATGTCTAAACCCGCGAATCCCGCGTCCAGTCGTATTAAACCTAAGGGCTTATCCCTAGTATCTTTTAACGCTCGTAGCCTTAATACCAACCTTCCCGAGATTAAACTGTTCCTTCAGAACAAAGAACCTGACTTATTCCTTCTCCAGGAGACATGGCTTACTCCAAACCGCTCCAGGGGATTCGCTATACCTAAGTACGCGTTTACTCGCAACGATAGGCCCAACTCCGACGGTTACGGCGGCACCGCTATATATTACAAAAGAGGCTTCCATTGCTGTCCTCTCCCTACCCCTCCTCTCCTCAACATGGAGGCCACTGTGTGTAGATTGGCTATGACTGGTCATCCGACCATCATCATAGCTTCAGTCTACATACCCAGTGGTACCAGACCAATCCGCAGCGACTTTGAGGCCATTCTCGCCCTCGGCCATTCAGTCATTATGTTCGGAGACTTTAACTCCAAACATACTGACTGGACGTGCCTATCGACCAACACCAGCGGTATCGCTCTCCTCGACATCACTAACTCCCTTGACCTAGACGTCATAAACCCCATCACTCCCACTCACTATCCCAACAACCCGACCTATTCTCCTGACATCCTCGACTTTGCAATGATCAAGCGAATCAATCTTGATCTCAGGTCCATCGAACCGCTCGATGACCTAGGCTCCGACCATCGCCCCGTCTCCCTCGTGCTAGGCGCGCCTAACGTTAACGTCACACCGCCAAAGACCTTTACCAACTGGAAAGGCTTTAAAAATACGTTAGTTTCAGCCTTAGAGGCACCGAACTCTCCGCTCGCGATTTCGCCCGACCAATTAGACAGCCCGATTAAAATAGATTCAGTAGTTGATACTCTCACTGATACTATCAACTCAGCCATCAGCGACAACGTAATCATTGCTAAGCAAGGCAAACCCGCGCTTCCCTTAGCCGTTAGCAATCTCATTAAAGCTAAGAACGCGGCTCTCCGGAGAGCCAAGAAATATCCCACGCCCGCATATAGAACAGCTGCGAATCAGCTTCAACGTAAAGTTAGGTCTCGCCTCGCGGAACTCCGTGACACTCAGTTTAACGATCTCATGGAGAATATCTCCCCGTCCCACCAAGCGTATTATCGAATGGCCCGAGCTTTACGCGTAGACACCGCCTCTCACGTTCCTCCTCTCACTCGTCCCGACGGCACCATTGCCTTCGAAGTCGAAGAGAAAGCCGAATGCTTCGCCGACAGCATAGCGGCACAATGTTCGCCCAGCACGCAACCCGCGGATCCCTCCCACATCCAGGCGGTGGAGGATGAAGTTCTCCGCAGAGAATCTCTCCCTATCACCGACGACCCCGTCACAGTCTCTAATGATGAAATCTTGCTTCTCATTAGAAAACAAAAGTCCAAAAAGGCTCCGGGTGCGGATGGAATTTCCAACCACGCACTTAAGCACCTGCCTCAGCAGGTTCTTACCTTGTTAGCTATCATCTTCAATGCCTGCTTCGACCATAGCTACTTTCCAAAAGCCTGGAAAGAAGCGACAGTCATAGGCATTCCCAAGCCGGGTAAACCTCTGAACATCCCGGCTAATCACAGACCCATCAGCCTCCTCAAGGCAATGTCTAAACTTCTCGAAAGAGTCATACTCTCTCGAATGCGGAACCATCTGTTTCCAACGGATGGCGACCCTCTCATTATTCCCCACCAGTTCGGCTTTCGCGCTAAGCACTCCTGCCCTCAGCAAGTCCATCGAATCGTCGAGTACATTCTCGAAGGATTCTATCCGCATCGTAAAAAATCAATCGCGGTTCTCTTTGACGTAGCCAAGGCTTTCGACAAAGTCTGGCACAGCGGTCTCGTTTTTAAACTCTATAAAATAGGCTTACCGGTTCGCCTAGTCAGATTAATCGCGTCGTTTCTTAAAGACCGTACGTTTCGATTTAAACATGAAGGCACGCTCTCCGCGCCTCGTCCCATAAAGGCTGGAGTCCCGCAAGGCTCAGTCCTCGCCCCTCTGCTGTACACCGTGTACACTAATGACATGCCCATCCCGCCGAAAGGCGTCGAACTCGCCCTCTTTGCAGACGATACCGCCCTTTACACTAAAGGTAAAATAATCCCGTATAACATCACCAGACTCCAAAAGGCCGTAAACGCCCTCGGTGTTTGGTTTCAAAAATGGCGTATCGATGTCAACCCAGAAAAGAGTTCTGCCATTCTATTCGACCACAAACGTCGTAATCGCCGCAACGATCCCCACATTCGAATGTTAGGTATTCCCATCCTCTGGAAGCGCAGTATCAAATACTTAGGCGTCACCTTAGATCAGACGCTTTCTTTTAAGCCACACGTTGATAGTGACCACTGACAGATATGGCATTGACAACAACAACTTCGTTCTCGTCTTGTAATTATTTCGTATTTACAACTTCACAAAGTATGGTGCAATATTGCTAGTTAAATAAACGAAACCGTCCTACGTTCATGTCGTTTCTAACGTATATTTTTAAAGTCACAAAATAATGTCGGAGTAACAAACATGTTCAAACACCTACCGGAAACAAACATTTACTGAAAATTATATATAATTATATTTTCTTAAGTTCAAGAACTACATTCTAAAGCATACCTAAAATGTATAAATTCAAAGCTAAATACACAAGCATTTAAGTAATTTTCCTAGTCCAACCATTAGGATGACGTGCTAATGCTGCTTGATCGATGTACGTCCGTCAGATTATAACGCATCCAAGAAAAAACCGGTCTTTTAAGCCCACCGCTGTGTGCGGAACCAGCCTACTGTAATTTGTCTGTGTTATATGTCAGAGAGCTGGCGCTTGGCAAGTACGGCTAGGTTGCGGCGCGTAAGCGTAAGAGACCTTACCGCAACGGCTACAAACCCCTCAAGAAACTACATGACTAACGCTTGTTTACACATCATATACATGTGACTACAACAATAACATAAGATAAAAATAAAATAAGAATTCTAAAATGTTTTAGCATCTTTTAAAAATTTAAGTGAGCAAGGAGGTGTAAATGATTATGGCTGTAAAGTTATCAAATTGCTATAAACGCACACAGACCATTCATTTTGTCAAAAATTCAATGCGACACTCAACATGACAACATGACATGATACAACAATGTGCTTGACATGTTTAAACTGTCACTTACGTGAAAGTGAATCAATATTAAATTATTTACAATTCGCATTTAAAATTTTGGGCACACAAAGTTTTGTTGAAATGTTGACGAAATTAGCAGTATGTAGGCCAATCGGTGTTGCGTTTCGCAAATTAATCAGTGACGCATGATTAATACTGATGTGGCCATGCCGCGCCGCGTCACACCCCGAGAATTTGTCGCTCGTTCGTACCTAAGTGCCTCGTTATATGATTTACATCTGACCCTCGTCTCAGCACCCCTCATGATCCAAGCGTTTACTTTACTCACAAGAAATAATAAATTTCATTAACGTCACTGTTTCGAGAAACTACGAAATACTGATTGAATTTCTCATTAAAAAGATCACGTTTTAATATTTAGTGCAAGAAAATTTTCAACTTTGCTCAATAGTACCCACCTTGCCCGAGTTTCAACAAAGAAACTTTATTTTGTAAATTTTTTGTCTAGAATAAAATTAACCTTGAAAAAAATTAGTTTGAAAACCCGCGATGTAATTCTGGTAGAGTTTGTACACGTCACGTTTTACATTGCGCTGAAAATTAAGATTTTAATAAAGGGTTCGTGTAACATACTAGGTTTTCGTATTACTTGTAGTGTAGGGAAAAATATATCAAATAAACTTGTTTTGAAATAGCTGACGCTATTAATTGAATAGACGAATGGCGCGAATGTGCAATTTGTTACGGACGGCGGAAGAAACAGCGTGGCAGCACCCTCGCTCGCGGAGGTAACTCAAGGCGCCGCACCACGCGGCACAATTTGACACCGTTATATATATGACATATGCCATGTACTGAATCCGAGACGGAGCGTATTAAAGATATAGCCTTATATTAAAAACATACAGTCAGACCTCATCTGCGTCCGGACCCGTTCGGACGTGTTTGACGGTCGCTCCCGGCTGCCGAGTCACGATTGTTGTCTCACGACTCCACTCGTATCAATACTCAAACGCCACTCTCAGATCCGTTCTGCGTCCGGCCCCGTTCGGACGTGTTCGCGGTCGCTCCAGCAGTTGAGTCACGATTGTCGTCTCACGACGTCAACTCGTAGCAACACTCATACGCTGTTAGCCTCTTTAGGGCTTACTCTGTGGCCGGTTTCGATCGGCTGCAAGTAAGTCGGTCTCTTGCACAGCAACAACAGAGCTGAGCTTACCGCGGTCGATTAAATTCGATAGTGGTTCGCGAAGCTCGGGCTGTTTTTCTGGCTGCGTACCTGACGCTTGGCGCTTGCTACGTAGTCAGAGACTCGCTCTGCGGCCGGCCCCTGGCCGGTCGTAACGTAGTCAATCTTGCACTCCGTGCACCCCTCGAAGTAAAAACCTCACTTCGGTGAGTGCAGCAACAACAGGGTTGAGCTTACCGCGGTCGATTAAATTCGATAGTGGTTTGCAAGACTCGGGCTGTCTTTCTGGCTGCGTACTCGACGCTTGGCGCCTGTACGTAGTCAGAGACTCGCTCTGCGGCCGGCTCCGGCCGGTCGTAACGTAGTCAATCCCGCACTTTTAGTGCAACCCAACTCCGTCAGGTCTACGGCCGGTTTTTGTTGTCAATTTATTGACGACAAACTCCGTAGTAGACTCGCGTTTGATCAGGTAGATACTTAACGGTGACAACTAAGCCTGATAGCGTTGCCCCGGTGCGCTTCCAAGGCCCTTCAGGCCAAGGAGAAACCGGCAGACCCGATCCCATTGCACTTGGGCCTTTCCCAGGGTGACGGTACAGTGCTGTCCGAGCTAGGGGCACCACTTCGCGTCGTCCCCAGCCCCCCTACCGCGGGTAGGGAGGTTTAGGTGCTAGGTTTGCTAGGGAACCTAGGCATTCTTATATATTTATATATTTTATATATCGTAGGACCAAGCCCTCCCAATGGACCAGCAAAGCTTGGTAAACTTTGCTAGGTCGTTCGCCCAGGCGCTCGTTGCGTCCGGCATCAGCATATCGGATGACATTCTAACGCAGGCCTTACAGGCAACTATCGCGTCCCCGGCCCCTCAGGCCTCTAACGTCGAGACCCCTCAGGTCTTAAGCTCTCCCGCGTCTCCCGCCTCGTCCGAGATGGACTGCGAATCGGTCGCATCCTCTCACGCGTCGCGTCGTAAGCGTACCGCTCCCGGGAGCGACTCCGAACCCGCGTCTGACACGTCGTCAGATGCCGTCACATTAACCGGCTCTCCTGAGCCCGCGTTCCAACTCGTCGCCAAGCGCTCCAAGAAGCGCTCTAAGAAAGCTTCGGTATCTTCAATACCCGAGCCCTCCCCGGTGTCTTCAACACCAGCCCCCGCGCCGTTAAAATCGCTCGTAGTAACCGCGTCTCCGTCAGTCACATCGAAGCCAGCGACGCGCTGCGCTCCCGTCCCGCCGAAGCCTCAGCTCCCTCCGCCCGTATTCCTGCGTGAAAAAGCGCGCTGGACCGCGGTTTCCAACTTGTGCAAAGTGCACAAAATTAATTACTTGAAAGCCGCCAACGCTGGCGATACAATCAAAATCCAATTAGCGACCGTCGTCGACTTCCGCGAGTTTACCAGGTTACTCGGATTAAACCAAATCGCGTATCACACCTACGCCCTCCCGGAGGAGCGTAAGATCCGCGCAGTATTACGGGGCGTCCCGTTCGAACTCAGCAACGAAGACATTCTTGATGACCTTAAGTCTCAGGGTTTCCCGGTCACAGCAGTGCACAAGATGCACTCCAACCGCGGTAGGCGTTTTCCGTTAGCGCTAGTAATCCTGTCCAATACCCCCGACTCGAAGGAGATTTTCAAAGAGGCTCGCACAATCTGCGGACTCTCGAACATCTCCGTCGAGCGTCCCAACCCCCGTGGTCACCCTGGGCAGTGCCACCGCTGTCAGCTATATGGCCACGCAGCGGCTAACTGTTCAGCTCCCCCCAGGTGCGTAAAGTGCCTGGATCCCCACTTCACCAAGGAGTGCACTCGCACTCCCGAATCCACTTCCCCCCCTGCCTGTGTGCTGTGCGGCCAGTCCGGCCACACAGCAAACTACAGGGGTTGCCCGCGCGCTCCGCGCTCCACCACCAAGAGGGTCGCGCCTAAACCGGCGCCGCCACTCACTCCTGCTAACTTCCCGCCGCTGCGCAACCGGGGTCCCCCGGAAGCAAAGCCCGTTCAGCCGACGCCTACTCCGGCTCTGTCTTGGAGGCAGCGTCCGGCCGTCCCGCCTGCACCTTCCCGACCCATCCCAGCTCCCGTAGCTCCCGTAGGGCCGCGTCCCGCGTTGTCATCTTCCCCTCAGTCGTCGTTGGCTGAGGACATGAAGACCGTGTTCGACGTCATCCAAAACGTCGACATTAACGAAATTTCCGTACTCGCACGCAAACTGCGAGCCGCCCGCTCTCCTCAAGAGCGTTTATTCGCGTTAGCCGAGCATCACTCGCTCCTAAGTTCGTTGTAAATTCTTTTATTTTTGTATAAATTCGTAAATAAATTAATTTAATGTCTAGACCCGCGAATCCCGCGTCCAGTCGTATTAAACCTAAGGGCTTATCCCTAGTATCTTTTAACGCTCGTAGCCTTAATACCAACCTTCCCGAGATTAAACTGTTCCTTCAGAACAAAGAACCTGACTTATTCCTTCTCCAGGAGACATGGCTTACTCCAAACCGCTCCAGGGGATTCGCTATACCTAAGTACGCGTTTACTCGCAACGATAGGCCCAACTCCGACGGTTACGGCGGCACCGCTATATATTACAAAAGAGGCTTCCATTGCTGTCCTCTCCCTACCCCTCCTCTCCTCAACATGGAGGCCACTGTGTGTAGATTGGCTATGACTGGTCATCCGACCATCATCATAGCTTCAGTCTACATACCTAGTGGTACCAGACCAATCCGCAGCGACTTTGAGGCCATTCTTGCCCTCGGCCATTCAGTCATTATGTTCGGAGACTTTAACTCCAAACATACTGACTGGACGTGCCTATCGACCAACACCAGCGGTATCGCTCTCCTCGACATCACTAACTCCCTTGACTTAGACGTCATATCCCCCATCACTCCCACTCACTATCCCAACAACCCGACCTATTCTCCTGACATCCTCGACTTTGCAATTATCAAGCGAATCAATCTTGATCTCAGGTCCATCGAACCGCTCGATGACCTAGGCTCCGACCATCGCCCCGTCTCCCTCGTGCTAGGCGCGCCTAACGTTAACGTCACACCGCCAAAGACCTTTACCAACTGGAAAGGCTTTAAAAATACGTTAGTTTCAGCCTTAGAGGCACCGAACTCTCTGCTCGCGATTTCGCCCGACCAACTAGACAGCCCGATTAAAATAGATTCGATAGTCGATAATCTCACTGATGCTATCAACTCAGCCATCAGCGACAACGTAATCATTGCTAAGCAAGGCAAACCCGCGCTTCCCTTAGCCGTTAGCAATCTCATTAAAGCTAAGAACGCGGCTCTCCGGAGAGCCAAGAAATATCCCACGCCCGCATATAGAACAGCTGCGAATCAGCTTCAACGTAAAGTTAGGTCTCGCCTCGCGGAACTCCGTGACACTCAGTTTAACGATCTCATGGAGAATATCTCCCCGTCCCACCAAGCGTATTATCGAATGGCCCCAGCTTTACGCGTAGACACCGCCTCTCACGTTCCTCCTCTCACTCGCCCCGACGGCACCATTGCCTTCGAAGTCGAAGAGAAAGCCGAATGCTTCGCCGACAGCATAGCGGCACAATGTTCGCCCAGCACGCAACCCGCGGATCCCTCCCACATCCAGGCGGTGGAGGACGAAGTTCTCCGCAGAGAATCTCTCCCTATCACCGACGACCCCGTCACAGTCTCTAATGATGAAATCTTGCTTCTCATTAGAAAACAAAAGTCCAAAAAGGCGCCGGGTGCGGATGGAATTTCCAACCACGCACTCAAGCACCTGCCACAGCAGGTGCTTACCTTGTTAGCTATCATCTTCAATGCCTGCTTCGACCATAGCTACTTTCCAAAAGCCTGGAAAGAAGCGACAGTCATAGGCATTCCCAAGCCGGGTAAACCTCTGAACATCCCGGCTAATCACAGACCCATCAGCCTCCTCAAGGCAATGTCTAAACTTCTCGAAAGAGTCATACTCTCTCGAATGCGGAACCATCTGTTTCCAACGGATGGCGACCCTCTCATTATTCCCCACCAGTTCGGCTTTCGCGCTAAGCACTCCTGCCCTCAGCAAGTCCATCGAATCGTCGAGTACATTCTCGAAGGATTCTATCCGCATCGTAAAAAATCAATCGCGGTTCTCTTTGACGTAGCCAAGGCTTTCGACAAAGTCTGGCACAGTGGTCTCGTTTTTAAACTCTATAAAATAGGCTTACCGGTTCGCCTAGTCAGATTAATCGCGTCGTTTCTTAAAGACCGTACGTTTCGATTCAAACATGAAGGCACGCTCTCCGCGCCTCGTCCCATAAAGGCTGGAGTCCCGCAAGGCTCAGTCCTCGCCCCTCTGCTGTACACCGTGTACACTAATGACATGCCCATCCCGCCGGAAGGCGTCGAACTCGCCCTCTTTGCAGACGATACCGCCCTTTACACTAAAGGTAAAATAATCCCGTATAACATCACCAGACTCCAAAAGGCCGTAAACGCCCTCGGTGTTTGGTTTCAAAAATGGCGTATCGATGTCAACCCAGAAAAGAGTTCTGCCATTCTATTCGACCACAAACGTCGTAATCGCCGCAACGATCCTCACATTCGAATGTTAGGTATTCCCATCCCCTGGAAGCGCACTATCAAATACTTAGGCGTCACCTTAGACCAGACGCTTTCTTTCAAGCCACACGTCGATAGAGTAACGAAACTCACGCGTTTCTACTTAAGCCGCTTAAATAGTATGATAGGTAGAAAAAGTAAAATGTCTTTTAGAAATAAACGTACGCTTTATAAGGTCTGCGTTAGACCCGTCATGTCATATGCTTCGCCAGTCTTTGCCCACGCCAATCCCTCCATCCTGTATAAGCTGCAGGTAGTTCAAAATCTCTTCTGCCGCAGGGCCACAGACGCACCTTGGTACGTGCGCAACGCGGACCTGCACAGAGATCTTGAACTACCTACAGTGCAACAGCACTTCAAAACACTCTCAGAATCGTTCTTCAAACGCGCCGAATCCCATCCCAATCATCTTGTTCGAGATTCAGTCTCATATACTGCTCCTGTGTTAGATTCGAAATTCAAAGTCGCTAGGCCGAGAAACGCGCACACGGGCGAACCTTCGCAGTTAACTTTAGCTCTCGAGGCCCTTCAGGCCGCAAATCCTAATTCTAACGTAAATTCTAATTCTAACGTAAATCCGAATTAATGCAATTTTTATTTTTCATTTTTAATGTTTTTATTTTTACTTTTCATTTTTGAGCACCTTCAGTGCTATGTGAATCTCAGCGGGTGACCCCTTAAGGGCCCCGCTGGCGCGGCCTCTTTCTCCAATTGGCCGTCGTTCAGATGAAGGCTGAGTGGCAAAAATGCACCAGCCGACAGGGGGTTTTTTAGTGGGTATGGTTCTGGTAGGCGTCGGGACGAGTCCCACATAACTCCGATCGCGCGCGCGGAGTATGCGTCAGAGCATTTTTTATGTCCTCCTGCCCTTCCCGTGGAGGGGACCCAAAAAAAAAAAAAAAAAAAAAAAAATACAGTTTTTAGAATCACGTATTTTTCAAATAATAAACTTTTTGAGTAGGTCGAATTAGTGATAATTATGATCTAGTGCCAGCTTGGGCTAGTTTAAAGGTATGATGTGTGTGAGGGGGATAAAAAATACACGTTGATTTCGTGCATCTTAATGATATTATAGATGCGCTAGACCAATTTAATTTAAAAAGTTAATTACTAATAACATTTTAGCTCAGATTTTACCTATAGCTACAATTTTAAAATGTAAATACGATGCTACAATAGCTTTCGGCTAAGGCAATAAAAAAGCAAATATATTTAATTTAACTTACACATGCATATTGCAAAATAAATAATAAAAATTTGTAGGAAAATAATTAAATATTTGTTGGTAATGGTAACCGACTACTTTAATTTCTTACTCGATATCGATGACGAAGACAAGCCAGAGCGTCACGTAATAGCAGTCCAAATCAAGCTCCGTAACTCATTCGCGCTTGTCCATATCTTATCGCCGTAAATTCTGAACACAGTCGTAAATTGTAGCAAATGTCATGTTTTTCGTGTATTTTATTGCTTTTGAATACACGTGTAACGTTAAACTACATCCGCCGCGTCTGCGCGTAATGGCCGCTGTATTTGCATGATTGTAACCGAAAACTAGACATTGACTCGCCTGACGAGTCTGTGCTTGCCGTATAAGTGCCAGCCGAGTTTAAAGAGAGAAACCCTATTCGCATAAATATACGGCGAATTAAGTTAGCCTGATATTTTTACATATACTTTTTATCTGATTAATATATATTTAAGCATAATCAAAACATTATATTGGTAATGTTTTATAATAGAAGTCAATATTATAAATGATAAATCCTCGCTGCAGACATACTACAGTTGCTAATTAAGACCCTCCGGTATCAAGGCTTGATGCGTTCTTTGTATAAGCTACTTGTTCCATTATAATATTATTATAATAATTTTCAAACGGTTATTCAGCTACTACAACTACTTTAGACTCCCCTCCACTCGCACTCTTCCACTTAGTTCAGCTGACTCCTAATTTCACAATTGTTGATTGTTTCTTCAGTTCTAAAATACTCTACAAGTGTATTATTATACCGGTATGTTTACACGAAACATGGATTCAATACTGAGGGTTAAGCAGGACGACGATTAATAAAATAGTCTGTCATTTTGACCGTTTCAGTTTGCGGCAGACGTTACCGAGCCACATAAACATTTGCCGCGCGCAAATAGCCGCCCGTGACTAGGGTCCAAGTTATCTCCTATTTTTATGTGTTCCGTACAACTTTAATATCCATTTTTATTATCTTGGATGTTATTTTTTTCTCTGGCAATATTTTGTATCAGAAATATTGAAGTGATGTATTTTTACAAAGTAAAATATATTTTTACGACGACAACGACCAACGAGACCGAGATTTGACCGAGATCTTGCCGCCGCTTGTCACTCCCCGGGCAAGCAACAGCGTACGCCAACTTTTTCGGCAACACCATGCGCGCCGAGACAATGCGGTGATAAAATACGCATCTCCTTAGCCATTCCATTGTTGCCTGGTGTGATATTCGCCGTTTTGGCATTACGGCGTGTTCGAAGGGACGTATTCTGGATAACTTCTGAGAAATAAATAAATTAATTAATTAATTATTTTCGTGGTCATTGTGATATTCTTCTTGGTGCAAATTGAACCTGGTTCAAATTTACCAATTTATTGATTCAAATATTTATTCAAATTTCAAATCGAGCCTGATGTGATGCGGTCCGAATAGGTATGCTGAAATATTTCTAATTCATCGAGTACTTTATGTCGATCTTATTTTTGTGACTATTGCAGAACGAGCAGCGGCCGTTTTGCACCTTTGTTAAGTCAACACACTAGATGTGTTGTGAGAACACATGTGAATCCCTATGGTAAAATAGAATGCGATACAATTTCTAAAGTTTATTATATTTTATTATTTTAAACCATATCACTTTGTTAAGATTAAAGATTTTTCTGCCAGCTTTTTTTTTCTCTCGGTTTACCTATGACGATGAAGATGATGATCAAGGTGAAGAAAAACAAGACCCTCATAAGGTGTAATTTTTCTTTACCAATGATGAAATAACATATTTATAATGTAACCCAAATTTATATTTTAACAGGGTGTTTATAACCCTTTAAATATATGAACACCCCTACCAAATAAAGACTACTAACCAACATTAAATAGCGAATTTAAGTGAAAATGACTATTAATATATTTCACGAATAACAGTTGAAAAGGCACCTAGTTAAATGTATTACCACAAATTGCGGTGGATAGCTCAAAACAAATTAACGTTAGCTAATGGCATTGAAGTCATTATTTAGTAGCGTGCCGTGTCGTCCTTCCATTTTTCGCCAGTCATTAGTGTTACACTAACAAAGCGTAGTAATGTATGTTCGACAGTTTTTGCACTATATTCTTTGGCCGACGAACATCCATCACGTGTGAACCGTCGCTGCCATCGATCATCGAATGATTGTTTGCGACCGCCGCCGCTCGCTGCTGGAACGTGAATACTGCTTGGTTCTGGAGCTAGCTCTGAATGTATTTATTTTAGAATCATTTATGTATTGAATGTCTACATACCGCATATTAAAATCTGGTTTTTTGTTTCTTGATTCCGCTGAGTAAATAAATTTTTTTAGATATTATCTTTTGAAAATAATCAACAAAAAATCACAATTTGAACGGATAAAATTGAAAGTGCAGCTGTGGAACAAACAATACTTATTTACTGTAACAATACCAATAAATGTGCTGCAGACGCATGTACAAATGATTTTATATTGTTTCCTTTGTTGACAAAGGTTCGATTCCGCAGGGCTCAGGTCGGCGAGTGAGAATTTTTTTCGATTTTCGAAATTTTTTTAAGTGCCAGAACATTACACACTATTGTCATTCAAAGCTTTTCAAAGCGAACAAGTGGATTTGAATTAAGGAAGGAGGCATTCAAGGAAAAAAGGATGAAACCTGTTCAAATAAATGTCAAAAGCATTTTTATTAAATCAAATGAAGAAGCGCGCGCGCACACATGGATCCTTACCTATCTGTGCGAAACCTGTGAGGCGCGGGTTGCGGCTTGGAACTGTATTCGTATTTTGCAAATCGCTCGCAAAACTGTCTATCTTGTAAATTTTGGCAGTGAAGTACGTACATGAGTACCTTGGAACTTGAATTCTTTATCAAACTACAGTGTGCTTTATAGAAAAATTTGTTCCGTTTCAGAAGTACCGCGTAACTTGGCTGAAACTTTGACAAGCTGTTCCTACTGCATGTACGACAACGCTCCTCAAGGGTACACGAAATTTTCCAACTTATGAAACTTCTTCCCAGTCATTAGATAAAACATTTTTCTGTCGTATAGAATGCTAATTCTTGAGCTTTAGTTTCGTACAACGCGCCAGTCATTTTGTTTAAGATTGATCGTGAGATTTATGCTATACTATAATGAAATAATGTAATAATAATAATTAAAATAAATATTTCTAACAATCACACCACATTATCTAGCCGAAATTAAGTATCATCAAGAACTTGTGTTATGGATACTAGATAACGGATAAATAAACTTATGATATATATAAACACACATAGATATATATTTTTTAAATAAACATAAATATTAGAAATAAATCCATGACTTATCAAATATATTAAATATAAAGCAAATATATTAAAATATCTGCTCTACCAGGATTCGAACCCGAACCTCTGGCATGGAAGGCAAGGCTAATTACCTCCACACCAAACAGGCCGTCAAATATAGTTTTATTTAAGTAATGTAATTATAATTTAATTTAATTTAATTTAATTATTTAATTATAGTTTTATAATATTATAAGTAGTAAATTAAAATTAACACCGACTGTAAACTGTTTGAATGTCGTAGGGCTTAATCGGAAATTACAGATTTGCAATTGTGAGCGCGCATAAATGTAACAAGAATTTTTGGTAAATAGCTAGGTGTTGTGGCCAAACTTTGAGGTCTCAGTCGGTTGCTTGTATAGCGGGTGCCGTTTGGGGGGTTCGTCGTTTGGATAGTTGTGGGCAGGGAGACTTGCCAAACTAACAGAAGCAAATAAGAAATAATTTTGTAAAGACATACAAAGACATCGAAAATTTATTTTGAAAAAATTATACTTACCCGCGAAGTTGTTTTTCACGAAGGTTTTTATATGTCTAACTTTTTGTTGTTACCTGGAATTAGGTGATTTTCAATTGTTGATAAGTTACGGATTCATACCTAACTCAGTGAACGCCATGTGTCATAAATAACATTAGTTTAATTCAATACACAAATTAACTTTACACATAGTAAACGCATTGATTACCCGTATGATGTTTTAAGTATGTTTAAAACAAAAAAAAAATTACAAATTAACAATAGAAAAAGAAATAGAATTAGAGATAGAATACAATGCCTAAATTACTTTGTAGTAGTAATCAATATAGTAATAATAGTCATCAATAGTAATCAGTTTCCATCAGGTGAGACAGAAGAAAAACGTCTAATCCTTTTCAATAAAAAAATTAAAAAGTTGCCAAAAGGCTGTGTTAATTGCCGCATTGCAGCGCTTATAATGAAACTAATACTAATTCCAATTACTAATTAGTTCAGTATCAGCAACTGTTTCAAACTTATATTTCGAATCGCACGCACGCATTTTTAAGTATTCTTAATTATTTTTACAGTTTCATCTTAGTTTATAACATTTAGTAGCTAGTTTCACAATTTTACCTTGTCCTCCTGCAAGCACAACTAGTTATATTTTATAAAATTGTATATTAGGACTCCTGACCTTTAACGTCCTTAGTTGCCAGTCTCCTTGTCGATGGATTGATGATGTATGGAATTTGTTTCTTCTAAAATATAAACATTTATGGTTTTTTTTGTTACAAGGAAGAAAAAAAACTTAAGTGTTCCAAAAAAAGCAACAATCACATTCCTACCGATGTTTTAATCTTACACCCTGTACACCTATATTATCTAATACATTTCGCAAGACCTGAAAACAAATACCTACTGCAATACAAATCAACGTAAATTACGAAACTCCAAAGCCTTCAACATTAGCGCATGGAAAGAGCAAGAAGTCCGCATTGGACGAAGCCCCTCTATTAACTAATATTGAAACCTTTATGTCAAGGAAATTATTATAAACAACAAAGTCGCTACACAAATTAGTTTTTATTCGGCATTTTCCGGACTGGCTGCGCCACGTTGGAGGAAGTTTAAACACTCTCCGAAACCCGGAGCAAGAATTTACATTTTCAATGCGAAATTATGTCTTGCAATGTCCCCGGAATAAGCGGCAGCACTTATGCAAAAATTCGCCAAGTACTAAGTACTTGAAACAGCTATTAACAAGAACCGTCGCGGTCGCTAGCTGATCGACTTTACAAACGCTCTCGGGACCTACGGATGCAGTGAATTATTGTAATTACAGTTTTATTACTCTTGTTTTAAAGTTTATTTTCAGTTTGTGGCCATGGTGAGCAGGAGTGATTGCAGGCTCTAGTTTGTTGTCTTTGCGCTCAATGTCCAGATTAAACTGGAGTAAAACAAACGACTTATCGGGTCTTTAGCGAGGTTTGCGCTGATTTTAATCTTGTGGCGATGTTGAGTAACTAAATAACATATATACAATACAATACAAAAACTTTTTATTGTACACCCCACAAAATAAAAAACAAGACAGAGTACAAAGGGCGGCCTTATCGCTAAAAGCGATCTCTTCCAGGTAACCGTAGAATGGACAAGATAACCAGATTGTAACAAGGAGGCACATTTTATATTTTTAGGGCCGATATATTTTATTTTTATATTAGTGTTTAAAATATTAAATACCAGAAATTCCTCAGTGGTTTCAGATACGTAACTACTGATACCGTGGCATCTTTGAAATAAAATAAACCCTGTTTACTACTTGAAAGTTACTATCCTTTTTAATGATGTTATATTTTGAAATCATTTCTATAGTTCAAGAAATTCTAAATTACATAAAACAAAAAAATAGTTACTCTAAATATTAGGTTCTTACATATGAAATTGGCGTTTTTTCATACTGGCCACTTTAATCTGTATTATCTCCTCTTTGGTTAACTTCCAATTTCAAATTTATACAGCTATTTACTCACGCATTTGTGTTTCGGAAACCGTAATTCTTTTTTTGTCCTTTTTTGGTTTTTCTTTGCGTCACTTAGTTTACCAAATGGAAAACTTGAAATATCGCGTTATTTACGAGTACGAGTTCCACCGTGGCACCAGTGCTGCAGAAACGGCTCGAAGTATTAATGGTGTGTATGGCGACGGTGTCGCAAAAAGTATTCGTTCTGGAAATTCTGACCTGCACAACAAGCCCCGTGGACGGCTGGAGACCAAAGTTGATAATAAAGAATTGAAGGCTATTGTGGAAGCGGATACATCGCAAGCCACGTCCGAGTTAGCTGTAGGCTTCGGTGTAAGTAACAAAACTAAAGCAAATTGGGAAAATGAAAATGCTTGAGACGTGGGTACCTCATGAATTGAGTGCAGCAAACCGACAAACGCGCGTCGACTGCTGCGTTACATAACTCAACCGACACTCACCATAATGAAAGGATTTTTAATCGAATCAATGCGAGTGATAAAAATCGGATCCTGTACGACAATCGGAAACGCTCATCACTTTGGTTGAACCCTGACGAACCAGCGAAATCCTGCCCCAAGCGAAAATTTACTCAACAAAATTTACTTGCGAGCGTTAGGTGGACTAGTGCCAGTGTCGTTCACTACAGCTTTCTTAAATCTGGCCATACGATTACGGCAAATGTCTATTTTCAGCAATTTTAAACCACGATAGACAAGCTAGCTGCTAAACAACCGAGGCTGGTCAACCGCTCTTGGCCACTGCTGCTTCAAGACAATGCTAGACCACACACTGCACAACAAACGGCTACCAAATTAGACAAGCTTCAATTGGAATGTTTAAGAAATCCACCCTACTCCCCTTACCTTGCTCCAACAGATTACCATTTTTTTTGACATTTGGATAACTTCTTGCAAGGGAAAAAATTCAACTCCGTTGGGGCAGTCCAAAGTGCCTTCAAAGAATTGATTCCTTTCCGAATGTATTTTTAGTAAAGGATGAACTACCTATGAGATTGCAAAAGTGCATAGACAGTCATGGTAGATACTTTGATTTAAAAATATTGACTTTATGTTCCTCCCTTAGAAAACGCCAATTTCATTTGTAATAATAATAATAATAATGTTTCTAACAATCACACCACATTATCTAGCCCAAATTAAGTATCATTAAGAACTCGTGTTATGGATACTAGATAACGGATAAATAAACTTAAGAAATATATAAGCACACATAGATATTTTTTTTTCATGTATAAATGTTAGAAATAAACTTATATAAACATACATACACACCCATGACTAGAAAGCAAATATAATAAAATATCTGCCCCTACCAGGATTCGAACCCGGGACCTCTGGCATGGATGGCAAGGGTACATACCTCCACACCAAACAGGCCGTCAAAAATTAATTTAAAGGTTCATCTGCTTGTTTTATCCACTTAAAGCGGAATAATAATACCAATTTTCCATGGCAGGATGTGTTGAAAATATATTTTCGGTCCAATATTTAATAATACTCATCTGGAATCGCGGCTTGGAATCAATTTCCTGAGGACCCCGGATTATGAGCCCTCACAAATTAAAATATAGAACAACAAGAGCGGGGGTACAATACTTGATGCATTGTTTATTTTCGTAATAAACTTGATTTTATTCATTTTTCTGGATCCGTAACGAACTTTTAAGAACGAAATTTATTAATTACGAGCTTTGCTTACGTAATATTACTTGTTGAATAAAAGGCTAGAAATTTTTAAATTGTGATTTATTGAACCACGCTTGCACGTTACAATGGAATGAACGAACGAATTTTCTAGATAGAATAGAAATAGTTGACAGACAGCCGGAAGTGGCTAGAGAATTTATTATAAACAATTAAATGTTACCAATATAAAAATATATTAGAACTAATTAGGGTTTTTACAGATATTTTATGTTCTGTATTGAACATAAGTTGGGGCGAGCAAGAATACAATAAAAAACTATAGTACTTTAAAGAACAAACAAATTTTACAATTTATTTACTTATGTGTAAACTGAAAGTGTTAATTTTTATTTTATTTTATTATTATTATTATTTTCATTTTATTTGCAATACAACTCTACTTGTAACTTAATATTTAGTGTTTTAAACCTTTTTTTTTCAGTTTTACTATACAGAAATAGTTTAAGGCTTTACCACAATTACTTTTTATACAGCAATATAAGAAATATATTGTAGCATAACTTTTACAAATCTTGAAATAACAACTTAAATTTAATTTTCATTTATAGGTATCATTAAAAACTTAATATTAATTTTCATTTAAAGGAAGAGGACACAATTTGGAATAAGACCTTACAAATACTTTATTATTAGGTCCCATTTTTACCTCTGCCACTCTTACTTTGCCGTCTGGTCCGGGAAATGTTTTGACAATACGACCCATAGGCCAATGGAAAGGTGATATATCCTTTTGTTTAACAATAACTAGGTCACCTTCTTTGATGTTCACATTATCATATTTCCATTTTGGTCTACTCTGAAGTGAAGTTAAATAGTCTCTAGACCAGAGTTTCCAAAAATCTTGTTTCAATTTAGAACATAAATCCCAAAATTTTATTCTATTAATATTATTTTCTGTAAGATCCAACTCAGGGTAGCTTGTTAAAGGGACACCAATTAAAAAATGACCCGGTGTTAGGTACTTCAAATCTGAAATGTCACTACTCATAGGAAGCAATGGCCTAGAGTTCAAAATAGACTCTATCTGTGTAAGTACAGTCTGGAATTCTTCAAAGGTTAGTGATACATTGCCAATCACTCTCTTGATGTGGTATTTTACACTTTTTACTCCAGCCTCCCACAGACCACCAAATTCAGGAGAGTAGCTAGGAATGTATTTGAATTTTATAAGATTGGTACAACAAAATTTTTCTACCTCATTTATATGACATTTTAAAGAATGCAATTCATACAATTCTTTTAATTTATTAGAAGCTCCTTTAAAGGTCTTAGCATTATCACAGTATACATAAGATGGCAGTCCTCTCCTAGCAATGAAACGCTGAAGACATGCCAAGAATGCTGCCGTTGTCATATCACTAACAAGTTCTACATGTATGGCTTTAGTAGCAAAACAAACAAAAAGTGCTACATACCCTTTTGTTATAATGGGTTTCCTTATCCGTGCTACTCTAACGTCAAATGGACCACAGAAATCAACTCCAGTAACTTGAAAAGGTCTAGACACCGAGGTTCTTGTTGTCGGCAGAGAACCCATCAGCTGTTTAGCAGCAACTGCTTTCATACGAAAACACTTAACACATTTGTGAACAATTTTTTTTTACTTCCCTGATGCCATTTAAAGGCCAATATTTTTGGGAGAGAGAGCTCAAGACTAATTTGGCCCCAGCATGTAATAGTCTCAAATGTTCCTTTTTTATAAGCATAAAAGTAATGTTATTGGACTTTGGAAGAATGATTGGATGCTTTTTGTCATAGGACAAGTTTGAAGCATTTTGTAAGCGACCACCTACTCTTAGCACAGAGTTGTTATCTAAGAAGGGGTGCAAATTGCTAATGTGGGACTTTATTTGTTTTCCCTTGCCTAATGACTCTATTTCTTTTGAAAATGAAAGATGCTGAATGTGTCTTATAATGACAAGATTAGAAGATTGTAGCTCTTGTGGGGAAATAGAACCAATTAACTTGTTTTTTGGATTTAAACAGTTGTGTTTGAACCGTAGAATTAGAGCAATAACTCTTTGTAGCTTATTATAGTCTGAATATTTATCAAATATATCGTTTGAAATTATAGATTCATTTTGTTGAAAATTGCATACATTTTCAGAAATTAATGTGGACTGTAAATTTACAAGAATTGAAGCAGCAATATTGTGCTGGAATTTAATATCAGATAATGAATGTGGACCATACCACCATAGCTGGTTGGCCTGTAATTTATGAGGAGCAATACCTCTTGACAGAAGATCAGCAGGATTTTCCATTCCTTTAACATGTGACCATTTATAATCTTTGGTTAGGGCCTTGATATCTCTAACTCTATTGGAAACATAAACTCCTTTTAAATTTTGCGCATTAAGCCAGGCTAAAACTACCTGAGAATCGGTGTATAACACAACCTTTAAGTTAGGGTATCTAATTATAAGAGTTTTATAGACTCTAGAAGAGAGTTCCGCTAGAAGTAGTGCACCATTTAGCTCAAGATTTGGAATAGTAAGTTTTCTGTTTAGAGGAGCGACACGAGACTTAGAGCACAGTAAGTTGACTTTAACTTGACTATCTTTAGATATAATTCTTAGGTAGAGACAGCAACCTATAGCATGTAGAGATGCGTCACAGTAACCTACAAGTTCTACTGATGCTACATTATTAATGTCAGAAACATATCTAGGCGTTTGAATAGAACCCATATCATTTAAGTTTTTTGAAAACTCTCTCCAATCACATAACAAATTACTAGGTAAGGGAGAGTCCCAGTTGATGTCTGATTTCCATAGCTCCTGCATAAACAACTTGGCTTTTACTACTATTGGACCTATTAGGCCAAGAGGGTCAAAGATTTTCCCAATAAAGCTTAAAATTTCTCTTTTAGATTGGAGATTGTGTTCAGTCATAGGACATGAAAACAGAAACTTATCTACGAGAATGTCATACTTTAAGCCTAAAGTTTTTATAATATTATCTTTATTGAGATGAATTTGTTCAAAATATTTAACATTATCAGGGATGTCATTGAGACACTCAGGATAGTTAGAACACCATTTATGTAAATTGAAACTGCCTAACTTCATCAGCTCTATAAGCTGCCTTTTGAGTTCTTGGAGTAGCTCTATGCTGTCAGCTCCACAGAGGACATCATCGACATAGGTATTAAGCTTTAGAGCTTCTGCTGCCAAAGGATACTTATCATGGAATAGATGAGCAAGCTCTATTAGACATCTTGTGCTTAGAAATGTTGATGCTTTAAGACCATAGGTAACAGTTTGTAATTGTAAGCATACAACAGGTTTGCTAGGATGGTCTCTCCAGAGGATATTTTGCAATTGCCTAAACTTTTCATTTATTGAACACATCCGAAACATTTTTTCTATATCACACATGAGAGTGTACAGGTAGGTACGGAAAAGTATAAGAATATTAAATAGATCATTCTGGACTATGGGTCCATTAAGCATAACATCATTGACAGAGACACCACTTTTAGACTTCATGTTACCTCCAAAGACAACACGCAACTTTGTTGTTTTGCTGCTATTGTTAAACACTGCATGGTGTGACAGAAAATATACAGGATCATTATAGACATCATAGTTACTTATGTCAACCTCCTTGGCATGTCCTAGCTTGATAAACTCATCAATAAAAATTTTGTATTTTTGAAAATATTCTGAATTAACCTCAAATTTCCTTTCAAGGGCATGAAATCTTTGTAAAGCAGATGAAAACGAATCACCTATATTTAATTCCTGTAAAGGATATTTCAATGGAATATCAACTGAAAATTTATTGTTATTTAATTTGACTGAGTTTTTGAAACATTGTTCAGCCTTCTTAAATTCAAGATTTTTAATATTTGATTCTTCTGGAATTTTTTCTGATAACCAGAAGTTTTTCATAATGTTTTCTAAGCTGTCATTAACACCATCTTGAATAATGAAATTTGAGACCAAGCTCACATTTGATGAATATATTTCACTTTTAGTTTCAATACTACCAGTGACAACATGGCCAAATAATGTATTTTGTAGCACAAGACCATTGTTTAACTTGACAATGCCATTTATTATAACTTTAGAATAGAAATCTACCCCTAACAACAAGGATATTTCTGATGGTTTATTGAAATCATCATCAGCAAGTTTTATATTTTTTGGAATTTCACACATTTTTATATTGAAATAGTTTTGTGGTAAGTTTGTGGTTATATTTTGTACAATATGACATTTGATTGAAAACTTTACATCATATATTGAAGATTGCAATAATATATTAGCATATTCATTAACTTTGTTTGGTGTATTACCCAAACCTATAATGTTGGAATCTTGAGCCATGGGGATCAAGTTTAATTGATTGACAAGTGAATGTTTAATAATACAAACTTGGCTACCGCAATCGAGCAGAGCTTTAACTTGAATTTCTCTACCTAGTTTGTCAATGAGTTTTACCTTTATAGTAGGCAATAGAATATTCCCTTGATTGATAGAAATATTAGAATGCAAAGTGACTTCATCTTCCTTTGGCTTCACCAAATGCAAAAGAGTATTGTGACTGTTTTTACAAATTTTACATTTAAAAGTATACTTACATTTGTCAGAGTGACTTCCTAGACAAGTGGTACATAGTTTTTTGTCAGCCACAAATTGAATGCGATCTGAAATTGAAGCCATTTTAAACTTGGGACATGAGTATATTGGGTGATTGTTGCTACTGCAGAATAAACAATTAATATTCTTTTTTTCTAGCTTGGTTACTACACTAGTAACTCTATTGTTGTTATAGTTTTGTTTTATTTTGCCTTCATAGCAGGCATTTTGAAGAGGAGAACTATCTTCTAAGGCTAAGGCTCTTTTTTCTAAAAATGATAGAAATTCATCTAATGTTGGTAAATTTTCAGGAGACCTGTCAAGGTAGTAGGCTCGATTAGTATAGGCATCAAGCTTACGTGATAACATGGATATTAATAGCATATCCCATGACTGAACAGGTTGCCCAAGATTTTTTAAAGCATAAAGTTGTTGCCGCACATCTGATATGAATGACCTTATACTTGCCGCTGTACCCTTTTGCATTTGAGGCAAGTCCAAGAGACAAGCGATATGGTTGGAGATTATCCGTGCTTTATTATCAAACCGCTTTTCTAATAACTTTATAGCTTCAGGATAAGAATCATTGACAAGTGGTAAATTAATGATAACGGACAATGCATCACCAGTTAAATATTTTCTAAGATAAAACAGCTTTTGTACATTAGATAATGAACTATTTTTGTCAATAACAGCATTAAATAAGTCTATAAATGGTTTATATTGTGTGAAATCTTTGCCATCATACGTGGTTAATTCAATACTAGGTAATTTGCAAGTAGAAATAGAATGCTTTTCAGAGTCCACTCTAGTTACCATCTGTCTTATGGCTCCATTTATTCTGCCTAGCACATGAAAATATTTTTCTTCTATAATGCCAATATCCTCTTTGTCTTTATCATCACAGCTGAGGATATCTAATTGGACACTTTCATACTCCTTAAGTGTATTGATAAGTTTATCCTTTCGCGCCTCTAACGTGTCTATAGTAGACGACGCTAAGTTTATGGGATCATTAATGAAATTTTCAAGACGTGTTATAGTCGACTTACAGTTGGCACGCTGCTTGCGTAACCGCTTGAGATCGTCCTCTCGAGTTGGCATTGTTATAAAACAATCTTACCGTGCTTTTCTCTGAGCTATAAAACCGTAAACACAACTTAATTCTAACACTGATATTATTTGAAGCTGCACTTTCACTTTTGTTAACCGGCAAACTTAATCCGAAACTTTGTTTATGTTTTGATTTACAAACCACTCGTAGTGAGTGACAGATGAATTTGACTTTGACGTTTCTCCGACGTGAAGTTGCTTTGAGTGAGTCGGATATGGCCGCCTCACAGTAGTGCCAACCTCAGTGAAAAACTGCATGAAATGTACGATGTTCACACCGCTGATACTGCAATTTTAACCTCTTTCAAAGATGAGTATTGATGATTTTCAGCTTCAGGAATAGACCGATCAGCTCCGCATCGACGATATGGCGTCGAAATAGGGCCTCGCCAGCGTAAATAGTACGAATATGCGAGAAAAATGTCCTGCCGCTTAACGCCCCGCCGGCCGGTCGTAATGGACGACGCCGCAACTTGATATAGCAAATCGCGCGAAACAGCCCGCGCCTGACGAACACACCGCGAAAACAAACGAACACTTTTTACCGGCGTTAAAAGGACCATTTAGCCTGTTGAATAAAAGGCTAGAAATTTTTAAATTGTGATTTATTGAACCACGCTTGCACGTTACAATGGAATGAACGAACGAATTTTCTAGATAGAATAGAAATAGTTGACAGACAGCCGGAAGTGGCTAGAGAATTTATTATAAACAATTAAATGTTACCAATATAAAAATATATTAGAACTAATTAGGGTTTTTACAGATATTTTATGTTCTGTATTGAACATTACTTTTTACGAATTTTAACAAAATCCGTTTAGAGTTAAACTTAAAGTCAACCGAGTCTATGTTATCTTAGTCGAAACATTTATTACCTCTATCATAAGCCACTTGTTAGCAAAATTATATATATTATTATTATTATTGATACGAAAATAATAAAATAATACTGCATGCACCTACCGCAATGACCAATTACAGACAGAACTCATTTATGTGCAGAACACCAACTTTAATAAATGAGTTAAACAACGAGCTCGAGAACTTTGACCTATTTTGTACCAGCATCTCAAGTGTCAAGTCAGCCATGGCCAAAGCATTCTTTTCTTAAAATCATTTATTGTTAGAATTTATATTCAATTTAAATCTTCTTCTTGTGTCTGTATCAAATAAAATATTATGTTTGTATTTATGCATGTATCTACTTGTACTAGCGACTTATTTATATTATAACGTGATTTACACTACATGTGAGAACTTTGTAAATGGCCTTCTTTATAATTATAATTTTTAACTTATCAATTGTACTTAGCTGTAAGTTTTCCAAGAATTACAAAATAAAAATAAAATAAAAATAAAATAAAATAAAATTGATTAGTAATTTCTAAAAGGTAACAGAATTTCCATTTCTACAGAATAGCTTTAATAATTACTTTAACACTATGTTTAAACACAAAATACAATCATGTTATCATAAATGGGATAAAATATATGCTTGTACAAAGATACTACTTATTTTGTAAAAAATTTCCAGTGGACCTGAGACTGGACAGTTTGACTAAAAACTACAATGTTAGTGTGCTTTTTAATAAACTACATTTTTTTTAAAATAGACACCTAAATTATATATGTATACATACAGATAACATAATGTACATAAATACTTCATTTACATAACTTCATATACAGGGTGTCCCATAACTTGCACCACAGACTTAAATGGAAGAAAGATTGAGGGGCATCTTTCTTACATTTTAAAATTACCAGATAAAAAAGATTTCCTCAGTAAAAGCGTCACCGTTTCCGAGATATTCCCGACTTTTAATTTTTTCAAAAAATGCCGCTTTTGGTCAGCTTTCTTGTTGCATTGTGTACAAACAAGCAGATAATTTTGAATTGTTTAATTATTTACCTCAGCTTTGGCATTCGGTGGTGAAAAAAAATGTACTGGACTGTTAGTGCACATTTTACAAATAAATTACGTATAAATTAAGATTTCAGAATTGTACAATACTGGCCATATTATTGTAGAAAAAAAAAAATTACCGTATTGTGCCAAATTACCGTTAGGGGCTGATGATTATTACATTTGAATAAATTGAAAATCAAATAAAATACACATGTTGCAGTAAAACCATCATTTATTTATTATTTAGTTATTGAGTACATTTAGTAAGTGCTCGATTTGCCGAGTTTCTAGTCTGATACATGTCATAAAAGCCTTTTTCGATGTTCTTAAAGTTAACTGCGGTTAGGGTATCGCTCAGCATAAAGCCTTTAAGGAGCTCTGGCGTTACACCGAACTGCACCATAAATTAAGTGCATATCTGCATACTTATGCGACGTGTACGTGCTCGCCGCCATATTTAAAATTTTAGGTGGAAGTAGAACAGCCCGTCACAGTTCAATTCAATACACAAAACAAATTCCAAGATAGCGCCAAGTCGTAAGTAATTACAGTTAGGCAAATCAGAGTCCGAGTTCCAAGCAAATAACCTAGTACGAAAAGAAAACAACAGCCAACTTCTTATCCAGACTGTGACTGCTCAGAGATAAGTAGTCCTTGCAAAATGTTATTAATTCATGGGGATTTATCAATACTCAATGATGCACTCTGCATTATTTAAGTGTATATTTCAGTTCCTAGCTACATACATGATAGATGTCTTCGATCTTTTTATAATCACAGTCTTCATATTCTCAAGATTTATCTCTTATAATTTTTTTTATCCAGGCTAAACGTTTATAGGATACCCTACCGATGAAGTTGAGAAGAGCTCCTATTAATCATCGAATTAGAGCTAATTTTTTCAAGTTACTTAAGGAAACATTATAAAATATATATGTGTAAATATATATGAATAATTTAATAAGTTGTAATAAATAATTGTTTACTTATCTTTTAACTTTATTTTTTTTAAATATATTTTATAAATATCGTTTATGGCGTTTATTATATATAGGTTCACTACCAGATAAAATTCAAAAAATTCAAAATTCAAAAGGTTTTGACAAATTGATGCGGATCACCCCTTTTAGGATAAATATTCCTGTGTTAGGGGTGAACACTCTTCCACTCGTTAATTTTACATTTATACTTAAAAATAAACAATTATTGAAATGATGACCATTTTTTTTTCATTTTACAAACGGAATACTTACATAAAATAAAATAATGGTACTTTTTTATAATCTCATAAGTGTCACAAATACAGATCTAATGAAATAAAGTACATAAACAGAAAAATCTAATTTTACTTGTGCAGGGTACTTTTTAAAGTTTTTTATATCTTTACACAAGTTGTCGTATTTTCAAATATAAAATATAATGATGGTACACAAAAATTTTTACAATATATTCAAGTAAATGTGCTCCTTATTACGTTACGCTTCGGGTTAGATTGGCGTCACGCAGGATCGGACAGGCATACTTCTGTTGGTGTTGCTTAGATGTAATGCTTATCACGTCACGAGCGTATAGCAATTTAAAATAGAATAAATATTAGTATTATTAAATTTATAATGGATGAATTCTAATAATATATTTAATGTTATAAGATAGGTTTAATACATTACAATATATAATTATGCAGTGAAACATATTCTACACACGCACACACACACACACACACACACACAATCATGAAGATGTATATTATGATTATTTTATGCTTTGCTATGAAATTGTCTTTAGTAAGTCTTCTGTTTTATTATATTCTAAGGTTTTCAGCCAATTTGTGACAGTTATTTTACACTTATGTGCAGTCATATCGTAGATTTTAACTTTTTTTGAAGACATTTACTTTTTTTATTATATAGTTTAACGGATTGTATTTTAAATTGCTTCGCAGCAAATTCTGTATTCACTTTGTTTATTTTAATAAGAGTATTATGGTTCCTTTTTTTCAATGTTTAATTGTCTATTATATTTTGTTTGTGTACTTTTAAGATAAAGGCATTAAGTCCGCCGTTTTTATAGTGATTTCATATTGACAGTAAAGATTTAAATACATTAAACAATATCAAAATATGTTCACTCACGAATATATAAACTTTATGCTTTCATACACCATACAAACAAAGCAGGCTTAGCCATGTGAACATTTTTGAACAACAGCTGTCCGGAAAACTAAAGTTACATCACAATATCGACGACCGAGTAGTGTAGTGGTTAGTGCCACTGCCTCATATGCCGAAGGTCCCAGGCTCCTTGCTGGGGCATTCAAATGTGTGATGATCACAGATGTTTTTTCTCGGGTCATGGTTGATAGTATTTATATATGTATGTTTATTCTGGGTTCCCCCCAGTTCGCTGAATGTGTGTCTTACACGTACATGTGTCATCCATAACACAAGCTCGGCTTACTTTGGGGCCATACAGTTGGTGTGGTTGCCTGGAAAAAGAAAACAACAACATTTTTGCAAGAAATTTAAGGGACACGAATGTTAGCATGAAGCCAAAAATTAACTGTCTAATATAGATATAAAATATGTATAAAGAGAGAAACAATAATAACGCGGATAAGGGGTAATCCACAATCCGCTGAGTAATACAGTTTAATTCCAAATTGTGGAATCTAGTATGTCACTACAACTTTAATCATCCTACTGCAGGGACATCAGCCTCAGCCAATCATGGGGTGGTAGGCAATTTAAAGTCCACCACGCTTACCTTCTGCATGTTGGCATATCTTCAAAATAATTTAAAAGGTATATGCGTTTCCTCACCGTGTTTTCTTCACCGAGAGAACGTCGGCATGTGGTACTTAAGTTATTAAAACTCATTGGTACATTTGGCTGTCATCGAGGCTCGAACTTTCAGATCGAGCGCTTTAACCGCTGCGCCACCGAGGCTCTTCTTCCGTAGAATATCCAGTGTGTATAGAGCGATAAATATTAAGTTAAAAGTGGAAAAAACAAGATATCAAATACCAAAGGATTTATTTAAATAACTTGTACTTTATTTCCATTGTGATTTCTACACTGATTGTACATCAGCTGTCTTTTGTCATAAAACACTTCAAGTAAAACAAGCTCGGAGGTGTTTGGGAACAGAAGTATGGCTTGTAAATTTTTGCTAAACGATTAAAAATGATTAAGTATTTTGCGTTTTGGTGGAAATTGGAGCCAATTTTATTAAATATTATTTTTACACATTTTTCTCGGCGAAGTTTGGAAATTAATTTTGGAGGACCCTGTGAATAAGCCACTTCTGAAGATAATATTTTCAATTCCGTTCCAAAGGATGCGACTGAATAAAACTTCAGCAAGAATTTTCGATATAGTGCGTGTTCAGAAAACCCTTTATTCCGGTGAAGTTCCGGAAACAAAATAAATGCGAATGGAGATTGTCAGCAAAAATACCGAAACATTGTACAACGGCGAGCTACATTGCTTCCTTGAGAACAATGAGCCAACCATTCTTTGATGACGAATAACATACTTAAATTGTCATCTTATGTGTGATCTAACAAAGGTAGATAAAGCCAAAGATAGAAAGAACTTTCACAGTGAATTAACTCGTTATTAATTTTTCTTGGCTAAGAGGGATCATTAAAAACACATTTTCCATTGCTCCAGATTTTCAATAATGTATAAAATGTATTATACCGCAGACAATGATGCCACACTTGTAAGCATAGGAGGCAATTTGCCTTCAGACGGTGCGTAGGCGTCTGTCTCCCGCAAACAAGGGCACATCTGATATTGACAACGAATCATACCTTTTTGTTAGAGAATAATATAAATGATACGGTTCTTTTTCGACGTCTTAAGTGGAAAATATTCGCCATTTACTTTTTACCTTCACAACTTTTGCCGTCTATCTAAATGTACTTTTAAAAAACAAAATAATGCTTCAAATTAATGGATCTGCCCGGGTTTTCGATCATGGGCGTCGTGCGCGAATTTCAAAATAAACGTTTTGCTATTATTTGTACTATGAATAAATAGGGTGTATATATAAAAGCGAATTCATTTTAAGGGCAGTTAACAAATCATACAATAATCACCAGTTTATCGCATTTTAGCTACAAACACCGAAAAGTTTTAATCTCTGATAAGCAGATGTGTCTGGCTATTCTTCGATGTCAATTTAAAAAACCGTTATTAATATAATATATATTAATAAAACATATGAACCCTCGGCTTTGTAAGGAACTTTCACAAAGTTAACCATTTTCACAGGCATTATATTTGCCACGAGCGCCGGAAAAAGAAGTTCGATATAAAATATATATTTAATAGAAAAGCGCAAGCAACCGTGAAACGAACTTTCTCAATATATATTATAACAGATATAGGCGAGAGATTTCGAAGTGTTCCTTTATATAGTTTGTTGAAGGTGAACATTCTTATAGCGCTGTTGCGAGGCGGACTGTTCACAATGGGTCATTGTGTGAACTGATGCAAGATGCTCGGCCGCTGGCCACTTAAACTGCGTTCTGTAATCTGAAATCTTGCTCGTTCAAGAAATACAGTATCTCGTTGGTTTATTTACACATATCTTGCGTTGCATATGAGGCACGCTTTAGACATAACAGTGACCGTTAATACAGAACTGCATCAACATTATAAATGTACTGTTCATGCGGTTGTGTTCAAATATTGTTATAGTTTTATATATGCTATTATTTTCTGGAAAAAAGACGCAGGCAGTTCAAAAAAAATCTCCGGCACCACCGGAAACCGTTTGGTGCCGGCTTAGAAGAGCACCACCCCATCTCCTCCTGTGGGTGACGTAAGAGGAGTCTAAGGGATATAAACAGGGGTGGGCAGCAGCGTTCCTATGTTATTTCATCTTACTCAACCATAACTGCGCTCGCCAACCCGCCTGCCCAGCGTGGCGAGTATGGGCAAAACCCTCCGATGACAAAGGACGACAAAAAGACCAGGCCCCCATTCCTCGGCAGCCCTGCTATTCCTGGCTCCGGTAGCGGTCATTGTAACGGCAGGGCAGGGGGTGCGAAGAATCCCCGGCAGAGATTCGGCTAACACCACCGACGACTGGTCTGGAGGAGTCGAGTAAAAACTGGCAGCGATCACCGAATGGTAATAAACACGTTGAATATAAACGTCAAATTGGAGAGGTCACGTATAATGAAGTCGATGCTCCGACCTTCAGTGGCCCACATCCAGATTCCCGAGAGTTTTCAAATCGAACTCCTAAATTGCTTCTATTTCCTCGAAGATTTCACTTCTGTGGACGATACAAATACCAGGCTGGTAGAAACTGTCCATGTGGTTGGGTCTAAGTTCTTTAAGACCCGCCGTGAATATACACCTCCGTAGATTAGGATGGCTCTGAAACAGCTTAAGAACAACAAGGCACCTGGTGAAGACGGAATTACTACGGAACTTCTAAAAACAGGTGGGACACCGGTACTTAAAGTACTTCAGAGGCTGTTCAATTCCGTCTTGCTCGAAGGAACTATGCCCGAAGCAGGAACAGGAGCGTGGTGGTACTCTTTTTCAAGGTGGGCGATAAAACCCTCTTGAAAAATTACAAACCCATCTCGCTCCTGAGCCATGTTCTCAAAAGTCATCACGAATCGGTTCGAACGCAGGCTCGATGACTTCCAATCACCCGAACAAGCCGGTTTCCGACGAGGCTTCAGTACCATAGACCACATACACACGCTGCGGCAGATTATACAGAAGACCGAGAAGGATAATCTGCCACTATGTTTAGCGTTTGTGGACTATGAAAAGGCCTTCGATTCGATCGAAACCTGGGCGGTGCTGCGATCTCTTCAACGGTGCCGAATAGACCATCGGTACATCGAAGTGTTGAAGTATTTGTAGAATAACGCCACCATGTTGGTCCGAGTACAGGAGCAGTGCACGGGTGCGAATCCAATGCAGAGAGGTGTTAGACAAGGAGACATAATATCTCCAAAGCTATTCACCGCTGCTTTGGAAGACGCTTTCAAGCTCCTAAAATGGAAATGATTCGGCATCAACATCAATGGCGAGTACATCACTCACATCCGATTTGCCGACGATATTGTGGTCATGGCAAAATCGCTGGAAGATCGCGGCACAATGGCTCGATGGCCTCAACAGAGTTTACCGACAGGTAGGTCTTAATATGAATGGATAAGATGAAAATTATGTCATATATCTATGTTGCGCTTACCCCATTGCTAGTTGGGAACTCTGCTCTCGAAGTTGTAGACGAGTACATTTACCTAGGACAAGCTGTCCGATTAGGTATGTACAACTTTGAGAGAGAGGTCAGTTGACGAATCCAGCTTGGCTGGGCAGCGTTTGGGAAACTGCATGATATCTTCTCGTCCAAAATACCTCAGTGCCTCAACGCAAAAGTCTACTACCAGTGTGTGTGTTACCAGTGATGATCAGTGGTGATCAGAAACGTGGTCTCTTACCATGGGCTTCATAAGAAAGCTCAAGGTCACCCAGCGTGTTATGGACAGGGCTATGCTCGATATTTTGCTACGAGATCGAATTTGAAATGAGGAGATCCGTAGACGTAATAAAGTTACCGACATAGCCCAAAGGATTAGTAAGCTGAAGTTGTAGTGGGCGGGGCACGTGGCGCGTCGAACTGACGGCCGATGGGGCAACCTGATAGTATAATAAAATATGATAATTTTTTTTATTTTCATTTTGCAGTAACAAATTAATGATTATCATAATAAAAATAATTTTATGGCTTGTGATATTCAATGTTATCTACATTAACACTACGTAATTACTACGGACAACTATTTTAAAAGTTATGACGATGAGAAAGTGAGTGCGCGCTACTAAAATGGCGCGGTCCGCAAGGCGCAAGGCAGTCGCTTAGGGCTTATTGCGGGCAGGTTGGCGAAGAAATATGTGACGGTTTTGACCGTTATAATTTTTTTAGGATATTAGCAATTTGCATAAAAGCATTGTATATGTAATGTACAAGGTGGGCACTGAAAGGTGTTTTTGTAGTCAATAGTTACTTATAACAAGTATCTTCGTTTTTATTTTATTGCTTATTTTAATTTTGGTATCCTACCAACTTAAATATTTTAAGTTGCTAGGTTGAATTATTCGAATTTTATTAAAAGTATAAATTTTTAGTATAAAACTCTGCAAACAATACAGTCAAACTTTTGGTTATCGTCTAAACGACCCAACTAGCACATTACTAATAATTGTAGCTAAGCTTATGACTTAAAGTTCTATATCGGTGCTATTTGGGTAAAAATTACAACTTCTTACTGCATTGGAGCGATAAATATAAATAAAGTCTATAAAATGGACTATGGGTTCCAAATTTTCAATTAATACCACCTACAGGTTAAAGTTGAGCACCTTACCACTGTTGTGCCACTCTAAGCTACAGCGCGGGTGTGAATTGCTACTTTAAGTAGTAATTTATACCTGTAGTGCGTCTTATAGCTACAAACGAGAAGCAATAACCACCATTACGCCCAACATTTCTAAAAGGAAGCAAAATCAACTCTTAAACCACTGGAATATCTAGAAGGATGATAAAATGAGCATTAATGGCATCATTGGTTCTTATTATTTACTTCTGAAATTTTAGAGGAGGGTTCCGTAGAAAGTTCAATATTTGTTAATGTGGAATTTACCCAAGGTTTAACTTGTGAAGGATTACGATTTCTTAATTAGCTCCCTTCGTTAAAAACAAAAAATATTACTACGGGATACATAATTATTTTATTAATATTGTTATATTACTTTAATTATTCTAAATTAATTCTCGTCTGATAATCAACATTAGAACACAAATTGTTTTTTTTTATTTGATTTGCTTGTACCCTAATGACACGTTAGCCAAAATCAATATTTTACAATGCGCATTCAACTTTTGGAATCAATATGAAAATAAAAGTAATTAGAACTCAGAATAATTAGATTAATCTAAATTGTGTTCTGATTGTTGACCGACAAAGGGAAATAAAATACATGTTTAACAGCTATCTGACTTTTATTTAAAATTAAATAATTTGGTTATTACTTTTACAAGGAAACAAACATATTTGTATAATGTTGATCTAAAATAATATATAACTTATAAAATTCGTAAAAGAAAAGTGCTTCTGTAGTTTTTGTGCCTTTTGGATTTTATCGAATTATTATATAATTTTCGGTGCTTGGCTCTGTGACAGTGTTTGGTTTTCATGGCAAAGTGTACACTACATCTGTAGTTCCGTTCAATAGCTGATATGAAAATATAATTGTATTAAACTATATAATACTTAACCAATATTGAGTGTATTACATTATGTTTATCCAAAAAAAGGTTTTTGTATTGTCAATTGAGCCCTTAACTATTTTCCTTACTAAAACAAAAGAATCATATATAAAGTAAATAAAATTCACTCCTATGGCTCTTCTCTGGACCACTTAGTAATAAGAAAGGTGATTTTTAGCACTTTGAACAGCAAAAATTGAAGTAAGCGGGTGAAAATTATTACCTATAGTAAAAAAACGATTCGCCATCTTTAATGGAATGTTTTTATGAAAATCTATTCAAATTCAAAATTCCTTTATTGCTCAAAATATGGTACATGAGATATACAGTTTTAAGTAGAGCTCATATTTTACTGTCAGACAGCATGCAATGTATGCAAATTATAACATTTTGTAATGTCCCTATTTAAGCGTCACCAGTCTAATAAAAGGAACAATTTAATTTATACATTACAATAGGCACAATGTCAACAAATTAAAATTACATATCAATTACAATAGTATCAAATTAATCAATGTCAAATTACACATTTACAATTCAGATTTGTTTGATGTCAAAATATTCTTTCATATTATAAAAACAGTTTTCACATAACCACGTCTACCTAAGCCTGCGTTTGAATAATTGTAATGTTAACATTTTCATGTCAGTCAACAATTTATTGTAGATTTTAACGGCCATTGAGCGGCAGCTTTTATCCCGCATGGCTGTGCGTAATGCCGGCATTACTAACCTATTTGGCGGCTTACAGCTGTGGGTTCTAGGAAAGTCATATAAACAATTAAATAGGTCCGGGTGATATTTCACAAAAATGCATATTTCATATATGTATAAACAAGGGCCCGTCAGAACTTTTAAATCCTTGAAAAGGGGTCTACATGAAACCAAATATTCTACGTCTTGAATGGCACGAATGCACGCCTTTTGAGCAAGAAGAACGACTACAGTTTCCCCACAGTACTATACCATATCTTATGATGGAGCAGACATTGCCATGATAGGCCTGAAGTGCCGTTTCTTTACTTGCAGTTTTGGCTAGTTTCCACAAGGCAAAAGAGTAAGAATTTATTTTATTACATAATTTAGTGACGTGTTGTTCCCATGTGCATTTACTGTCTAAAATGAGTCCTAAGAAGGTTACAACAGTTACTTCTTTCAATGATTCGCTACCGTGACTTATTCTAAGGTCTTTTATATTTCCGTTTTAATTAATAAATTGAATGTATTTTGTTTTATTGAGGTTAGGTTTAAGATGATTAAGTTTTAGCCAGTCAATTACAGATTTTAGGGTGTTATTAATTTTTTCATTGTAGTTATTTATGTTTGTGGAAGGTATTACTACAGATATATCGTCAGCAAATAAGATACATGGATACTTGATATTATCAGGTAGATCATTTATATAAATTAAGAAAAGTAGAGGTCCTAAAATGCTGTCCTGTGGTACCCAATAGTTATTAATTTTTGTCTCAGATTGAAAAGTCGAAGCTATTTTATGCTCATCTAAATTTGTAATTTCTACATATTGTCTCCTGTTACTTAACTAAGATTTAATCCTTTCGTAAGCAAGGCCTCTGATTCCATATCTCTCACATTTTTGAAGGAGCAACTTATGAGAAACGCAATCAAAAGCTTTGTTCATGTCGAAAAATATTACTGTTGTTGGAACACGTCTTGCTACTTGTTCCACTATATTATCCACCAACTAAAATGACGCTAATCTTGTGGATTTGCCTTTTAGGAAACCATTTTGCTCTTTTTTAATAAGTTCATTTTTATCAATAAAATGTAACAATCTAGATTGCATTGTTTTTTCGAACATTTTTGACCATATAGGTATGAAAGCTAGTGGCCTGTAGTTACTGGGATCGCTTTTATCGCCCTTTTTAAATAGTGGCATTACTTTAGAAATTTTTAAACACTTAGGAAAATTTCCACAGCTAAAAGATAGATTAATTAAATAACATAATACTGGTGCTATTTCATCTTTAACGTGTTTAATAATTTTTGTTGATATTCCGTCATGTCCAGTAGCATTAGTGGGGTTTAAAGATTCAATGATTTTTTTAGTTTCATAAATGACTATTGGATTAAAGAATATGCTTGAAATATTTGATTTAATACGTTGAACTAATGAAATGTCAATTTGATTATTACTATTATTTGTCAAGTTAATGAAGTATTCATTGAAAAAATTAGCTATGTCATGTGGGTTTTGATGTTATTGACGGAATTTATTGCGTCTCTCTGCTGTGTTTGTCCAATTTTATTTATTTTATTTTATTTTATTTTTGGCTTTACAGAGGTATACTTTATTTGTAAGTTTTGGCGCTTGTAAAATGCACTTTTTTAGTAACTTATTATAATTCCGATACTTATTTTTATTTACACATGTAGGGTGTTTGTAGCATAAAAAACGGATTAATCTTTTTGTAGTTGTTGACTTTTTTAGGCCGGTTGTAAACCAGGCTAATTTTTAACCACATTTCAGTTTCTTATTTTGATTACAGGAAAGCAAAGTTCGTATAATAAATTGAAATAACTCTGAAAAGCGATGAATGCTGTATCAATATTTGTTTCTTGAAAAGTTTAATACCAAGATAAAGCACTTAAGCACGTTTTAAATTTGTGTATGTTTTCATGACTAAAATCTCGTTTATATTGATACCATACTTCAGTTAATTTTTTAACCTGCGCTGTTTCGAAGGTAAGCGACTGAGCAGTGTTATGGTCCGAGAGGCCCAGATTATAGAGGCGTCCCTGTCGTTTTGGAATGCTTGCTTGCTGAAAGCTTGGGCAAGTTAACGGGATATATTTTATTAAATTTCGTGAAGGCTTTTTTTTTGTAATATTATCATTTGAGGATGTATAAATTTCCTCAAAGGTTTTACTTTGTGGGATAGGAGTGCTATTATCTAGTTGTATTTTTCTTTTTTGTCATCTGATAGACTCTTTTTCTTAATACAGCCTACACATTTCCAAATTTGCTTTTTGTCGTTTGTCATTAAGTAGTATCGTTTTTCTGCAACGTTTCCGCAATTTAAATCATATGTGATCTTACAGTTAAAGCATTTCAGGAATTCACCATTTGAAATAGCTTTTTTTACATACATTGCATACGGTATTTGCCTTTTTAAGATTTACTTTCAACTTAGAAGATGACATCGCTAATTTTCAATATTCCTTATAAAAATAAAAAACAAGAAATGAAAACGAGAAAAGAACAAGCAAACTTTTTATATTCCGTGAGATTCGATCCTCGACCTGTGTAGATGAGAGTCGTTTAGCGCGCCATTTGAGCACACTGCTGATTGTGATACTCAACGAATTTAAGCAAAACTTTCTTGAGACGTTTGTCCGTTTTATTTTCACAATCGAGAAATTGTTGGAGTCCAAAGTTCACTTTTTTTTACTAACCGTCGAATGATTCACAGAATTAACAATTTAGCTTATTTTCACTGATCTCAATTTGTCTTAATTGCACTTGTTTTGTAGTTTTTGGATGAACTATTGTTTGTTTATATATTGGTTCTTTTATTATTGTGGTTTTTATCAGATCACTCGTCACTGTATTTTATATTAACATTAAGCAAATATCAAAAAGGCTTTGAGTGTCACAAACATTTCCACTAAAATATTAGAGCACTAGTAGCTTAATTTAGTCAACAGACTGGTAAAGGAATCACTTTTTCTAATTTTAAAATATTTTAAATCCTAACCTCTAATTAAAATAACCTCTAATATAACCTCTAATTCACATTATTTTTACTAAACATGTTTTTGTTATACAAAAGAAGTTATTTTACAACTATACTACGTAAATTCACTATAAATACTTGTTATACCATTTATATTGTTGGTCATTTTTATTAAAACTAATATAACCATATTTTATTTACACTGTTTTTTGTTGAAATTCTCATGAAATCAATATGGCGTGTAAATTTACTTAATAATCATATACGCATTTTGCAGTAAAGTTAAAATCCCACTTGATTTTTCAGTACAGATATAGCAAATAGTTGAATAAAAGTATCTGGTACTTACAATTATGTTTTGTAGTTGTCACTTAAAAACTGTCACACGCCATTAATATTCTCAACATTGCAACTACAGAAACGAAGAGTACATATGAATAAACAAAATCTAATCGTTCACTCAACAGTTCAATCAAAGTGGCAAATCAGGGGCGCAGGCGCTGCAATTTGCACCTTTAGTCACAATATGATACGCTTTAGACCTGCTATGCGATGTGCCCACTTAGGGCCATATCTGTTGCATAAGGGGTCTAGAGCAGGATAAAGACCTTATCGTTAGCACCTTTGCAGTTGCAATATGATACGCTCTAAAGCTCATTAGCAACCATTTGTGCTAGTTGGGGAATCATCTAAATTAATTATTTCAGAAAATCGGGATGTTCAATATTTGTAAGTTATTTTAGATGTGGTACAAGTTTTGATCTTAACTTATTTTGCGTTAATAAAGATAAGTTTGGATCATAAACTTTGAATAGCAAAGCTAGAAGTTTTGTCATAATACTATGAAAGTTACCCATCGCTGCTGTGGCAAATGTTGTTGATTCCCTACAATACCATGGTTAGCCCAAAAATATCCTGAAGCCGATTATTACTATCCACTTCCTACAGCATGCGAATCTGTGTGCCAGTATGTTACATCTGGCTGCTAATGGCTGCCTGGTCTTTGGAGTCCTCGGTTAGATATTGCCCTAGGTATTTAAATTGAGTCACACTCAACTTTACCTAAATGACAGGCTCATATTTCACAGTTTTGCTAGAAGCTTTGAAAATCAGGTATTCATTCTTGTTACAGTTATTATTATTATCATCATTATCCCCAGACAAACACATCTACTGTATGGCCCCAAAGTAAGCAGAGCTTGTGTTATGGACGACCATACAGCGAACTGGGGGGATCCCAGAATAAACATACATATATAAATACAAACAACCATGACCCGAGAACAAACATCTGTGTTCATCACACAAATGCATGCCCCGGCCAGGACTCGAACCTGGGACCTTCGGCGTATGAGGCAAAGCTACTTACCACTACACTAATCGGTCGTCAAGACGTCAATAGACAAGCAGTTTAGTATACTCCTCTTAAGTAAGGAGAAGTGACATAATTGATCCAGCCGTTGCGCCCAGTAGAACCGTTTCGCTCGCGTAACTAACAGTGATAAAAGTTTATCCTTCCATGTATCATCCTAGTCATAATAGTTAAGTCAGCAATTACTTTTTCGTATAAAAATACAGTACTTCTTACATAGACAACTTCGTTTATTGATTTTATGAGAATGTTGATTGTGATAAATTTACTATGATGTATATTATAGGTACCCATGAGTAGCTTGCAAGAAATCACACCCCTCCCAAGTGATACCGCAACGGCGTAGCGCCGTCGCCGCGCCACCGCCGGAACGCAGACATTACCAACATTATTACTCCGACAATAAAGTAGTGAGCCAAGCATTAATCTTACGCGCCACTCGTATTAACGGGCATACACACTTATTGTCGCATATATTCGCCAAAATGGTAGTATAATGCACAATTTTCCCGCGAAATTATGTAATATTCCATGTTGAACCCCGTTACTTGTACCTACATTATTTACTTAAACAAGATATTATTTATTTGGGGCGCGGGCGGTTATTTTAAAATGCTGTATCGCAGTATTTATTACAAGATATTAAGCTTGTCTCGGGAAGGTGGTATTTGATTACAGCGAATAAATGTGTAAAATTGCTCCATTTAGTCAAAATTATTACGGAATACGTCCACGTCCTCTAAGAAGTTATTATTTGTGAAATAGAAAAATAACACGATGACCTTTTATGAAGGCTTCAGGGTTTTATTTAGGCGTTTGTTAAAATTTTTTATTCTGTGATAACTCATACTTGTCAATGCATACAAATAGGATACCTTATATAATCTATATATATATCTATATATTATCCGAAAATTTTGCAAAAACATGTTTTTACACATGGAACTCTGATGAGTTACAACAAATTTTAAAAATTCAATTATTGAATAATAAAAATATATAATATCTTCCAAATTTAAATTTCCCTTTAACTTTTATACCAGCATTATGAAATAATTTTGTGTCATAGAAAAATTGGATCTGTTTCAGGAATATTTTCGTGCAATTATTTTTTACGACTTCAAGTCCAACTTGAAACCTGATGAATCGTTTATTCGACTTCAATTAGCTTTTATGAACAAGGCCCCTTCTAAAGCAACTGTATACTGCTGGTATAACAAGTTTACGTGGGGTTGCTTAAATTTGAAGAATGATGAAAGAAGTGCTCGTCCTTTGACTGTTGTTACGCAAGGAAACGTGCCAAAGGTGAAAAATTTGATTCAACAAAAAATACGACTTCTATACGAGGGAGGTAAAACTTATTTTCTTTAAAGCGTATTGTCAGTCTCTCTACACGTGCAGTCTGTGGCTCAGCTATACGCGTCGGGAATATAACGCCCTGAGAGTTCAATACAACAATGGTTTTAGGGCACTGTTGGGATTGCCGCGACGCAGTAGTGCATCTGGCATGTTTGCAGAAGCGCGTACAGACGGTTTTCACGCCATTGTAAGAAAACGCTGTGCCTTGCTCGAGCGCGTTCGCGGCAGCCCCAACAGCATAATCAAGGCAATAGCAGACAGGTGGCACAGCCCGATGCTGGCGCATTGGCAGCGCGTACACTGCAATTATATAAATATTTTTAATGTTTTTATTTTAATTTTATTTCATTTTATTTTACGTGTCACTAACAGAGATATTAAGAATTGTATGTTTTACTAACCACATATGGATTTATTTTCTAAATTAAATTATTATTATTATTACACGAGGAGATTCGGAAAGGGTTCGTGGTATTCTACACAACTTCTTGCGTTAGGAGGACTGTTTCGCGCTTGGTATCTCACCGATGCTCAAAAGCAGGTGCGCGTGGAATGGTGCTATGATATGATTGATAAATTCAAATTAATTTTACCGACCCGATCTGTTTACGATATTATAACAGATGACAAATCTTGGTATTCAATCTGGATTAAATTTCAATATGATCCAGAAACAAAGCGCCAGTCAATACTATGTCTGTTTTAAAACAAACGTGACAAAGTGAAACGATCGAGAAGCGCTGAAAAATCTTTGACCGCAAATGTTTTCTCCTTTATTATTATTTAGTATCAATCCTCTTTAAAAAACCAAAATAGAATCAATGTAGAGTGGTGCTTGCCAGAAGTTTTTGCTGCTGCGATCAACAAGCAACCGAACACGGTACTCAGAGGCCTTTTGCTCCACCAATACAACACGCCCACGTACTCTGCGATCAAGATGAGGGACTTCCTAAACACCACATCGATAAAACTTTTCGGTGATTCGCCTGATTTGGCACCGTGTGATTTCTTTTTGTTCTCTGAAATTAAAAATCAGCTCAAGATGATACAGTTTTCATAACCAAAAGATGCGCCATATCACCAAGCCAAAAGTGCTTTGAAAATTGGTTCAGACGCATGAAACTATGTACAGACGCTGAGGGAGAATTCTTTGAAAAGACAAAGTAAAAAATTGTATAATCTTTATAATATTTTTTTTTTCTCAAAACTTTCTAAGTAATTCACATATGTTTTCAGAATCAAAACATACCTCAAACTTACATTGACCTTGTAAAAATTTGATACACTAAAATCACGGGCTCTATTAAAATGGAAAGTACCGGTCCCTCATTCACACTAAAAAAGGCGTAAAACAGAGTGATCCGTTATCTTCAAAACTTTTTACTTGCACTTTGAAGGAAGCATCCAAGAAATTGTCAGCTAAATAACAAAATACAGGGATAGAACTCGGTGGTCACAGACAAAAAAATCTCCGCTTTGTAACTGATGTCTGATAGCACACAAATACTGGTAGAAGTGGTTGGTGGAAGTGTGGATTATGTCACTGAGTATATTGACTTGGGCCAAGCAGTCTCCTTTAAGGCTGATAAAAACAAAAAAATTGCACGATGAACAGAAATATTGGATATGCAATCTACCGATACTCACAGAAAGACAGTTATCCAAACTCCAGGTTTGCCAATAAGTTATAGAGCGTAGTATACCCGGTATTGTCTATCAGACAGAGTAAGAAACACCAAGATAAATCAAGAAACCTTCGTGAAGAAGAACTGGCAAGAAACTCCAGGGGAAAAAAATTTTTCAAAATAAATTAACAATGGATCATTAGGTCCGTATAAAAATTATTCTTATCTGGATCTGTTCCATTTTGAGCAGTGCGTAGAAAACAAGATTTAGTGCAACAAAGCGTGATTTGGAAAATGATGAAAATTTGAGCAAGTTGTTGTCTGAACAAACGCCTCAGGCTGATTCTACTCAGCCACTTTTAAAAATAGCAGTAAGCATAAAAAATAGCATACTTCGTGTCAAACGTGCTGCAGTTTTACTAGAAGAATTAAGACTTGTGCTACATCATCTGCAAAGGCATAAATATAAAAAGCAAAGGTGACTTGCTAAACTATCCACGCCGAGCCCCAACCGATGAACGGATTGAGCTTAAATTTGGCATGTATAAGCTCTCTAAATTTTGCGAATCCACCTATTAAGGGATATAAGAGGGGTTAAAAATTTTATGACACCGTCATCTGACACAATCGTCACAAAATCTTTAAAATTACAAGAGCTAAGAGCCTGAAATTTCACACAAGATTTTATTTTGAGAAGCTAAGATGCCTGCGAAGAGGGCATTTAAAGGAATTCCACGACTAAACGTAAAAAAACGGGGCCCAAATATTTTTATGAAAGAAATGTTAGAGTAAATTACTCTTAAATGATTTTGACTGTCATTGTTGTTGGTGAAGCGTTTGGTTGACGGAAAAGCGGTCAGTTGTCGGTAAAGCGGTCCGTGGTTAAAATCCCGCTCTAAAATATGTTGTATAACTTTTTTTCTCCTACGAAAAGTTTCGAATTGCATTAATATTTGCTACCTACAAAGGTTTCTAAAGTTTTCATGTCAAACTAATATCAGAATGAAGATTTTTACGAAATTAAATTATATTGTGAATTAATTAATAGAGGAAAAGACATTTCTTTTTCTCAATAGAATTTAGTGAACCAACAAAACATTTTTGAACCCTATACAATATTCAAAGCTTTGGCATACATAATACACATTCTAAAATAATAACAGATATTCTACAATAACGTAAAAGTAAATATAATTATACCTCTACTGAGGTAAATATATCTCTGACTTAGCATAGTAAATGGTGATTCCTGAAGATGTTTCAAGGTTTTTCTTAGTGAAATATGGGAAACTAAACATAATTAATTACATATAGTTTCAGCTCGTGGGTGATAATTTCAAGCCCACATTACTGTGATGAGTAGTTGATTATATGAAAAAAATCAATATACAGTCAAATAGTTATTTATTGAACTCTTACGCATGCTCCAATACGATTGAAAAGTGCTAAATTAAAACACGTTTTAAACTTATTCGATACTATGAAATGCATTATCGATGCTGAATAATTACTGGTACGAGCAGTACATATGTACACGGGTATAGAGTTTGCACAGTTCTAGTAATACGATTGTACTAATCGCTTAACACTAAATCAGAGAATTCAGCCTGAGGACCAGTGGGCTTTGGATAAGCCCATAAATTAATTCACATAGTTTATAAATTATGCTAATGTATAATTGAAATTAAGCACTATCTGGATGCTACAAAATATTAAAATAAAACTAATTGATTGACGTTTTAAATGAATTGCGTCAATATTAAGTACATTATTTGATTGAAATATTTTATTTGTTGTTACAACATCCACAGTACTTAAACCAAGTTACGAATTTTTAGGCTAGCTAATGCAGAGAGCCAGTTACTGGCCTTCGTTTGTTATGGATAACTATATACACAGATTTTGATTTACGAGAATAAAGTATTGTTCTTATTTTTATTTAGCATGTCATCTCCCAGTTTCTGTATGCATCCATGCAATCCTTTGGATTTTGGAACAAAATTTACCACTTTTTATGTATTCAAGTAAGAACACTATAGTTAATCACTTATACAAACAAAAAAGAATCATATTCATGACAGTGTAGGCGCTTACCCCTACAAACAAACAGCATTGTAAACACACATAGGTACTACGTACCTTAGCATTTTGCATATTAGCATTTTATATTGTATTTTATAAAACATTCGAATACGCGACACAGTCGCGACCACTTGTATGGAGAGTCAAAAATAAACCGACATACTAAGAACACGCATTTCATTTATTGGTCACCACCTTCTATTTAGGGACTCACACGAGAGCCTCTAAAGTGGTGACCCCGACGTGATCTTAACGAGCTTTCGACGTGATTTTAATGTGATTTCGACATGACAAGTGACTTTGTGAAGTGATAGTCATCAATCACGATGACGTCGGCTGCGCCAGCTAGCAACGTGCCCACGATGTCACCAGCACAACCCAAGGTCGATTCTGTTTCTCTGGCTGCCAGACTGTCAGAGTTTTGGCCCGATCAACCCAGGGTCTCGTTCATCAGAACCGAGGCCGTACTAACTCCACAACGGCTGGGAGACGACGCCAAGTTCGACCTTGTTTCCACAGTAAATAGAATATTACAATGGATTAATCTGAATTGAAAGTATTAAGCCTAAGTTTATATGGTATGTACCTACGTGTTATTATGTACGTACGTGTTACTATTTACCTACGTTGTATAATGTACCTACGTGTTATAATATTAATATCGCTCTAATTGCTATAAAATAATTTTTATGACGTAAACTTTTGAAAACCTTTTTAGTACTTGGTATGGTTCATTGTATGGGGGTTTCAAAGGTTTACGTACCGAGTCATCTCTTACAAATACGTGATTGCATTTTTGTAGATCCGGATGTACAAAAATGGATTGCGTATTAGTATGTGATCTAGTTGCTACTCTAAACTTATTAATATTATCCTTAATTTTATCTACTAAATTATAACTATCGCTTATCAATAATGGAGTCGTATTGCAAAAATCTCCGGGTAAACGTAGGTTGCGCCCAAACGTTAGTTCGGCTGCGCTAACACTTGAATCACTGCGGGCAGCAGCTCGAAGCCCTAGGAGGACCGTTGCTAGTTGATCGACCCACGTGCTGTCGCATGTTTGCAGGCGAGCCGAAAGTGCAGCTTTAAGAGAGCGGTGCTTAAGGTTCGACTGCGCCGTTGCTTTGTGGGTGATACGGAGAGCTATGTATCCTATGTATACCTAGGAAAGTCATTAATTCTTTGAAAAGGTTGCTTTCAAATTGACGACCCTAATCGCTCGTCAATCTTGTAGGGCAACCGTAACGGCTAATCCAGTTTTCAAAAATGACACGGGCTACTGTATCAGCTTTGATTTCACGCACCGGAATTGCTTCCGGCCATCGTGTACATCTGTCGATGATGGTAACCAAATAGCAAAATCCGTCTGGAGAGGTTGGGAGAGGTCCCACAATGTCTACGTGTATATGTTCGAAACGATCTGCGTATTGAAAACTTTGAACCGCTGAAAAAGAATGTCTATTGACTTTCGCGCGTTGACATTGCAGGCATGTTTTAGCCCATTGCGTAACATCGTGGTTCATCCCCTTCCAGAAATATTTAGACGTTATCATTTTCTTAGTAGTGCGTACACCCAGATGACTTAAGTTACGAAAAGAATCAAAAATACTTTTTCTAAATTTGCTCGGTAGGTATAATCTGGCATTTCGTGTAGAAATTTCGCAATACAATTCTTTATTACACACTGGCATAAAAATATTTTTAAATCTTATTTTACTGTTGTTATCGTTGTTCGATAACCTTTGCTGTAAGTAATCGTCACGTTTCTGCGCGTCAGCTAATTCATCGTAATTCAATGTAGGACAGTTTATTGTTTCTACACGTGATAAGGCGTCGGCCACATACTCAGCAAGGAGGTCATCGCGCAGGTTACCGACGTGCTCATCAATCCACCCGCAACAGGAAGGTACGAATTCCTTAAAAATCGCCTATTGACGATTTACGAAGAATCGCACAACCGGCAAATAGAAAATCTCATTGGTGAGTTAGAACTGGGAGACCAAAAGCCGTCCCAGTTGTTACGCCGCATGCGGGAACTCGCCACAGACAAGTTCAAGGATGAAACTCTTCGAGTTTTGTGGCAGAATAGGCTTCCAACTCAAGTTCGTGCCGTCCTCGCCGTCTCAGAAAATAAAGACTTGGAAGGGTTGGCTACTGTCGCCGACAAAGTCATGGAGTTGTCGAGACCAAATACTGTCGCCGAAATTTCACAGCACCGGCCAGACAACCCAAATACCTTTGACGTGACGCAGCTACTGAAGGAAAAAGCGAGTCTCCATACGAAGATACAAGATCTTGGAGATTCTAGATCGAGACAAAAAACTCGCAGTTTCCACGGCCATGGATTACGTTCGCGATCGGCATCCAGGTCCTTCAGGAGGGGCCATCGCAGCTCTTCGCGATATCGCCAGCAGCAAGGCTCGGAGAAGTGCTACTACCATCGTCGCTTCTGTCCGGCTGCCCGAAGGTGCCGACCAACATGCACGTGGAAGCAGCAGAATACCCAGCAGGGAAACTAGAAGGTCCATCGAGTACGACGGCGGAGGTTGGCGCCGTGCTACCTTGCCGTCGGCTATGCGTTACCGACGTGGACTCAGGACTTCGATTTTTAGTCGACACTGGGGCCAATGTCTCTGTGTTACCGCCATCGAGGTAACACAAACTTAACGTAAGTTCAGCCTACAAACTTTTTGCTGCCAACGGCACTGTAATTAAAACTTATGGTACTAGAGTACTTAAATTTAAAACTACGTAGACCTTATAGGTGGGAGTTCATAATTGCTGACGTTACACAGCCAATTTTAGGCGCAGATTTTTTATGTTTTCATAAATTACTCGTAGATATTAGTACTCGTAGGTTAATAGATCAAGTTACGGATTTAAAGGTAACTGCACCCTTAGCAACCCTTAAACAACCATCTATAAAGTCTATCGATTGTAACAATATCTACTATGACTTATTATCTCAATTTCCCGAGATAACAAAACCGCCATCATACGTCGAAACTCCATTGCATAATATAGTGCATCATATAGAAACTTCCGGACCGCCAGTATACGCAAAGGCGAGATCTTTACCACCGGAAAGGTACAAAAAAGTTAAAGAAGAATTTCGCGTAATGCAGGAATTCGCGTAATGGGCATCTGTCGTCCATCAAAAAGCGCGTGGGCTAGTCCACTCCACATTGTCCCAAAGAAGAACGGGGAAATCCGACCTTGCGGTGATTACCGAAAACTTAACGCAATAACCAAGCCCGACAGATATCAAATTCCTCGCTTACAAGACTTTACATATTTACTATCAAATAAAAAAATATTTTCAAAATTAGTTGAACTGACATTGAAAATGACAGAAAAATGACATTCGGTTTACGCAACGCAGCTCAAACCTTCCAGCGCTTTATGAACCATGTACTGAACGGTTTAGACTTCGTTTATTCATATATTGATGACCAATTAATAGCTAGCGAAGATGAGACACAGCATAGGAAACATCTCGAAATCGTTTTTCAGCGTTTTAAAGCATTCGGTCTTACTATTAACCTATCGAAATGTGTTTTCGGCAAGTCAAAATTGGAATTTTTAGGTTACGAAATTACAGTCGACGGTATTCGACCGTTAGGAGATAAGGTTGAGGCCATAGCAAAGTATCCAAAATACGCTTATTTTACAAGATTTACGACGATTCTTAGGTATGGTAAACTTCTATTGTTCACATCTACCAAACGCCGTAACTTATTTAGCCGAATTAAATAAATATCTGTGTAGTTCCAAAAAGAACGATAAGTCGCCAGTAGTGTGGTCTAAAAGAGCGGAGGAAGCATTTGAACAATGCAAATCTGGTCTTAAACAGGCTGTAACATTATATTATCCAGAGGCGGACGCGGAAATCACTTTAATGGCAGACGCCTCGAACACAAGTGTAGGCGCGGTTTTACAACAAAAGTGTAAAAACGTTTGGAAACCGTTAGGTTTTTTTTCGAAGAAATTATCACAGGCTCAACAGAAATATTCGACGTATGACAGAGAGTTACTAGCTATATATTTATCAATTAAACATTTTCGAAAATTATTTGAAGGTAAACCTTTAATAGTATATTCTGACCACAAACCATTGACGTTTGCATTTAAAAAAGTTAGTAGAGAAGAAAATGAAATTCCTCGTCGGTCTAGGCAGTTGTCATATATTAGCGAATTTACAACCGATATAAGGCACATAAGCGGAAGCAAGTCCAGGTTCAACTGAAAGGTCAGCCCAAACAAAATAATGTATCCCCTGAAGCTGTACCCAATGGCTATGTCTAACATTAATTACTTATTGACTATAATAAATACTAAAATTTAGATTTAAGAAGTGAAGTGAAGTGCTAACACTAATGTAAGTTTAATTTAATATAATCGTAACTTAATCTAAATATAGTGTAACTTTAAAAAGTTTAAAACATCTTTTGGTTTATATTTCATCAACTATAATTTGCAACGCAGAATGCCGTATCATCAGAATGTAATATGATAGTTGTTATTGTATTCAACGGTATTCATTTTTTCTCAGAAATCATTTCAGTTTTGTGTTTCTTTAAGATTGTAATTTTAAAATAATGTTTGTGTAGATTCCCAAATATTTTTAAAAAAGGGGGGAATATTGTAGGCGCTCACCCCTACAAACAAACAGCATTGTAAACACACATAGGTACTACGTACCTATAGCATTTTGCATATTAACATTTTATATTGTATTTTATAAAACATTCGAATACGCGATACAGTCGCGACCACTGTTATGGAGAGTCAAAAATAAACCGACATACTAAGAACACGCATTTCATTTATGGGTCACCACCTTCTATTTAGGGACTCACACGAGAGCCTCTAAAACAGCAAACGAAAACTGTTCCATTTTCGGCTATCAGTACCATTTTCACTTCGAATACATATCCAAAATCCCAATAAGTGGTATTATAAGCCCGTCGATCAAACCGCGAGAGTTAGAACATTTTAATCAAGAACGCAGCTTTTCTTTATGCGGCCTAACATTCAATTTCGCTGCATATAACTATTTATTGATTAAACTTCAGACTGAAATTACCTCAGCAGGCCTTTTAATTACGCTAGGATGAAACGAGTAGATAACCGAGAACAGGCAAGAGCCGGCGAGGATGAGGTGCGGTTAATTTGAATCTGCGGGCGCGGCGCTGCGAACGAACTCGCCGCCCTTAGCAACGACAAATTATGGAAATTACCTCCGAAGCGATTCAATGATTTCCCATCAAATTATGGACCATAATGTTAATTGAATCCGATAAAAATTAAGTTTTATGGTTAATTTTTAGATGGCTCTATAATCTCTTTCTCTCTCTCTCTCACACTCCACTGCATATAATTCCCATCTAATGGCTCTATCATATCGAGTAAAGAATTTTAATAATGATTAAATGTTACCACTGCATTGTGTATTGGAGCGTATACAAAGAAAGTTTTTTAAACACCCAAACTATCGCAGCGTATTCTACCTGTTTCCTACATGGATTGCTCACTCTGGAGCAGAGACGCACGATTCTGGACATGACATTACTGTATCACATAGTGCATATTCGTGTTGATATGCAATTGCAAAATCCGTCTGCACGGTTTTTTTTTTATTTCTCTCTTTATTTGGGAAACAAACAGTTATGTACAATTCAAATATTTATCCAAAAACAATCATGAATGCAAAAAGATGATGACTGAATGGATCAGTAAGTTAAATTATGAGGAAACTGAAAAATTATCACTTAACAATGTCAAAGTCAAATTTTAATCAGAATTAAATTTGGATGCAACTCACATAAATACATACAAATATACACGCATTCCCAAATATACACACATTCCCAAATAGACACACATAATTATACACTCACACACATACCCACTCACACACAAATTCACGCATTAACACATACACGCATTACACATTTATTTCAAAAATTGTATTCTCCATGCCATGGTTTTTAATATTTATGTAACCCCTTGTACTTATTATTGATATTATTATTTTTTATTGATTGTTATGGAAGAGCGGAGTCTTCTAGTACAGGCGTGAAAGTCTAAAAGAAGATTCCAAGTACTAAAATTGTATAACTTAAAACTGGTACTGAAATAAATGTTATTATTATTTTTATTATTATTGTCCTGATCTAAGACCTTCCGGGGTCGAAGATCGTCTACCGCACGCCTAATTATCGTAATCGACACACATCACTGTTGCATGAAGAAAATCATTCAACAAACTACGCCAAAAACACAATTACATATTTCTCGTATCACAATTACATATAACAAAAAATTTTACCATGTGGAATTTTTTTCATGCAGCAAATATAAATTTAAGCTTGAAGGGTTAAATGTCTTTGTTCAGATATAAGCTTTTTCTATATATTTTTTTCTTTTTATTGAAAAACGATGAGACGTTTGTCTTCTAGGTCACGTGACGAAAAGTTACCATTACAGTATTGGTCATGGATCTTTTTATATTGGATGTAAACATTGTTGCTATAGTGGTTTTAAATCTAGCAATTTTTCGTCTATTCTAATCTAATCTAACAAATTCAACATGATATCATCTTACTACTTATGGATTATCTGTTGAATATACTTTATATTTACTTGATATCTATTTTTATATTATTTTTATATATTATTCATATTTATGTATAAGAATATGAATATATATGATTATTTAAACTCATATTATTTAACAAATAAATATGAATGGCTTGTTTTTAGTTTTATTTAAGAGTTCAGTCTTCAACAAAATATTGCACTGATAGTATTTTAAAAAGAAATCTGTCATCAGCTTTGTTTTTAGGGAATCGCTGTTTATAACTACTGTCTATAAATTTTGTTGGTTATCGTAATGCAATATTAAATATAAAATAAAGCAACGATATTAATCTGGAAATAAAACTTATGCATAAAAGTTGCATCGAGTCGAAAAATTGCTAGATTTAAAGCCATCAAAACGAATGTACAATACAATCAAGCGACGGATAATCTTGTACAACACACGGATCTACGTGAGTTACGGTTCACCTGAACTTCACGGCAACCAAAAAATCGAACGAAGTTTAACCAACATTCCGAATTCGTATCGCCTAGTGCTCAAAGCGAGCTCGGTCGCCGGTAGCCGCAGCTTACGAATTATTCAATTTCCGTAGAAAACAAATCAAATCCAATCGCACAGGTTAATTGACTGCGAATTGGCTACCGGCACCGGCGACCGGGCAAACTGGTCAAGGCCGGTGGACCTCCACACGTGCCGCAAGGTTTTTCCCTCGGTGAAAACTCTCGGTGAAATGTTCTGCAAATTAACTATTTGAATGAGAATCTCTACCAAGACAGACAATTCAATTAATTCAGGCTATATCTTCTCCATCGAAGGTTTGATTAGCCGTGACAAAGCTTTTCATTAAGCCCTCACTGTATTGTTCTTTTCTTCTACTATTATGAGTATCCAACACAACGATTTTTATAGCAAAATCATGTAAAATATTTTATACTTTGAATAATAAACATTAATATCACATTACATTAGTTTTCTTCTTAACATTGGCACTATGTGGATGCAGCTGAAATATTAAATCTAAAAAGAAATTGAGTTTTAAAATTAACTCGTATTTACAGATGGCGCGAGAGAACCAGGCTTTGTGAGCGCGGCTCCTCGTTCCAGCAGAAACAGCGGCGTCAATAACTTGATTGCTGTAAATCGGTGCGAGAGCGGTTTTATAATAAAATAATAATAAAAATAAACAACAATGAACTGGGGCGGAACCCAGAACAAACATCTGCGTTCATCACGTAAATGAATGGCCCGGCCAGGACTCGAACCTGGCACCTCCGTCCTTTGAGGCACGGCATTGTGGGTGTTGACCTACAATGCCACTAGGCCGTCATTAACTATTCCTAAATAAATAATCAGCGTTTCTAATTTACTCAATGCAGGGAAATAAATTGAATGAGTGGCGTTTTTCTACATTTTATTGGAGCAGAATTTCAATTAAGGGATATTGGCACAATGACACAGATATTGACGTTAGTAATGTCTGTGTCAATATAAGGTATTAATTTAAGGGTGCATATTGCCTTGAATTGCATGGATCTATGCGTACAGAAAACACTGTTTTACAAGGTTTTTGTACAAAAGCCTTAGTCAAAATGTTATTAAAGTAACCTTGTAGAATAATTAAATACCATTAAAAATGGTGAAAAAAAGACAACAACAGATTTCGATACAACTGTTCCAATGACCACAAAACTTAAATACTCGCATTGGTTGAAAAGCGCATTAATTTATAATTACAATATAATGTGAACTGTAGCCACAAGCATTGTATATAAATGCGGCAAACGTAGCAGTATTTGAATTATGTTAAAGCAGTAAAGTAGGTATTTGTTTGTTACACTATTCACAAAATTCACAAAAAAATTAGAAAACATACTTAACTGATAGCAACTATAGTAATTTACAACAAATAAACCTGAACTAAAACTTTTGACACGGTGTTTGCAAGTAAGACAATAAATAAACATTTCAACAGACTGTGCTGGCTACCAATAAAACATATTTTTTTCTTAAATTTTATCTGACATATATAAATTGCTTTATGCTTGTGCGGGCGATAACGCTATGGCAACGGCTACGCGGTTCGGACGTGGCGAGCTGGCAATGCAAACATTCCTAAATTAATTAATTGCCCAGCGCACCGCAAGTGTTTATCCACACACTTGCACAACTGTTGTACTGTAAATCATGCGCATTATAAAATTTTTCATTTTCAAAAGCCAGCTAAACTTGCATTTTTTTGTCTGTAGCTTAAAATATAGTTCCCTGCAACAGTGGATTTCCGTGTGGTTATGTAACGCATCCACAATGTGCTGCAAAGCGTTTAGGTTACTGCTAAAACGGTTTAATTGCCCAAAAATAACGATCATTTACATAACCAGACTGTAGCTCAAGTGTGTCAAAATTGTTCCCAAAGTTTAATTTTACTGGTGCTTCAATCAAAATATCGTAAAATAAATGCCATTAAATATCTTTTATAGGCAACCGTCGCCGATTTGCCTCAAAAATTCAAGTTGTTTTGCAAGGTAGATGTTGCCTTGTTTTTACAATAAGATGAATATTCAATATTACGCGTCCTTAAACGATGTACCTGATTTTCCTTCGTCGATACGTTTTGATTGATCAGTTTACAAAGCCACACTTCTACAGTTCCGTGGCGCCGATGAGGCGCGATCAACACTTCAATCTCTTACACAATATGTTGACATCTTTCAAGTAAATTAATAAAAAGTGACATATTTGTGGGTACTTATAATCAAATATGTCATTTTGTTTGGTTAAACATGTTAAAAACCATTGAACTATAAAACATAATGGAAGTGACAAAATTTTAAATTTTGGATCAACGCTGTTACATGTGATATAAAAAAATAAAAATTTATTTAATTTAAATTTAAAAAAAATACGCGCCTATACTACTGCTACGTTCAGGCAGCTTTAAAATCCAGTAAAACGTATAACAAAGATCTAAGTATCTTTCCTCCACCATGACATTGTTTGTGGTGAATGTTTTGTAGAATATGAAAAGATATTTCCTCAATTTTTTGTAATAATAAAAATTATTTAATGAATTTTTATTTTATTTTCGTGCCAATACAGTAAAAGGATAGACTAAAGAGATCAAAAACAATCAATAGTCACCTTTGAGTTAGAAATTTCACACAAAAAAGAACTTTACCTTTAATTATGTAAATTATTAGTATAGAAAATATACGACAGCTCTAAATAACAGTACATTATAGACACCACTTCCTAGTTCAGTGAGGTGGATGTCCTAGTAGTGGCATTTTTTTGTGAAACAGATATGTGTGTCTTTGCCACAGGATGGGTTGCTCACTTCCCTCTAATATGGTTGAGCAGAGCGATAGCTGGATCTCGCGTTAAATCGTGAACGGGCGTCGCTTTTGTTTTTTTTTTATTCTCATACCTCTGGCATGATGGCCACTCACTGTTTGCTGTTTTCATTACTACAATATTTTCTATTTCCACTTATTATTCTTTTTACCTATCTTATTTATTTGCTGTTTTTTACATAATTTTTCTTCGCTCGTTTATGTATGACCTATGTATTAAGATCAGCAATCATAATTAACCAATACTTTTATTTATGTTTTTAATATCTATGAACAAAGACAGCAGACCAGAGGCAGGTACAATGAAAGTAACAAAAACATATGATGAAAGTTTATTAACAATAGAAATCAACCAAAGTTGCATAGTAAAAACATTTATAAATTTACATGCGTACTTTTATCTGTTTGTGGCGCCATCTAGTGATAATTTTTTTTCCTAAAGTTACAAGGTACACTATTCATATAAAATAATTTCTACATAAACTGCCCGCTAAAGTCAAACCAAGCGTTTGACTTTACAATTAAAAAAACTAACACGTCAACACCTGTATTAAAATTAAAATTAAATAACAACTTTCCTTAAACTTAACTTATTCTGTAACAGGAAGTTTACACAATTTATGTATGGGTCTTTTATTTCACCACACTTTGTTTTAAGTCTTACGACCCTTACAACCCTGTCCAAGCCTTCGTGAGTACAGATAACTATTACAACCATTTTCTAGTGGCAACCCATCCTCTTTTATGACAACATCATTAATTTTTAACGGAAGTACCTGCTTAGACAATCGGTAACGTTTTTTTTTTTTTTTGCTGCCTAAGCACCCTCTCTCGGGAGGGAGGTGGAAGATTCGTCATGAATACCACCGCAGTCGTCTGCGGGGTGATGTGGGACTCACCAAAGTGGCACCTACCCACTAAAAACCACCTAAATGGCTGTAGCATGGGAATGCTGTCAGCCTTCATCGGAGCGACACCCGGGTAGGGAGGTGGGCGCGCAAGCAGGGACCAGCTAGCGGGTCACCCGCTGAGAATACTTAATCACTTAAGGTGCAAATGACATTTATATATTGGTGATTAAACGGCCTGGGCAGCCTTAAGCTGGTCCAGATTAGCCGAAAGTTGATCGGGGGGATCCGAGAGTGCATTTCTCGGTCTACGGACTTTGTACCTCGACAGCATGGACGGAGCAGTATAAGCTACTGTCTCGCGTATAAGGGGGTTAGGGTGCTCTTCGGATCGCTTAAAATAAGCGGTGGAGAGCGTCCTAAGGTGTTGTTGTATAGTAGGCAGTTCAAGATCTCTGTGCAAGTCTGCGTTTCGCACGTACCACGGAGCATCCGTGGCCCGGCGGCAGAAGAGATTCTGAACTACCTGTAGTTTATACATATCGGAGGGTTTAGCATGTGCAAATATTGGGGCGGCGTACGTCATGACTGGTCTCACGCAAACCTTAAAAAGCGTTCGCTTGTTCCTAAGAGACATTTTACTGTGCCGGCCTAACATACTGTTAAGTCGACCCATGTACAGACGGGCGAGTTTGGTAACTCGGAGGATGTGAGGTCGGAATGAAAGCGTACGATCGAGCGTTACGCCTAGGTACTTGGTGGTGAGTGCCCACGGGATGGGCGTACCTAGCATTTGGATGTGGGGGTCGTAGGGACGACGGCGTTTATGATCGAAGCGCATCGCAGAGCTTTTCTCCGAATTTACATCGATACCATTTTTTAAACCAGGCTCCGAGGTCATTTACGGCCTTCTGGAGTTTGGTGATGAGTGTGTCGACGTGCACGCCCTTGACGTATAGGGCAGTGTCATCGGCAAAGAGGGAGAGTTGAACACCTTTAGAAGGAATAGGTATGTCATTAGTGTATATTGTGTATAATAACGGGGCGAGTACCGAGCCCTGACGGGGACGCCCGCCTTGAGGGGGCGGGGGGTGGAGAGCGTACCTTCGTGTTTGAAACGAAAGGTGCAATCTTCAAGGTAGGAGCCGACTAGTTTGACTAGTCGTTCGGGCAAGCCTGTGTTGTGAAGCTTGTAAATGAGCCCTGCGTGCCAGACTTTGTCAAAAGCCTTGGCTACGTCAAAGAAGACCGCGACTGTTTTCAGTCGTCTGGGGTAGAAGCCGTCGAGTATGTACTCGACGATTCGATGGACTTGCTGAGGGCACGAGTGTTTGGCTCGAAACCGAATTGGTTGGGGATAATGAGGGGGTCACCGTCCGCTGGGAACAGGTGGTCCTTCATTCGAGCGAGTATGACTCTCTCGAGAAGTTTGGCCATTGCCTTGAGTAGACTGATGGGTCTGTGATTAGCCGGGTTATTCAAAGGTTTACCCGGCTTGGGAATGCCTATGACTATAGCTTCTTTCCAAGCTTTTGGAAAGTAGCTTAGGTCGAAGCAAGCATTGAAGATAATCGCAAGTAAGGTAAGCACCTGCCGAGGCAGCTGCTTAAGTGCTTGGTTGGAAATTCCATCCGCACCCGGGGCCTTCTTGGATTCCTGTCTCTTAATGATGAGTAGGATCTCATCGTTAGAAACAGCGGTGACGGGACGGGAGTCTTGGCAATCGATTTCGTCTTCCACCGCCTGGATGTGAGCTGGGTCTGTGGGTTGGGTACTCGGGGAGCATTGTGAAGCAATGCTATCGGCGAAGCATTCAGCTTTTTCGTCGTCCTCGAAGGTGGTAGTGCCATCGGGACGAGATAACGGAGGGGTGTAAGTACGGGCGTCTAGTCGGAGGGCTTTCGCCATCCTATAGTACGCTGTGTGGGACGGGGAAATATTAATCATGAGATCGTTCCTTTGAACGTCTCTGTATTACGCGACGGTACGTTTGACTTTACGTTGAAGCCGGTTAGGGATTAGCCTGTAGTCGGGTGTAGGGTATTTTCTGGCTCTGTGGAGAGCAGCGTTTTTAGCTTTGATTAGGTTGCTAATGTCCAAGGGAAGCTTGGGATTGCCATGCTTAGCAACCTTTAGATTCTCACTAATAGCCGAGTTGATGGCGGTAGTGAGCGAATCGACTATCGAGTCGATTTTATCCGTGCTATCGAGGTAGTCGGATGAAATCGCGAGTGGGCAGTCTGGGGCTTCTAAGGCCGAAGACAGGGTGTGCTTGAAACCTTCCCAATTGGTATAGGTTTTCGGAGCAGGAGGGTCGTTTTGGGGTCCTAATATTAGAGACACCGGACGGTGGTCAGAGCCTAAGTCGTCTAGCGGCTGTATGGTCTTAAGGTCGAGATTGATATCCTTGACGATGGTAAAGTCAAGGATATCAGGGGAATGAAGCGGGTTGTCCGGGTAATGTGTCGGTGTGACCGGTGAAATGACGTCAAGATCGAGTGACTTCGTGATGTCAAGTAATTTAACACCACTGGTGTTGGTTGACAAGCACGTCCAGTCAGTATGTTTGCAATTAAAATCGCCGAACATAATGACGGATTGCCCCAGTTCGAGTAAGGCCTCGAAGTCACAACGAAGGGGCGCTGTACCACTAGGTATGTAGACTGAGGCCAAGAATATGGTCCTGTGACCTGTCATAGCCAGTCTACATACTGTGTCCTCCATGTTGGTGAGTGGAGGCGTGGGAATCGGTGTACAGTGGATACTTCTCTTGTAGTATATGGCACTGCCGCCTAGTCTGACCGAAGCGGGCCTGTCATCACGCGCAAGAGAGTATCTAGGAATATTGAGACCCCTGGTATGCTGGGGTTTTAAGAATGTCTCTTGGACAAGGATTAACTCGGGCTGTATGTTCTTAATGAACAGTTTGAGCTCCGGAAGTTGGTCGATTAGACCTCGGGTGTTAAACGAGATCAGGGATAAACCCCTGGGTTTCGTGCGACCAGTCGTGGCGCTTAGAAGAGTATTCATTATAGATGTACCTATAATGAATTAATTAGGGTTTGGTACTCTGCGATTACGAGTAATCGTTCGTGCGAGTCGCGGGCTGCGCGTAGTTTACTAGCGCACTGCGCTACATGGGTCATGTCTACACCTTTTATGGTGTTGAAGATTGGTTTGAGATCCTCAGCCATCGAAGGCTGAGGAGAAGATTTTGGGCCTGCTGATGGAGTAGGGCGGGTCGGCGCAGCCGGACGCTGTCTCCAGGCAAGCACTGGAGTGGGCGTGGGCTGGGCGGGCTTTACTGCCGGGGAATCCCGGTGGCGCAGCGGCGGAAAATTAGAGTTACTAATTAGGGGCGGGGCCTGTCTGGGTGCCGCCCTCTTATTAGTTGGTCTGATGGTCCTGGGTGCACGAGGGCAGCCCCTGTAATTAGCTGTGTGGCCGGACTGGCCGCACAGCACACATGCTGGTGGAGACGTCCACTCCGGAGTGCGGTTGCACTCTTTCGTGAAGTGCGGCTCCAGGCACTTTACGCTCCTGGGGCTGGCGGAACATTGACGCGCCGCGTGCCCCTATAATTGGCACCTGTGGCACTGCGAGGGATAGCCACGGCGATGTGGCGTCTCTACGGAGATTCCGAAGAGGCCGCATATAGTGCGGGCCTCGCGGAAGAAATCTCGCGACTTTGGTGAGTTGGTCAGTATGACCAAGGCTAAGGGAAAACGGCGGCCGTTTTTGCTGTGCATCTTGTGCACAGCCTCGGCGGGAAAGCCCTGGCATTTAATATCATCCAGAATAGTCTCGTTCGAGAGCTCGAATGGGACTCTTCTGATGATGGCTTTTATCTTACGCTCTTCAGGGAGAGCGTAAGTGTGGTATGGGAATTGTCTGCCTGTTAGGAGCCTAGTAAGTTTCCTAAAGTCGTCAATGGAGAGAACTGTAATCTTAACGGACTCCGAGAGGTTCGTTGCCGTTAAATAATTAATTTTATTATCTGAGCATAAGCTCGAGACAAGAGGCCATTTGGCCTTATCCCGTAGGAACACGGGGGGAGGGGTCTTCGCCTTGGCTAAGACCGGCGCGCAGCGCGAGGTTGGCTTGGTGGGGGCGGCGGTTGAGCCGGCTGGGAGAGTCACGTTGAGTGACATCAGGGGGACGGGGGAGGGGGCGACTGTGTCGCCGGGTGGGAGGTTGGTGTCGGAGACACCGGCCTGGAGTTGGGTGTCGGAGACACCCGGGATTTCTATGTCCGCTTGGAGCGGCGCTCTACGAGCGTAAAAGTGACGGTAGGCTCAGGGGAGCCGGTGAGGGCGTCCGCTTGGGAAGCGGACTCGGCGCTGCTGCTGGACGCAGTGTGCTTGGAGAGGCGGGCGGCGGATGAGGCAGAGGTTGAGGTAGCCGTCGAGGCGGCGTCCGAGAAGTCGCACTCCATTTCACTGGAGGCGGAGGAAGGGGGAGCGCTCTGAGGCAGCATTGTCGAGGCCTGAAAAGCCGGGGCCTGAAGGGCCACTGGGGCCAGCAAGGTGGCGAATTCGGGTGAGAAGGCACAAAGCATTTGGAGGAATGCTTTGGCTTCAAGGGGGGCGCCTGAAGCGGCGACGCCATCTACGAATTGCTTCGCAAAGCCATTGCGTACGGCGGGGGAGGGAAGGGGAGCTAACAATATATGTGAATATATAAATATATAATTTATGCAAGACCTAATTACAAAAACCTAACTAAGCCTCCCTACCGGCGGTAGGGGGGATCGGGACGGCCGCAGCGGTGCCCCTAATTCGGACAGCACTGGTTCCGTCACCCTGGGTAAGGCCCAGTGCACTGGGATCGGGACTTCCGGTTTGTTGTTTGCCTAAAGGGCAGAACTGTGCGCACCGGGGCAATGCCGACTGGTTTCGTTGGCACCGTTATGCGTATCCACCAGTCCTCGAAGTCTTGAACACGGTGAACTTACTCCACGAAGAACACCTGGAACGTCGAAGCCCGTCGACGTAGCTCATGTTCGACGAAATACGAAGTACGGTTTACAACCCACTAATCGCCGTGAAAACGGCGTTTGAAACTTATTACGGTAACGTCTATGAAATTACTTAATACGGTAACGACCTTTGAAAATTGAATGCTCGATTAGCGCGGGGGCTAATGGAGCGGAAAATGCGTCTGCGATCGACGTGCGCTCGGGAACGCACGCAAACCGAGACTCCCATCATCGGTAACGTTGAAAAATTTGCTTAAATACTCCTGCGACCATTTACGCCAAAACTCTTGCAACATTCTTTGACTATACTGCCACCTACGCAACGAACTAATATTTTGGTCTTCCAAATTTCTGTCAGGCACGGTTAACAAAGACTCTCTTACTAGGAAAGTGAACACCGTAGTATCGTCACCGATGTTATGACTCCAGCGCGCTTAAACGCTCTCGTGGGAGTAACTCGTGCAGCAGGAAGCTGACCCATCAGTTAACAGTAACAGCTGGGTAACAGCTGCGTATTTAGTACAAGTAACGCACTTCTTATACACGGATTTCACCGACGATTTCACGTCTATAATCCAGTACCTTGACTGTGCATAATTCATGATAAGTTGGGGTCCACCGTGTAGTGTTATTTTATGAGCACCTAGTACAAGAAGTTCCACAAGGTGTGATTTAGGAAGAATCACGGGATGTTTCCTACTTGAGCTAAATACCGAGTGCTCTAACTTGCCACCAACTGTCAAAACATCATCATCGTCAAGAAAAGGATTCAACGTGCGCAACCGACTACAATTAGGTAGGTTTTTATTTTGGTTGATTAATGAATATCGGCTAAAAATGTTTTATTTTGATACTGTTTTATTATAACAATAAACACCTTTGCTGTAAGATAAAAAAATTTGTGCTTTACCTTAGAAAATTTATTTAAATTGATAATGAAACGTAAACAATATGCTACCATTCTAAATAGTGATGACAATGATGAATACTTTTCAAAAATACAATCAACTTTTTTGTTTAAAAGGTTACAATTCAAATTAACCCTTTCCAAGTCGACTAGAACATTTTTAGGCCTTTAATAATCCATATCTTTTGAATCTATGTACACTTTGTACAGCAGAGGGGCGAGGACTGAGCCTTGAGGGAGTCCAGCCTTTATGGGACGAGGCGCGGAAAGCGTGCTTTCATGTCTAAAACGGAACGTACGATCTTTGAGAAAGGATGCGATTATTCTAACTAGGCGATCCGGTAAGCCTATTTTATAAAGTTTATAAACGAGAGCGCTGTGCCAGACTTTATCGAAAGCCTTGGCTAAGTCAAAGAAAATCGCGACTGTTTTATTACGCCGCGCATAGAAGCCGTCGAGTATGTACTCGACAATTCGATGGACTTGCTGAGGGCAGGAGTGCTAAGCACGAAAGCAGAACTGATGGGGACTAATGAGGGGATCGCCATCCGTTGGAAACAGATGGCTCCGCATTCGAGAGAGTAAGGACTTTCTAGAAAAGTTTAGACATGGCCTTGAGGAGGCTGATAGGTCTGTGATTAGCCGGGGTATTCAGAGGTTTACCCGGCTCGGGAATGCCTATGACTGTCGCTTCTTTCCAAGCTTTTGGAAAGTAGCTAAGGTCGATAGAGGCATTGAAAATGATAGCAAACACGGTAAGCACCTGTTGAGGCAGGTGCTTAAGTGCGTGGATGGAAATTCCATCCGCACCCGAAACCTTTTTGGACTTTAGAGTACCAATGAGAAGCGAGATTTCATCATTAGAGAATGTGACGGGGTCGGCGGTGATGGGGAGAGAGCCTCTGCGGACGACTTCGTTCTCTACCGCCTGAATGTGGGAGGACTTCGCGGGTTGCGTGCTGATCGAGCATTGTGAGGTAATGCTGTCAGCGAAGCATTCGGCTTTCTCTTCTACTTCGAAGGCAGTATTGTCATCGGGACGAGTGAGAGGAGGAACGTGAGAAGCGGCGTCAACGCGCTAGGCTCGGACCATGCTATAATACGCTTGGTGGGATGGGGAGATATACTCCATGAGATCGTTCATCTAGCCGTCTCGGCCACACAGCACACATGCAGGGCGGAAGTGGAGTTAGGAGTGCGAGTGCACTCCTTCGTAATGTGGAGATTTAGGCACTTTACGCACCTTGGGACGCTTGATGGAGATATTCGAGAGTCCGCAGATTGTGCGAGCCTGTCTAAAGATCTCCCTCGAGATGGGAGTGTTGGACAGGATGACTTATGCGAGTAGGAGGTGTACACCGCGGTTGGAGTACATCTTGGGCACGGCTTCAGCCGGGAAGCTCTGGGGCTTAAGGTCCTCGAGAATGTCGTCGTTACCTAGTTCGAACGGGACACCCCGTAGTTCTGCGCCGATCTTAACTCCTCCGGGAGGGCATAGGTGTGGTACGCGATTTGTTTGACTGACAAAAGCCTAGTGAACGCGTGGAAGTCGTCGATAGTCGCGACTTGGATTTTAATGGATTCGCCTGCGTTAGCCGCTTTAACATAATTAATTTTGTGATCTTTGCACAAGCTCGAAACCGCTGTCCAGCTCGCTTTTTCGCGGAGGAAGACGGGCGGAGGGAGCTAAAGTTTAGGTGAGATGCAAGCGCAGCGCGTTGCTGGCTTGGACGGAGCCGACAGGGTCTCGGTCATATGCAGTGACATTAACGGCGTGAGGGCGGGTGTACAAGACACGGGGGTGGGTTCGGGTGTTGAAGACACCGCAACATGCTTTGAACGCTTCTTGGAGCGTTTTGAAACTAGGGTGAACGTGGGCTCAGGAGAGGCGGTTAAGGTGGTGGCGTCCGATGATGCATCAGACGTGGATTCGACGCGCGATGGGACGTGTCCGACACACAATCTATCTCGGATGGAACGGGAGATGGGGAGAACTGTAGACTGGAGGGGTCAGGGCGTTGGAGGACTTAGGGGCCGGGGTGTGGGCCGACGGAACGGGAACGCGATTGTTGAGTTTAAGGCCTGCGTTAGCACTTCATCGGGGATGGCAGGGACACCGAGGTCACTGATGAGCGCCCTGGCGAACGACCAAGCAAAGTTTACGAAGCTTTGCTATTCCATTGGAGGGCTTGGGACTAAAATATATAATATATAATAATGCCTAGGTTACCTAACAACCCTAGCAAACCTAGCGGCTAACCTTCCTACCAGCGGTAGAGGGGTTGGGGACGAACGCAAAGTGTTGCCCCTATTGGACAAGCACTGTACCTTCACCCTGGGAAGAAATACCAGAACCCTGTACCGGGATCTGGTCTGCCGGTTTCTCCAAGGCCTGAAAGACTTTAGAAGCGCACCGGGTCAACGCTACCAGGCTTAGTTGTCACCGTTAATTATCCACCTGATCAACGTGGGGTCTACTACGGAGTGTGTTGTCAATAAATTGGCAACAAAAACCGGCCGTAGACCTGACGGCTTCGCGACGTGAACCAGTTGCGAAGTTGGGTTGCTCTGAGAGTGCAGGATTGACTACGTTACGACCGGCCGAAGCCGGCCGCAGAGCGAGTCTCTAACTAACTTAACAAGCGCCCAGCGTCAAGTACTTAGCCAGAAAAGAAGCCCGAGCCTTGCGAACGAACGTCGGATACTGACCTAAGTAAGCTCAACCCTGTTGTTGCTGCTTCCTGTCGAAGTGAAGAAACTATTCGAGGTTTGCACGAAAGTGCGAGACTGACCATGTTACGACCGGATGAACCCGGCCGCAGCGTAAGTCACAAAGAGGCTTATCTCAAGTCGTCGGGGACGAAGCGAGATATCGATTCGATCTCAGCGTTTGAGTATGTCTACGAGTTGTCGTCGTGAGACGACTGATTTGTGTTTGATCGTTGATTGGCTGATGCAGCCGGGCCCGGAGTTTGTAGCTCGTAAATGACGTTACACACTGCGCGTTTTAACAACCTTCCCCGTTTGAGAAGACTTTTACTTGAAATCCTCTTTGTCTTCCGGCTGCCAAAAAGAACTAATTCGATTCATGGCTCGACGAACTACCCCATTTCCAGTAGCGACGTCTTCAACCCGATACAGGCCGTCGAGCGTATCGAGCGTAGATATTTTAGTACCTGCCAGGTGCTCTGACGGCAGTCCGGTTAATGTTTTTCAGATTAAAAAATGCCCGGGAGTGAGCGGGCTCAAGTCTGAAGCGTTTGATGATAGCGGGCACAGCGGCTGCGAATTGAGAGCTTCTGTTTGAGCGAAGAGTGTTGTAAGTTCTTTTAACGTCAGGTGCCGTTCGCCCAGTACTCTCTTCAGATGGAATTTCGGCGACTTCACGCCTGCCTCCCACAGGCCTCCGAAATGCGGGGCGTACGGTGGTGAAAAGTTAAATGAAATACCTTCATCAGCACCGAATTGCATTACTGAATCTCTGTTTAAAAAAATTATCTTGTCTTATTCATTCTTAGTGCATTCTTAAAGCTAATAAAAAGCATCTGTACTCATGTCACTAACAGCTTCTCAATGCAGGGCCTTGGTTGCAAAACATCCAACAATACACAAGTAACATTAACTTATTTTGCACCCACGTCCCTTTCTGTCGGTTATATGGAACGGACCGGAGAAATCGACGCCGGTTGTCACAAAGGGAATACCAGGAGTCAGGCGCTGTTTTGGTAGATTACCCATTAAGTTTTCCATACCCTTACTATCTATGCGCCTACAAATTAAACATTTATGAGGGATAATCCCAGCAAGATGCCTACCGTTAATAACCCAACACTTTTCTCTGACGGAAGCTAATAAGAGTTGAGGGCCAGCATGTAACAGACGTCTATGCACATCTTCAAATATAAGATATGACATCTCATCTTGTCATAACTCAAACTAGAGTTTTCAATTCTGCCACCAACTCTTAATACGCCTAAATTGTCCATAAAAGGATTCAATGACAATATGTTAGACCTTTTTGGCAATGGCTGGTTATTTTTAGAGCCATGTTTATTTGACTTCAGTAAGAACAAGTAATTGTCAATGTTGAGAAATAAATATTTGAATTTGAATTTGAGTCAATTGTGAATTTAACAAATTTTGTCCAGCGAAATATAAATAATGTGGTAAATCAGAGCCTGCGTTACGCTCATTCTGGTTCCCCTACATAAACATTTAAAATGTGAAAAGATTCAAAGCCCTCCGGTCCCTTAATTAAACTAACTAACTTTTGTAATAAAAGACGGCTCTCGAAATTTCCTGATTATCTAAAATTATCTTATCACAAAGATTTCCTCCAGTTCCGGATTTTTATTGGATGGTATTTCCGTATATTAGATAGTATGTATTTAACTTTGCATATTTAATGATGATTTTACAACTTTTTATGTTTTGAACGCTGTTTCCACTCAAACCTTATTATAATTATACATATAATACATATTTTTCGAAGACTACGAGTAAGATCTTTTCTTATTCTTCATTCTTTTAAAATTATAATTAGAACTTAAAACAACTTTAATCAAATATAACTCTTGAAACATTGGACGTCATGTAATCCTTTGGAAATGTTATAACACTACACACATGACTTCACAGAAGCCACAATTATAAGTATAAGTGTTTCAGCTTAATTACATTATACGTCAGCTCAACTTAAGAGGAGAGTAGAAGGACGTCGTTCAAGAACAGTAATGTACGAGCAGTTGGGTGTAATTACGAAAGTTCGTTTGATAATGGAAATTATTCTTAAAGCGCGCAAAGTTTAAGATTTGGAAGGTTTTCAACAAGTCCCAGTATTAAAGACCCTCCAGCAAACGAGTTCGTAATTAGTATACCTCTGCAATGTTCTACGCATCAAAAAAGTGGAGCTACTTTGTAGAGTTGACTGAGAGCGGGGCATTCTCGGGCAAAAGACCTCTGGAAACAATAAATTCAAGCAATCGATATTGAAACATTTCCTAGTAATTAACAAGTTGTGAATTATCTTATGGAGTACTTATTTGGGCATCGGAAACCGGCCAAAAACATTCAGAATCAATATGAGATTGTTCGAATTGATGTTATTAGGCTAGTGATTGGTTGTTAATTGAGTGGGAGATGGACGAGATCAGAACACCTCCGCGCCAAGACAGATAGGTTGAACATTAATAACTATGTCATAGCTAACATACCAGCAAATGAGCAACACAGCTATGATCTAGGTCATCAGTATGCAGAAAATATCTTCAAAATGGATTCAATAGTATTTTAATTTTAAACTTTCTATATGATTATATTTTAATTTGTAATATTTACCATACCACATACGCTAACGCCCTCCTTCTACTGCGGGTGATTTAGATTCATTCGATACGCTCAGCCATATCCTGCTCATTTGGGCTAAATTATCCGGTATTGGACGCTGGTAAATATAATTAAGGTTTATAAAACAAATTATTGTCCCGTTATATGCTGGATTATTGTGGTGTTTTTACAATACCATATGTGGTTTTATGTGAAATGGCCCCTCATGTGATTAACCAATGATGCAATCTATGTAATGAGAAAACATTTATCATGCCTGATATTGAATGCCAGATGTCAGTATCACTGTTTTTAAATAACGTCAACTTAAGCCCCCAATTTTGTGTTTAACTGACGGAAACGGAAACCAAATAACAGATGTGGCGCCGGATGTCACAATTTGAACCACATATACTTTTGCACTGGCTTCAAAGAAATGAAACAGTTTCAGTTTGAATACTTTTGCAATCAATTTCTATGACATGTTAATGCTACATTACAAGTACTGTGACGTTATTATTATCTGCAAACCAGAGAATCTTGTATCACAAGTGATATTAAATAGATTTCGTTTACGTATTAGTCAATAATAAAGCCTTGTGACGCTCTCAACTCGCTTGAGAGAGCATTTGAGTAAAATATGAGTGATTCAAGACAAAACATATTTTCATAATATATTCAGAACAATTATCAAACCTCTCCATCAACGTGCGCGGAGTAAGGGCTCCACGCGCCCTGAATTAACGTTTGGCGCCTTACGATATATTGCGTATTAATTAAGTATAAGTAATCCATCTTATTAATCTATCAGTTTAATGTAACATCTTACATTTGTACAGCTCTAGAAATGTATAAGAAAAGTGCAGATTCGATTAGGATCAGATAGAGATTAGAGACTAGATCGAGGGCCGTGTATAGAGCTGCGGATATAAGTCACTAAAAACATTGTAAAGTTGCAGTTTGATATTTATTTCAGATAAAACAAGATATTCCATGAACTCGAATAATATTATTGATATAAATCGTGACGTGTTCTTTGTAGCTATAAATACGAACGATGTGCATGAAAGTACCCTATTTATAGCTATTTTTGTAATCTTTACTATGATTATGTTAAAAGCACTTATCATAATCAGAGAACCTTTTTATCATAATATTTTAATAAAAAACCTATACAAGTCCAAAAGGGTCGAATTTGCTAATTTTAAATTCGTCAGCCAACATTGGTTCGCAAAATTTGTAAAGTCCGCGACTACGAAATTCTCCTACTTAAGAACTTTAATGAAACCTGATTAGAACGTAAATTTAAAGCCAATAGACCTTCTTTGTAATTAATCTCGGGTCGACTGAGTTTTTGTTTCACTCCCTTTAATAAATGCCACGCTCCGAGCAATGAGGAATAATAATACTCGCGGGCGGGACCCACCGTGTCCAGGGGACTGACGCGCAACGAAATTCTTCTATCTGAGTTTTATTTTGGTTAGGCAAAAATGTACTTATTTTCGTCTTAATGATCAAAAATAAAAAAAATATAAAACACACAAAATAATTTCATTTGTGTTTTGCTATGCAAAGCAGGATTAAAATCTTGTAATTTTTCTACTCTTAGCTATTCCTAAATATTTGGTATTTTTGGTACCCAATTACTTGGTAGAGTGTACGTCACGAGCCGGTTTGCTCTCAGAAACGTCGCCAAATATGCTTGAACAAGCAGATTGGTTTAATTGGCCAAATATTCATATTTTACAGTTTTAAAATATTACTTATATAGACCATATTTGTCTTATGGACTTGTATACATTTCGGATAATGTGTAGTTTTAGCCTGAATAGCCGGGATAGATCGAATTACCCAGTTTACATGCAGCTCGAAGGTGAGGAGTAAGTAACGGTCCGAACATCTGAGCCCCTTGCAGTAGCTTCTTTTACAAAACTTCAACTACAACAACAACCAAATAATCTTAAATAATTCATTCACCCCATTTTTTCTTTACCCACACATACTTGCATGCAACACACACATACACACAAATTTCCTTGAATTGTTATGAATATTATTAGGTCATTACATATAAAATTGGCGTTTTGTAAGGGAGGAACATAAAGTCAGTTTTTTTAAATATATTATATTTATTTATTCAAAGGTTGTACCATTGTTATCTATGCCATCTAACAAGTAGTTCATTGATCCTTTTACTAAAAAAAAACAATTCGGATGGGAATCAATAAAATCTGTTGGAGCAAGATCCGGGGAGTACGGTGGATGTCTTAGACATTTCAGTTGAAGCTCCTCTAATTTGGTAGCCATCTGTTGTGCAGTGTGAGTTCTAGCGTTGTCTTGAAGCAGCAGTGGCCTAGAGCGATCGACCAGCCTCGGTTGTTTAGCAGCTAGCTTTTACACCATGGTTTGCATTTCTGGCCAGATTTAAGAAAGCTGTAGTGAACGACACCGGCACTATACTATTTCCATTTTCTTTATTTTATCTTTGTATTTGTCTTTGTTCAAAATATAATAAATATATGCGATCGATATCATTACTTATTTGGTCACAGAACTACATTATATCAAATTAGAACTGTAATCGAGAAAATAAAGAAATGGAAATAGTATAGTCCACCAAACGCTCACAAGTTACTTTTTTTGGGTCAATTTTCGCTTGGAAAAGTGAGCATTTCCGATTTTCGTACAGCATTCTCTTTTCATCACAGGTAAGGATTCCATTTAAAATCCTTTCATTATTGTGCCAGTTGAGTAACGTAACGCAGCGGTCGTTGCGCGTTTGTCGGTTTGCTGCACTCAATTCATGAGGTACCCACATACTGAGCTTTTTCACCTTCAAATAAGACTGCGCTTAATTGTTGAGTCCACGAACCTTAATATTCTGCCACTAACTGAGACACATCATTTTCCAAATTGTAAGCCGTCCTTGTTAGATCTTGCAATCGTGTCCTCCGTCGATTATGTAAGTGCCCATGGACAGCTATCCGCTGATGCCTGTTCATACCATGACCTTATCTTCCTTTCCTACAAAATCCTAGTCCCCAAACCTAAGCCCCGAGTAGAATTACGGCGAAGCTTTAACGGCATTGACAGGTAAAAGTTTGTGACTGACCTTGGCAGTATTAACTGGGATGCAGTGTTTGATGCACCTACTATTGATTCGAAGCTGGACATTTTCAATAACCTCCTAATCCAACTTCATGATGTTGAAGCGCCACTTCGGCCAGTTCGGCTCAAACATCCCCCGCACCTTGGCTCACTAGTGACATTAAAGCTGCTATGGCCAAACGTAATGCTGCGAAGGTGAAATATAAACATAATCTAAAAGTTTGTGACTGACCTTGGCAGTATTAACTGGGATGCAGTGTTTGATGCACCTGCTATTGATTCGAAACTGGACATTTTCAATAACCTCCTAATCCAACTTTATGATGTTTATGCGCCACTTCGGCCAGTTCGGCTCAAACATCCCCCGCACCTTGGCTCACTAGTGACATTAAAGCTGCTATGGCCAAACGTAATGCTGCGAAGGTGAAATATAAACATAATCTAAAAGTTTGTGACTGACCTTGGCAGTATTAACTGGGATGCAGTGTTTGATGCACCTACTATTGATTCGAAGCTGGACATTTTCAATAACCTCCTAATCCAACTTCATGATGTTGAAGCGCTGCCTCGGCCAATTTGGCTCAAACATCTCCCCACACCTTGGCTCACTAGTGACGTTAAAGCCGCTATGGCCAAGCGTAATGCTGCGAAGGTGAAATATAAACATAATCCCACGCAAGAAAACCGCGACCGTTACAGGAAATTACGTAACCTCTGTATAGCAGGATTTGTAGAGACGCTCAACGTCGCCATATACACAGTTCTGTGGCAAATGGTAACTCTAGTAAAGTGTGGTCGTTCTTGAAATCTTTGGGTATAGGTAAAATCAAGTATTCTCCTATACTCAGCCTAGATCTTGACTCTTTGAACCTACTGAAGTCCAAAGGATATCAACTAATTTGGAACAAATGACGCTGTATTTCTTAACTACCAGTTATGATCCATATAAATGTATTGGGTTCAGACAAGGAAACGGAATGGTTTTGTGGTTACCTGATCGGACGTCAGCAGTGTGTTCGTGCTGACGGTAGGATTTCTGGGTTCCGTGACGTAATTGCTGGTGTGCCCCAGGGCGGTGTCCTTTCGCCTCTTCTTTTCTGTTATAAATATTCATTAACTTCCTGACACCCTTACTCTCTTATAAACATCATTTGTATGCCGATGACCTGCAAATATATACCCAAGGCACCGTCAATGGGGTTGATGACCTGATTGAGAGAATAAACAATGATCATCGCTAACTGGAGTCAATCCCATGGTCCTACAATTAAACCCGATAAGTCGCAGGCTACCGTTATGGGTGGTTCTAGGCAGGTTGCTGGACTCAAGCAACTAACAATACCACAAATTTCTTTGAATGGTGTCATTCTGACCATTAGTGGTGTCGCCAAGAACCTCGGTGTCCTCTATGATGCAACTCTTTCCTGGTCTGCGCACATAGTTGAAGTTAGCAGAAAAGTTTTTGCCACAAGACGAAAATGCTTATAATATATAACACTCAGCCGCCGAAGATACCTCGACAACAAATTCTGAAAGTCGTTCACATAACAATAATGGAGTAAAAAAAATAAGAGGTAAGAAAGTCAAAAATAAAAAATACTAATGCAAACCTCACATTGCAAACAACTTACAAGCTGTAGCGAATTTTACTAACCTTCAACGTTACGTAAGTAAGGCCCTTTAAGTGGAAATATACCTCAGCGAGAACGTACTGAATTGTTAGGAAACTTATTAAAAAGCCTTACTTCTGATTTATTATATTAACATTTGTGTTAATATACGTATGTATTCAAACTGTAGTAAATAATTATGTATCCCACCAAGTTGATTATGATCACTCACTCCTTAAAGCTAATTAACCAATTATTAGTATAAACCTTGACTATTCCACGTAGGCATTTCCTCTACGTACACAGGTGTTTGTCCGTCAGTTAATGAACGGGCGTAGGGCTCCCCTAGGAGTACAAAAATCTGGGGATTGACTAGAAATTAAAAAGTTAAAAACATACTATTTTTTTTTTAGTTTAGTCATCGCGGCTTAACCTATTTCACAGAAGTATATATATGTACTGGCATATATAAAAAAGGCATCTCAGTATATAATCAGTAGTTTGTCATGTAATGCTATTTCAAACCTTATTTCATTGTGCTGAAGCTGCATCAAATTCTTAAAATTTCTAGATAGAAACACTTACAGCGATGGCTTGGTTTACGTTTGTAGTTTAGCTTCAGTTCAAACTATGATGAAACAACTTACAACGTGGTAGCGGCATAGCAACACTCAATGCTAACTTCTACGTAACATATTAAACCAGTTTTCGGAAAATCTAACATTACTTATTTGTAAATAAATCATTGGTAATAAAGCACTAACAATTATTATGAATGCAATAAGCATGGAACTGTGACAAAGTACCACAATTTTTTAGTCATTCAAAAGTTTTAACTGTTTATGAACCTGACCAGATCCACCGACTCACCAAGAATGTGTCAAGGGAAAGTTGCACAAAGATTTTGGCTAAAAATTTGCAGAGGCAGTGATGGCGCTGAGCGTAGGCCGTGTGATGGATGACTTCTTGCTGGGTTAATCATTTGTAGCTGGTACATATGTACGGGAAAGAAAACTATGCGAGTCCTGGATAAAAACTGTTTAGTAATATTTGAGGAAATAATTTTCTTTTCTTATATATTAAATATTGAGTATATGAATATATGTTTTAATTTTTGTGTTAAAGCTTCACAAATACACGGAAAAATTAAGTGCAAGGCAAGTTCAGAACAATTTGAATCATCTGATATACAGCAACAAGATTCGCATCCCAAATTAACTTGGAAGTGAGGATCTGAATCTTTTAAATCTGAGCTGAATTTTTGAATTGATAAAGGCAGCCGCCGTGTCATCAGAATTTCAACTTATTTTTCTACTATTTATGTCAGTACGGTTACTAATGTAGGACGGGTATGGCCATAAATATCAACAACCATGACCCGAAAACAAACATTTATGTTCATCACACAAAGAAATGCCCCGGCCAGGACTCGAAACTGGGACCTCCGGCGTATGAAGCAGGGCTACCTAACCACTCATTTTCGTATTTTAAATAGTATATAATATTTTGTTATTATATCTCTTTAGTTGTATTGTATGTTTCTGGATGACTTTGACATGAAAAAAGTTACATTTAATAAATAAAAATTAAATAACTGTTTCCTGTACATTTTCAATTGTTTTTCTGTTTGATAAAATGATAAATGAACCAACTATGAGAAAAACATGGGGAAAAGATCGTGTTCAAATAACATTCGAAGCCCCAGATTAACCCGTAACAAGGCGGGTCAAGTAATCATGTGGAATGCGCGAGCACCGTTTATTATAAACTTTTCCTGCCTGGTAAAAACCATCGATTTTAAATTTGAACAGTCAACAGCCGACGACGCTTAAGCTAAGTTTAGAAAATAAAGCCGGAGCCGAGCGACAGTCAGTCTAATCACTTAAGTAAAAGTTAAGTTAAGTTTGGCGTTTGGGAAGTGTTAAGGCATCCACCATACAGCTATGACTTAGCACCTTCAGAGTTCCACAAATTGATCTCTTAAAACATTTATAGGAAAGGTTGACAACGAGAACTCTCATATGACAGACTACTAGTATCTATCAGTTTTTAAATCGGAAGACTTACAATTTCTACACTAATGGCATCATGTCACTCCCTATATACAAGATGGCAACCATTTTTTAAACAAAATTGAAAGAAATATTTTCATTTTGTACGTGTAAAATACTAAGAAATGTTTTCCTGACTGTAAATACAAATGAAAAACATCAGAATATTTATGTTTTTTGTTCATTGTATAGAACAACTCGAGCTATATCGAAAACTAAAGACGCGCTTGGCATTTGCATACTTCTGTCACCTTAGTTTCGTAGAACTCATGTGGATTCAGTCGATGTCCAGAAAGTTTATTTCCGATCGCATCTGAATGAAACAGTGCGGATTGTGCCATTGAAAACTAAACGGAAAACCTGTCGTACATTTTCTTTTATTCACCGCCAGGATAATTTGCTATTTGTACAGTGCATGCAGTCCATTGTAGGTTCATGAATAGGATTACCTGGCCAAGAGAGAATGTGCCTCTGCTAGTTCTCATTTCCATAGCAAATGTCCGGCGCACGGCGACTCTCGCACACGGCCGTATTTGCACTTAAATCGACTGAGCCGGCCCGCGCCTTGTTACACGTTCCAAATTTAAGCTAAACGTACTATTTTATGTGGAAGGTAAATTCTGGTTGACGTTTTTTACATCCTCCAGGATAATTTCGGTTTTTGAATAATTTATAGGCAGCTAACTAACCCGTTGCTAGCGAGCGGATCGACGGTTGTCCTACTTTTACAAGTCACATTTTAATTACAATCAGATTCTTAAGAACATTTAAGAACATCCTCAGACGCCGAACATGAAATATACGCCGAACATGAAATATACGCCCGACATCGCCGGTCGCTGCAGGCTCGCGCCACATTTGCATGCATCGTGATTTACATATAATACTCGCGTTTTGTTTACTACGCATTATTTTATAAGTATCTGTTATTTATACTCAATTATATCTTACGAGTAATGTGTATTCTGTAGAAGCTGAATTTATGCCAATCCATACCAGAAAACAACGGATGATACTTACTAAAATAAAACGAATTTCCAAGAAAAAGGTTTTTTTAAATAACGAATTCAAAAGCTTTTTCACCTGATTTCGAAAGAGGTGCTTGTAATCAGGAAAGCCGCACAAGCCACCTCACGACCAAACACACCTGTTTAAACAGCCGGCCGCGTCACTTAAGCCGCTCGCTCGCTCCGACTCCCCAACAAAACCTCGTTCGCGAAATACCCAGAATTTTTCGCGCTATGTCTCGCCTCGCTGGGTTTGGCCCAGTTATAACCTGGAAAGTGTTCCCGGCCTTTTATAACGTTTGAATATATTCAAAACGAGAAAAATGTACGGTTTAAGCATCGATTTATGTCGACAAAGGATATATTGAGTGTGAGTAATGCCTTTTTGTCTTCAAAGCACGTGGGGCGTGTGCGGCGGAATTAGCAAGACCACGGTGAACCTGCATCATTTGTTATACTTACGGATCAGTGCCAATGCAGTTCAATTTATTTATTCACGACATCGGATACATGGTTATGCCGGGTACTAAAGTTATTGATATTTTTATAGTCTGTCAGCAGTTTGGACTTTGGGTCCGTAACAGATGTTATCTTTACGAGAAATTTAATTCTTCTTTATCATAGACGCGATTTTTATAGAAAATGCAAAATTGAATTCAGATTTCATCAATGCAAACTATCAAAAACTTTTAATTTTTGACATCGCACAAACAAAACTATATACATGTTTTACGTAAAATAAATAGGTTAACAATTTATATTTAAAACAATATAAGGCCAAAATGAAAATCTTTTTTTATATAAATGAATGTATTGTTATAGAAACATTTTCAAGCTTGAAAAATTATTCTTTACGAAAAATTTTGACAAATTATAAATATGGAGTTGGAGGAGTATGAAGGAGATACAAAAAATACAGCAGTTCAATTATATTAAATGCAAAGCGTCGACCATCGTCGGAAAGTTGCCAGTTTAGCAGTCTTCTACAGATTACAATTTGGAGTGTGTGCGAATGCTCTTTTTGATCAGGTTGAACCCACAACCTTCTTAAATCGGACTACTAGACGCAGACAGGCCTTCCATCCCTTTATAGTTGTTCCCAAGAAGTCGAACCTAACGCTTCGATAGTTCCTTTTTGGTGCGGGTCGCCAAGGTGTGGAATGAATTGCCTGCGTCTGTTCTTCCAGAAAAGTATAGTCCTAGATCTTTCAAGCGTCAAGTGCATAGGTGTCTCGTGGATAGACGTGTAACACCTTCGTCTTCATCGTCACTGTCCATCAGGTGAGATAGAAGACCAACGTCTAATCCTTTTTCAAAAGTTAACTTACTAAAGTATGATTTCGATCCAAAATGTTGCAGTTAAAAATCTCCGCAACCCGTGCAATAAGGCCCCCTTCAAACTTCTGAATTGTATAATGGATTTATCGACTTGCCAGCATCAAGTTTACTACAGAGTTGTTCAATTGGTTGAGCGTGCCGTTTGTATTGCTATGAAATGTAAAGTTCACCTTGCTAATGCTTTTTTATATGTATGGTTTTTTATAATGTAATAAAAAATCGCGCAAAAAATATACAATAATAACGAAGTTGTAAATATCTTATACAACGCTAAGTACAGGTACTTTTTGAAATCACTTGACGTATATAACGCTTAGTATTATTGACGGAGTGTACGGGGGCAGGGGCCACGCCGCTTGTTTGTTTAAATTCGTCTAACGACACGTGTCGCAGTATTGAATGTTATTGCGCGCGTTTAAAAACTATATCAGTAAATCATAATTGAAAGCGTTACTGCTAAAAGTTATTTGAAATATTGTTAGTGTTATTTATTATTACAAAAAAATTACGAAAACAAGCTAAATATTTTGTGAATTTAATCATTAAAGCAAAATATTCATTGAGGAGTGTTAATGAAAATGATCATATACCGCTTCCTACTGTCGCGAGAGGAATGTGCTATTAAAGGTTATAATGTGGCTCAAGGTAAATAAACAACTTTTATAGTTATAAGATTTTTATTAATATGAGCCACACAGATTGTATATATATAGATATATATATATGTCGGAATCTAGCTTAGGACATCTAGTTTTTAATGGAGGAACCTCGGACGCCAGCACCCGATTGGTGCTTGACAGAGTCTACGTCACGTGGTTGTCGTCGGGTGCGGTCCCACACACTTGACTACGGGGCGGGACCGTTAGGACGTGAACGTAGAAACTGTCTCGCGTCCTTTTGATCTTAGTTCTTTTATAAGTATCCATTACAATTTATTCAGTGTAATACGTGTTGTTAATCAATAGTGCCATAAATATAAGAAAACTGTAAATCAATCCTGAAGTGCAGTATTATTTTGAAACCGGCGTATCCCTACATACGCCCACAAAAGGAAGCCGCCATTGAAAATAACCCCATTCCGACATATATATATACATATATATATATATATATATATATAATAAATCTACACTGTTAAACTGTCTGTACTCTTACATATAATTATTTTCGGCACAGCACTCAACATACAACTTAAACATTTTTGGAAAAGATAAAGAAGGATCTAAGTATTTTTACCCGTACGATTTTTTACGTAATTATACTCGACATGGGTCAAAGAGTTAACGTGATCTATGACACTCTGTTTAGTTTCATTTGAAATTATGTATTATGACCTCTGTTATCAGTAACATAGTAAAATCATTTGTTTTGGGCTTTTCCTATTGCAGTATACACAAAGTCAATACTTATATCAAAAGTGTTCAAGAACATAGTTTTGTCAGAATGTATGGGAAGGTCATAATGTAAAGTGCGTGATCGACGACTAGATTCGATCTCCACTTTGATGGCCACTCTTTTTGCTCTTCTGTATCACTAATTTGGCTATGATGTGCCACTGTTTCCCTTATTATTAGTATTACCAGTTAATACGCGTTATTACCAGTATCCCAGAACTTATCGAACAGCTCAATACGAATTTCTTTGCTTATTTTATTATAGCATATTTTTAAACTAATTTGTAAACTAATAAATAAATACGATTTTGAAACAAATCATAACTTTTTTGTTTTATTTTTTTTCTTACTGCGTTTTTTGTATGGCCCTTATAAAAAAAGTGTGGCGAATGAAATATAATGTTTTTTTATTTGAGTATTGTTTTAAATATTACGAGCATTGCCATCAACTTTCCGTCATCAACCTCTTTTACATATCATCTTATTCGAAACTTTTAAATATCCATTTTCATCTCTCACTCAGAATCAAACTGTCTTTACCAGAAAACGATTGATTAATCCAAATATAAAAATGATGAAACATAATATGATCTCCAGAACATTAATACTTATAATCTTATAAATTCATAAATAAGAGAAGAATCCATTTACTTTCCAGTTTTTTTTTTAAATGGACAGTTTATTTATGGCCCTGTTGGCCTTTTAAATGACCTCTTTGCTGTGCCATTGGAAATAGTTGGAGAATACTATTACTAAAATACTAAAAACAGTTGTTTTTTAAAAACCTTAGTACTTTTTGTGTACAAAATAAAAATTCAATAGTTTTGACATTTACCACAGGGAACTGACATGGCGTCGTCAGTTTAGTGGTGCCAACATTCCTGTATTATTATGAATTCTTAATAAACACGCTAGACGATTTCAATAAAAAACATGGAAAAAACTGAATTGATTAAATATTGAAGTGTTCACTAGTTTAGCCACACAGTATGCAGTGGGTTAAAATGAAGCGTTATTTTAAATACGAGCTTATTACAAATCACTACTAAAATCTACTTACCTGTTGCTGTATTAAAAAACCACATATTATTGATTAGTCATTTCATTTAACGTGTCTGTAGTGCTTGTAATTATATTTTGAAGTATCGATTTTTGTTTTTTTTTTGTTTTTATTTTCTGACAAATGATTTTTAAAATAGTCTCTAAGCTCAACAGATAGCGCTGACAAGACATGGTTTCATCCTTAGCTGTCGAAAGAAAAGCCCTCATTAGTTGATCTATAGATTAAGCGGCTTTAAAGAATTTTTTAAAATCTTACTTTACCGTCGATCTTCATTGTAAATACGCTACCCATATGTTTTTCCCGCTTGCCTTCCTTATTTATTTATTAACTTAAAATCGTATGACCTACGGAAGCTTTTTTATAAAGGTACGTTATACCTCTGAGATTTAATAGTCTGTTTTTATTGTAATGCAATACAATGTAGCCGAACGAAAATCCAATTTTTTTTAAATATCAACATGCCTATGTTATATTCGATGTTCTTTTTAAAATTGTTTTATAGATTTTTGTAATTTTTAAAGTCTTAGTTTCGTTTTTGTTTGATCCTATCTATTTCAGTTCAATAGAACTCAGGTATTTATGTTATTGTTTTTATCGACGAGTTAAAAAACACCTGTTTAAATCAAAAATTAAACCAAAATATCATCGACAAATGGACTAACATACGGTCTTTCAATCGATGGACAGATTGAGTCCTTCCTGAACGAACATTCTCGCTCCGATCGCCACGCGGTGCGGACGTGCAAGACCCAGCTCTCCGTTGATCGGTCCCTTCCCGCCATTCCGCGGCGCTCAGTTTACTGACGTCACAGTCTAGCGTGTTGGCTCCGTGCTACGGTTTCCTAAGTCTTTCTACTCCGTCTGAGTGCTTTCGAAGTGCGATTTTTCTTTGCGACTAAGCCTCTTAGTCTTCAAAGTGCTGTGCTAAGTTGTGTTGTGCTTGTGCTGAGTGCAGTGTTGTGCCCGGCGTAAGTAGTCTGGTTTCAGTGCAAAGGATACTTAACGGTGACAACGAATTTGTACTGAACCAGTCCTTTTTATTTTTATTTATTTCTCTTGTCTATTTTATTTATTTTTCTCCTATTTTCATATTTATTTCTATCATATCTGTGTGTTTTCGTGTGTATTTCTCCTTTCTGTCGGTAAAGGTTGACCCTAACGCGGTCAACTCTTTACCTGCGCACCCTTTTTTTTAGGTTTCTAGGTAGCGGCCTTCGGCGTACTATTGTTAGTCTTAATTTATTCTCCCCAGCCCCCCTACCGCTGGTAGGGAGGTTTGCCGATAGGGTTGCTAGGTTTTTATTTAGGAACTCTAGGCATTTGTTATTTAATTAGGTGCTAGGTTTGCTAGGGGACCTAGGCATACATTATATATTTATATATTACATATTCAAGCCCTCCAATGGACCTTGTAAGCGTTCTTAGGTCGTTCGCCCAGGCGCTCGCGGCGTCCGGTTGCCCCATCCCAGATGACGTACTAACGCAGGCCTTACAGGTTACTATCGCGTCCCCGGCCCCTCAGGCCTCAACCCCGGCCCCTCAGGCCTCAAACCCGGCCCCTCAGGCCTCCGACGTCCAGACCCCTCAGGTCTTCAGCTCTCCCGCGTCTCCCGCCTCGTCCGAGATGGACTGCGAATCGGTCGCATCCTCTCACGCGTCGCGTCGTAAGCGTACCGCTCCCGGGAGTGACTCCGAACCCGCGTCTGATACGTCGTCAGACGCCGTCACCTTAACCGGCTCTCCTGAGCCCGCCTTTCAACTTGTCGCCAAGCGCTCCAAAAAGCGCTCTAAGAAAGCTTCGGTATCTTCAATACCCGAGCCCTCCCCGGTGTCTTCAACACCAGCCCCCGCGCCGTTAAAAGCGCTCGTAGTAACCGCGTCTCCGTCGGTCACATCGAAGCCAGCGACGCGCTGCGCTCCCGTCCCGCCGAAGCCTCAGCTCCCTCCGCCCGTATTCCTGCGTGAAAAAGCGCGCTGGACCGCGGTCTCAAACTTGTGCAAAGTGCACAAAATTAATTACTTAAAAGCCACCAACGCTGGCGATACAATCAAGATTCAAATAGCGACCGTCGACGACTTCCGCGCGTTTACCAGATTACTCGGATTAAACCAAATCGCGTATCACACCTACGCCCTCCCGGAGGAGCGTAAGATCCGCGCAGTACTACGGGGCGTCCCGTTCGAACTCAGCAACGAAGACATTCTCGATGACCTTAAGTCTCAGGGTTTCCCGGTCACAGCAGTGCACAAGATGCACTCCAACCGCGGTAGGCGTTTTCCCTTAGCGTTGGTAATCTTGTCGAATACTCCCAACTCGAGGGAGATCTTTAGAGAGGCTCGCAAAATTTGCGGACTCTCAAATATCTCCGTCGAGCGTCCCAACCCCCGTGGTCACCCTGGGCAGTGCCACCGCTGCCAGCTCTATGGCCACGCAGCGGCTAACTGTTCAGCTCCCCCCAGGTGCGTAAAGTGCCTGGATCCTCACTTCACTAAGGAGTGCACTCGCACTCCCGAATCCACTTCCCCCCCTGCCTGTGTGCTGTGCGGCCAGTCCGGCCACACAGCTAACTACAGGGGTTGCCCGCGCGCTCCGCGCTCCACCACCAAGAGGGTCGCGCCTAAACCGGCACCGCCGCTCACTCCTGCCAACTTCCCGCCGCTGCGCAACCGGGGTCCCCCGGAAGCAAAGCCCGTTCAGCCGACACCTACTCCGGCTCTGTCTTGGAGGCAGCGTCCGGCCGTCCCGCCTGCACCTTCCCGACCCATCCCAGCTCCCGTAGCTCCCGTAGGGCCGCGTCCCGCGTTGTCATCTTCCCCTCAGTCGTCGTTGGCTGAGGACATGAAGACCGTGTTCGACGTCATCCAAAACGTCGACATTAACGAAATTTCCGTACTCGCACGCAAACTGCGAGCCGCCCGCTCTCCTCAAGAGCGTTTATTCGCGTTAGCCGAGCATCACTCGCTCCTAAGTTCGTTGTAAATTCTTTTATTTTTGTATAAATTCGTAAATAATAAATTATAATGTCTAGACCCGCGAATCCCGCGTCCTGTCGTATCAAACCCAAGGGCTTATCCCTAATATCTTTTAACGCTCGTAGCCTGAACACCAACCTTCCCGAGATTAAACTGTTCCTTCAGAACAAAGAACCTGACTTATTCCTTCTCCAGGAGACATGGCTTACTCCAAACCGCTCCAGGGGATTCGCTATACCTAAGTACGCGTTTATTCGTAACGATAGGCCCAACTCCGACGGTTTCGGCGGCACCGCTATATATTACAAAAGAGGTTTCCATTGCTGTCCTCTCCCTACCCCTCCTCTCCTCAACATGGAAGCCACTGTGTGTAGATTGGCTATGACTGGTCATCCGACCATCATCATAGCTTCAATCTACATACCTAGTGGTACCAGACCAATCCGCAGCGACTTTGAGGCCATTCTCGCCCTCGGCCATTCAGTCATTATGTTCGGAGACTTTAACTCCAAACATACTGACTGGACGTGCCTATCGACTAACACCAGCGGTATCGCTCTCCTCGACATCACTAACTCCCTTGACCTAGATGTCATATCCCCCGTCACTTCCACTCACTATCCCAACAACCCGTCCTACTCTCCAGACATCCTCGACTTTGCAATTATCAAGCGAATCAATCTTGACCTAAGGTCTATCGAACCGCTCGATGACCTAGGCTCCGACCATCGCCCCGTTTCCCTCGTGCTAGGACCGCCGAACGATAACGTCTCATCTCCTAAGACCTTTACCAATTGGAAAGGTTTTAAAAATACGTTAGTTTCAGCCTTAGAGGCTCCGAACTCTCCACTCGCGATCTCTCCCGAGCAATTAGATAGCCCGGATAAAATCGATTCATTAGTAAATTCTCTCACTGATGCTATCAACTCAGCCATCAGTGACAACGAAAAGGTTGCTAAGCAAGGCAAACCCACGCTTCCCTTAGCCGTTAGCAATCTTATTAAAGCTAAAAACGCGGCTCTCCGGAGAGCCAAGAAATATCCCACGCCCGCCTATAGAACAGCTGCGAATCAGCTTCAACGTAAAGTTAGGTCTTGCCTCGCGGAACTCCGAGACGCTCAGATGAACGATCTCATGGCGAATATCTCTCTGTCCCACGAAGCGTACTATAGCATGGCCCGAGCCTTACGCGTAGACACCGTCTCTCACGTTCCTCCTCTCACTCGTCCCGATGGCACTACTGCCTTCGAAGTCGAAGAGAAAGCCGAATGCTTCGCCGACAGCATTGCCGCACAATGCTTGCCCAGCACGCAACCCGCGAATCCCACTCACATCAAAGCGGTGGAGGACGAAGTCCTTCGCAGAGACTCTCTCCCCATCACCGCCGACCCTGTCACAGTCTCTAATGACGAAATCTTGCTTCTCATTAGAAATCAAAAGTCCAAAAAGGCTCCGGGTGCGGATGGAATTTCCAACCACGCACTTAAGCACCTACCGCAACAGATGCTTACCTTGTTAGCTATCATTTTCAATGCCTGCTTCGACCATAGCTACTTTCCAAAAGCTTGGAAAGAAGCGACAGTCATAGGCATTCCCAAGCCGGGCAAACCTCTGAACGTCCCGGCTAATCACAGACCCATCAGCCTCCTCAAGGCAATGTCTAAACTTCTCGAGAGAGTCATACTTTCTCGAATGCGGAACCATCTGTTTCCAACGGATGGCGATCCTCTCATTATTCCCCATCAGTTCGGCTTTCGCGCTAAACACTCCTGCCCTCAGCAAGTCCACCGAATCGTCGAGTATATACTTGACGGTTTCTATCCGCGTCGTTATAAAACAGTCGCGGTTTTCTTTGACGTAGCCAAGGCTTTCGATAAAGTCTGGCACAGCGGTCTCGTTTATAAACTCTACAAGATAGGCTTACCGGATCGCCTAGTCAGGATAATAGCGTCGTTTCTCAAAGACCGTACGTTTCGATTTAAACACGAAGGCACGCTTTCTGCACCTCGTCCCATAAAGGCTGGAGTCCCTCAAGGCTCAGTCCTCGCCCCTCTGCTGTACACCGTGTACACCAACGACATTCCCATCCCGCCGAAAGGCGTCGAACTCGCCCTCTTCGCTGACGACACCGCACTCTATACCAAAGGCCACGGTGTTCGGCGCCTTGTAACCAGACTCCAAAAGGCCGTAAACGCCCTTGGTGCATGGTTTCAAGAATGGCGCATCGATGTGAACCCTGAAAAGAGTTCTGCGATGCGCTTCGACCACAAACGCCGTCGTCCCGATGGCGATCCCCACGTTCGAATGTTAGGCATTCCCATCCCCTGGAAGCGCAGTACTAAATACTTAGGCGTCACATTAGATCCGACGCTTTCTTTCAAGCCACACGTTGAAAGAGTTTCGAAACTCGCTCGTCACTATTTAGTCCGCCTAAATAGCATGTTAGGTAGAAAAAGTAAAATGTCCTTCAGAAACAAACGTACACTTTACAAGGTCTGCGTTAGACCCGTCATGACGTATGCCTCGCCAATCTTTGCCCACGCCAAACCCTCCCTCCTGCACAAACTGCAGGTAGTTCAAAACCTCTTTTGCCGCCGGGCCACAGGCGCACCGTGGTACGTGCGTAACGCGGACTTGCATAGAGATCTTGAACTGCCTACAGTACAACAATATCTCAAAACACTCTCTGAAGCGTTCTTCAAACGCTCCGAAACCCATCCCAATCCTCTAGTTCGTGATTCTGTCTCATATGCTACTCCTGTGTTAGACTCGAAGTTCAAAGTCGCTAGGCCTAGAAATGCGCAAACGTACTCATCCACCAGACTGTCACGCGATCTCGAGGCCCTTCTGGCCGCAAATTCTAATTCTAACGTAAATTCTAATTCTAACGTAAATCCTAATTCTAACGTAAATCCGAATTAATGCAAATTTAATTTTTCAATTTTTAATGTTTTCATTATTACTTTTCATTTTTAATGTTTTTATTTTACTTTTAATTTTTGAGCACCTTCAGTGCTATGTAATCCCAGCGGGTGACCCCTTCTGGGCTCCGCTAGCGCGGCCTCTTTCTCCAATTGGCCGTCGCTCAGATGAAGGCTGAGTGGCAAAAATGCACGAGCCGACAGGGGGTTTTTAGTGGGTATGGTCCTGGTAGGCGTCGGGACGAGTCCCACATAACTTTGGAATCGCGCCAGAGTATGCGTCAGGGCATTTTTATCCTCCTGCCCTTCCCGCGGAGGGGAACAAAAAAAAAAAAAATGAGTCCTTCCCTAGTGTCCATCATGTCAAACTGCCTTACGTGCGGCCATTTTTGATAAACTATGGGGATTTCTGTATTTTTTTTAAAGATATATTTTTATTACATTCTTGATTTAATAGATAAGTCACAGGTGGTAGCCAGTTATGAAACGGGTTCTTTCATCGGTATTTGTGGCCCAGCGCTGAGGACGCTTAGCCGTAACTTAAACTTTTCCTACATACGATGCGTCTACCCGAGAGGGTACGGACCTCAGCTTAGGACGTCGTATATTAAAACTATCACTGGTTTGGAAGGGTAATCTACTGCCAAAAAACCAGCAAGAACCGGTTTTCAGTGTTCCTGGTGAGTTATTTGTTATTCCATTTCACCGTATTATAACACATAATATGGTGAAATAGAATAAAAATTACATAGGTATACGTTTATCTCTCGTAGGTTAATTTTTGAAATTATGGTCAAAGGTCCTATCCTGGTTCCTATTGCATTAATAAATTGCTTTTTTATGTTATACATACGGTCAGTCTGATAAATAAGTCAGTGGTAACCTGTTGTTTACTTTGACTAGCACTCCATCACCATCTTACTTGTGATACATCACTGAGGACCAGGGTACGCAGTGTTTACGGAGATGTTTAACTGACTTCATCAGTCATTTGTTTCTTAATAAATAAATAAATATATTCACGTATAAATATAACGTTTCCTAAACATACCTATTCGAACCTGATAACAGTAAAACGCCGTCGCCACAACGACATCGACCAAAAAAAAATTCCAATGTAGGCGAATCCCATTGATAAGCAGAATTCAGAGCTGAGGCCATTTATTTTATTGATTTTAAAATACTTTTTTATGCATACGATTAGTTGCTCAGGGTTGGGTATCAACTGCTGGTGAACGTAAAATCGCACGCGATAATTTTAGTCACAAACGCTTTGCAGTAAATGACTAGTCATCGATTAGCTTCATAATGGAAATGAGGTTATAACTAAACCATTTACTCAAAATCATATCCTCAGTATGTTGATTATTATTAATTTATACATAAATATAACTAAAACTAGTGCAATAATACACGACCTTGAAACATATTCTAAAAAACATTATTTCGAACACTAGAAATTACGAACATCATAAAACTTTGAAAGCTAAGCGTATTCCAATAACGACAAGAAAACATCTAAATAAAATAATAAAGAAGAATTCAAAGAAACACAATATAAAATACTTTAAAATATCTACAAAGCGATACCGTAGTCCAAACAAAACACCCATTGACTCTTCTCGTAATAATAAAGGTATTGTAATTCAATTACGAAGGGCCTCCGGTTCGATTCCGACCAATTATTTAAAGGACAAAGACTTCAATGGATAAAAAATTGTGTTTCCGCTTTGGTCGTAAAGGATCGCCAGCACAGTCTTTTTTATTTTGCGCCCAAGCAAAGCTTTTAGGCACCCTCCTCTTCCCACTAAAAACCACCTGTATGGTTCTGGCAATCTTGGCCTCGCAGCCTTTATCGGGCTTGACAGCTAACCAGGAGTATTGAAGTTAGGCTCGGTCTGGGCAGCCAGAAGGCCTAGGAAGGGACAAGCAAGTTTAGACATTCTTTGGATGAGTGTGTTTGATCCCAGCTGATGCCTTAGTATATAGTAGTGAGTTTCCAGGGGATGGATTTACCTAGCATTTGGACATGGGGGTCATCGGGACGGTGATGTTTGTATTCAAAGCGAAGCGCGGATCGCTTTTCTGGATTGAATCAATATGCCATTTTTGAAACTATGTACCGACGGCATTAACAACCTTTTGAAGTTTGGTGATGAGATCCGACACACGGCGGTCTTTAGTGTAAAAGGCCGTGTCATCAGCAAAGAGGGTGAGGTTGACACCTTCTGACGGGATGGTGTATGTCATTAGTGTAGATGGTGTAGAAGAGAGAGGTATGGACTGAGCCCTGGAGAGTACAGTCAGGAAAGGGCAGGGGGCGGAGAGCGTACCTTCATGTTTAAAACGAAAGATGCGCTCTTTGTGATACTTTCCTGACTAAGCGAACCGGTAAACCATTGATGTAAAGTTTGTAAGTGAGACCCTTGTGCCAGACTTTATCAAAAGTCTTGATAACATCGAAGAATACCGCAATTGTCTTACATCGCCTCGGATAAAAGCCGCCAAGAAAGTACTCAACGATGCAATGGACTTGCTGGTGAATGCACCGAATTGATGGTGAATGATGAGGGGTTTCCATCCGTTGGAAACATATGGTTCCACGTTTTGTGAATCCATGTGAAATCCTGTGGAGTAAAGGTATTAAAAAGAAAATATAAAATTATATTGTTTCATAAACAATTCGAACCTTGTGGTCAGGTAGTTTGACGCCAGTTCATAGTTAGGTTTAGGCGGGTACTTAAAGTCATATTAGTATTTAGTTCATTGATTTTTTATTTTGGTTTAGGTCTTGCCTTTTTTTATATTAGGTCTTTACCTATGAAATTGCCGTTTTTCACGAAATAAATGAAGCGTAATTTTTTTATATATTTTTTATTTCTATTAATCAAAATAATCACCCATGCAATCAATGCATCTTTGCCAACGCATTGGTAGCTTATTGATGCCTTTCTTGAAGAAATCAGCTGGACGGGAGGCAACAAATTCTTCAAAGGCATTTTGTACTGCCTCTCGGGTATTGAATTTTTTTCCCGCCAAGAAGTTATCCAAATTCTGCAAAAAGTAGAAGTCTGTAGGCGCAAGGTCTGGTGAGTACGGCGGATGACGGAGAACTTCCAACCCCAACTCTTGTAGCTTGGAGACCGTCTGCTGTGCAGTATGAGGTCGCGCGTTGTCGTGCAGGAGCAGTGGAGCCGAACGATTGACCAAAGCGGTTGGAGACGTGCGATCTTCTCCATCATTGTGTTCAGTTCTTCACAGTACACATCTGCAGTAATGCTTGTCCCGTTTGGCAAGAAGCTGTGATGACTTACACCCGCATTAGACCACCAAACAGTGACCATCACTTTTCTAGGGAAAAGTTTTCGTTTAGGGCATTGTTTGGGTGCTGAACCAGGGTCCAACCAACTTGCTGAGCGCTTACGATTGTCAAACAGGATCCATTTCTCGTCAAAAGTAACAATGCGGTTCAGAATTCCTTCATTTGTATGCCTGCTGAGCAGTGCAAGGCACGTCTCCACGCGTACTTCGCGCTGGCGGTCATTGAGTTCGTGGGGTACCCATTTGTCAAGCTTTTTTACATTGCCAATTTGACGCAAATGGACCAATATTGTTTTGATGCTAACATCGAAAGCTGCTGCTAATTCAGCCGTGGATTGAGTTTCATCAGCTTCCACAATTGCCTTTAATTCGTCATTGTCGACCAAAGTTTTCGGACGACCACGGGGTTCATTTTTCAGGTCAAAATTTCCAGAACGGAAGCGGGTAAACCAATAACGGGTGGTGCGTTCGTTTGTAGTGTTCGCTCCGTAAACGTCGTTGATGTTGCGTGCCGCTTGTGCCGCTTTGCTGCCACGACGGTACTCATACTCCATAATTACTCGAATTTTTAACTTATCCATGATGACGAAAAATGTTCGAATGCGTTGAAAACAAAACACTAACTATTAAACAAATGACGATTTTAGAAAAAGAATTCCATGTGTGTCAAATAAAATTAATTTGAAATTAGAATTATCAGTCAAAACAAAAAAAAATTTCATTTGAAATGGCCAGTACGGCACAACGGCAGTTTCATAGGTAAAGACCTATTATATTCGCTCATTTTATTTTATTTTTAATTTATTTATATATTATAAAGTTGCGCCAACGAACTCAATACTAATACATACACAGTACAGATGAATACATAACGAAAAATGAATCTAAATGTTGGCTCACTTATAGGCACAAACAGCATGCAAACACTTACAATAACATTGATATAATAAAAAGTAAAATACAATGACAACATAAAACAAATATTAAAAATGCATTAAAAACAAATCAAGACAAGTCATAATTAATTAAAAATATTATCGAAATTACATTAAATCAATACAACATTAATAATATCAATTCAATAAATCAAAATATACTGTATTAAATTCAAACAAAATGAAATTGTACCAAAATGAAATTAAAATCAACATGAACATATTTAATCAAAATTGAAAATAAAAAATAAAAATAAAAATCAGAAATTAAACTGGTGAACAGAGTGTCAGCCCAATAGCGATCCTAAATCTGTGAAGCGTATTTGAGAAAATATCAATTTTATAATGTTGTCCCGAACCACCCTTGTGATTAATTTGTATTGTACTCTTGTTATGAACTGCATTGTAGCTATTAAACATTCTATTTAACGGGGAATTTTGACCCAGATTTGAACGAGCAAAACTTTTCACGAACGGAGTAAATTTGTTCTTTCTAGGCAGCCTCCTGGGAACTTGAATGGTTACTTGGGACAGTAGGTAAGGGGTGTCTGTCAGTCCGTTCACCAGCTTAAACAGAAACAAGCTGTCCAGGACTGTTCTGCGCTCAAAAAGAGAATTGATGCCGAAGTATGTAAGGCGATCACTATAACTGGGTGACTTTTTTGCTCTATTATGGCTATATGATAAGTGCTAAAGGAAACGCTTTTGCACACTCTCCAAACGTTTTTTTATAAATATCATAGTGTGGGTTCCATACTGCACTGCAGTATTCAAGGGAGCTGCGCACGAGTGAATTGTAAAGTGTTATCTTGGTGGAGGCCTTTTTGAATTATTTGCAATTGCGTAAAACAAACCCAAGCATTTTAAAACCCTTTTTTACAATGGAGTCAATATGGAGGTTTAGACGCAACTTGCTATCGAGTATAACTCCAAGGTCACGAATGTGATCGACTTCCGTCAGTGCTTTGCTATCTGCGTAGTAAGTTCTAAAGCTTGAAGTTCTTTTTCTTGAAAAACGGACCACATAACATTTTTCAGTGTTTAAAGTCATACCATTCGAACGACACCATGACACGAGATTGTTTAGATCACCTTGCAGTAACAAGGCATCCTCAGGTGAGTTTACAGGACCAAAAAACTTGAGATCGTCGGCAAACATGTAAAATTTAGAATTGACGAAGCATGACCCTAATTTCTGTTTTTGCTTTTTATGTTTTTTTGTGTTCATATGTTTTGGCACTGCATGTAAATAATAAACTTTTATTCTATTCTATTCTTTTCTATTCTAAAATATAATATACAGGTAAATTACTTTCGTATTTGTATTTATAATGCAGGAATTCGAAACTTATAATTTAAATTTCCTTGTACAGTACTTGTCAGAAAAAAGAAAATATATTGACCATCAAAAGTTAATTGTAAATGTCAAATCAATATTAATTATATTTATAAACATTGCGAATTGTTGTGAGGTCTGACTATTTGTTTTTTTAAAATAAATCAATTAATTAATTTTATTTGGGGTTTATTCTTATGGTTTATAATATTTATTGTTCAATGTCATTATTGTGGGATTATTGTAAAGTCGTTAATTAAAAATGGATCCGATTTTGAAACATGGTCAAGATAAGCCTTGGACTTCCCAAACTAAAGACGTACAAATATTTCTTAAATGAATGCAATAGCAATCCGAGCTCCTTTAGACTCCTCCCGATCAATTTGTTGCATATCAACCGGAATATCATTGACTTCCGTCAGAAAGGTCCTATCAGAAAGCAAATGTCATTCTTCAAAACAGCGACCAACCTTTAAATCACTTTAAAAGAAACGAAATCGGAAGCCTACGATTACAATAGATGATTTTGATCAAAAAGTAATCCGGAGAACGCTTCACTACTTTCACATTACAAATAAAGAAATTCCGACGATGAAAATACATATACACGTAAAATTTTAAGTAAGTTAGATTATAAATTAGTGTTAGCGCGTTACGAAAACATGTCCTCTCATAAGGTTTTAAATGGAAACCAACGGAAAATAACCGCAAACTGCTAAGCACGAAATTCGATAGAGACTAATTAACTATCTCATAAAAATTGCAGAATATCGTGAACAAAATCGACCAATTGTTTTTACCGACGAAACTTATATACATACATCACATACCCTGTCAAAATCTTGGTCAGATGGAAGCACTTCTGGTTTTAAGCAACATGTATCAAAGGGCAACCACTTGATCATCGTCCATGCCGGCGGAATGGTTGGTTTTGTACCGAATGCCTTGCTAATGTTTAAAGCCAAACTAAAAAGTGGTGATTACTGTGATAATACAAAATGTGATAATTATTCGAAGTGGATCTAAACGCAATTAATAGATGCTAAAGCCTCAGTTATATGAACTCATTCCCTAAAAATAAGGCGATATTTGTAGAGTATAAGATAGACGAAATATTACGACACCACAGTCGTACTGTGCTCCGTTTGCCGACATTTCACCCTCAGTTTAATCCTATTGAAAATATATGGGGGGTGAGTGAAAAATAATGTCACAATGAGCATGAATGCTATAATGACATTAGCTGAGGAAAAATATAACAGCCTAACTGTAGAGGAATTGTAAAATGTTTGTCTACATGCTGTGGCTACCAAAGGAGGTAGATAAATAAAACGCACGTATCTGTGATAATAATAAGCAGATCTATAAAGAACTTTTCACATCAAGCATAAAGCGGTCACTCCATGCTTGCGGCTGTCTTACGGTGCGTGTCCTAGACCCCGCACCGGTACCAGCGCGCGATGTTTTGTTCACGCGACGGCCGCCGATAGAAAAGAACGAGCGGTGGCGACGCAGGCGCGAGGTTTCCTGTCGCTATTGTTCCTGGTACAAACGTGCGCCATTTTTGTTGCTGTCTGACTAACTTAAAACTATCGGACTGTAATAACTGTTAATATAATGTAAATATTTTGCATACAAAGAGCACATTTTGCGATTCAAATTGATTTCACCTTGAACCTGTTTTAATTAAAAATCGATCTAAAAAACCTTCTGCCTAAATGCTCTTAAAGAGGAAAAGATATATACAACAGATAGAATACAAACAACAGATTTGAGTGTTACTCGTGAAACGCGTTACAGTTTTAATTAAATATCGATATTTCTATTGGATTTGCAGAAAATTCGGAGCCTCTCTTACTATCCTTATGACATTGTTTGACAAACTCCTCCATGTAGGCGTTTATAGTGAGAGGTGAAGAGTTTGGGGCGTCCCCGGATGCGCACCTGGCTTGAAGAACAGCCGCTCTGCCGCCGTGCTACAAATACGTAAGGCGTGCCGCCGAAATTATATGCCTTTTACAGCGCATTTAGTTTTACAGAGCATTTACAAGTAGCCTTGCCTTCCATGCCAGAGGTCCCGGGTCCGAATCCTGGTAGAGGCAGATATATTATTATATTTTCTTTCTAGTCATGGATGTGTATTTACGTTTATTTAAGTTTATTTCTAATATTTATCCATGCAAAAAAAATATCTATGTGTGCTTATATATTTCTTAAGTTTATTTATCCGTTATCTAGTATCCATAACACAAGTTCTTAAAGATACTTAATTTGGGCTATATAATGTGGTGTGATTGTAAGAAATATTATTTATTATTATTATTATTTATTTATTATTTATATATAAAAAATATATATCTATGTGTGTTTATATATTTCTTAAGTTTATTTATCCGTTATCTAGTATCCATAACACAAGTTCTTTAATAATACTTAATTAGGGCTAGATAATGTTGTGTGATTGTTAGAAATATTTATTTATTTATTTATAATTCTAAATATATACTAAATAAACGTGCAAGCTTTCCGTAATATAACAAATTTATTTTACCACAACGTGATAAATGTAGAATATGATTTTATATGTTTAGGCGAAACTAGGGATTTATAATTATGAATTGTTTACTGAACATCACGATGTATATAGATGCGATTGTGAGTACGAGGCGCGGGGTTACACCATGGGTGGCGGGGTGTTGGTGGCAATACGGAGCGTTATCCCGGTTGTATCCGTATCAACACTGGACTTTGTCAACGCCGCAGCCGAGGCACTTGAAGTAACCATACAAGTAAAAAGTAGGGATCCATCATCACTTCTCCGTTTATTTCGCTGTTATATACCACAAGGCCCTCAAATATATAGTAAATAGAGAAACTTTAATTAAAATGTTTGTATTCGTTTATAAATTCTTGGTATCTTTCTTGTAATGAAAACTTTATTTCTAATTAGTAGTAGTCTAGCCGCAGCTTTCTTCCGTGAGTTTCCATAATCCAGTTCTGGTCTTTTAAATGGAAGTCTCACTGTGTACGATCCGTCTGGATCGCCAATGTTGTTGTTTTGTATAACTCTTCGCATCGTTGGTCGTCGTTAAATAGTTGATAGTTTCCTGGAACTCCTTCTAATTCCCAGAACTTGATTAATTTTTCAATATCATTTGTTATTGATGTCATTGAAGATATTTTCATAGTATTTGTAGAGTAATTGCAGACGATCCCAGATAATATCCACCCAAATTGTGTATCTTGGGCAATAATATAAAAATCTGTTAATCTCTTACAAAAGTGGTTTATTATTATATTTAATCCTAAAATATCGATAGTAGATTCGACACTCTCTGTGCAACCCTAAAAATGGACGCCGTTCATGATTTTTTTTAAAGTTTAGGTATGCACGTTTTTTTGGTAGGTAAGGCTTGTCCATGGGTTGAGGTCAATGTGGTAGCTAATATCTAATGAACCTACTTCAATACAATGATATTTTTCAATTGTCGCAAACGTCTTTCCAACAGTTCTAATTTTAATTTATCTTTAAGTCTTAAAGTTTATTCATTGAATCTTTTATCTGTAGGTAGGGGTAGACCAAGTGCATGCACACGGCCCTTATTTAAATATTGAGAAGTAGCATCATGCGTCAGCAGCGTAATAAGCATCAAAATATGCCTATGAGAATCTGCCTTTCCAGTATTGTAAAAAGCGAACTTTTTTAAGCAACTGTGGATACTTTGAGTCAAGCATGTCAAAAAAGAATTATAGTCTATAGAAACCTAGGATGAAAAAAAATCTAAGCTAATATTAATTCAGTTTTGGTCCAAGAAGCCTGAGGTTGAGTAATCTGTTTGCTGAGAAGGCATTCATTTAAGAGATTTAAAAAAGCTTGAAAAGCCGTAACACACCACCTTGTGGATAAATTTCACACGAAAGGCCGCGTTCATGTTCAAATTTTGATTGGGAGAAACGAGACTTTTTCATCGAAACGAAGGTAGGTGATTTTCAATTTAAGGCTACAATAGATAGAAGTATTGGCCTGTGTGTTGTTTTTTTTTTGTTTTTAAAAAGCTATACTTTTATAACCACAGTGCCAAGAATTTTTTTTATTTTTCTGATAGCTGTTATGACTTGTTGGCGAAATATGTTTTTCGTGCTGGTATTGTAGTAGTTTAGTAGTAGTTTAGTAGTAGTCGAGTTTCTTTTGTTAAGACCTCTGTCCTTTCTATTGCGACTGCCATAATAACCACGTTTATGACGAAGGGAATTAAGGAACAGCCAGTTCAATTACTGGAACAAAGGTGTTTTCAGCTGAAGTCCTACCTACGATTATTGATGTCCTTGGGTATGGACCACCAGGCGGATCGCACCGGCGCTCGTTTGCCGGCAATGAAAAAGAGTAATAAGAGAAACGTCAGTTAACGCCAAATAACGTACCGTGCCGTGTGCCGGTGCAATGCAATACACGGCCAGCCGCCGCGTCGTGCGGCGCAATTCGGAACTAACCGTCTAAGTTTAATGTGTCCCAAAACGACAGTACTCGTACGTATTTGATGGTTTAACAATAGTTTTCTATATACCTATTTAATCTTAAAATTCGGTAATGCGCCTTTCTTATTAAACATTACAATTATTGTTTTCAAATTCTTATTTAAATATTTTCAGGGCGTTTGGTTGGCATCAACCGTTATTTGGACACCTCCCTCTCATTGTCAACGCGGATGGAACGAAATTGAGTTAGAGACAAAACGACGTGGACGTCGAGGACTACAGAAACAAAGGCACGGAGACTAAGGCCCACTTGCGCTGCTCTGAATTAGCTAGCACTAGGCTATATTGCTTTATGCCTCTATGAGTTCAATAGAAAAATAAAGTGACATGGGATATTTTAACTAACTAACCAGCTAGATCAGGTCTCACAAGTCGGCCTAATGAATGTATTACGCATTTTGTTATTTTTTCTGGTTAACAAATAACTCACGTTGCCTAATTAGTAGAAAAAAGCTTTCTAATTCTCTGAAAATAGATGAATACTTTCATAGTTGTAATACATAGGCTTTCGTAGGAAATAAAATGGTAGGACTGTAGTAACATTACAAGTGAAATGTGCTCGTTACAAAACAAACTCTTATATATTTTATTTTGTGGAAGTTACCTATATACTATAATAATAATGAGTAATAAATCACTCATGCTTTGATCTCTTGTATAGTCATTTCCAAGAATAAGCGATTTTGTGTCTGAAGCAAAACAGCGCCACTGTAGGTAAATAAATTTAAAAAGTTTTTATTTTATAATAGTAATAAAATAAACATTCGTTTATTTCAGGAATATGCCCTCGTCAACTTTATTACTCTAGCAGGAGGAGGTTTTGGCCATGTTGTTGGAGAGGGCGTTCAAATAAAAACAATGGATGAATTGGCAGAAAAGGTTTATCTATACGATACATATTAGTTGGGAATTTAAAATTTAGGGAAAAGGTTATACTTATCAGTTACTTACTATTTTTATTAAGACCAGGGACATTCTTCTCACTCGATTGTAAAGGGCTTCGAACCTCTTTGGCCTAAGTCATTTTGCAAAATCTTGATTTTAGCGTGAAGTGTTGAAAGTAGTTTTATTCAATAGAAAAAATTAAACGAACATAATTATACAGTTATGAATCACGTAAGTGATATACTTTCGAAAAAAACGTAGTTTAAAATTATAGAGAAAAAAAGTATATGAGCTACTTGTAGAAAATATTGTACAATTAGCGGGATAAAGGAACTCACTGCGTTTCTTTTAAGTATTTCATATATTTTAGCTTTGTTCCAGCAATTTTCCCGAACGCATTGTTAAAATAATTAAATTTCAAGTTTACCCAAAAAAATTACTTTGTTCCGGTATTGAGTTCCAACAATCTTTTAAATCCGCTCAATTTACTGAGTTGCCATAAAAGCTGGTAATACGACTATTAAGGAGAAGTTCTCCAAAACATCCTTAACTTGGATCGTCGGAACCGCAATTTTTTCTGCTCAAGCCGAAGTTTTCAGTAATTAAACCGTAGTAGGTCTAATATTGTGTATGGTACAAGTCACAGTCACATACTGCAATTACTTTTACATTACCTTCTTTTATATAAAATGCTGATTTTGCTGAAAATGTATATATGTTCATCTGTTATTCTTTTATTCAACTATATTTTTCTACCGTCTTTTTTATAATGTAAATAAAGTGAATATTTTTTTTTTGCGCATTACGCCTAGAACATATTTTTTTAATGATAACACCGAAAATTATACCCCGTAATCCAAAGGTCAGGGTTATATTACTTAGCAGGATAGTAGTTTTAAGTTTGAATTTTGAATTTAAATTTGACTTTTTGAATTTGATTTTAATGATAACTTAGGTTTTAGAATCACGCAATACAATATTCAAATAGTAAATATTGTAAATACTTAGCCATTTTTAAAATAATTCCTGAAGTTGATAGCACGCTGCCGCCATTCTTTGCGTCGCGTCGCGCCCAGCGGCTCGTGCTCGCCTACAGGTGAGTGTTTCAAGAAAATGTTACTGCTTATTACAACAGGATTATATTTGGAGTTTCTTAACTGCACCATGATTCAGGTTAACTTTAGTAAATTTTTAATAAGCACGAAACCCAAATATTGTTGTACATTTGTATTAAACAAGCTATTGCCCGCACCTTAGCATGGGGATTAAGTTATTTGTAATGTGTTGTAATGTGATCCTATGATTTAAGATCTTTATTTGTCTGAGATTGACAAACCACCTATGAAAAAATAAACAATTTTAAATGATAATTACCGAAAGTCCGTAACGGGCGATACGCCATCCAAACGTGGGGCGTTTTAAAACTCTTGGTTAATTATGATTAATTATTCAAATGCTGCGCAAATACACAAGATTTTTTTTTTTAAGTTTTACAACTAGATAAGTAAGCCTTTCAAACAAAACATTTAATACTTTTAGAAAATTAGAAAAATAAAAGAAAATAATATTTATAACTAGTTATGTGTTAAACAGAATCGTATTATTAATATAAACATTTTTTATGTATGTAATAATAAAAAAATTATTATTAATAATGAGGTTTAGTTTGAAACTTGTGGTAGAATTAAAATGGTGTTGTTTAAGATTATTTTTAAATTATTTTATTGATAGTCTTTTATACTGTTAGTCAGTCAGTAAAGCATTGTAAATCCTGTATGTATGAAACCGGTGAAACAAAGTGTCGATGTATGAACGTCAAAAGAAAAGTTTTCGATATAACAAATCATCGATCAAATGTCAGTCGAAGTAACAACCATGTTGATGGGTTGGTGTTTCAAATTATTTGGTAAACAATTTATGAATTTTAAAAAGCTTTCATAAATTTTAGTGACAAAATGCAAAACGTGAAATACCTATTCATTGTTTTTATTTGTTCAACATCAATGTTAAATTTTTCCAGTACAAAAGTTATTAACTCATTTCTCCACTAAAGGATTAATTTAAAAAAGTATTTATTTTCTGTGTATACTTTACAAATGCCAATCACAAAATTTCAGCTTTCTTTGTTCAATGCTCGGTTTAAATAAGTGAAATGAGTGAAATAAGGTACCGGTTAATATAAATAATTTACGATATCAAATAATTAAAGATTGGACATTTATTTAATAGACTACAAAACAAAGAGTTCGGTAACCGAACCACGCCCTGTCTCTTGTCGCCAACTTAGGTGGAATGTTAGGTTGAGGCACTTTTAGAGATCGCACGTATCTTAAGCGCAAACTATAAATCTTATTACTTTTACCTTTAGAACAGATGTTGGTTACTGTAGCGGAATATGCATGTTATTGCTTCTGAGGAAGTTTCAAAATGAATTCAGTTTGAATTTCAAACTTATGACTTTGCTCTTAACTACGCAGTAAGACTAGTTTCAGCAGCAGCAACTTGAGCGACCGGCGTATCCACAAATGTGAATTACCCGCACTTTATTCATTAAACATCTTCCATCCAAGTTTCAAAAAATTAGAAATATTTTAGACTTTGCCTTGCCCGGTTTTCGATAACTCTGCAAGACAGAGGAAACTAACTTAATAAAAAAAGGTTATGTGAAACTGTTACCATTATATCTTCTGGAATATTTCCCCAAAATGCACCCTCACATCCTTTAGGTAGCTAATACACGTTTATCAGGTTGCCCTTTCTATAGAAAAATAGTTTATTGGGACGCTTATCCGGCGTTCATCTGCCCACCTTTTCCCTTTCACGGCGCGGCGTCGGCAAAACCTCTTGCTGCCACATCCCCGCAGGCTCCCGGATCCGGATCCGGCGACAGCGTGGCCCGCGTCGCGTGGCCTACGTGACCTGCAGCCCGTGTTGATAACTCACTTTGCAGAATTGAATACGTGTCTGACTTATTTCTGTGAACTGAAAGTTTTTATGTTAAAGAAAACGGAAGTAGTTTGGATATTTTATGTGACATAAAATTGATTGGTTTTTTTTATGACATGACAATTTTGTCACTTAGTTTAAATAATTATGCTCACTGGAAACTGGATGCATTATAAATCAATTGGGTAAATTTTTTTTTACCTTGACTTGAATTTGTTCTATTCTGATATTAATATATCAATGATAAATTTACCAGTGCCTGCTTACACTGTTGTATAATACGGAGCTTACAAGTTGCGATATTGTTAATAAGTAAGTGGTTATTGGTTATGGAGAGTAAACATTAATCAGTCTTTGTTTCATGTAAGGGATTTGTACATCAGTGCCATCGACTCGTGATTGTCAATTAGCAGTGTAATCTGCAGAGCGTGCAGCACGACGCGGCACGACGTGGCGGCTTAGCGTCTGCCACCTCCTCCTTTATGTATTGCCATGTATCACCGTGAATGCCTGCAACTCAATATTGATTTACAGCACTGTTGTTACCACTGCCGCTTAATGTTCTCTTGCAATTGCATTATTATCCTTACAATGTTTATTGTTGATAAATTTTTCAGAACCCGAAATAATGGTGTTGTTTAGCAAAAATATTTAAAACCGGCACGATTAAGCTTTCAAACTTCTGCTTATGTAAAATTCTGATTTGTCATTCATCTTCAGATGACATAAAACAAATCGGTCTTACAATATCAAGAATAGAACTAGGCAATAAAAGGGAGGTACTTTGAGTGTTTTTCATTTCGAAGGTAGTGGAGTTTCGGTTTCAGATTCAATACAATATCTGATTTTAAAACCTTTATCAATTATAACCAACAGGAACAAAAAAGTAACGCCCCTATTTTATCCCTTATTACTATTACAGCTAAATAATTAAGTCAGGTTTTTCAATGATGTGTACCTTAATAAAATACTTCACTTTAGTGATAAAAAGGCTTAGTGTATCCATTATATAGCAAAATCAATAATAATACGTGTCCTTTAAAGGTTGATAAGTAAATTTTCAATTAAAAACTTATATAGTGAGTTTATAATGTCAGAACAATTTTATATAAGCTAACAATATATACTTTACTTTGTAATAATATTTTCAAATACATAAATAAAGTTTTATAATAAAGACTTTAAAAAATAACTTATAGAAGCATTAAATTGTGTTGTTGTTGCTAATTATGAAAGTACATAATTATATAGATGCATTTATAAATTTTATAAAAGGAGCAATTTTTTTTATTCAAATATACAAGTAACAATATTGATACAAATACATAAGGGGGTATTCATTAAAGAAATCCACAATAATAAGAATAATAATATGCTCGACAGGGATCATTCCGAATTCTTTGAAACATGCATTATATAATACTACTACAATTAAATATTGTATTTGATCTCACTAAAATATACCGTCTGCGCAGTATCCAATTAAAATGATTGTGTTTGGTCTGTAGGGCCAAATAGATTTTGACATCTTCTAGTAAGGTCACCGTATTCCTCAGGACTGACTAAGAGCCATGCCACACGATGCGGTGCGGCGGCGGTGCGGCGCCTGACCGGCGCCACTCCGGTTTATACATATAAAAATGTATGGTATGGCACACGGCGAGACTCGGTATGCGTGCGTTCTCGAGCGCACGTCGATCGCAGACGCCTTCCCGCTCTATTAGCCCCCGCGCTAATTGAGCACCCAAATTTCACTGGTTGTTGTCGTAATATATAATTTCATAGTTGTATACCGTATTAAGTTTCTAACGCCGTTTTCACGGCGGACAGTGGCTCGTTAACCGTACTTCTAATAAGTTTCTAACGCCGTTTTCACGGCGGAAAGTGAGTTTAACCGTACATCTAATAAGTTTCTAACGCCGTTTTCACGGCGGACAGTGGGCTGTTAACCGTACTTCGTGGAACGTGAGCTTCGTCGACGGAATTTCGTCGGTCCAGGTGCCTCGAGTCTTCGTGTTCGAGTAAGTTATCCGCGTCGTCCTCAACCACCCTACTGCGTGTAGGGTGATTTTTAGGAAGTTAGTCGTCGTTGATAGGTTCATAGTATATATATTTATATATTGTTGTCCCTCCCCAACCCCTCCGCAATGGCTTCTCTAAGCTCTGATGAGTTTATGAGGAAGTTACTTGATAGTACCGGTGCTGAAGGCATGTCTATAAATGCTGATAAGTATCGTTTCTTGGACTCTCTCATCCCGCATATCATGGCGTTAATTCCCTCAATGGCCCCTCAGGCCACCCCAGTCCCCCAGACCCCTCAGGTCTTAGGCCCTCCCGCGTCCCCTTCCTCCAGTGACATGGAGTGCGAAGTAGACGCCCCTCCGCGCCGCAAGCGCGCAAACGCGACCGAATCATCCTCGGATGCCGCCCCAACTCGCCCTGATGAGCCTCCCTCTTTCACCCTTGTTAAGAAACGCTCTAAGAAGCGCTCGAAATAAGACCCGGCGCCCTCGGCGCCCGTCCCTACACCCCCTGCGGCGTCTTTAACGCCAGCTGCCCCGGTGTCTTCAACACCCGCTCCGGCCCCAACTTCTGTCAAGGCCAAGGTCCCACCACCCGTTTTCCTTCGGGAAAAGGGTAAATGGACTGAGGTCTCGACATTGTGCAATGAGCACAAAATCCATTACACCCGAGCAGCCAACTCGGGTGAATCTATTAAAATCTTAGTCTCGTCGATAGACGACTTTCGTGCCTTAACAAAGCTCCTCACCGATAAGCAATATGCTTATAACACTTATGCTCTGTCAGAAAAGCGTAAGATCAGAGCGGTACTCAGAGGAGTCCCGTTCGAATTATCGAACGAGGCTATCCTGGAGGATCTGCAGTCCCAAGGCTTCCCGGCACTCGCGGTGCATAAAATGCACAGCAAGTACGGGAGACAACACCCTCTCGCTTTGGTGGTTCTCGCCAACGTCCCCAAGTCCAGGGAGATCCTCAAAGGGGTTAGCACTATATGCAGCCTCTCTGAGATCTCGATCGAGGCGCCTCATCGCCGCGGTCATCCCGGCCAGTGCCATCGGTGCCAGTTGTACGGGCACGCGGCGGCCAACTGCCGCGCACCACCCAGGTGCATCAAGTGCCTGGTCCCGCACTTTACTAAGGAGTGCAATCGCACTCCTGAAACTCCCTCTCCTCCCGATTGCGTGCTTTGTGGCCAGTCCGGCCACACCGCAAATTACAGGGGCTGCCCTCGTGCACCCCGTTGTATGCGCTCCAATTCCAAGAGAGCGGCACCCAAACAGGCCCCGCGCCTTTCTCAAGAAAACTTTCCGCCGCTGCGTAGCCGGGTTCCTCCGGCTGCAAAGCCTACACAGTCCAGGCCTGCATCGAATCCCATCCCGGCTCCTCGCCCATACAAACCCACTCCTCAATCCTCCGTAGCAGACGATATGCGTATCGTCTGCGATGCTATGAAAAATATCGATGTTAGTGAAATCGCAGTCTTAGCCCGTAAACTTAGGGCTTCACGTACTCCGACAGAGCGTTTGCTAGCTCTGGCGGAGCATAGTTCCCTTCTCAATTCATTATAGGTTCATTTAAATGAATTGATCCCTAAATCATGCTTCGGCCGACCTCTGCCCAGCCCCGGCTTCACCGAAGGCTGCCCAGAACGGCCACCAACTCATGTCCCTTTGAGCACCTTCAGTGCAACTTTCACTACAGGCGGAAGACCCGCGAGCGGGTCTCCGCCAGCGCGCCCAACTTCTCGACGGGTGTCGCTTCCGATGAAGGCTAACGGTAAAAAAACGTAAATATCAACCATTACAATTATCTCGAATATAATCTTGAATATTCTTGAATATTTTACTTAGACTATCGTTATTAGTTGGTTGAGACAACCTAGTAATAATTTTGACGGAAACTAGCACACTATGCTAAGAAAATGAGTTAAATTGTTTTATTTTATTGCAGTTTATTTTATTATACCTGACTAAAGTTTAACTGATTACTGTGAAAAAAAATGTATGGCGATGATACTGCACATCATTTTAAAAAATAGCTTGTTAATGACCTTTTCAAAATAGCATCACAGTAGCCAATTATTTAAAACTAAACTTAAGAAAATTTAATTTTTTCATGAAAGGCGTGCTACTTGAAAATAGTACAACTGCATGATAATGCTTAATAACAGGTCCAGGTGTCTTTTGTGGCAAAATTACTAATAAATGTAATTGCAGAAGCACATAACTATCTATCTTTTTCTAACTTTTATTGTTTTTTAGAGGTAGGTACCTACTAGAAGTGAAGTAATTGTTTTAAGTAGGTACAAGAATAACAAAACAGAAGGTTTTAACTTAAAATGTTTATTTTACTATTTTTATTTTAAAACCACCGACGCAAAACGACTGGGTGTTATAAGTTTGACGTGTCTCTGTGTGTGTGTGTGTGTGTGTGTGTGTGTGTGTGTGTGTGTGTGTGTGTGTGTGTATGTGAGAGTGTATGTTAGTGTGTGTGTGCGTGTATATTTTATATATATATATTTCTATTTTTATAAGCTTTAAAAGTTTTTTTTTTCGTTTTTGTATAACCTCACTCTGTCTTTTTGTATGCTCAAGCAACATTGTTCAAGCTACTGTTATTAATAAGCGATAACATATTAATGGTGTTCTGTTAACTTCTGTTTTATACTTTGTTAATTAAGTCACTGTTTGTTATCCTATGAATAAAAAATAAATTAAAATAAAATTATTAAGTTGAAAAAGGTCGACTTTCCCTATAACTCTGTATAAGATTATTTTGTACTAGACAACCTTTTATAATTGGAATATTTTGGAATTTTTTGAAAATTTTGGAATTAATAAATAAACAGCAAGAGGTCAAATTTTTCTCGCCTAGTTAGGATAATCGCGTCGTTTCTCAAAGACCGCACGTTTCGTTTCAAACATGAAGGCACGCTCTCCGCGCCTCGTCCCATAAAGGCTGGAGTCCCTCAAGGCTCAGTCCTCGCCCCTCTTTTGTATACCGTGTACACTAACGACATTCCCATTCCGCCGAAAGTCGTCGAACTCGCTCTCTTTTGTATACCGTGTACACTAACGACATTCCCATTCCGCCGAAAGTCGTCGAACTCGCTCTCACCACCCTTTACACCAAAGGACGCAGAGCCCCGGGTCTCGTCACCAGACTCCAAAAGGCTGTAAACGCCCTCGGTGCTTGGTTTCAAAAATGGCGTATCGATGTGAACCCAGAGAAGAGCTCTGCGGTTTACTTCGACTACAGACGCAGTCGTATCGCGGACAATCTCCAAGTGAGAATGCAAGGCACTCCCATCCCCTGGAAGCGCAGTACCAAATATTTAGGCGTCATCTTAGACCAGACGCTTTCTTTCAACCCTCACGTCGATAGAGTAACGAAACTCGCACGTTTTTACCTAGGCCGGCTTTACAGTATGTTAGGTAGAAAAAGTAAAATGTCCTTCAGAAACAAACGTACGCTTTATAAGGTCTGCGTTAGACCAGTCATGTCATATGCCTCGCCAGTCTTTGCCCACGCCAAACCCTCCGTCCTGCACAAACTGCAGGTGGTTCAAAACCTCTTCTGCCGCAGGGCCACAAACGCACCTTGGTACGTGCGCAACGCGGACCTGCACAGAGATCTTGAACTACCTACAGTTCAACAGCACCTAAAAACACTCTCAGAATCGTTCTTCAAACGCGCCGAATCCCATCCCAATCCACTAGTTCGAAATTAAGTCTCATATACTGCTCCTGTCTTAGATTCGGTATACAAAGTCGCTAGACCGAGAAACGCGCACACAAGCGAACGTACGCAATTAACTTTAGATCTCGAGGCCCTTCAGGCCGCAAATTCTAATTCTAACGTAAATTCTAATTCTAACGTAAATCCGAATTAATGCAATTTATTTTTCAATTTTTAATGTTTTTATTATTTACTTTTCATTTTTGAGCACCTTCAGTGCTATGTAAATCCCAGCGGGTGACCCCTTAAAGGCCCCGCTATCGCGGCCTCTTTCTCCAATTTGCCGTCGCTCAGATGAAGACTGAGTGGCAAAAATGCACAAGCCGACAGGGGGTTTTTAGTGGGTATGGTTCTGGTAGGCGTCGGGACGAGTCCCACATAACTTTGGAATCGCGCCAGAGTATGCGTCAGAGCAGTTTTATCCTGCCCTTCCCGCGGAGGGGAACAAAAAAAAAACAAATTTTTTCAGCCGTGCCATTACCAAAACACTGTACTACTTAATGTGTTGACGTCAAACATTGCGTTTCGGCAAACATAATATAAATTTTTTTCGGCTTTAAGTAGTTAAAAAGCTTATACGAAGATAATGCCTCGGGGATAGATTAAGGAAAATGCCATTGAAAAATAATACCATACTTTTTTTGTAAATTAGTTCCTGTTTTACTTGTGAATATTGCTTCTTTATATATAACAAGGAAAGTGTTAATACGGTTGAAGCACCCAAGCGCCACGCGAAGAAAAAGGAGGGAAAAATTTTATTTTTTTTGCTGCCGAGGCAGCGGTATGGAGGTGGAAGATGCGTCATGCATACCGCCCGCAGGAAAATACCGTCCTCTGCGGGGGGTTATGTGGGACTCACCAGAATGGCACCTACCCACTAAAAACCACAAAATTTTACCGTTAGCCTTCATCGGGAGCGACACCCTTCGGGAAGTTGGGCGCTAGCGGGCCTTCCGCCTGGAGTGAAAGTTGCACTGGAGTGAAAGCTCAAAGGGACATGAGTCGGTGGCCGTTCTGGGCAGCCTCCGGTGAAGCCGGGGCTGCGCATAGGTCGGCCGAAGCTTGATTTAGGGATCAATTCATTTAAATGAACCTATAATGAATTGAGAAGGGAACTATGCTCCGCCAGAGCGAGCAGTCGCTCTGTCGGAGAACGTGAAGCCCTAAGTTTACGGGCTAAGACTGCGATTTCACTAACATCGATATTTTTCATAGCGTCGCAGACGATACGCATATCGTCTGCTACGGAGGATTGTATCGGCGAGGAACCGGGATGGGATTCGATGCGGGGCGCTGCCTCCAGTTTTCTGGAGCAGGCTTTGGCTGAGCAGGCTTTGCAGCCGGAGGAACCTGGCTACGCAGCAGCGGAAAGTTTTCCTGAGAAAGGGGCAGGCCCTGTTTGGGTGCCGCTCTCTTGGAATTGGAACGCATACAACGGGGTGCACGAGGGCAGCCCCTGTAATTTGCGGTGTGGCCGGACTGGCCACAAAGCACGCAATCGGGAGGAGAGGGAGTTTCAGGAGTGCGATTGCACTCCTTAGTGAAGTGAGGGACCAGGCACTTGACGCACCTGGGCGGGGCGGCGCAGTTGGCCGCCGCGTGCCCGTACAACTGGCACCGATGGCACTGGCCGGGATGACCGCGGCGATGAGGCGCCTCGATCGAGATCCCAGAGAGGCGGCATATAGTGCTAACCCCTTTCAGGATCTCCCTGGACTTGGGGACGTTAGCGAGAACCACCAAAGCGAGAGGGTGACGCCTCCCGTACTTGCTGTGCATTTTATGCACCGCGAGTGCCGGGAAGCCTTGGAACTGCAGATCCTCCAGGATAGCCTCGTTCGATAAATCGAACGGGACTCCCCTGAGTACCGCTCTGATCTTAAAAAATAGGGCTGCACTTGTATTTATATCCTCTCATTGCAGTGGAAGGGAGATTGAGTATTGCCATCCATCATTAGATTGATTGGTTGAATGAGAATATTGCCATCCTTAATTTTATGTCGGTGCGAACTTGCGTTGGCTAATTGGGATCAAATATCGCTAAAACAAGCTCATTGGCAAAAAAGGGAATCAAAAAAAATTACGAGCTGCGTCTTGCTGGGGACAAATGGCTCACCCTTTCTTAGTAATCTAGCGATAGGAGCAGTTTTGGTAGCGTAACCAGGAATATTTCGTTGGAAATAACCAACAAGACCCAGCAACTGACGAACCTCTCTACAATTAGTGGGTTTTGGAGATTCAGAGCATGAATTTTATTTGGGCTCGGCCTGACCTGACCGTGTCCGACAAGCCGTCTTAAGTACTCTAACTTGGTATCTAAGAAGGTACATTTCTTTAAGTGAACAGAAAATCTTGAATCTTTAGTGTTATTAGAACCTCACGTATAGTTGAAAGTCCTTTGTCTATTGTATTTGACAGTATCAGTCGTCAATGTAATTCAGAACTCTACCACTGTCTAGTAAGCTTAACGAAGGCCCCTTTGCTAATTGATTTTGAATTTGTCTATTTGGTCAACAATTGCAGGCAAAGAAAACCGCTCTTTTACGGTGATATAGTTAAGAGCACAGAGTAATCGACACACATCCTATCAGTTCCGTCATTCTTCTTGACGAGAATGAGTTGCATAATACGAACGCGATTCGCAAATAATGCCTTTACTTAACAAGTCGTTAAAAATAAAAAAATAGGGAGATTGAGTATAGCCATCCATTATTAGATTGATTGGTTGAATGAGAGTATTGTTATCCTTCATTTTATATTTGGTAAGAATAGTTTATACATCAAAGACTTTCCTTTCATTTACTAAGAAATTTGTGTTTGATACAACTACTTCAAGACATATAAAATGACTGTAACTTTACATTAGGATGTTACAGTAACTAGAACGAATTCAAGGGTCGCTACCCTTGAATTCATCGCAGTGCGTCAGCGCGGAGCTGTCGGTGTTTATCCGCGAGCAAGGCCGCTTAGCGCCCGGCAGAACAAACACCCGTCTCGGTACGCACTGTATTTGTGTGCCATTAATCAGCATTAGGACGATCTGTCTGCCTGGGATTACGCCCGTGGCGCTGCCTGCTGGCGCGGCTTGCGGAAACAGATGAGCTGCTATATCACCCGAAGAAGAGAACAGACAAATTGTACATGTTTTATTTTATGAGGGCAATTGTTTTTTACTGAAATTGAAATACGGTTATTTAGTCATATTATCAAATTCAAAGTTGTTGTTTATAAAAATTAATTTGTACATTAACAATAAAAATTAATTTCAGTTCAGTTTATTTTGTTAAACAAGTAGTTTTTTTCTCGGCTGACTGCATCTGAGCTAAGTACGCGCCGCTCCCGCAATAGTAAAGCGTATCCAGCTCTTTGAATGATAATATGAAATAATAATGAAATAATAATGATAACATAGAACATAACAACATTCCAATCCTGAGAACATTTTCAAAAAGATTAAGTAACTACTTTTACGCTTTCTTGGAGATCCATGATAATAGGTCATCCAACAGAACATTGATTGATTACATATCCTTTAATTCATGAAAAGTTTAGTTAGGAACTACCTCGATGAACTCCTCATGCAGTAGAGTGTGTTATTTTATTTATTTCAATGTCTGCATGACTTCTCACTAAATATCACAATACAGGTCAATCGAGCTCACACATTATCTTTGGCTAAGTATGTGAGTACGCAGTGACTGCTCAAATATTGAAACGAAAACAAGTGTAACAAACAGAGCTCCACGCCATAAATCACTGTATTCACGTCAAAACACTTATTATTTGCTCCTTTATGATGTACTCCATTAAATTTCCTATAAAAGCCTGCTGATTCGGCCGGGAGGCAGGCGCGCCGGCACGAGCGGTGGCGAGAGTGGCACCAACTATCCGCTACTGCCCGTAATGTACTGAAGATTTGTTTAACTGCAAATAAAGATATACCATGTTTTCATAGATGTTCACATCCATAGGAAATCTCACACCGTAGAAGTTTAGTCTACTTAGTTCTGTTAATTTACTCTCTTGGGTTATGGATTTTTAAAGAGTGCTCATCAACTTTTCAACGACCTTCTTGCCTACTTGTGCAAATCAACATAATTTGTAAATAAATATGTAAGTGGAGTCGTCCACCATAGCGCGACCCTCGCAGCCCTCGTGCGCCCGTCGCTGTTTGATTCCGGAGCTTCGCCTTTACATTGCCAAAACAATTTGCGTAAATTCCCCAACTTTTCCACGATTTATCAAACAAAATGAAGCCGTTTGTAAACACCCCAAATAATACGCCACATGTTTACTATTATTTTTTAAAACGAATCCCGGATCTGTGTCTAATTTAAGTTTTGTCTAATTTTTGTAATCTTTTAGTTCCTCGAGTTGTGTTGCCGTTACCTCCATGTTGTCTTATTAAAAGAACTGATAGGTAAATTACAATTTATAGTCAGGCTCAAGAAAATATGAATTTATTTTACAATACGGCCCTAAACTCCTCCATCTTATGCTAAACCGGCGTTTTTATCCCCGTCGATAGAGCTTACATTACAAAACCTCTACACCCGTTGAAAACGTCAAAAGAGCAATTCTCGAGCTGTTCTGAAATAACAAAACTTTATGTGAGTACCTTTAACTGACCAGAAATAGTTGGTCTCTGCAGGCGTCCCGTGGATATCGCGCGGCGGGTGGTTTGCGGGCCGTACCGGTTCAGCTTGCATCAGACACGCCTCTAAGTGTTACTGTTAATTTTCAAGAACAGTCAAAACCTTTCGCTAAAACGAGGACCCGTCATTAATGAATGCTTAACAGTAAATTAGCGCTTTGACCTGGAACTGCTTCACGAGGTAATTGTGGTATTAGCTCGGTTACTAACGACTGAATGATAACTCGCAATTACATCACCCAATTTAGTTACATCAAAGTAATCTACCAGAGCCATAGCCTGCAATATGGTTGTAACGGAGCTTCGCCTCCGCCTCCGTTACTGCGGAAGTTCCGCAAGAAATCGTACCTTCGCCTCGGCCTACGCAGAATTTTTGCGGAGTTGTAACGGAGGTTTATTTACGTAATCATAAAACAACAACGCGCAAGCAGCGACGCTCGACGACCGTCCGGCCGCGTGTTGCGCGCGATATGGTCAAGAATCAACGAGTGCGAGGCGGGAACGCGGTTCAGTCGGGGTGGGCATATGTCATTTGTCAAATTAATGATACAAATTATTTAGTTCAGCTGGCTTAATTTATGAGCCCCTCAGAAATCGTCTTGAAGGTGGCAAAGCAGCAAAATTATTGTTTGTCAAATACAATTTGCCTCTCCTTTATTTTAATTACTAGAAGGTAATGTTTTTTTATTAAGTGTACTACTATGAATGTACGTATTTAAAATAAAGATTTTGTTTTAATGAACCATAAAATTAAATTTTTTCTATATCTACTTTCACATCCGCCTCCGCCTCCGTTAACCTCCGCACACGGAGGTGAAACTCGTCGCCTCCGCATCCGCCTCCGCCTCCGCTAACAAGGCCTCCGTTACAACCCAAGCCTGCAATCAGCAGAGAAATCCGTCTTGTATCCCAGTGTCCAGCCAGAAGTCGTTTGACTTGCTGTCATTTGATTATTAGAAAACTTGTAAAAGATAACCAGTAAATTCATCGTGCTTGGAAAACGTACATTGATTGAAACCGTACATATTCTCACCTCAGCACAGTTCCATGTTTTAGTTCCAGAACATATATTATACTTTGTTATGTTCTTTCCGTATTTCAAGATTAAGATTTTTTGGATACTGCATGAATGGTGTTTAATGGAAAGGAATTCTGCATGCCAGCGCTTTGGCATTTGCACCAATACCTTGTAATAGGCAATCAGCCATATGTACACAGTTTAAATAACCTCGAACAAACGAACTTGGATTAATAATATCTGCATAGGTTATATCGGTCGTATTTATGGAAAACCGGATTTTATACCATCTGTTTTTGAATAGTCAAGTCACCAATAATTTCGGTAACGAATAATGCTAATGAAAAAATACAAACGAAAGACAATAGGGCTTTAATAAGGCTTTTAATATTAGGTGTATTACTGTTAAACCTTATACTGTTAAACGTTAAAAATTATATAAGTAACTTTCTTGTCGTCGTGCATCCTGCGATCATTTTTAGCTTTACTCTCATTTTTACAGTTACACATCGCAAACTCTTTGTGGCTTCAATCTAAGTATCAATCCGTACTTAGTTAACTATTGATTAGGTATTTTAAACATATATCTTACCTATATATTATTTAGTTACGACGTTTTCTAACCTAATTAAAACAGCCCGGATATAAATGTCGTCAATATTAGACTAGTCCAGTTTAAAAGTTATGAGTGTAAAAATGGTACACTATAAATAAAAATAAAAGGTCTTTAATTTTCAAGCTTTTGAAGTTTTCAATCGGTTTTTATTACCACGAAATGTTTAAAAGGTTAGTCATAATGCGGTTGTTACACGAAACTAACACAATTTTCACCGCGCTTGTTTACAAATATGCTAATGCAGCGTATTGTCAACCGCGCATAAATGTCAGGCATCGATGGTAGCGCGGGAACTTCGCAGTAGTTGCCCCGAGAAACTTTGCTCTGCTTTTCCCTAACGGGATTAGGATTCAAATTAGTGTAGGATTATGAATTTAAGTGTACGCATATGTATGAATATATATACAATAAATAATACTGTTTTTAATAGATATTCTTTTTAGCAAGTGTAAGGGAAAGGGCAAGGCGGTGTACTTATCGTTTGTAGGGTATTTAATTATTTATTTATCAAGATACACGAATAGTGAACATATTAAAGTTACATTAAATTACGTTTCCTAAGTCTATATACTGATATGTGCACAATTTATATATGTATACAGCATTCACTGTTACTGTGGTTAATGTTACATATAAATAAAACTACAATTTCATAAAACAGAAAGCAAAACGATTTTTAAATATATATATATATATACATAAATATATATATATATGTATAGCTATATGTGTATATATCTATACACATATAGCAAAGGCATAGGCAAAGAAGAGGTAGTCGATTTAATGATGCAATATACAAACACAATGTATTATCCAAAATTGAATCGTTTCCAAGCTATTTATAATCTTGTTTTTTTTTAACCAGTAGTGTCATCTTAAAAAATTAATAAAAACACATTAAATCTTATTGGATTTTTTTTTATTGGTTCTGCAATAAAAATATTCGCATTAATACATAATGTCGATTAGGCGGACGTTATTAAGATAAACTTAGGCACTATGCTCGAAAACATTTGAAAATTCACGTTTTCACAAAAACTCACAAATCGAAGTTAAAACTACGATAAGAATGAAGAATCTTAATTACAAATCCTAACACTAAAGAATAACACGTTATAAAGTATTTTTATTTAAGTTTATGCTGAAAATGATCGCCCCTGTTTCTTATACATGAACGAGCCGATTTTCGGACCTCGCTTTTGACTTCCCGAATTTATTAAACACAGTGGGAATCGGGGATGTATCGTGGTGGACTAATGCCTTCATACGACCTCAGAAAAAAAGTATATTGGCGTGAGGTCAGAGCTCCGCACTGGCCATGGTATACAAGGGCTTCCCCTACCTATCCATCGATTAGGTCATTATCATTGAGCCAATTTCGTACGGATAGCCTAAAGTGGGCTGGACACCTGTCGTGTTGAAATATTTTTATTAATTCCACGTCTTGTTCCCAGTGCATCTTCCAGCAATTCAAATAACTTATTTATTAAAAACGCTTCGTACGTCGTCTCAGCGTTTAAATTATCGAGCAGAAAGTGTGGGCCAATCAAATGATCATTAATAATTCCCATTCAGACAAGCAAAAAAAAACCTCCGTTGGGAGCCTTTGAGTCTCTTAACTCGAGGATTCCCCATTTCTTTATCTTGCCCATAATATGCGTTGTGGAAATTTGTAATACCATCTTTATCGAATTTGGACTCATCGGTCCATAAAATCTTTTTTAAATCATTTGGATTTCAATGTCGACATAAAGGATAAATCGGAAAAATTGCATCCTTCTTATCTACTTCCTCCATGACTTTCCCCTATGACTTGGACGGGCATGTCATGGTATGGGTGACGACCATTTTCATGCAATTTGTACCACACCTTCTACCGAGAGATGCCAAGATCCCGTGCAATAGGCCTTGTGAATGTTGTAGGGTCTCTTTGAAAATGGTCTAGGATTTATTTCTTGATCCTCGTGTGCACGGTAAATCCAAGGTCTGCCTACGTCACCTAAAAATGTTATTACATGTATGTGAGTAATAGAAACTGTGACTGTGGTAGTAATCTCGCAGAACAATACCCGCATGTGTACCCAAAGGTGAGCACCACTCTTAAGCATTCACAATTAGATTAGTAAACAACAAAAATATAGTTCTATAAATGATTTGTAAGTCATTTTCAAAAGATATTTAAAAAACTATTTTTGATAATTAATGAAACTTTTTCCTAAGGTTAAAAATCAATTGGTATTTAATAATTGGTATTTAATTGTCTTTGGAAGGAGCTAAGCTCACGGATCCGATGAAATGTCCAACTAAAACACGGGCGTCGGGAAATAGAAGTTTCCACATACAAATGACGGGCCTCATCAGCACTCCCTCTGGCAGCCCACTAAAAATAAACAATATCAGCGTATTCTTGGTTTGTGAACGAATGTCTCCTCTGTGTTTTAGCCATAACTAATTGAGAAATATGGAGCTTCCTACGGGAACCTCATAAAATAATGGGAAACAAGGAAAACACGTATGACTGTTGACTGTTATAATTCAGACTGACTCACTGACACATTTGTTATTACTCCCAAGCTGCTAATAAAATATATAAAATAACAACTTACCTACCTAAGCTCATACATACATTACACCAGTAATAGCACGCGAAGCACTACACAGAAAACAGTTTTAAAGCCGCAGTCAGAAGAGCGATCATACACCAAAGTCCATTTACAAGCCAAGTCGTAAGAAAAAAAAAACGAAATAAGAGCACATCCGAACGCAGTAAATCGCAAGACCGGTCTAAACACATGGGCACGGGGTGAGAAACAATCTCAAGTTCTCTCTCACTGACAATCTCTCTCAATTATCTTAGCAATTGTTTCGCCGATTTGGGATTGTAACACCTCATTCGAAAGCTAGTAAAACCAAAATCTAACCTCCAGTTATAATGATTTTGAGAAGTTAAGCTAAGCCGAGCAGCGAAATCAAATATGTTTGGATTAATTTGGGCAGGGTTTGTCGTCAAACAAATATTGCCGAACCGACTGTGCCAGTCCGAATAAGTATATAGGACATATACTGTGTGGCAAAGATAGTTTTTACTAAGTGCGATTGCGACTGCTACGATAAGTTCACGAAGTTGCTCAGTCACTCCACTCTGCTGCTGAAGAAGTTAACTCACAGAGCGATTACGGAATTCACTCTCTTAGTTCTAACGTAACTAGTGGTAAGGAGTCTCCATTCTGCTAAATGAGACTAAGTTATTCCGCAACCACGCGAAGACCAACTCTAATTTACGTCAAACTTACTTTTGAACAACTTTTAAATTATTCAAATTGTCTAAAGAAATGTTTGAATTGCAGTTGTTCGAGGGAATATTAAGTTCTGAAATCAGAAGAAAAAGTAATATTTCATCATCAATTGCTTTTTTTTTCATATTAGTTTACTTACATAGCTTACAATTGATACTTTCAAAAACATACAGACCCTAGAACGACGCCAATTTGTATTTAGTATAGTAGTAAATCCGGATGCCACACTGCGAGGCTGTCAGATCATCCGTCAAGGCTTCCGTTTCGTGTTTTCGGAATTTTAACATATATATCCAAAAAATTCAATGTATTGATTTGAATACTCCCTTATGAATGATTTTTGATGCCCATGATACTTCTTCTTTTTGAGAAAAACATGTAAACTATTTTGTAATGGAACCTATAAGTACTTCAATGTTTTTGTGATAAATTATGTTGTAAATTTTATAGTTTAAGTATTTCACAATTACTGAGAAGAACAGAAGTCATATTTTCGTTTTCTCGTGGGTCAAAATGTAAGAAATGTTGACCGAAATACGTGGAAAGATTTTATATATTACTCAAACAATTAACTTTGTAAAACGAAAGTTTGAAATTGTAAATTGGTTTTCGGGCTTGCAATGGTTTCAACCTTTTTGCTCGTATTTGTACGTTGAATAGCACTGGTGGGCTAATTTGAGCGTCTGCTTAATTGGATGAACTGAGTTAATTCACGATCTATATATGATATTACATCTATGAATGGATGCGATTAGCTGGCATTGGCAGGAAATTTCAAAATTCAAAATAATATTTTATTCTATTATAGGTACAAAACGTATACTTTCATATTAAAAATTTACCGCATTTAACTTTGGATTTCATAAGTTTTAGGTAGACCACTAGGAACAATCTGGCTGGAAAAAAAAATTGTAATAATTCCAACATTCCAGCAGAAGATGTCGTGCAACTTGTAACTCTTAAGGTATTTGCCTCCTGACTGACTTTATCACAGCTGGAGATAATAAATAGTAATAAAACATATGAAACAAAGAAAAGTCCATCTGCAAACCATGTGCTTATTAATCACTTAATTAAGTTCTTACGAACTTCTCGGTATCTTGTCACTTATATTGCTGTGTAACAAAATTTTACGATAATCGTTTTTCACTTTAGCGCTTATATTTATGTAATTTATCCTCAGACAATTTCACTAGTACGGATCTCTTGTGCAAATGGACTCGAAACACACGAATTACATGTAAATTCTAAGTAAAAAGTTGTGCGGGTCACGTACGTCCCGCCACCTCCATAAACATTGTTTTCAAAGGTCTAAACTGACTTTGAATATCAAACCAAAGTAAAAACCAAACGGGTAACTTAAGATAATTTTTTATTTTGAAACAATACATATTCCATGAAAGAGAACGGTTTTCAACATTAGACATTAATAAATATTCTTTTAATATGGTTATCTCAAAAAAAATATGGTTATTTCGGGTTTTGTCGATAAAGGGAACAAATGAAAGCCCATTCACAAAGATTGGCTTTTAGCAGAATTATTATATCTCAGGGATTTAAAAATATCGGATCACTTTGAGCAATAGTTTACAAGTGTCTGTGTTTTGTCGAAATCCTTTTGTCATGGCAAAAATATCAGTTCTACTAATCCATACAGAAATAAGCTCATGCTTAAACCGAATGGTTTGATGTCAGCTAAAAGCATGGATATATTGTTGCCGGTTAAAAATCTAACAACCATGGAACGTGCAATATTTTAACAAAGAATCTTATCTGAGGGTAATATCTGCTTTATTGGATATAAGGCTTTCTTTTATCAAAGTCACATTATAGCTCAGTTTGATCCACAAAGAGTAAAATTTGTAAAGGTTGGTAACTCGCAGAATTCATGAACATAAGCCTGTAGGCGTTTTATTTCTATAAGAATTAATTCTACTGAAGCACACTGTATGACAGCAAAAAAGTATTTATCTATATGTATATCTATAGATATCTATATGATTTGGCCAAAAACAGGATAATAAAAGGATTTTTTTTTAATTATTTATATTATATTAAAGTTTATATAATAAAACAGATGTTAAACCAATGCTATAAACGTGATAGTAAGTTTGTATTTTTTTTGTTTTTAGTAAAATCTTCTCGGGATTGATTCTCGGGATTCTCCACGTTGGCAGGGGTAGAAAAAATATAAAAGTACATTTAACCCGAAAGATATACTTTTCCTAGGCCGCGGGCCAAAGCCAGTGGATAATGATTTAAAAAATAGCAATTTACATTCAATGCCTTATGCAAACGAACATTCAATACCACCGAATGTTTTGGTCGTGCAACCCACGGGAGTTATCAATTGTTCGTATGTTATTGACATAACGATACGACGTGCATTTATTCTGCATTCATTTATTTCTCTTTTCAGCATTGGAGTCCAAGAATAAAAAATCGTACCAAAATGTTCGAATCTGGAATATTCGAAAATTCGGAAAACGATACATAAAAGTTAGATAACAACGAGCGATGATAAACTCTTAGTGATAGTAGGAATTCTGTAAAGGTCTCTCCGGGGCCATGTTATAACAAGCTTTACACATCATTTCAACCACGTTTTCTTTCACATAGTTTTGTTTCGCTTCACAGAAAAGAACATCTTCGGAAATTATAGAAAAAAGACAATCCCAACCCTAGCCTAAATTTTTGACATTAATTTTTATTTTTATTATAATTTTTATTTAATATATAGTTCATATTTCAGTAAATGATCAATATTTATTTAAATTTCAGTAGGTATAATAAACAGTATTAATTCATTAAATCTGTGATTTGAATAAATCTTGTAGTAAAGAGAAATAGAAATGCATTTGTTTGCATTTACTTGCGTTACCACTGATCCCACATTGTTGCCAACTCCTTGCCTATAGCTACCACTTGAAAATAAATATAAACCGTACTACATATCACCCATACATTTACACGCACATTTCCAAACAATAAATAATGAACACTATTGCCTTGGCATAGCAGTGGAAATTGCCAGTCGTGAACCATACTCGTACATATACCAATTTAGTATATACAGCCTCGGTAGCCCTGCGATACACTTGCGCGGGGGGAAATGCCCATTGCTCCAAATGTCCGATGTTGAAATTATTTAAAATTAAATTCTAAATTAAGATTCTGTTGCCTCCTTTTGTGTCTTAATAAAATTATTTACTTGGGCTGTAGCCTCGCACTTTTTCCAGTTATAACGACCGTATTGTGTACTTTTCATAAAGTCTTGCATTTTTTTTTGTTCCCCTCCGCGGGAAGGGCAGGAGGATAAAAATGCTCTGACGCATACTCTGGCGCGATTCCAAAGTTATGTGGGACTCATCCCGACGCCTACCAGAACCATAACCACTAAAAACCCCCTGTCGGCTCGTGCATTTTTGCCACTCAGCCTTCATCTGAGCGACGGCCAATTGGAGAAAGAGGCCGCGCTAGCGGGGCCCTTAAGGGGTCACCCGCTGGGATTTACATAGCACTGAAGGTGCTCAAAAATGAAAAGTAAATAATAAAAACATTAAAAATTGAAAAATAAATTGCATTAATTCGGATTTACGTTAGAATTAGAATTTACGTTAGAATTAGAATTTGCGGCCTGAAGGGCCTCGAGATCTAAAGTTAATTGCGTACGTTCGCTTGTGTGCGCGTTTCTCGGTCTAGCGACTTTGTATACCGAATCTAAGACAGGAGCAGTATATGAGACTGAATTTCGGACTAGTGGATTGGGATGGGATCCGGCGCGTTTGAAGAACGATTCTGAGAGTGTTTTTATGTGCTGTTTAACTGTAGGTAGTTCAAGATCTCTGTGCAGGTCCGCGTTGCGCACGTACCAAGGTGCGTTTGTGGCCCTGCGGCAGAAGAGGTTTTGAACTACCTGCAGTTTGTGCAGGACGGAGGGTTTGGCGTGGGCAAAGACTGGCGAGGCATATGACATGTCTGGTGGTCTAACGCAGACCTTATAAAGCGTACGTTTGTTTCTGAAGGACATTTTACTTTTTCTACCTAACATACTGTAAAGCCGGCCTAGGTAAAAACGTGCGAGTTTCGTTACTCTATCGACGTGAGGGTTGAAAGAAAGCGTCTGGTCTAAGATGACGCCTAAATATTTGGTACTGCGCTTCCAGGGGATGGGAGTGCCTTGCATTCTCACTTGGAGATTGTCGGCGATACGACTGCGTCTGTAGTCGAAGTAAACCGCAGAGCTCTTCTCTGGGGTCACATCGATACGCCATTTTTGAAACCAAGCACCGAGGGCGTTTACAGCCTTTTGGAGTCTGGTGAAGAGACCCGGGGCTCTGCGGCCTTTGGTGTAAAGGGCAGTGTCGTCGGCAAAGAGAGCGAGTTTGACGACTTTCGGCGGAATGGGAATGTCGTTAGTGTCATGGTATACAAAAGAGGGGCGAGGACTGAGCCTTGAGGGACTCCAGCCTTTATGGGATGAGGCGCGGAGAGCGTGCCTTCATGTTTGAAACGAAACGTGCGGTCTTTGAGAAACGACGCGATTATCCTAACTAGGCGAGCCGGTAAGCCTATTTTGTAGAGTTTATAAACGAGACCGCTGTGCCAGACTTTGTCGAAAGCCTTGGCTACGTCAAAGAAAACTGCGATCGTTTTCTTTCGTTTTGGATAGAAGCCGTCGAGTATGTACTCGACGATTCGATGGACTTGCTGAGGGCAGGAGTGCTTAGCGCGGAAGCCGAACTGGTGGGGGATTATGAGAGGATCGCCGTCCGTTGGAAACAGATGGTTCCGCATTCGAGAGAGTATGACTCTCTCGAGAAGTTTAGACATTGCCTTGAGGAGGCTGATGGGTCTGTGATTAGCTGGGATATTAAGAGGTTTACCCGGCTTGGGTATGCCTATGACTGTCGCTTCTTTCCAAGCTTTTGGAAAGTAGCTAAGGTCGAAGCAGGCATTGAAAATGATAGCTAACAAGGTAAGCACCTGTTGAGGCAGGTGCTTAAGTGCGTGGTTGGAAATACCATCCGCACCCGGAGCCTTTCTGGACTTTTGACTTTTGATGAGAAGCGAGATTTCATCATTAGAGACTGTGACGGGGTCGGCGGTGATGGGGAGAGAGTTTCTACGGAGAACTTCGTCATCTACCGCTTTGATGTGAGTGGGATTCGCGGGTTGTGTGCTGGGCGAGCATTGAGACGCAACGCTGTCAGCGAAGCATTCGGCTTTCTCTTCGTCTTCGAAGGCGATAGAGCCATTGGGACGAGTGAGAGGAGGGACGTGAGTGGCGGCGTCTACGCGTAAGGCTCGGGCCATTCGATAATACGCTTGGTGGGACGGGGAGATATTCGCCATGAGATCGTTCATCTGGGCGTCTCGGAGTTCCGCGAGGCGAGATCTAACTTTGCGTTGTAGCTGATTCGCAGCTGTTCTATAGGCGGGCGTGGGATATTTCTTGGCTCTCCGGAGAGCTGCGTTCTTAGCTTTAATAAGATTGCTAATGGCTAAGGGAAGCGTGGGTTTGCCTTTCTTAGCAACCTTTTCGTTTACACTGATGGCTGAGTTGATAGCATCAGTGAGAGAATTTACTAACGAATCTATTTTATCCGGGCTATCTAATTGATCGGGCGAGATCGCGAGCGGAGATTTCGGGGCCTCTAAGGCAGAAACTATCGTATTTTTTAAACCTTTCCAGTTGGTAAAGGTCTTAGGAGAAGTGACGTTAACGTTAGGCGGTCCTAGCTCGAGGGAGACGGGGCGGTGGTCAGAACCTAGGTCATCGAGCGGTTCGATAGACCTGAGGTCGAGGTTGATATGCTTGACGATTGCAAAGTCGAGGATGTCAGGAGAGTGGTTCGGGTTGTCGGGATAGTGAGTGGGAGTGATGGGGGAGACGACGTCTAAGTCGAGTAAGTTGGCGATGTCAAGGAGAGCTATACCGCTTTGGTTGGTTGATAGGTACGTCCAGTCAGTATGTTTGGAGTTAAAGTCTCCGAACATAATGACTGAACGGCCGAGGGCGAGAATGGTCTCAAAGTCGCTGCGGATAGGTTTGGTGCCACAACTGACTGACGCTATGATGATGGTCGGATGACCAGTCATAGCCAATCTACATACGGAGGCTTCTATGTTGAGGAGAGGAGGGGTAGGGAGAGGACAGCAATGGAATCCTCTTTTGTAGTAGATAGCAGTGCCGCCGAAACCGTCGCAGTTAGGCCTATCATTACGTGTAAACGCGTACTTAGGAATAGAGAATCCCCTGGAGCGATTAGGAGTGAGCCATGTCTCCTGGAGAAGTAAAAGATCTGGGTCGTTGTTTTGAAGGAACAGTTTGAGCTCGGGAAGGTTGTTGCTAAGGCTACGAACGTTAAAAGATACTAGGGACAAGCCCTTGGGTTTGATACAACAGGACGCGGGATTCGCGGGTCTAGACATTATAATTTACTTATTTACGAATTTATACAAAAAATAAAATTTATAATGAACTTAAAAGCGAGTGATGCTCGGCTAACGCAAATAAACGCTCTTGAGGAGAGCGGGCGGCTCGCAGTTTGCGTGCGAGTACGGAAATATCGTTAATGTCGACGTTTTGGATGACGTCGAACACGGTTTTCATGTCCTCAGCCAACGACGACTGAGGTGAAGATGACAAAGCGGGACGCGGCCCTACGGAAGCTACGGGAGCTGGGATGGGTCGGGAAGGTGCAGGCGGGACGGCCGGACGCTGCCTCCAAGACAGAGCCGGAGTAGGCATCGGCTGGACGGGCTTTGCTTCCGGGGGACCCCGGTTGCGCAGCGGCGGGAAGTTAGCAGGAGTGAGTGGCGGCGCCGGTTTGGGCGCGACCCTCTTGGCGGTGGAGCGCGGAGCGCGCGGGCAACTCCTGTAGTTAGCTGTATGGCCGGACTGGCCGCACAGCACACAGGCAGGGGGGAAAGTGGATTCGGGAGTGCGAGTGCACTCCTTAGTGATGTGAGGATCCAGGCACTTTACGCACCTGGGGGGAGCTGAACAGTTAGCTGCTGCGTGGCCATATAGCTGGCAGCGGTGGCACTGCCCAGGGTGACCGGGGGGGTTGGGACGCTCGACGGAGATGTTCGAGAGTCCGCAAATTGTGCGAGCCTCTCTGAAAATCTCCTTCGAGTTGGGAGTGTTGGTAAGGATTACTAGAGCTAAGGGAAAACGCCTACCGCGGTTGAAGTGCATCTTGTGCACTGCTATGGCCGGGAAACCCTGAGACTTAAGGTCCTCGAGAATGTCTTCGTTTCTGAGTTCGAACGGGACGCCCCGTAGTACTGCGCGGATCTTACGCTCCTCCGGGAGGGCGTAGGTGTGATACGCGATTTGATTGATCGACAGAAGCCTAGTGAAAGACCGGAAGTCGTCGACGGTCGCTACCTGAATTTTGATTGTATCGCCAGCGTTGGCGGCTTTTAATAATTAATTTTGTGCTCTTTGCACTAGTTAGAGACCGCGGTCCAGCGCGCTTTTTCACGGAGGAATACGGGCGGAGGGAGCTGAGGCTTCGGCGGGACGGGAGCGCAGCGCGTCGCTGGCTTCGATGGGACCGACGGAGACGCGGTTACTACGAGCGATTTTAACGGCGCGGGGGCTGGTGTTGAAGACACCGGGGAAGGCTCGGGTATTGATGATACCGAAGCTTTCTTCGAGCGCTTCTTAGAGCGCTTGGCGACAAGTTGAAACGCGGGCTCAGGAGAGCCGGTTAAGGTGACGGCATCTGACGACGTATCAGATGCGGGTTCGGAGTCGCTCCCGGGAGCGGTACGCTTACGACGCGACGCGTGAGAGGATGCGACCGATTCGCAGTCCATCTCGGACGAGGCGGGAGACGCGGGAGAGCTGTGGACCTGAGGGGTCTGAACGTTGGAGGCCTGAAGGGCCGGGGTTGAGGCCTGAGGGGCCGGGGACGCGATAGTTGCCTGTAAGGCCTGCGTTAGTACGTCATCTGGGATGGGGATGCCGGAGGCAGCGATTGCCTGGACGAGCGACTTAGCAAAGTTTACCAAGCTTTGCTGGTCCATTGGAGGGCTTGGTACTACGATATATGATATATAAATAAATAGAAATGCCTAGGTTCCCTAGCAAACCTAGCACCTAAACCTCCCTACCCGCGGTAGGGGGGCTGGGGACGACGCGAAGTGGTGCCCCTAATTCGGACAGCACTGTACCGTCACCCTGGGAAAGGCCCAAGTGCAATGGGATTGGGTCAGCCGGTTTCTCCTTGGCCTGAAGGGCCTTGGAAGCGCACCGGGGCAACGCTATCAGGCTTAGTGGTCACCGTTAAGTATCCACCTGATCAAACGCGAGTCTACTACGGAGTGTGTCGCCAATAAATTGACAACAAAAACTGGCCGTAGACCTGACGAAGTTGGGTTGCACTGAAAGTGCGAGATTCACTACGTTACGACCGGCCGGAGCAGGCCGCAGAGCGAGTCTCTGACTACGTACAGGCGCCAAGCGTCAAGTACGCAGCCAGCAGGACAGCCCGAGTCTTGCGAACCACTATCGAATTTAATCGACCGCGGTAAGCTCAACCCTGTTGATGCTGCACTCACCGAGGTGAGGTTTTTAATGCGAGGGGTGCACAGAGTGCGGGATTGACTACGTTACGACCGGCCGGAGCCGGCCGTAGAGCGAATATCTGACTACGTACAGGCGCCAAGCGTCAAGTACGCAGCCAGAAGGACAGCCCGAGTCTTGCGAACCACTATCGAATTTAATCGACCGCGGTAAGCTCAACCCTGTTGTTGCTGCACTCACCGAGGTGAGGTTTTTAATGTGAGGGGTGCACAGAGTGCGGGATTGACTACGTTACGACCGGCCGGAGCCGGCCGTAGAGCGAGTCTCTGATTACGTACAGGCGCCAAGCGTCAAGTACGCAGCCAGAAGGACAGCCCGAGTCTTGCGAACCGCTATCGAATTTAATCGACCGCGGTAAGCTCAACCCTGTTGTTGCTGCACTCACCGAGGTGAGGTTTTTAATGCGAGGGGTGCACAGAGTGCGGGATTGACTACGTTACGACCGGCCGGGGCCGGCCGCAGAGCGAGTCTCTGACTACGTAGCATGCGCCAAGCGTCAAGTACGCAGCCAGAAAAACAGCCCGAGCCTCGCGAACCACTCTCGAATTTAATCGACCGCAGTAAGCTCAGCTCTGTTGTTGCTGTGCAAGAGACCGACTTAGTTGCAGCCGATCGAAACCGGCCGCAGCGTAAGCCCTGAAGAGGCAATCAGCGTATGAGTATTGCGAACGAGTTGTCGTCGTGAGACGACAATCGTGACTCAACTGCTGGAGCGACCGCGAACACGTCGGAGCGGGGCCGGACGCAGAACGGATCTGAGAGTGGCGTTTGAGTATTGATACGAGAGAAGTCGTGAGACAACAATCGTGACTCGGCAGCCGGGAGCGACCTTCAACACGTCCAAACGGGTCCGGACGCAAATCAGGTCTGAACATCTTGCATTAAAATTAGCTTTTTTATTTAAGGAGCTCCAATTTGCAGAACTCTTAGCAATTTCACACATTCTAAATTTTAAGAATTCAGACAGCAAGTCACATATTAGATCAGTCATGTGTCTAATAAAAAAAAAATATGACTGGTTTATTTTAATTGCACATGGGACACATTTATACGAATATGTATACCATACATACAGATAGGCAGATATCCAAAGTTCCAGTTTCTAAATTAAAAAATCCAGCGAGATTTGTTCCAGTTGATTAATTCCGCGTAAAATTTTCCAGTGTTACCCTTCATAAAATATGAACATGTTGAAAAATCAATACTTTAAATGATTTTAACTTAGACATAACATAGAACATCATACGAGCTCCCACGACAATGAAATTACCAAAAAATTATTTTTCAGTGGAATGCAAGTAATCAAATAAATCGTAGATCAAACTTTTTTAGCTTTTTTGACTTAGTAGTTATAGCTGTTTGTTGAATGTCAGATATAAATTATTCCAATAATTGATTTAAATATTTAAAAAATAAAAAAATAAACCCAAAAAGTATAATTTTAGTATTAACAGGGTTTGTCTATCTAAAGGGACTGATATTAATATATAATATGTTTGTTAAAGTTATATGTTTGTTAAGTTTGATATACCAAAGTTTGATATAGTTTATTTAAATAAGCATTTTATTTAGTTATGGCGCTCGCTCGGCTCGCGCAAGCAATGGCCAACGTAAAACCTAACTGCTTCGCCTCGCTGCGCTCGTCGTCACACCTAAACGTTTTGACTACATGTTCTGGTGCATATCCATTTAAATCACCTGCTCGATTTTCGTCAGCTATCTTGCCATTATGGTCAATTAACTGTGGTTTAAATCAATTTTAGGAACTTTTTCCGGATCTTGATGAACTTCGGTAATATATCCATTTAAGATTTTGGTATTTTAAATAAAAGTCGAACAATCATTACGTATTTAGATTTTAGGGATTTTATACATAGGTTATATTACATTAGGTTTTTTTTTAATTTTAGACAGTCAAATACGTACCCATACTGCGCACTAGATTGATTTGTATATTGGCTGATAGTTACAATTCTAAAACAGACTTTAATAGTTACTTTTTACAACGGGGATGGGACTGACACTAAAATATGATTTGGCGCTTCGCCGGGTGCTGCCTTTTCATCACACGTCAAACCTAACCAAACCCAATATAGTATGGGCCCCGGCGAGGAGACCTCGGCAAGAGGGGGTCTACCTAACTTGGGACCAAGCAAGCTTACCTAAATAGAAACTTTTATTCTTCATTGATTGTTACAGACGATATAGTGAAGTAGTTTAGTTAGTATTACATTTTGGGGAAATGCAACTTTGCTACCAAACTTCACACCTAAAGTTTGGAGTACATTCGAGTTAAACGAATAAAGCATACCCCGAACACAACATTTTGCTGATCACAATATGTTTAACATTTTTAAATATTAATATAATCTTGCTGTTTCAAGTTCAGTCTCTTGGTTTTAAAAATTAATTCAGTTCAATTAATCGATTTAAAAAAAGTCGTAGTCATTAATCTTTACAAATAGCTACGCGAGTTTGAAAGATACCGCAGGCACGAGTTCGAGATTCAACGAGAAATCGAAACATTTTCGTCGGAGTGTTATTACATTGTATCCTTTAAATCCAATCTTTTTACATTTCAAATGCACTCGGGTACGGATGTTATTTCGGTTTCGCTTTATTTAAACTTTTAGCGTCTCTCAGCTTTATAATGTTCATATGCAAGATGAAAATAATATGTTCACTTTCGGTCCATGTACTATAATATAATTAGAACCTTTTAAACTTGATTAAATATCTTGTTTCGTATTCAATGAGCAACTCAAACTATATTATCATTTCATGTATTTTTAGTTTACCATCTTGTAAAGGTGGAATTATTAAGAATGCGCATAGAAATACGCCATGTTGCTACGATTACACTTGCGGATTATGAGAATATTAATACAAACTTATTTTAGAATAAATTGACTTAATAAGTTATACCTATGAAACGTTAGGTAACTAAATATCAGCAGAAATAATTTTGTAAGCTGTTTGCACGGTCTTAACTAGGCGCCGGTCTATTACCCTAACTCAGCGCGCCGCGGTCGTTTACCGACAGGTAGCGTGTATTTTGGTGCTCCACCACAAACTCGCTACTCTAAGACCTCACATTACGGCCACTACACAGCCAAATTCCTATTAAATGTCCTATTATCTCCAAGCTTTCCATTCTTTTTAAATCGATGATGACTGTTTTCCAATGTGTGTGTAACTATTTATTTATTATGATACATGTACTGTGACTTAGTCCCATTTTACCATTCACGAGTAAACTTGAGTTAGAATTTAAGTGATAAGAAAGAATTATCTGAGTTCAACTTGATTTAAAGCGCGAATAAATAACAATTTAACAGACACAAACTTCTCTTTTTTTTTTTTTTTGGTTCTGACTTAAATCAAAACTAAGGTTGTGAATCCCAGCTTTTTATTTATCGTAAGAGCATCTACGTTTGATTGTTAGTAAGTAAGTTCAAATAAACCTATTTTATTCTTTGAAAGACATTCAATTTCCTGCTTTGTCATTTCCATGGAAAAGTTAGAGTACACAGTAAACATACACAGTAAAGCTTATTAAAAGTATATACAAACTTAATGAAAGTTTAGATAAATTGATTTAATTAAACATCATTTTCAGGTATCCATTTTTCATTAGGTACCCAACTAATCAATCTGCATGCATATGGAAACTTGTCTGCTGTATTTAACAAATCGATGAAAATGGTGTACTGCATTTTTTATTTTTAATAGCATAAGGAATATTCTCGGGATATACTCTTTTAGTTTTTTATATTATTTCTCTAAACTTGAATATTCTCTTTTAGAAATTTTGACTGAGTCTTATAATACTCGTAGAGTGGTTTAATTGTATTGTAAAACGTAACAAGTGAGTTTACCATTATTTTATGAATCACTCCAAGAGCTTTTTGAAAGCGTTTCCCATGGATAATACTATGTAATGTAACGTTGAGTAAGTAACAGAAACTTCAAATTAGATTATGCTAAGCGAATCTGTATTTTATGTTTACTATGTCTAAGTCTAGAAAAATGTAAGAGCACCTTAATTAAACATTTGACGCCTTATTTGGATAAATCTTGTAAAATAAAATAGTGAAATCTTAGGGATCTATCATATTAAATTATTTTTAACTTCACATAAAAATTCACAGAAATAAATAAATCCCCAGACAATCACACCAACTGTATGGCCCCAAAGTAAGCAGAGCTTGTGTTATGTATACAGCGAACTGGGAGGAAACCCAGAATAAACATACATATATAAATATCAACAACCATGACCCGAGAACAAACATTTATGTTCATCACACAAATGCCCCGGCCAGGACTCGAACCTGGGACCTCCGGCGTGTGGGGCAGGGCTACTGACCACTACGCTACTGGGTCGTCGAGTTGCTAGTTGTTAGTAGATTAGTTACAAATAATTAAATTTTAATTAAATTAGGTATTAGGGACAACTTGCACAGGTGGTTTGCTTCATATGTAGAGAATCGCTGTCAAGTTGTGGTGCTGAATGGATACATGTCACAATCGAAGCAGGCTCCATCTGTATTGCCCCAAGGATCTCTGCTATCTCCTCTCCTATTCAATATTTTTATTAATGACATTCACAATTGCTTCACACATGCCAAAATACTACCTTATGCAGACGACATGAAAATTCTAAAAACTATTTACAGCTCTATTGACGACACGACCTTGACAACTTTTATAAATACTGCCGACTTAACAAGCTTTAGCTGAATATCACAAAATGTTATGTCTGCACGTATACAAGAAAAAGGATATTCACAACATATGACTATACACTTAACAACACGGTGGTACCAAGAGTCAACTCAATAATTGACCTGGGAGTCACCTTCGATACCAAACTCACGTACGAGCAGCATATCGGTAAGATTGTCACTGACATTTCTAATGAGGCTGTCGACGGAGTTCAGCAATATTAAAACCTTTAAAATACTCTACTGCACTTTGGTTCGAAGCCACCTCAAATACTCATCATCGGTGTGGAACCCCGCCTTTAATATATATGTTGATCGCATTGAAAGAATTCAGCGTAAATTTCTCAAGTTTATCCAATACAAATGTAACAAATATGATCATGACTTCTATTCTCGCTGCAGGCGAGACCATATTTTGCCACTAACAGTGCGTAGAGAAATAGCAGATGTCAGTAATATAATAAAAATATTTAACAATAAAACTGATGTTCCTGAGCTTTTGTCTGTAGAATATTTGGAAGTTATTCTCATACATGACGGCGTTACTAATTCACGAGGGCTTAAATAAAATTGTTCGAAACCGCTCCAATTCGTCCCGAGAACATTTGGAATAAATCTGCTTAAAACTTAATTGTGGTAAATGTTTTAGTTTCACATAATTCAGGAAAATATATTTTGGCGGAATAATAAATATACCGTGTTTGTTATCTCATTGTTACTGCAACAATAAAAGGAAAGTTTTGACAGTCTAACTTTTTAATACTATTGTCGTTTATTCAAAATTTACATAATACGTAAATATTATGAATACGAAATAATGTCTATCTTTGCATGCGATCTAAAGACAATCATGTTTAAGCTGCCTGTCCACTGGACCGGAGCTAGCTCGTGGAACAGAGCGAAAAAGCTTTGCGCGGCGGAGTTGCGAACTGTGTCTGTCCAGTATGCAAAGTAATTTTGAGGAATACATTTGTCGGTTCTGGGGCGTATTTACTTTTTTAAAGGATATCAGAACGAGTTCATGAAAATAATCCATTTTGATTAACGCGAACGACTTTAATAGCTCTAGTTATCGATGACAATATGGAAATAAGCACGGGGTTGAATTTTACACACTGTTCTAAACAGTAAGGCAGTTCCGAGTCGACGACCTTACACTTTGATGATGATCATAGAAAAAGAAGAGCTTGTTTTTTTTTTTTTTGTTCCCCTCCGCGGTAAGGGCAGTAGGATAAAAATGCCCTGACGCATACTCTGGCGCGATTCAAGAGTTATGTGGGACTCGTCCCGACGCCTACCAGAACCATACCCACTAAAAACCCCCTGTCGGCTCGTGCATTTTTGCCACTCAGCCTTCATCTGAGCGACGGCCAATTGGAGAAAGAGGCCGCGCTAGCGGGGCCCTTAAGGGGTCACCCGCTGGGATTTACATAGCACTGAAGGTGCTCAAAGCACTGAAGGATAATACATAGCACTGAAGGTGCTCAAAAATGAAAAGTAAATAATTGAAACATTAAAAAATTAAAAATAAAATTGCATTAATTCGGAATTACGTTAGAATTAGAATTTACGTTAAAGTTAGAAATTGCGGCCTGAAGGGCCTCGAGATCTAAAGCTAATTGCGTAGGTTCGCCAGTGTGCGCATTTCTCGATCTAAACGACTTTGAAATTTCGAATCTAACGGACGCGGGATTTAGAAATAAAATGTATAACGAACTTAGAAGCGAGTGATGCTCAGCTAACGCAAACAAACGCTCTTGAGGAGAGCGGGCGGCTCGCAGTTTGCGTGCGAGTACGGAAATATCGTTAATATCGACGTTTTGGATGACGTCGAACACGGTCTTCATGTCCTCAGCCAACGACCACTGAGGTGAAGATGACGGAGCAGGACGCGGCCCTACGGTAGCTACGGGAGCTGGGATAGGTCGGGAAGGTGCAGGCGAAACGGCAGGACGCTGCCTCCAAGACGGAGCCGAAGTAGGCGTCGGCTGAACGGGCTTTGCTTCCGGGGGACCCCGGTAGCGCAGCGGCGGGAAGTTAGCGGGAGTGAGCGGCGGCGCCGGTTTAGGCGCGGCCCTCTTAGCGGTGGAGCGTGGAGCGCGCGGACAGCCCCTGTAGTTAGATTTGTGGCTGGACTGGCCGCAAAGCACACAGGCAGGGGGGGAAGTGGATTCGGGAGTGCGAGTGCACTCCTTAGTGATATGGGGAACCAGGCACTTAACGCACCTGGGGGGAGCTGAGCAGTTAGCCGCTGCGTGGCCTTAGAGCTGGCAGCAGTGGCACTGCCCAGGGTGACCGCGGGGGTTGGGACGCTCGACGGAGATATTCGAGAGTCCGCAAATTGTGCGAGCCTCTCTGAAGATCTCCTTCGAGTTGGGAGTATTGGATAGAGCTAAAGGAAAGCGCCTACCGCGGTTGGAGTGTGCACTGCTTCGGCCGGGAAACCCTGGGACTTAAGGTCCTCGAGGATTTCTTCGTTCGCGAGCTCGAACGGGACGCCCCGTAGTACTGCGCGGATCTTACGCTCCTCCGGGAGGGCGTAGGTGTGATAAGCGATTTGTTTTAATGAAAGTAACCTAGTGAACGCTCTAAAGTCGTCGATGGTCGCGACCTGGATTTTAATTGAATCGCCTGCGTTGGTTGCTTTGAGATAGTTAATTTTTTTGCTCTTTGCAAAGATTAGATACCGCGGTCCATCGCGCTTTTTCGCGGAGGAAGACGGGCGGCGGGAGCTGAGGCTTCGATGACACGTAGCGCGTTGGTGGCTTAGGTGGAACCGATGGAGACGCGGTTACTTCGATCGATTTTAGTGGCGCGGGGGCGGGTGTTGAGTACACCGGGGAGGGCTCGGATATTGAGGATACCGAGGCTTTCGAGCGCTTCTTGGAGCGCTTGGTGACTAACTGGAACGCGGGCTCAGGAGAGCCGGTTAAGGAGACGGCATCTGACGACGCATCAGACGCGGGTTCGGAGTCGCTCCCGGGAGCGGTACGCTTGCGACGCGATGCGTGAGAGGATGCGACCGATTCGCAGTCCATCTCGGACGGGACGGGAGATGCGGGAGGGCTGTAGACCTGAGGGGTCTGGACGTTGGAGGCCTGAGGGGCCAGGGTTGAGGCCTGAGGGGCCGGGGGCGCGATAGTTGCCTGTAAGGCTTGCGTTATTGTGTCTTCGGAAATGTCAGCGCCGGACGCAACGAGCATCTGGGCGAACGACCTAAGAAAGTTTACAACGCTTTGCTGGTCCATTGGAGGGCTTGGTACTACGATATTTGATATATAAATAAATAAGAATGCCTAGATTCCCTAGCAAACCTAGCACCTAGACCTCCCTACCCGCGGTAGGGGGGCTGGGGACGACGCAAAGTGGTACCCCTAATTCGGACAGCACTGTACCGTCACCCTGGGAAAGGACCAAGTGCAAGGGGATCGAGTCAGCCGGTTTCTCCTTGGCCTGAAGGGCCTTGGAAGCGCACCGGGGCAACGCTATTAGGCGAGCGAGTCTCTGACTGCGTAGCAGGCGCCAAGCGTCAAGTACGCAGCCAGAAAAACAGCCCGAGCCTCGCGAACCACTATCGTATTTAATCGACCGCGGTAAGCTCAGTTCTGTTGTTGCTGTGCGAGACCGACTTACTTGCAGCCGATCGAAACCGGCCGCAGCGTAAGCCCTGAAGAGGCTATCAGCGTATGAGTATTGCGAACGAGTTGACGTCGTGAGACGACAATCGTGACTCAACAGCTGGAGCGACCGCGAACGCGTCCGAGCGGGGCCGGACGCAGAACGGATCTGAGAGTGGCGTTTGAGTATTGATACGAGAGAAGTCGTGAGACAACAATCGTGACTCGGCAGCCGGGAGCGACCTTCAACACGTCCGAACGGGTCCGGACGCAGATCGGGTCTGATTGAAGAGCTTGTTAGATACTGCCAAGTTTTTATAGCAAACCTCACACCACCCGTCGACTTGCCTCTGTCAGGCGTTGTGGCTATGACGCGCTACCCAGGTGGCACCTTCGTTTCGCTGACAGACAGATTGCAAAAGATACGCGACAATTCTTACTCATAAAATCTAAGCCATGCTCCACACTCATGACCGGATGCAATCTTTTTTTATTTTAATTTCTGAAAAAATCAGGTGATTTGTTTAAACATTTTAAATATGTCTGACTTCTGTGCAGTATTTAATGTTGGATAAATTATTTTAAGAATTTCATTGATGTCTTCACGGAGAAGTTATTTTTTTTAAATCGCATTTCAAATTTATTATTTTACCCGGAATGAAGAAATCTACAATTTTCTATAGATTTTTGTGACAGATATTTTTTGTAAACATTGACACGGCTATAACCAAAGAGTAATTAGAAGTTGACGCTACTCGATGACGTAATATAGAGGTTGAATGAAGTTCAATGTAATTTTCGCATTGTCATTAAAATATGTTAGCTCAATTGCATTATTTTGCGACCTGTTATTGACTGATATCTTCGAATGGTTTTCGAATTAGAATTTGCCATTTTTTTCTTTACAAACAAAATTTTGTTATATTACCAGGAATTAACAGCTCTACAACTTTCTATGGATTCTTGATGACAGATATTTACTGAAAAAGTTGGGAAATTATGCTACTTTATGTTTACTGTAAGTCAAATTATCTTACGAATTTAAGTTTAAATAAGCTTAATCGTTTACATCTGCAAACTTTTGATAACAAAACTATTTATAGTTTTTTTAAATATATTGTACTACATATATTGTATAACGATTATGTACAAAAAGTTACATCGGTTATAAGATAAAACTAAAAGATGTAAGAAAATGGAAAGAACATACATTTATATTAAGCATACTATATGGAAAAAAAATATTTCCCATGAGGGAATAGAATTTTCGGTAACAACGTTTGCTATGTAGTCAGCGAGACTTTTGCCACAATTTTACGAGCGCCTCTACGTATCCTTTTATGATTCTAAAAAAATTCTTAGAACCACTTAGCTTTCTCCAAAAAGGTACTCCGTCAACCGATCTAACTTTCGGGTCGAGGATTTGTTTTTTGGTGATCAAAGTATCAATAAACATTGTGCCTTCAATAGTTCTATTATTAATTTGATAACTGAGGCAAATTCTTAATAGAGAAAGTTTTACTCCAAAGCGGTGATAGATTTCCATTATTTACAATCTCGGAAGCAATCAAACTCAATAATAGTTTTCAAAATTAGAATGGAAATCTCATAACGCTAATAAATTCAAGACAAATAAATATTTCTAAAGTTAGATTAGGCATTCAGAAGTTGGCTGAAACAAACCAGGGCCGACCTGAATAACTCGTTCCATCTGTAAATCAACCCAGGAAACTTTCTAAAACAAATTAGTTCCAAAGAGCGGAAAGGGCAAATAACAACAAGAGAATAAGATAAATTAGAGAGCGCCTCGCGAAAAGGACAAAAATGTGCCTACGAGTATGTGGCGCCCTCTCACCTCGCTCGCCTCATTCACCTCGCCACTCGCTTCACTCACTAATACAATGTAAATTCAGATAAATAACTGTCATTCTTAACAGTAGAACGGAATTTAGAAGAATTCCCGTTGTGAGTTATTTTGGTGACTTAAAATCGTTTTTTTTTTTCAGGTTGCTAATTTATAAGAAACTTTATTAAATAGAACAGGCCTTTTTAATAAAGTATAGTCTTGAATTAAGTATTGAAAAAAATATTTGTGTGTATAAACGCAGTAGTGATATAAAATTCAGATTCAATTTTCAACATCTCTCATCTGGATATTCATCCAAATACTGTAGTTTTATCTGCATGCATTTAGATTATACTCTACGCCAGCGTTATCGTAATTAAATAACGGACCACTTTCAGTAAAACTCCAAAGAGTCGGAGCAATCAGTTCGTGTAGGCAGAGTTGGGAACTAAGCGCAGGTGGATCACGTGATACAATACAACTCTAACTAATTGCTAATAGCTTGTAATATCTCATATCTTTGTTGCTTCAACATTCGTTGCTTCCAGTTTCAAGTAGCCTCATGAAATATATTAGCTTCTTTGCACAAATTACTTTTCTTAAATAATAAATAATTAATGCGTAGCAGTCTATCAAACTATAATAAAACAACAATACTTTGTACAAAATAACCAATTTTATTAAATAAAGAATATATTTTTGGACACAACGTAAATAAAAACGATTAATCACATTAATGATATTGGATTTGATGTTTTAAAGCAGCAATTCGGCGCTGTTGGGTGGCCCGGTCGCCGGTCCGTCACGGTCCCCGCGCGCGCTGTGTTCTACTCAACTTGACCGATAAATAATACCATTTTGACTGAAGAGACACTTTTATTGTGACTGTACCGCCCTTCGATGTGATTTATACAATTTCGGGGTCCCAGTATCAAAACTTTTTACATTTCATTTTCACTAGTTAGGTTTATTTATTTATGTATTTATGTATAAGGTCACCACCAAAATGTAAATGAAAATATCATCAATATAAGCATAGGTACATAACAAAAAAAACGGCAGTAGATGCCCCTCGCCCCTCAGGCACCTCAACAAACCCTTCAGGCCATGCTGCCTCACAGCGCCCCCGCTTCCTCCACCTCCTTCATGGAGTGCGAGAACACGGACTCATCTACAACCTCGACGGCATCGATCGCAACCTCCGCCTCCCGCCGTCCCAAGCGCACTGCTTCAAGCGCATCGATTGTGGACACCCTTACCAGCTCCCCAGAGGCCACCGTCAGCTTTACGCTGGTAGAACGCCACTCCAAGAGGAGCAAGTAAGCCCCAGTGTCGCCGACACCCACCTCCAGGCCGGTGTCTCCGACACCAACCGCCTACCAGGTGCCTCAGTCGCCCGTCCCCGTCTCCCTAATGTCACTGAACGTGGCACTCCCCGGCGGCTCAGTCGCCACTAAGCCAGCCTCGCGCTGCTCCCCGTCCCCGCGAAAGCCAAGACCCCTCTCTGCCAAAATCCAAAGCCAAAGTCTCTGCCTGAAGAGCGTAATATCAAAGCTGTTCTCAGGGGAGTCCCCTTTGAATTCTCCAACGAAATCATCCTTAGCATTCGAGCAGTAAACAAATGCATCTCCAACAGAGAAGTGGTTCTCAGCTAATAATTTGCTCCTCAATGAAAACAAAACTAAATGTGCTTTAGTTTAGTGAAAAGGCTTGGCTCTGCCGCATATGCTATTTAAAAAATGAGACAAATTTCAAATGAAATAACTGCTGGCTTAGTCTATTTTGGTTACTTCCACAGCCTCCACAGCCACTGAGCCTTCATGGGTCAATGTATATGCTTTTATAATAAGGGTCCTGAGGATATCCAAGGTCTTCCTATTGACAAATTCAAAGAAACTATATAGCAGAAGTTGTGTGCTAAAGCTATAAACTTCCGATTATTTGGATGATAGTACTAGCATTTGTATCTAAACCAACCAACTAAACATGTGTAAAGTGTCTGTTTGCTGGTTGAATACTGCGTCCCGATGAATATCTAAAGCGTCATTGTCACTAAAGTATTTTCTACTTCTTATGGTAGCATCGGGTGACGGGTCGCTCACTTCCCTTTAATATGGTTGAGGATTGCGATGGCTGGATCCCGCGTTAACTCGTGAACGGGTGCCGTTTGAGGGTGTTCGTCGTTTGGATACTTGGGGGGAGGAGGACTTGCCAAACTAACAGATGCAAATATGAATAACTTTTTATAAACAAAAATAGACTCTGTTAAATTTATTTTGAAAAAAATGTACATGTGCTGTTTCTTGCCAGTTCTTCTTCACGGAGTTTTTTCCGAAATGGTGGTAGATTCATGTTTTATTTGACGTCAATAAGAACAAGTAATTGTCAATGTTGAGTTTTTTTTTTGACTGATAATTCTAATTTCAAATTAATTTTATTTGACAAACATGGAGTTCTTTTTCTAAAATCGTCATTTGTTTAATAGTTAGTGTTTTGTTTTCAACGCATTCGAACATTTTTCGTCATCATGGATAAGTTAAAAATTCGGGTAATTATGGAGCATGAGTACCGTCGTGGCAGCAAAGAGGCACAATCGGCACGCAACATCAACGACGTTTACGGAGCGAACACTACAAACAAACGCACTACCTGTTATTGGTTTACCCGCTTCCGTTCTGGAAATTTTGACCTGAAAAATGAACCCCGTGGTCGTCCGAAAACTTTGGTCGACAATGATGAATTAAAGGCAATTGTGGAAGCTGATGAAACTCAATCCACGGCTGAAATAGCAGCAGCTTTCGACGTTAGCATCAAAACAATATTGGTCCATTTGCGTCAAATTGGCAAGGTAAAAAAACTTGACAAATGGGTACCCCACGAACTCAATGACCGCCAGCGCGAAGTACGCGTGGAGACGTGCCTTGCACTGCTCAGCAGGCATACAAATGAAGGAATTCTGAACCGCATTGTTACTTGTGACGAGAAATGGATCCTGTTTGACAATCGTAAGCGCTCAGCAAGTTGGTTGGACCCTGGTTCAGCACCCAAACAATGCCATAAACGAAAACTTACCCCTAGAAAAGTGATGGTCACTGTTTGGTGGTCTAACGCGGGTGTAATTCATCACAGCTTCTTGCCAAACGGGACAAGCATTACTGCAGATGTGTACTGTGAGGAACTGAACACAATGATGGAGAAGCTCGCACGTCTCCAACCAGCTTTGGTCAATCGTTCGGCTCCACTGCTCCTGCACGACAACGCGCGACCTCATACTGCACAGCAGACGGTCTCCAAGCTACAAGAGTTGGGGTTGGAAGTTCTCCGTCATCCGCCGTACTCACCAGACCTTGCGCCTACAGACTTCTACTTTTTCCAGAATTTGGATAACTTCTTGGCGGGGATTCAATACCCGAGAGGCAGTACAAAATGCCTTTGAAGAATTTGTTGCCTCCCGTCCAGCTGATTTCTTCAAGAAAGGCATCAATAAGCTACCAATGCGTTGGCAAAGATGCATTGATTGCATGGGTGATTATTTTGATTAATAGAAATAAAAAATATATATAAAAATTACGCTTCATTTATTTCGTGAAAAACGGCAATTTCATAGGTAAAGACCTAATATTATTGACCAATTCGTTCATAAATATATTTTGATTCCTGCAACAGAAATTGCGATGGTTTCAGAAACGAATTGTTCATCAATACGAATAATGTCTGATGCAGCTGTAATAACTCAATTTTATTTTAGATAGAATACCCAAAGTTGATTTTTCATCTAACAAATGGTGAATATAAATTATGGCATTCATAAGAAGCGAGTACATATTTTATTAACTGTGTTTCTTTCTCGTTTACTTTACGAAGACATCTTTGATGTGTTAGTTTACTGCTAGATTGCTGCGTCAGAAAGGATTCATAAGTTCACCCACTTGTTCCGATATTGCTTCTCCTAAGCTGGCATACTGCGACAGGATGAAGCGGGAGTTTTAGAATTTATTATAATATTTATTGGGTGACTAGAATATAAAGTGCTTGATTTATTAAAATCACGACCAAAATGGTTTTAAATTCTTAAAATTATAAAACTCTTGAATAAAAGAGCAAAAATATCAACCTTGACGCTTTGATTGATGGAGGAGGATTAGTCACAAGAGTATTTTTTCTCTCAATTTCATTAATTAGATCCTTCCATATGAAATTGGCGTTTTGTCGTACTGACCACTTTGATCTGTATTATCGCCTCTTTGGTTCAAATTTCAAATTTATACAGCTCACGCATTTGTGTTTCTTTCGTTAATATATGCAAACAATCTACAAATTTACACTCACTAATAAATTTACACTGACCATTCAATATTCATACAACAATTTCATCGATTAATGATGATATCTGCCGGATAAGTGAATGGACCAGGTCCTTTGGTCTGCGTATAAACCCTACTAAATCTCAGGCCATGCTAATAGAAGCTACCAATGCGTAGTTTCCTGGATTTGCTCAACCTTCCTCCTGTACTTCTTAACGACGTCCCGATTGCCTTTACTGATACTTCTAAAAATTAGGACCATAGCGCATTATAACTATTTCACCGAACACTTTCCTTGTTAAGTCCGTATAAAGCTGAATTCTATTCTACTTCAAGTATCGTTTGCTGCTAAACACTATATCGTCAATGCCAACTTTGAAGTGCATTGGTTTGTGGAAGCACTAGCTTATTAAGAATGCTCGTAAAATAGAAAATACCACCTGGGTAATTTTTGTATAGTTACATTAAATGCTAATAAAAAGCCTTTAAGGTCAACAATACAGCAGAAATGATTATCTCTAGCTTTTGAATTAGTGGTCGAAAATCTAGACGTTACAACTTCCTTTCCGGAGATTTCACAATGATAGACGTACGAAACATCATATTCCTTAATTCTTGATCGCAAATGTGACTTTTTCACATTTTGTTTAACTTTCAAAAAACTACCCACCCTTGTTCTCGATTTGCTTTTTAATAATAGGTCTTTAACTATGAAACTGCCGTTTTGCCGTACTGGCCATTTCAAATGAAAATATTTTTTTTTGACTGATAATTCTAATTTCAAATTAATTTTATTTGACAAACATGGAATTCTTTTTCTAAAATCGTAATTTGTTTAATAGTGAGTGTTTTGTTTTCAACGCATTCGAACATTTTTCGTCATCATGGATAAGTTAAAAATTCGAGTAATTATGGAGTATGAGTACCGTCGTGGCAGCAAAGCGGCACAAGCGGCACGCAACATCAACGACGTTTACGGAGCGAACACTACAAACGAACGCACCACCCGTTATTGGTTTACCTGCTTCCGTTCTGGAAATTTTGACCTGAAAAATGAACCCCGTGGTCGTCCGAAAACTTTGGTCGACAATGATGAATTAAAGGCAATTGTGGAAGCTGATGAAACTCAATCCACGGCTGAATTAGCAGCAGCTTTCGACGTTAGCATCAAAACAATATTGGTCCATTTGCGTCAAATTGGCAAGGTAAAAAAACTTGACAAATGGGTACCCCACGAACTCAATGACCGCCAGCGCGAAGTACGCGTGGAGACGTGCCTTGCACTGCTCAGCAGGCATACAAATGAAGGAATTCTGAACCGCATTGTTACTTGTGACGAGAAATGGATCCTGTTTGACAATCGTAAGCGCTCAGCAAGTTGGTTGGACCCTGGTTCAGCACCCAAACAATGCCATAAACGAAAACTTACCCCTAGAAAAGTGATGGTCACTGTTTGGTGGTCTAACGCGGGTGTAATTCATCACAGCTTCTTGCCAAACGGCATAAGCATTACTGCAGATGTGTGCTGTGAAGAACTGAACACAATGATGGAGAAGCTCGCACGTCTCCAACCAGCTTTGGTCAATCGTTCGGCTCCACTGCTCCTGCACGACAACGCGCGACCTCATACTGCACAGCAGACGGTCTCCAAGCTACAAGAGTTGGGGTTGGAAGTTCTCCGTCATCCGCCGTACTCACCAGACCTTGCGCCTACAGACTTCTACTTTTTCCAGAATTTGGATAACTTCTTGGCGGGAAAAAAATTCAATACCCGAGAGGCAGTACAAAATGCCTTTGAAGAATTTGTTGCCTCCCGTCCAGCTGATTTCTTTAAGAACGGCATCAATAAGCTACCAATGCGTTGGCAAAGATGCATTCATTGCATGGGTGATTATTTTGATTATTAAAAATAAAAAATATATAAAAAAATTACGCTTCATTTATTTCGTGAAAAAGGGCAATTTCATAGGTAAAGACCGAATAGCTACAAAAAATGTCGCGTTTTTTTAACAATAAATGATGGAAATTTATAAAATTGTGCTATTCGACTATAAAAAGGTAAGCTATTAAATATGCTCATACAAAATACATCTAATAAACTTTTACAAAATGAAACTAAAAAAAAGTTTACATGTTATTCGAGCATCGCGCTTTGAGGGTCTCTTCGTTGCTGCGGGTAAGGCCGGTTAGAGCTACTTATACATGTGTCCAAAAAATCCCCGATAACTCGTTTTCTTTTTGAACATGAACTAATTTAGGGATGTTTTTTCAATGCTCAGATAAATTTTACCTATAGAATAATTTTGACACTTGACTTACCAAAACTTTCTATAGTCATTATGACAAATTCTTAAAAATATTTTACAGATAAAAGTTATCAGAACATTGAAAAAACAGCCCTTAATCAAATGTATAATTTAGTGTCGGTGGCGCAGTGGTTAAGGCGCTGGCTTTACAATCTGAAGGTCCCGGGTTCGATCCCCGTGACTATCAAATGTATCAATGAGTTTTTACAACTTACGTACACAAAAGCTCCCGCTATAATAGTGAAAGATAGCATCTTGAGGATTATTTCGAAGCTACGTGTAAAGTCTGCCGATTCGCAGTATATGGAGTAATGCCATAGTCGGGTGAGGCTGATGAGTGGGCCAGTGGGATTATGATGGCTGTAATCGTATCAATTAATATCAGTATTCATATATATATATATATATTTGTGTATATATGTTTTCCCTAAGAACCGCGCCATTCCTGAGATATTGCAAATTTAAAAGTTTGAGAAAACCTATTGGTTCATTATTGAAAGAATTAAATTTTAATTTGAAATGATAAATTGGAATTGAATCACTTAACTTAAAAATAATCGGAGTGCTTTTATCATTTTAGGATTTTAGGAATTCGGACCCGACAATTTTTTTTTTTGTTCCCCTCCGCGGGAAGAGCAGGAGGATAAAAATGCTCTGACGCATACTCTGGCGCGATTCCAAAGTTATGTGGGACTCGTCCCGACGCCTACCAGAACCATACCCACTAAACCCCCTGTCGGCTCGTGCATTTTTGCCACTCAGCCTTCATCTGAGCGACGGCCAATTGGAGAAAAAGGCCGCGCTAGCGGGGCCCTTAGGGGGTCACCCGCTGGGATTTACATAGCACTGAAGGTGCTCAAAGATGAAAAGTAAATAATAAAAACATTAAAAATTGAAAAATAAATTGCATTAATTCGGATTTACGTTAGAATTAGAATTTACGTTAGAATTAGAATTTGCGGCCTGAAGGGCCTCGAGATCTAAAGTTAATTGCGTACGTTCGCTTGTGTGCGCGTTTCTCGGTCTAGCGACTTTGTATACCGAATCTAAGACAGGAGCAGTATATGACACTGAATTTCGAACTAGTGGATTGGGATGGGATTCGGCGCGTTTGAAGAACGATTCTGAGAGTGTTTTTAGATACTGTTGTACTGTAGGCAGTTCAAGATCTCTGTGCAGGTCCGCGTTGCGCACGTACCAAGGTGCGTTTGTGGCCCTGCGGCAGAAGAGGTTTTGAACTACCTGCAGTTTGTGCAGGACGGAGGGTTTGGCGTGGGCAAAGACTGGCGAGGCATATGACATGACTGGTCTAACGCAGACCTTATAAAGCGTACGTTTGTTTCTGAAGGACATTTTACTTTTTCTACCTAACATATTGTAAAGCCGGCCTAGGTAAAAACGTGCGAGTTTCGTTACTCTATCGACATGAGGGTTGAAAGAAAGCGTCTGGTCTAAGATGACGCCTAAATATTTGGTACTGCGCTTCCAGGGGATGGGAGTGCCTTGCATTCTCACTTGGAGATTGTCGGCGATACGACTGCGTCTGTAGTCGAAGTAAACCGCAGAGCTCTTCTCTGGGTTCACATCGATACGCCATTTTTGAAACCAAGCACCGAGGGCGTTTACAGCCTTTTGGAGTCTGGTGACGAGACCCGGGGCTCTGCGGCCTTTGGTGTAAAGGGCAGTGTCGTCGGCAAAGAGAGCGAGTTCGTCGACTTTCGGCGGAATGGGGATGTCGTTAGTGTACATGGTATACAAAAGAGGGGCGAGGACTGAGCCTTGAGGGACTCCAGCCTTTATGGGACGAGACGCGGAGAGCGTGCCTTCATGTTTGAAACGAAACGTGCGGTCTTTGAGAAACGACGCGATTATCCTAACTAGGCGAGCCGGTAAGCCTATTTTGTAGAGTTTATAAACGAGACCGCTGTGCCAGACTTTGTCGAAAGCCTTAGCTACGTCAAAGAAAACTGCGATCGTTTTCTTTCGTTTCGGATAGAAGCCGTCAAGTATGTACTCGACGATTCGATGGACTTGCTGAGGGCAGGAGTGCTTAGCGCGAAAGCCGAACTGGTGGGGAATTATGAGAGGATCGCCATCCGTTGGAAACAGATGGTTCCGCATTCGAGAGAGTATGACTCTCTCGAGAAGTTTAGACATTGCCTTGAGGAGGCTGATGGGTCTGTGATTAGCCGGGATATTAAGAGGTTTACCCGGCTTGGGTATGCCTATGACTGTCGCTTCTTTCCAAGCTTTTGGAAAGTAGCTAAGGTCGAAGCAGGCATTGAAAATGATAGCTAACAAGGTAAGCACCTGTTGAGGCAGGTGCTTAAGTGCGTGGTTGGAAATACCATCCGCACCCGGAGCCTTTCTGGACTTTTGACTTTTGATAAGAAGCGAGATTTCATCATTAGAGACTGTGACGGGGTCGGCGGTGATGGGGAGAGAGTCTCTACGGAGAACTTCGTCCTCCACCGCTTTGATGTGAGTGGGATTCGCGGGTTGCGTGCTGGGCGAGCATTGAGACGCAACGCTGTCAGCGAAGCATTCGGCTTTCTCTTCGTCTTCGAAGGCGATAAAGCCATCGGGACGAGTGAGAGGAGGGACGTGAGAGGCGGCCTCTACGCGTAAGGCTCGGGCCATACTATAATACGCTTGGTGGGACGGGGAGATATTCGGCATGAGATCGTTCATCTGAGCGTCTCGGAGTTCCGCGAGGCGAGATCTAACTTTGCGTTGTAGCTGATTCGCAGCTGTTCTATAGGCGGGCGTGGGATATTTCTTGGCTCTCCGGAGAGCCGCGTTCTTAGCTTTAATAAGATTGCTAATGGCTAAGGGAAGCGTGGGTTTGCCTTTCTTAGCAACCTTTTCGTTTACACTGATGGCTGAGTTGATAGCATCAGTGAGAGAATTTACTAACGAATGTATTTTATCCGGGCTATCTAATTGATCGGGCGAGATCGCGAGCGGAGAGTTTGGGGCCTCTAAGGCAGAAACTATCGTATTTTTAAAACCTTTCCAGTTGGTAAAGGTCTTAGGAGAAGTGACGTTAACGTTAGGTGGTCCTAGCACGAGGGAGACGGGGCGGTGGTAAGAACCTAGGTCATCGAGCGGTTCGATAGACCTGAGGTCGAGGTTGATATGCTTGACGATTGCAAAGTCGAGGATGTCAGGAGAGTGGTTTGGGTTGTCGGGATAGTGAGTGGGAGTGATGGGGGAGACGACGTCTAAGTCGAGTAAGTTGGTGATGTCGAGGAGAGCTATACCGCTTTGGTTGATTGATAGGCACGTCCAGTCAGTATGTTTGAAGTTAAAGTCTCCGAACATAATGACTGAACGGCCGAGGACGAGAATGGTCTCAAAGTCGCTGCGGATAGGTTTGGTGCCACAAGGTATGTAGACTGAAGCTATGATGATGGTCGGATGACCAGTCATAGCCAATCTACATACGGTGGCTTCCATGTTGAGGAGAGGAGGGGTAGGGAGAGGACAGCAATGGAATCCTCTTTTGTAGTAGATAGCAGTGCCGCCGAAACCGTCGCAGTTAGGCCTATCGTTACGTGTAAACGCGTACTTAAGAATAGCGAATCCCCTGGAGCGATTAGGAGTGAGCCATGTCTCCTGGAGAAGTAAAAGATCTGGGTCGTTGTTCCTTCAGAACAGTTTGAGCTCGGGAAGGTTGTTGCTAAGGCTATGAACGTTAAAAGATACTAGGGATAAGCCCTTGGTTTGATACGACAGGACGCGGGATTCGCGGGTCTAGACATTATAATTTACTTGTTTACGAATTTATACAAAAATAAAAATTTATAATGAACTTAAAAGCGAGTGATGCTCGGCTAACGCAAATAAACGCTCTTGAGGAGAGCGGGCGGCTCGCAGTTTGCGTGCGAGTATGGAAATTTCGTTAATATCTACGTTTTGGATGACGTCGAACACGGTCTTCATGTCCTCAGCCAACGACGACTGAGGTGAAGATGACAAAGCGGGACGCGGCCCTACGGAAGCTACGGGAGCTGGGATGGGTTGGGAAGGTGCAGGCGGGACGGCCTGACGCTGCCTCCAAGACAGAGCCGGAGTAGGCGTCGGCTGAACGGGCTTTGCTTCCGGGGGACCCCGGTTGCGCAGCTGCGGGAAGTTAGCGGGAGTGAGCTGCGGCGCCGGTTTAGGCGCGACCCTCTTGGGGGTGGAGCGCGGAGCGCGCGGGCTACCCCTGTAGTTAGCTGTATGGCCGGACTGGCCGCACAGCACACAGGCAGGGGGGGAAGTGGATTCGGGAGTGCGAGTGCACTCCTTAGTGATGTGAGGATCCAGGCACTTTACGCACCTGGGGGGAGCTGAACAGTTAGCCGCTGCGTGGCCATATAGCTGGCAGCGGTGGCACTGCCCAGGGTGACCGCAGGGGTTGGGACGCTCGACGGAGATGTTCGAGAGTCCGCAAATTGTGCGAGCCTCTCTGAAAATCTCCTTGTTTATTATGGAAATAATATTTAAGATGAGTAGATTTTGAAACTACCAACTTGTTTTATGAGTTGCTAAGAAGAATAAAATAAAACTAATTCCAAAAAATCTAGACCTGTGTTTTGAGATGGTTCCCCAACTTCCCTTTAAAGTCCGTTCGCTTTTAAAGTATCACCCTGTGTATAAAAAGCAAAGGTAACTGTAATCATAAACATTAATATCATATCGCCGTAATAATATAACAGTTAGTACTTTGTCAACAGTAATAATTATAAAACACCCACTTATTGACCAACATTTTGTCAAATTGCAACTTTGAAAAACGAATACTTCAGTTATTTAAAAAATTGATAACTGGCAGTTTTACATTCAGAACATTTGCAATCTTAAATATTTAAAAAATGTTTTTTGTCAAATGATCACTTATAAAACGATAAGTGTAGTAAATGAACAGTTTGTCAAATGATTACTTTTTCAAAAATAATTTGTAAAATAATCATTTGTCATACATTTTTTGTGAAACATTAGTAAACCAGAATATTGCGATATTCCACTTTTAAATATATAAAAGGGGGCACAAAGATTTTTATGGAATAAACGGTTCACTTTAATACTCTGAATTCGATTATAACTGTCAGTGTCACTTGGTGTTATTGGGGAAGTCCTCGGTTTTTGTTGTTGGATTTGAGTGCCACGGAGTTGCTCGACTCCCATAACAAAAATTAATGAAAAAAGTTTTCATGATCAAATAATTAGGGGATTGATTTTTTTAAACAGCTAAATTATATTTTAATGAAAAGGCAATAGATAAAACCGCACATTTTTCTCAATAGGTCGTGTTTTTTTTTAAATATTCGTTTTGCTTATAACTGTGTAAGTGGTTACTATGTGTGTCTAGCCAAAGGCATATTTTTCAACGCAGATTGCAAAATGGAAATGAAAGTTTGCCAGAACTTTAATAACGTAAACCCCACAATCTAACAAAAAACAAAAAAAGCAATAAATATGTATTTACTGAACTTTTAAGTTCCACGAGTGTCATTATATTTTTTTATAGTTACTCGTAAGTAAACAGCCCTGCTTTTGAACGTCCGCTCAGCTCCTCTTTGTCTATTTCCAGTGAAACAGTGTGGAGATTTCCAGTACTGTATTTTTATGGCATCAATCAATACGGTAAACTGTTAGGATCAATCTCTCTATGTGCAATGTGATTTAAAATGAAAGAAAAAGCATAAAACTAAACATTATTTGAAGTGATAGCAAAAATAATAGAAAACAAATAAACAAAATTCGAACTGGTTGTTCGAAATGAGGAGCTTATTTTGTTTCGAACTTTTTATTGATATTATTATTAAAATATTCTCATTACAAAATTAGAGTCTTGAGGTGTGATATCGCAAGCCATGAAATTGTGCCATTGGTACCTATCCCAGGCATTAAAGTTTAGTAAACTAGGCTGTGAAACGTCTGCCATTATGAACCGGAGCACTACATTTTCAAACCTGAGTTTTCATAGGTTTCGGGACTCATATCTCACGCAGCTATGGCGCTTCTAATAAAAAGTCTGCATTACGAATATGTGTAAAGATAATTTAAATTAAGTGCCCTTAAAAGGTTTCATAATTAAAAAAAAAAATTTCCTGAAAGATAATATTTTAATACTCTAAGAAGTATATATAATCCAATAAACCCTTATAACCTTTACCTTCAGTAAAGGTGATTATCCTGTTCTTGTATGAATTGACTGTATAAATTAAGATTTCAGGTTTTTTTTTTCATATAAATCACCATGTTTGTGTGGGAGATTTGATCGATGCAATAAAAATAGAGGTAATCTTCTTGAGTTTTAGATAGTTCGATTCCCGGGGCGTGGGATGCTTATTTTGAAAAAAAATGTAATGCAGTTTTTCTTCCTTTTCAATATAAAGGAATTTTTTACAAGCAAAATTGCTATCTCCAGTATTTTCACTCCACATGGCATCGCAAAATTCCACCCTGTATATATAATTATTTATTTATTAATTTATTTAAAATTATTAAATTACAATAATTTTTTTATTCAAAACTTTATTGCACAGTACAATATCTTAGGAGAAGTTTTCGAAGAATTAAGGGGTGCATACAAAATTATAATACGTACATAGGTATTTAAAAAAAAACTTAACGATACTTATATACTATAAGGTTGACTTTATAATGTAATAATATCTTAACGCCATAAACGATATTTATAAAAATAAAAATATATACATATAAAATAAAATAAATAAGTAAACAAACACAAAAATAATCTTAACTCTTAGTTTGGATTACGACATAGAACTCGAAATTAGGATATCGACTGTTACTTGGACTAATATCTTGGGTGACATTTACACTTTCATAATCGATAGTCTTAGTTACATTCCTCTGTTTAGCTACAACTTATTCACACACATTGACCCAGGGGTAATTTTGAAACTACTAACTACAATTAACAATTTGGTCTATTATGTAAATAGCAAGGATCCAAATTCAGTTACTTCAAGGCATTATCTAGTTATTGTAACTACATTAGTAACTTTGTGGTGTAAATACTTGTGCCGCTACCCTATTGTCTGAATTGACCTCATTTTGCTCGTTTCTCTAATTGACTTACATAAACAACTGCTTTGCTGACAGTCGAAATTTGTCGGTCTGCCTACGCCCCAAAGATAGTTTTACGCTAACGGGTCAGGGACTGTTACTCTGATTTTACATTAAACAACTGAGTTATCAATTTCGTAATGTAATCTTTCAACTTTTTATATTAACTCTTTATAATATAATTTCTAGATTTCATTGCTTTTGACAACGTTGGTTTTAGCCCACAGCATTGGTCTAACAAAATTACTATTTATTATTATTCTATTATTTTAGGGTTTCAACATAATTAAACATATATTTAAATCAAAAAAACAATAACAATTTCTCAAATTGTGTAATTAATATATAAAGAAAACAAGATGCTGTTTTGTTTGACATCGCAGTAGGCTCGCATCCGTACCGTAACCGTTTTGAAATTTTGAAAACTTTTTAACTATGAGATAAAGAAGTTTATTGTGATTCAACAATATAAAGGCCTTTAACTTAATATAAAAAATATATTTAAAGAACAATGTGCAACCTGAAGACTGCTCAACTGAGTCAATCTTTGTTTTTATTACATTCCTTCATTACCACCAACATATTATAAATTACATCTTTCTATATTAATTTCAAAACATCAATAGAATACCACAGCATGCTGTAACTTAGGAAAAGTATTTACTCACTCACAGGCTCATATTATGGAAATGTTCCCAATTTCGAAGTACTCAGACTTTATAACATACGTTGAAAATGGGCTAGTTTCAATAGCTTCTGCAAACTTTGCCGAACTTCATACCATAGGATCCGTTAAGTCTTCCGTAAATAATCTTGTGACGTTGCTGCGGGAAATAGCCTAGAATTCAATGGAATTAAATTTCATATTTATGCAAATTAGTATGATCCGCAATTGTCGTTGTTTGACAGCGTTGTACATTTTTGACGGTTAAGTTTGATATTTGGTCTAAATAGACGTAGTTTTTTAAACTTTATGCCTCGAGTACTGAACTGTAATCATTATATGAACACCGGACAGGCTTTATCATACAGATGAGATAAAATTTGTTCCAATTTGAAGCGCCTCCAGCAATTACTCTCAGAAAGGTTTTGACATAAAAATGAAGTATCATTTGTCATGTTGCAAAGGACAATCCCGGTTTAGGGCCTGGCAGACTCAGATAAAATATGCACTAAAAATACGTTTTTTTAGTTAATAATCCATTTCAAAAATGACTTAATTGGCCCAGTAAATAAAAATACCCACAAAGCGAGCAATCGTTTTGTTCTTGATATTTTGTTCCAAAGATTAAATTATGATTTTAAGAAATAATTTGTCTTATCCCCACTCCTTTTAGGGAAAAGTCTAAAATAACAACAAAATAAAATAGAAACAACCATAATTTTTTATTAATATTTTTAGTGTGTAAATAAATAATAAAAAGTAAATTGCTCCAATTAATTGCCTGTATTTAATCACTGCAATGCTAGGTCCAAATATGTACGAAGTCTGGGATAGTTCCTTTGTGTATTTTTATTTATTTGTTAATATTAGTACGAGAGAATCCAGCCCCTGCCTTCAGAGTTAACATGGCAAAAATCAAACAGGCACAGAAATGATGACAGACATGTATAAAAAAAATATTTTAAAAATTCTGAAAATAGCCAGTTATTAATATATGAGTGTGGCCTCAACAGACTTGTTAATTTGTAATAAACCAGGAGGTTCGTAACTTAATATATTTATGAATTATCGTAAATTTTTGGGTTGGTGAGCAATAATTAACGCCTGTGCAAAAATTCTCTCTTCAGAGATTTGTGATTAAATAAAGTGTGTTCAGTATAAAAATTAACATCGTCTTATGTTTCATTATTTAAAAGATTAAGTTATTTTCAATACCTTAAATACACGATGCTGACTACCGGGGGGGGGTTAGGTTTCGTATCCACCAGAGATGTGCTAAGAAGTGCAGTGCTGAGATACGTCCTTTATATTAGTAAATAAGTTGTAAAAAGTCATCGTCGCGTCGGCTGGCACCGGAATTTATCCAAGCCCTCAACACCGTGAAGCCAGCAACTTATTTCTGTGCTTCTGATGTTCGAAGCAAGTTATTTTACAAAGCAATTTATTAATCACAACTTGGTAAAATTTTCAATAATTTAAAAATAAAATGAAGACATATATAGTGGTGATGATGCCCAGGAAAACACTTATATTATCCTTCAAATAACATTTAATTATTAAACACACAGTTTTAAACATGAAATTGGTCGTAAGTACATAAATTAAGTTTGATTCCGCAAACCCTAGTGTCCCAGCCAAGGAAAAGATAAGCATATCCTACGCAATTAACATATCGATCCGACTCGTTTGGCTGCCGCGCGCGCACTCTGCCGGGTCAAGCGGGATTGCGTAACCAAAGGCGGCGAGGGATGGGAACTGGACTCTAGTGTTGTACTAGGGCTCGCTATAGCCTCCCCCTCCAAGTCACGAATACGTCCCGAACGTGACTTGGCCGGTCGTCCGCGCCTACGATTGGTTCAATAGCCTGGGATGAACCAACATACGGAGTCAAGGCGCTGGCATGGTATTTACCCTTGACAATTCCCTTGTTATCAACAACTTCAAATGACGTTGGACTAACTTTCGAATTCGTCGATTTAAACTTTTGACATTCGTCACATGACTTTAAGTATCGAGCTACATAACTTTTCATATTTCGGAAGTAATACCATTCTTTGATCTTTCTTAAGGTTCGCTCCAGGCCCAAGTGTCCTGCAGTAGGGGCATCATGGAGCTCTTTCATTATATCAGCCTTCACGGAGTCAGGAACAACCAATGGAGGCTCCTCAGATTCACAACCCGGATCACAACGATATAAAACTCCTTGAGACATATAATAACCCCTGTCAGTCCAGCGAACGACATCTTCCTTATTCTCAAAATCGAGTATAATCGAGATTACCTCAGGATCGTTCAATTGCGCTTCACGCACCTCCTCCGGTGATCGCCGAGGCAAATCCACCACCACCGGGCAAATGTCGCAAGAACTCGAGCTTGAATCTTCGACAATCTCGACCACTGGCTGACTTAATGCGTCCGCAATCACATTCACTCTTCCCGGTTTGTATTCAACATCCAAGTTGTAGGATTGTATCTTCATCGCCCATCGAGCCAACCTACCGCTAGGAGTTTTCAACGACAAAAGCCACTTTAAAGGCTGATGGTCGGTAGCCACACGAATGGGGTATCCCTCAATATATCCTCGGAACTTATCTAAAGCCCAGACAACCGCGAGAGCTTCTCTTTCCGTGGTAGGATAATTTCGCTCCGCCGAAGTCAACAACCTGCTAGCATACTCTATAGGTCTTTCCTCGGATGGAGTAACACCTTGCATTAATACTGCACCGAGTGCATATGCACTGGCGTCCGTTCGAAGAATGAACGGCTCTTCAAAGTTAGGCTGGCAAAGAATGGGACGGGTGGAGAGTCGCAGCTTTAAAACCTGAAAGGCCTTCTACTCTTCCTCCCCCCACTTCCAGCGTCGGTTCTTCTTATTTAAATCCGTCAAACAACGTGTAACCTCTGAAAACTCGGCATCTTCAATTATGTTATCTTCTAACATCTTCTCAATTTCATTTTTAATCATGAGTTTCTTAGCGGAAGAAACTGGATACGGCGGACTAGAGATGGGTACGGCATCTCCTGTATCTATTCGGTGTACAGCAAACTGCGTTGGTCCTCCCCCTGGAGAAAAGATGTCCTCATGGACATCAAGCAGATCAGACAACTGCTGGCGTTCCTCCGGTCCAAGATGATTCCCTTCACCTTCACGAAGACAAACAGAAGAGCAAGAAAGAGGCTGTAAAACATTATTTTCAAAAATAATTTGTTCCGGCGACCCATCGTATTTCAAATACCACAAACTGAGATCAAAGTCCAATACCAGACCAGCCTCTTGGATGAAGTTCATCCCAAGCAAACTTTCTGTAGCAGTTGGCAATAATATAAAACTAAGAGCTATTTCTAATCCCCGTACCTTAATCATTACAATCGCTAACTCAACAAGTTGCGAGCAGATCCGCCCATCTGCATACTTAAGTTCCTTAAAAGCAGTTTGGAACTCTTGTCCATTATCAACTAAATGTTTTCTTAAACTAACACTGCCTATACAATGTTTAGCACCAGTATCTACCAATAAATTTCCTTTTACACCGAAAATTTCTACACAAATTACTGGGCGCACACGCGAATCTACATTATCACTATTCGCGGACACTGATTGAAAAGTTACTGACGATGGCGACACGGACGGTTTCGCCTGTTTACACGTCGAACAATTTGAACGAATCACGCCAGGTGCTCCGCAACCAAAAAAAGTGACAGTTGACCGCATCTCTCCTTCGTCGTTGCTATCAGGACTCTTCAACTGCTTCGCTAATCGTGGGCAATTACTCTTTAGATGTCCGAACTGCTCACAGTAGTAGCATTGCATACGGGTGTTCGCAAGTGGCGACTTTGAACTCGAAACAGACGTACGCATAGGTGTCGGCGGCGGTTTATTTTCTACTGTACTACTAAATCTTGGCCGACCCTCGTCAAGTATACCCTCAACATGGCGAACTTGCTCTAATAACTCCGCAAAAGTAGTAAAACATGATCGAGACACCTTCTCACGAATACGGCAGTGCAATAACCCATACGTCATATCAATCTGTACCGTTTCGGTAAGAGTAAAAGGTAGAAGTTGCGCAAATAACGCTCTAATATGACACACGAACAAATCAGTAGGTTCGTTGCTCCGCTGTTCTCTATCAAATATATTCCGATACACCTTGTAGGGAGGCAATCGAAGTCCAAAAGTTTGCCTCAATGACTGTATGGCATTCGACCAAGTTACGGTAGTATCCTTTACGCCTTGCCACCACGTAGCTGCTATCCCCGTCAATAACATAGATAACCCACGAACAGCATTATTATCATCTATGCCAACACATTGTTTATAGGTCTCCACGGCGTCAATAAAAGCATCAACATTACTAGTCTTCTCGCCATCAAATCGAGCAGTACATTTGGCAAAGTTTCCGGTATAATGTGGTAAAGGTGTACTTACAGGATCACTGCGACTTAGCCTGTTTATCAGTAACAGAAGTTGGTCCGTCGACAGGACGACTGGAGCCACTACAGGGTCAGCGGCGGGTTGCTGTTGCGACTGAGCCATCTCAGCAACAGGAACGCTACCGCACGATGAACTCTCGGCCGTCGGCTGCAGGGGCGGCACCGCCTCATCAGACAAAGCAGCAGGCTCCCCAGGAGCCACAGGGCTCGTGACGCTCGAACGAGTTTTCACCATCGTACCACAATATAGATTGAACGTTCTAAACACAGACGAGTTCAACTAAACAGTCCAAAAGTCTTAATAAGTCCACAAGATTGCCGACTGGTTACCTATTCGATAACACAATTACCTACGTAAAAGTTTACACTTAAAGTTCACTAGGAACTTTTCCAATCACAAAACACGAATACCTATTATGTGCCTAGGACAAAATAACACTAAAACGTCTATTTACTTTCTAAAAACAGTTTCAAAATAAAGTTCAACATAAACAACGAAAATGTTCTCTTCTAGTTTCGATTTGTAACTAGGTAGGTATGTAAGTCTTTAACACAACCGAAACAAAACCTAGATAAAGTTCGATAACTTAAAAGGTCACTGTTTAAAACACTTTTAAGTAAGTCTAACAAACTAGAAAGTCCACAACCTAGGTTCGGATATCTATACGATAACCAGGAACAAAACCTAGTAAATATGCACACCAAAGTTACAGATTATCAAAGTTCTAGGTTCAGGTTTAGAACACTAACACCCGCGACAAAACCTATTATTATGCACAGTTTATCATTATCAAAGTTCTAGGTTCAGGTTAAGAACACTAACACCCGCGACAAAACCTATTATTATGCACAAAAAAGTCACAGTCTATCAAAGTTCTAGGTTCAGGCTTAGAACACTAACACACGCGACAAAACCTAGCAACTTGTAGAAACAGAAACACGAAACACTTATTATTCTCAACAGTCCGTGAGTTCTAGGTTCAGGAATAATACCTGGGACAAAACCTATCCTAAAATAATAAAGTTACAAAAGTTCGACACTGTATTATCAACAGGAACACCAAACGAACTTTTATCAACATAATACGGAGCACACGCGCAAAAGTATCTTTAAAGTCAACCAAAACATTACGAGTCACACGAGTCTACTATAAAACACGAGGAAACGGGCGGGCGCTTTTCACGGGACCTTTGACGTTTGTACTTCACGAACCACGCGATGCGCGAGTTTTGCCCTGATATGGTAAGGTTGCTGGCGTCCTTTTGGCCGCGAAAACGAAAACTGCGTAATTTCAATGTTATGTTATTTATGAACTGTCTTTGCACATCACACTAATTAGATTAATTTAAGTTCTTTACAAAAACACTTTGCACTGTTCTGCCCCACGTTGGGCGCCATTTATAGTGGTGATGATGCCCAGGAAAACACTTATATTATCCTTCAAATAACATTTAATTATTTCACACACACAGTTTTAAACATGAAATTGGTCGTAAGTACATAAATTAAGTTTGATTCCGCAAACCCTAGTGTCCCAGCCAAGGAAAAGATAAGCATATCCTACGCAATTAACATATCGATCCGACTCGTTTGGCTGCCGCGCGCGCACTCTGCCGGGTCAAGCGGGATTGCGTAACCAAAGGCGGCGAGGGACGGGAACTAGACTCTAGTGTTGTACTAGGGCTCGCTATACATACAGGTACAGAACGACTGTTTTTGTGGCAGCTTTCACTACGCTGCTAAGTGCTAGAACAACTTACCACCTCCCAACCCTTCCGTACAATAGACACGTTTAGGGTAACCTACAAAAAAATTTTGAAGAAACGCAAATATCCACAGCCTATGTAGTCGTTAATTGCTGTTATATACTAAGTTTTATCTAACTAACAAATATTTATCTATACCATCAATATCTGGGTATGTTTATATCTTTTAATATATAATTTTATTACCTCATCCACAATGTAAATTTTCATATTAAACCTGCTCCAGCGAGAACTGCACTACTGCACATTTAGCAATTGAATATTTGTATCATTTTATAAATATTTAAGAACAATTTTATTATTCTATACTAAGCTCTAATATTAGAAAAACGAATAATGCTGCAGTTAAATACTTTTCATCTCCCTTCCACGCAACGATTCCACTGAAAATTATACCATACTGATGGTGCCTCGGCATTAACGTTGAGTGGTAACCATTTTGTGACAGATATAATAGGTCTTTACCTATGAAACTGCCGTTTTGCCGTACTGGCCATTTCAAATGAAAATATATTTTTTTTCGACTGATAATTCTAATTTCAAATTAATTTTATTTGACAAACATGGAATTATTTTTCTAAAATCGTCATTTGTTTAATAGTTAGTGTTTTGTTTTCATCGCATTCGAACATTTTTCGTCATCATAGATAAGTTAAAAATTCGAGTAATTATGGAGTATGAGTACCGTCGTGGCAGCAAAGCGGCACAAGCGGCACGCAACATCAACGACGTTTACGGAGCGAACACTACAAACGAACGCACCACCCGTTACTGGTTTACCGCTTCCGTTCTGGAAATTTTGACCTGAAAAATGAACCCCGTGGTCGTCCGAAAACTTTGGTCGACAATGACGAATTAAAGGCAATTGTGGAAGCTGATGAAACTCAATCCACGGCTGAATTAGCAGCAGCTTTCGACGTTAGCATCAAAACAATATTGGTCCATTTGCGTCAAATTGGCAAGGTAAAAAAGCTTTACAAATGGGTACCCCACGAACTCAATGACCGCCAGCGCGAAGTACGCGTGGAGACGTGCCTTGCACTGCTCAGCAGGCATACAAATGAAGGAATTCCGAACCGCATTGTTGCTTGTGACGAGAAATGGATCCTGTTTGACAATCGTAAACGCTCAGCAAGTTGGTTAGACCCTGGTTCAGCACCCAAACAATGCCTTAAACGAAAACTTACCCCTAGAAAAGTGATGGTCACTGTTTGGTGGTCTAACGCGGGTGTAATTCATCACAGCTTCTTGCCAAACGGGACAAGCATTACTGCAGATGTGTACTGTGAAGAACTGAACACAATGATGGAGAAGCTCGCACGTCTCCAACCAGCTTTGTCAATCGTTTGGCTCCACTGCTCCTGCACGACAACGCGCGACCTCATACTGCACAGCAGACGGTCTCCAAGCTACAAGAGTTGGGGTTGGAAGTTCTCCGTCATCCGCCGTACTCACCAGCCCTTGCGCCTACAGACTTCTACTTTTTCCAGAATTTGGATAACTTCTTGGCGGGAAAAAAATTCAATACCCGAGAGGCAGTACAAAATGCCTTTGAAGAATTTGTTGCCTCCCGTCCAGCTGATTTCTTCAAGAAAGGCATCAATAAGCTACCAATGCGTTGGCAAAGATGCATTGATTACATGGGTGATTATTTTGATAATAGAAACAAAAAATATATAATAAATTACGCTTCATTTATTTCGTGAAAAACGGCAATTTCATAGGTAAAGACCTAATATCAACCATGCCGATTGTCATGAGCTTGTCATTTTTAATTACAAAAATTTCTTTAATTTAATAATTGTTTTGGTGCAAATTATATTTTAAAAGGTTGTGTAACAGCTGTAACTGGATTTTTAACATATACCAATATTTTTTGCTGTTATAATCATACTTAAGGCAATCTAATAATAAGTTGGAGGTTTGTGATATTTAACATTTTAATTTACATAATAACAATGAAAAATGTGTTATTATGTATTTGGACCATTATGAGTCCCAATAAATGAGTTTCCTTTCTCTTTTTTCTTTTTAAATAGTAATCTCAACCTAAAACAAAAAGGTGAGTCTACCACTATTGAAACTGTGACCCCAAGAACAACAAACGAGTTTTTGTTGAAATATTTTTGTCCGCTACGAGGTCCGAGCACCTGCTCGAACCAAACCGAGCTATTCAAAAGAGCGTAATTGTTTTACAACGGCTCGTGCCGGAATCTTTTGGGTGTAAACTTGTAACACTTGCACCACGTGAGTTTTAATTTCACGTATGCTTGCCGCGCTCCTGCTGAATAGCAGCCCATGATATGAAGTTGTCTGTTCTTGTAAAGCCAACACAGAGAGTCACTTCCTGCTGCGTTTACTATTTGCTGCACATTTACAAAAGTGAGCTCATTACAAGACACTCCTTATTGCTTAAATTGCATTAATTAGACTTACCATGTTTAGGAAAAAATTCCTATCCTTTACAAATCGGGTTGCTAGATTGTTGCCAATGACTTATGTCTTTAAATCAGTAGATATTAAAATGTTTTAATAATTTTTAAATAGATTTGTTCCCTAGGTTCTTCATCAGTACTTTAATGATGAATTATAAAAGATACGTACATAAATAATATAAATAAACCTGCTAAAAACAACAAATAAAAAAGGATTTAAAACAAAATTGTAAAAATACTTACTTAATATTCTAAAGTGTTTAAGTTTGTTTTCAATTTTAAATGAAACTAAGTCACTATTATTTGAAGAGAACCTAAATTGAACAGTCAAAACATATAAATAATATATATTTAAAAAATTCTGAGGCATTCCTAAAGAGCTCTGCTTGCTTAGCAAGTCCAAATCATTTCTACATTTACCTTACAAAAAGACATAATAAACAGGAATCTAAAATTCAAACTACGAACGCTTTGGCTATTTGGCAACGCAAATGCCTTGTACTATTTGCAACTAAGAGGACCTATTCTGAGATATGCGATCTATTTCGGAAATATTGAACTATTGATTGATCGAACTCGACCTGCTTCTTTTTACTTATCACCGTACACGTAGAGTTAGGTCATTTGCCGATTGAATAACGATCGCAACGATATTGAAAGTAGGTACTCTGTTTAATTATCAATCGTAAAAAAACTTTTAGTAGGTGTTTTACGTACTCTGCACTAGGAACACCCACTTGGCTGCCATTGGATGTATGTAAACTCCGCCCACTCTTGCGAACGAGTCTGCGCTATATGGAATCGTGAGACAACTAGCTGCGCCTGACCTCATCTTCTACGTTTGGCCCTGCCTAGTTACGAGTCAGTGAAACAATCAAATATAGATAACTATTTGCCCGTGCGCGCCATCCTTATTCATCTAGGCCTATACTAATATGTCTCTTCAACGGTCGCCGATTTCACAATCGGCGATAGCGGATAGAAATTTAATTCAAATGTCACAATATTCTTCTGATCCTTCTCTTTATCGAACAAAAAATAATAGCGAAGGGTTCCCTACACTAAATGATAATATCACTCAACGCAACAAGCGGCCCAGAGACGATGTTTCCTCACCAAATCAATTGACCATTTTTAAGGACGAGATAAAAGATTTAATTAGCTCTCTAATCAGTGAACAAAGTAAGGAACTATCTTCAATAACAAGTAAATTGAGCGAGTTAACTGAATCAAACACCAAAATTGACTCGGCGGTTTCACTATTAACCGCACAAAATGAAGAATACCGCGCCAAAATTGCACTTCTAGAAAAACAAGCCCAAAAGGATCGCGATTACATCTGCATCCTGGAAGACAAAGTCGAACGACGGTCGAAAGTCGGTCGACGACACACCAGTCTTCATTACGGAGCAACTCACACCCAAGGGGGCACGCTTATTTTTTCTGGCCAGAGATCTAAAAAGATCACAAAAGGTTAAGTACTGACCTCAATGGGAAAAGTACTAGTCCGGAAAGACGATACATCTAAAATCATCCACATTCAACACGAAGCGCAAGTGCAACAACTAATGCAGGAACAATGACTGTCTTTACACTTATATTTTCTTAACTTACTTTTATTATATATTCTAATTAGTTTTAATCAAATGTCTACATTTTTGGAGAAAATTATAATTAACTTCTACTCGCTAATACACTCACAAAAATCTATTTACAAATACATACACATATACATATTTTTACCCGTTAAACACAACTACCAACTCTTTAACACACGCACCCTACACACATATAAACCAGCTCACAAACAAATCTTACATAAACAGTTAGTCTCTCAAGCCACCAGTTATAAAACCTCGGATCTATGTTTTGTCAATAACTTATACACGATATTCAATAGTATATTTATTCCTAAGCGACTTTACATTAATCTCTCACTCACACATTTGTATATACCACGACAAGACAGACAACTAAATGCTCAACTCTCTACCCTAATTACAACCCTAACAGGCTCATATATAATTTTTTATGGATAGTGTCAACACGCTAAAAGAAATTGATCATATTAAACTCTCAGAATCGATTAAGTGTAACATTCAGGAACTAAAATTAAAGACAGATAATTCTACTTGTAATTTAATTATTTCAACTCAAAACATTAGAAGTATATACAAAAATTTTGATGACTTACAACTAACTTTGGCTCAGTTAAAATGCGAAATAGATATACTTATTCTTACAGAATGCTGGCTAAACCCAAACAAAAATATACCTCAATTAGCAAATTACTCATCCTTTCAAACAAAACATCACATTAACCAGTGCGACGGGGTAGTCGTTTACGCCATAAATAAACTTTCAGTCAAATTTAAAGAACTAAAGCTTATAAATGCGACAGGAATTGAATTACAAACATCTAATTTTACAATACTGGGTATCTACCGTTCCCCATCATTTTTAAATGCTTGTAACTTCATTACCTCTCTAAACAACCACCTGGAACATACTGTCCGTTGTAAAAATGTTATGATTTTGGGGGACATTAACATAGATTTAATTGTTTCCCCTATTGAAACAAATCAAGAAAGGACCAACAGACTAAATTACCTGAATATGTTATCACTTCACGGACTTTTGCCGTCTCATAACCTACCTACGAGATATATCACAAATACATATATTATATTGAGTTTTTGCTGGCCGATTTTCGAGATTTTTGTATTGAAATTTTTGTTTTATTGACGCCGTCCTTTTTATAAGGTTTCGGTGAAATTTTCTTTTTTGAATCTCGTGGAAATCCCGGAAAACTCGTTTTTCGATAAAAATTTTATAAGACAAAATACCGTTCTGACCGGTTCTAATAGGTATTAGTGAAAAATATTGTGTATATAGGTTTTTGCTGTTCCGAGAAGGGTAAATAACACCTTTTGGTACATCGTTGTAGACGGAAAATTACATTTTTCCTTTGTTTTTCATATAAAATAGTAGTTTTTTGGTAGTTTTTATTTTCAAAATTTTATTAAACACTTTGTTTTGCAATTATTCTTCAAACTTGTTATACCATCATCTGCGCCGTGTTCCTGCGCGTCTTTTAAGGCACTAAGGAACCTTCCACGGGAAAACGGTGTTGGAAAATTTTGCAAAACTTAGCGTAAATCCGGCATTTTTTGGTTAAAATTAGTGTTTTTCTTCGATATTTTCAAAATTTTTCATTGAGCCTTCACATTTTTTAGTTTCAATAGCCTGCATTTGACCGTCCGCTTCGATTGAGACATCAACCGTCCCGATCGGACTGCAGAAAGTTTGAAAAATAGCCCGCCCCCTCACCACCCATTTTCCCGGAGCTTAGGGAGAGAGGTTTAATAACCAAAACTGTATGTGCGCTTTTATGTACTACTAGTGACATCTGGTAGTAAAGTTTTTGAAAAATCTTTAAGTTGGGCTTTTTATTTTAAACTGTGATATTGACCTTTGTGATATAGTTTTTAAGTTAGTTTTAATTAAGTTATCTTGTGTTGTGACGTTTTTAATATTGACTGGGGACCCTTACACCCCATAAATTACACTTAAGTAACAAAACCTGATAATTTCTAAAACTGTGATACGAATTACTCTAAATACTATTAATAACTGTGATATAGACGGAAGAATATAAGCACCGTCAGTCAAATAATATTAAATACTGTGTCGTTATCCTAATTAAAATTTTAATTGTAAGGCTGTCATCTATATATAATAATCATTGTTTTAAAATAAAAATTTTCTTGTAAATATTTATTTTTGGACTGGGACCCTTTACATCCCAAAAATTTTAGTCACTGAAATCTGACGCTTACAAAGGTTTAAATAATATTATATAGACCCTATTTTTATAAATACAGTTACATAAGTGTAAAATTTTATTTACAATTTTAATTATAAATATTTAACAAAAAATTCATATACAATTTTATATAGTTTGACGAACTCCTCCAATGGCACTCTACAGAACTCCAACCAAGACAATCAATGGTGTCTTGGACTCGCAAAAATCACCTCTCAAGACAATAACTATTAATAAGGTCCGACGCAGCATAGGAGAATGGGAAGCAGTTGGAGTAGATCCGATCTCCCATTCACCAAAATCAACACGATCTGCACAAGCTGAGTCAGAAACAAAAGTGAAATATAAAGATAGGACCAGTGAAGCGAGAGCATGCCTCAGCAAAGCCAAAAAACACCTCGGCAACTCACGTAATCTCAAGAGTGAGATTAAGAACGCAGTTGTTGAGGCATGCGATCGGCTTTACCAAATAGTAAAAGAATTGGAGCTAGAAATCAAAGAGAAGGGGGTAGAAGGGTTGGAACGGACACAAGACCAGAAGGAAACAAAAACTGAAAATAGTAAAGTGTCAAACGACGAACTAATGGCTCAATTGAAAATGACTTCGGAGCACATTAAAGAAAATAATACACAAATGCAGGAGCTGAAAAATACACTAGATAGTCAGAAAGTGGTCCGGCCCGAGAACATTCCAACCAGCTACGCGGGGGTAGTGTCGTACCGGCCGAAAGTTGAGACTTTCGAAAGGGCGACACTGCACTCCGTAGTGATCACCTCGGAAAATACAGCAGATACGGGCGAGGATGTACTGAGCAAGGTGAGGGAGACTATGGACGCCAAAAAGGGCTGGATTAAGGTTGAAAGGGTCCGGAAAGCCCGGGACCAGAAAATTATTATGAGCTGCAGGACGGAGGAGGAGCGTAGAAAAGTGAAAGACAGGATCGAGAGTAGCGGAAAAGATCTGAAATGTGAAGAGGTGAAGAATAAAGATCCCCTCCTGCAGCTCAAAGGCGTACTCGGAGTTTTGACGGACGAGGAGATACTCGCAGCCATGCGAAACCAAAACAAGTGCATGTTTGAGGGTCTCGAAAAACACGACGATAGGATAGAAATTAAATTCAGAAGAAAGGCCAGGAACCCTCAAACATGCAATGTTATCGTAAGTGTGTCTCCAGAAATGTGGAAGAGGGCAGTCGAAAGGGGAACGATGCATATAGATCTGCAACGGATCAGGGTTGAGGATCAATCTCCCCTGATCCAATGTACCCGCTGCCTAGGGTATGGACACAGTAAGCGTTTGTGTGGGGGAGGGCCGGATCTGTGCAGTCACTGCGGCGGGCCACACGTAAGGGCGGAATGCGCAGAACGGCTGGCAGGTACGGCCCCCTCCTGCAAAAACTGCGCTATTGCAAAAATGCCACAGACAGACCACAATGCTTTCAGCCAGACATGCCCGGTCCGTCAGCGGTGGGACGCTCTGGCTCGGTCTGCTGTGGCATATTGCTAAAGATGCAATGGGCAAAGGACCTAAGTATAGTCGAAACAACATACGCCTGGGAAGCCACTGCGGGAACAAAAGAAGAATGTTAAACAATCACAAGTATGGTTGGGAACGGGGCTGGCTGCTTGGTCGGCGCCTCCCAATCTTTAATGATGAGAAAAACCGTCACCAGAGCAGTCAGTCAAGTTTCCAAAGACAAAATTGGAAGGAAAAATTGAAAGAGATCCCCAAAATACTAGGTCCCCTCCCAAGTGAATGACGTCCAAAAGCGGAATAAAGTTCTCTCTAAACGTGTTAGCTATCAACTGCAAAATGAATATAAAGATGTTGAATAAATATTTTGAGAAATATTTACAAAACATAATAGAAAGGGGAAATAAGTAGGTAATAAAAAAGGATGAGTATTAGGACAGTGCAAGAAAACAGCTACGAAATAAATTAACGTTATGAGAGAAGAAAAAGAAAGACTGAGATGAAATAGAGATAAGAGTAAATGGAAAGTGTATAAAGAAGTAAAAAACTGGTCAAGTATATAAAACAAAAATGTAAAATCCTGCAAACATGAATCAGAATAGTGAAATAAAAGAAAATAAAACTAGAAATAACAGTGTGTGAAGTAATCATAAAAAATTTTTTGAATCCAACCCACAATATATTACATAATTAGAAGAGTAGAAAAATACAAAATAGTTAAACTAAAGAGAATACAAAGAAGATGACGTATATATATATAACAGACGAATGATGAATGAAAGGACAAAGAAAATAAAAATACAAAGAATAACAAAGTCTGCGGCCCCCATGCCGGAGGAAGGAGAAAATTTAAAATAAAAAAAAAAAAAAAAAAAAAAAAAAAAACCTACCTACGAGGGGTGATAGCTGCCTTGACCACGTAGCCCTGAGGCTTGACACAGCAAATAAAACAGTTTTACTGCGGTCTTGAACACGACAATAACGGACCATTGCCTGGTTATTTCATCTATTTGCAAACAAATATCAACCCAACTCGTGTCAAAGGTATAAAACCGTAGTTAATTTTGAAAATGCCTCCAAAAGTTTAATGAATACTGATGTGTCTTTCTTTAACATCTTCAAAGACCCTGATACGTATGCCTTTGCACTAATAGAAATGGTAAAGTCAGCGATCCTGACAAACACTAGAAATGTAATTGTTTCGAACGGCAAAAGATCCATAAAACCCTGGATCACTCCAGGTGCCCCACGGTGTATAAGATTGAGAAATAATATTTACCTAAAACTTAAATCTAACCCCCACAACCAAATCTTGATAATAACATATAGACGCTAGCGTACCTTCTGTGGAAATCTTATAAAAAAACTAAAAATAAAATATAATAAACACAAAATTAAAGCATCGGTACACAACCCCCGTCTTTGGTCAACTATTAATGAAATTACCCATTATAAGCCACCCAATAGCCGCAATGGTGACTTACTTAATATTAAATCCTGTCCTCAAGCGTCTATCAACTATGTAAATGAATATTTTATTGACATCGGATCATCACTAGCGGAGACTCTCTCAAATAACTCGGTACCTTCGGGTCCAATTAAAACAGTAAATTATAACCACTTGTCCTCTTTTGTTTTGACTGACACCTGCCGCGAGGAAGTAGATAATACTTTGATGTCGTTGGATTCTCAGAGTGCAGCAGGGTGGGACGGAATCCCTACAATTTTCTAAAAGAAAATAGGAAAATCTTAGTTCCTTTAATCACTGACCTTGTGAACCTGTGTTTTAAAACAGGAGTTTTCCCATACCTTCTGAAGCGATCTATTGTCACTCCTGTGTATAAAAGTGGGGATAGCGACGACGTCAACAACTTTCGACCTATTTCTGTGTTGACCTCCATTTCTAAAATTGTTGAAAGGCTATTTAACTCTCGAATAGTAAATTATTTGAATAAGTATAATATTTTATCCACCTCCCAGTACGGTTTTAGGAAGGGAATGTCAACGCAAGATGCGATCGTGGATCTTACATCCATAATCACGAAAGAAGTAGACAAAGGCAACAAGAGTCTTGTTGCTTTTTTAGACCTCAAAAAAGCCTTCGACAACGTTTCTCTCCCCACTCTTGCCCATAGGCTGGAAAATATTGGTATACGCGGCACGGCTCTCTCCCTTCTAAGCAGTTACCTTCAGAACAGACGGCAGGCTGTAAAAATTAAAAATTTTCTTAGTGACAAAGAAAATGTTACATTCGGAGTCCCGCAGGGCAGTGTTCTAGGTCCTACGCTCTTTTTAATTTATATAAATAATCCTATGTAATCTTCGTAACACTGGGGGTAGGATACTGACCTATGCGGATGATACTGCCATTGTCTTTACAGCCAAGACTTGGGACAAAGTAAGGCTTGTGGCCGAGGAGGGGCTAGCTAGAATTAGTTGTTGGCTAAGGGAGAATCTCCTCACTCTTAACACCCAAAAAACATATTATATATGCTTTTCCCCATACATAAATACGCAACCCTCATCGGGTTTTGAGGTAAAAATTCACACCTGCTGTTCACCTACCCTTAATACCTGTAACTGCCCAACAATCCAAAAAGTCAGTCAACTCAAATATCTCGGAGTGATTGTGGATCAGAGATTAAGTTGGTATCCGCACTTAGAATTGACTATAGGTTAGGAAGCTCATATGGGTTTTCAAATCTCTGAGGCATGTCATGAGCACTGAGCTACTGAACAAAATATATATCGCGCTAGCCCAGTCTGTTATAATATATTGCATCTCAGTTTGGGGAGGAGCAGCTAAATCTCACTTCTTAGATCTAGAGTGGGCTCAAAGATCTCTAATCAAAGTTATGCACTGTAAGCCCTTTAGGTTTTCTACCGAAACCCTATACAACAGTACCAAACTGCTCTCCGTTAGAAAGCTATACATTTTACACCTGATACTAAGATATCACAAAAGGCTACTTGGCTATTAACTCCTATTAACTCCATAACCTCTAGATCATGCCAAACTTAGTAGAAGACGGAGTGATGTTGTAGCTCCTAGATATCCTGCACGAACAGTTTTTGCTACTAGGCAATATTTAGCTCAAGCCCCTTATGCTTACAATAAAATTAATCGTATTCTTAAAATTTACCCGATGCAATTCTATGAGTGTAAGATCACTTTGACTGAGTGGCTTTCCTCCCTCAACTATCTTGACGTGGAAGAAATCCTGGTAAGAATGACATGATATATAGGAATATATATAGGAATACTTTTTCTCCTTAAAACTGCTTCAATATAATTTAATATCTCGTTATGTTTTCTTTAACTTATACTGTTATATTTAAACTTAACTAATTAAGTAAATCTAAATTGTTAATAATACGTAGGAAGAGCGAGACTATCCCAACACAATTATCTTCTGATTACTTTCTGGGAAGCCCCGGCAACTTATTTGTAATTGATTTACTGAAATAAATATATATATTTTTTTATTTTTTTATTATTTTTACTTAATGGTTTGTATATTTTTAAAAATAAATCACAAAATGAAAACTTATGCCATTTAACACTTTCAATTTTAAATGAACTTGGATTTTACTAACAGCAAATTTTTATTATTATTATAAAAACACGTTAGCTTTGGCTAATTCCTTGTCTTTTTATAGTAGATAATGTAGACTTATATTCTTTTTTGCATCAACATTCAACGTATTTAATGATGAGTAAATGAGAATACACGCTGAACGCATAGAAATTCTGTATCAGGAACGAAATTTGCTTCCAGTTTTGCAAATCGTGTATAGCTGTCAAAGGTAGGTATGTAGGTACAAGTCGCTCTCCATACAGCTGCGCGCTCACAACGAGCGTCTGTGGATGTACGCCGGGATGTATAGCTACATGATGTGCCCGCTGAATGCTACGAAATCGAATTTTCTTTATTGACGATACGCAAACTGTTCTCCGTCGATTGGGACATGTCTTGTTAACGTATTTGTTCGGTTAATAGGACAATTTCAAGATTTAACGCAGTATTTTTCTATAAAGTTAAAAATGGTTCAATATTTTCGTACAAACCTTTCTTCATAATGTTTGAGGGGTCTGATACTGCTAGAGTTAATAACATTGGTTAAGCTACTTTTAAATTTTACATTTAATTTTAAACTTTGTGTGCTTTTACAGTGAGGTTAGTCGAAATGTATTCATTCGTTAAATAAGTTCAAAGTTGCCCCGAGTCGCCGTCGGCAGGTGTCTGTTGACAGACCAGGCAAACAAACGCCACAAATTAGCAGCCGCCGCTGCGCGACCAGGCACCACAGATTTAAAGACAAAGTAATAAAATCTCTTTTGAACAGTAGGATATTCTTGCTGTCAACTTGGTTGACATAATTACTAAACTGTTTACTAACTCATACTTACAAATTAAGCCACGGATTACTCCAGGATTACTACGCTGCATCAGGAATTGAGACAAAATGCAACAGCAACTTCGTAATGATCCACATAATGACGTATTAAAAATCACGTTTATCGTATATCGTAATTATTGTAATAACTTGATTTAAAAGGTAAAACGTAAATATCAAAGAGACTCCTTAACTAACTCTGGTAAAAATACTAAAAAGCTACGGAAAAATAATAAATCTATGACTTACACTACACAATCTAAAGAGATCTCTAACGAACTTGTAAACATCCCATCTTCACACATCAATTCAGCTAATCATATAAATGGGTCATTCTTTTAGAGTTAAATGAAACACTAATAATGTCACTTCTGTATGCCAAAATTAGGACATATTTACGAAAATATAAATACTTATAGAGGTCCGCATTTCGGGATATTTTACAATAATTAGGGCTTATTATTGGCATACAGAAGTGACATTATTAGTATTTCATTTAACTCTAAAAAAATGACCCAAATAGTTTTTTTAGTAACATAAATGTTCGGAGGATGCTGTTGCTTCCTTATCGCCTCTGATAGTTAATAATTTAGATAAGGGAATAAAAAGCATGGCAGTCTATCTCGATATTAGGAAAGCCTTCGATTTCGTCCCTGTCTCCATTCTTTTGCAAAGGCTAGAAAGACTAGGTATCAGAGGGACTCTCTTGGATTTAAGTAAAATTATGTTTCCTAAAGGAAATAATGCACTAGGATTGGTTCTGTTATGAGTGATTTCTGCAATTTTTCTGGTTTTGGCGTCCCTCAGGGCAGTATTCTAGGGCAGACCCTCTTCCTGATCTATATCAACGATCTGTGTAATCTGCAAATCAAAAATGCCAAAATTTTCTCGTACGCAGACGATACCGCCCTTTTTTTTCGCTTGGATTACTGAGTAACTTGGAGGTAATCTACTTACATTAAACACGAGCAAGACTAACTTCATTACACTGACTGTACATACTCAACCTTCAAACAACTTTGCAATTAAAATTCATGAATGTGGGACTAGCAATAATAACAACTGTATGTGCCCTATGTTAACAAAAGTCCCTTCTATAAAATATCTTGGTGTTATATTTGACGAAAATGTAAAATGACATACTCATCTGGAATTGGTTTCTAGTAGAATAAGAAAATTCATTTGGATTTTTGAATCGCTTCGCCATATTGTCCCAGCTAAAAGACCAAATAAGCTAGACACTAATGCACAAAACAAAAAATCTATGCACAACTCTGAAAAAAAAATTTGAACATCGTTTATACTGCAGTTGCTCAGTCTGTGATAACATACTGCATCACAATGTGGAGAGGAGCTTTGAAGACCAAATTTCTAGATATAGAAAGAGTTCAAAGGTCGCTTCTTAAAATTATGTATTTTAAAACCTATAGATTCCCTACTGTTGATCTTTATTCTAAAATTGTAAAGTGTTCTTATGATTGTTAAAAAGCATAATCTCTGGGCTATGATCCTGATGTGAGAGAAAAAAGAAGAAAAGATGTTGTTGCGTATGCTAATTTTATGAAAACTGCTTTTGGTAATTATCAATATGATAAATAGTCTCGCCATTTATATAATCAAATTAACAAGAAAATTTATACATATCCTATGTGTACTTTCAATTATTGTAAAAATGCAGTTTCGAAATTGTGAAAACCTTTGTTATATGATGAGGTTGAAAAACTACTGGAATCCCATCAACAGTAAAAGTGAAGATAAAACAGTTGATCACCACACATACACAAGCACACTACAGACGGTCCTACAGAAGAGCAGGTCCTTTTGTCACAGATGTACATAACTTTGTGTACATAACTACATAAAATTGAACATTTAATAGGAAGCCCTCGCCACTGATGTATATGTATTCAAATCTTTTTTGTGCAATAAATAATAAAAATAAAATAATAATTTACTAACTCTTATAATTACGAGTATATCCGAAAATACATCATTAGCAACGTCGTTAATCGAAATCGAAAAGCAATTTTGAAAACTTTTATCGGTAACGATCGCTTCTAACTTAACACAATCACAATATTAGGAATGAAGTTTTGTGTAACAATTGTAGAACAATAGGATTTCAAATGTTGACGTGCACTCCTTAGACAAGGATAAACTGTCATTGTTTGAACAAACGCTACAAAGGACAATGGGAAGAATCATAGCCTGAAAAGCTCTGAGAACGGAAATTATGTGTCGTTGCAATCACTTGCACTCGTGCCTTCTACAAATAATGTTGAATTGCAACAGTAGTTTATAAAACTTTTTGTATAAAAGTGATAATGAATTGTAATGAATAACTTGTAATGAATATTAACTTTCTTCCAAAACGAGTTAAGAATAAACGTTTGTGCTAACTCACTTACTAATTATAAGTGTAGTGTAGTGGGTAAGTAGCCTTGCCTCATATGCCGAAGGTCCCAGGTTCGAGTCCTGGCCGGGGCATTCATTTGTGTGATGAACAAAGATGTTTATTCTCGGGTCATGGTTGTTTGTATTTATATATGTATGTTTATTCTGGGTTTCCCCCCAGTTCCCTGTATGGTCATCCATGACACAAGCTCTGCTTACTTTGGGGCCATACAGTTGTTGTGTTTGTCTGGGGATTTATTATCATTTATTATTATTATTATTATAAATAGAGAAAGATGTATTATAAATAATATACAAACTGAACTGATTATTATCGTCATAATCACTTCACTGTTGTATTGAAAAGTATTTTCGTATCGTGGGTGATACAATCCGAACTCTAGTATTAACTGAATAAGGTACAGAATAGTTATTTCCTTAAATGCGTTCTCGTCAAAATATTTCATCTCACCCCTTAAGGATTGAATGCTGATATATGCTACCTGAGCCCGCGTCATGAAGAGAAGCCACTTGAAAAATTTCAGCTTTGTCGCTCCAGACGTTAGCCTTAATAAAGGAATTGTCACTAGAAATGTTGATTTTGATATACAAAAACAGAATTTTCGTAACACTTAAAAGGATTGCTACAAAAAGCAGTTTTGCATAAAATACATTTAACAGTTTGATCCCGAGTTATTTTCTGTTGGATTTATTTCTAACTCACTTTATACCTACATTTATTTTTTCTAATACTTCTTTACAAAACGTTTGTTATAATTTTTGCTTACATCTTTTCGCTTTGAGCTAAGAAAACAGCAGGAAACTGTGCCCTAGGGAGGGCGTACAAACTCAAAATGTATTTTATAACAGTACCGATAGCTACTTAGTCTAGCAGACGATGTTAATTAAGCAACTTATTATATCTTTATTAAATATCTTTTATTATTTTAAGCACATTTTGCAAGTGAATATTCGTATTTAACTTGAACCTCTACGGGCCGTAGTTGCTACAGCTCGCTCGTTGCACCGTAGTCATTAGCGGGTAAAAACCGCACGCTGCATAAAGGGGCGCTGTTAAAGTTCATAAACGTCAATGGACACTCCAAAGAGTATCCGAATGCATTACACCTTACGTGTTGAAATAAAGGAACAAAGCAGAGTTTTTTAAATAAATCGAGGCTTGAATAAAGAGACGCGACAAAACTTGACCTTTGGCCCACGCGAGGAGTGGGTTATTACGGCCTGATTTTTTCTATTACCTTTCCCACGCATGTGAACAGGTCTGCCTCCCTATTGTCATGTTATCTCGGCGCTCGACGAAAGAAAAACGACGCTTCTTTGTGTAGCTCGAGATGCTATCGCATAAACAAATAGTCTCCCGGTTCCGATGCAAAAAACATAAATACGCAAGGACTTTCTGTTTTGGGCCAGATAATTGTTTAAAGGGAATGAATTACACAATTTAGAGTAAATCGTTTTATTTTAGAACATGTTTTAAAAAGGACGGTTATAATTAACAAAATACGAATATTCCTTTGTCGTGAACAAATGAATTTAATTGTGGAACTTAGTTTGCTTTGTAATTTATCAAAATAAATTTGACATTGAACAATTCAGTTTGACTAAAATTTGAATAAATTCCTTTGTAACTTTGGTATTTAAGTTGCTACCATAAATAGCACTTTGCGTTTTCACACGTGAAAGACTCACATCAAATCAAATCATTTATTGCACGAATATAGGTAAAAAAAGATGTCATACAAGTAATAGCACAGCCATATTCTGCCATTGCGGCGTGTACAAGGTTTACGTTTATTCAATCATCAATCAAATTACAATTTACTCAATTTATACATTTGTCATTTAAGTGTTCATATGTCGTATAATAGCATTTATTTAATAGAAATGATTATAAATTATATTTGAATTCATCATAATCAGTTACATTTTTAATAGTTATAGGTAATTTATTATATATTGTTGGGGCCATCCCAAAGAAACTTTCTGAAAACAAAGTGGTTCCACGCGGTTGAGCTTCACAAATATCCTTCCGGTTACTTTGTAATTTTTCAAACATATTGTAATTTTTTCTAACGAACAAGGCAGTTTCGAGTATATGGAGGCATGGAAAAGTCAAAATTCTTAACTTTTTGAAATAGGGTTTGCAGGAATCTACAACTTTTAGATTATTAATTGATCTGATACACCGCTTTTGCGCTTTAAATATATTTTCCTTATCAGCCGAGTTTCCCCAAAAAATTATGCCATATCGAAGTAACGACTCGACGTATGCGTAGTAAGCTGATAAACTGCCGATTCATTGACTATTCCTGAAAATTTCCGTAAAGCGTATGAAAATGTATTTAATCTATTGCACACACCCTCTAAATGGCTCTTCCAGTTCAAGCTGGAATCCACGCTTATCCCCAAAGACCTGGCGAACTTTACCTCCTTAATTTCATGTCCGATATATTCGAAGTCAAAAAATGTCAAGTTGTTATTTCTATTTTTAAAACTTATAATATTTGTCTTACTTAAATTAATTTTTAAATTATTAGTTTCTAACCATTTCATAATATTTTGTAAATTGCTTTCAATTTCATGTTTTAGTGAATCTATGTCTTTATTACTACATATCAAAGTACTGTCATCAGCAAATAATAGGTCTTTACCTATGAAACTGCCGTTTTGCCGTACTGGCCATTTCAAATGAAAATATTTTTTTTTTTGACTGATAATTCTAATTGAAATTAATTTTATTTGACAAACATGGAATTCTTTTTCTAAAATCGTCATTTGTTTAATAGTTAGTGTTTTGTTTTCAACGCACTCGAACATTTTTCGTCATCATGGATAAGTAAAAAATTCGAGTAATTATGGAGTATGAGTACCGTCGTGGCAGCAAAGCGGTACAAGCGGCACGCAACATCAACGACGTTTACGGAGCGAACACTACAAACGAACGCACCACCCGTTATTGGTTTACCCGCTTCCGTTCTGGAAATTTTGACCTGAAAAATGAACCCCGTGGTCGTCCGAAAACTTTGGTCGACAATGACGAATTAAAGGCAATTGTGGAAGCTGATGAAACTCAATCCACGGCTGAATTAGCAGCAGCTTTCGACGTTAGCATCAAAACAATATTGGTCCATTTGCGTCAAATAAGCAAGGTAAAAAAGCTTAACAAATGGGTACCCCACGAACTCAATGACCGCCAGCGCGAAGTACGCGTGGAGACGTGCCTTGCACTGCTCAGCAGGCATACAAATGAAGGAATTCTGAACCGCATTGTTACTTGTGACGAGAAATGGATCCTGTTTGACAATCGTAAGCGCTCAGCAAGTTGGTTGGACCCTGGTTCAGCACCCAAACAATGCCCTAAACGAAAACTTACCCCTAGAAAAGTGATGGTCACTGTTTGGTGGTCTAACGCGGGTGTAATTCATCACAGCTTCTTGCCAAACGGGACAAGCATTACTGCAGATGTGTACTGTGAAGAACTGAACACAATGATGGAGAAGCTCGCACGTCTCCAACCAGCTTTGGTCAATCGTTAGGCTCCACTGCTCCTGCACGACAACGCGCGACCACATACTGCACAGCAGACGGTCTCCAAGCTACAAGAGTTGGGGTTGGAAGTTCTCCGTCATCCGCCGTACTCACCAGACCTTTCGCCTACAGACTTCTACTTTTTCCAGAATTTGGATAACTTCTTGGCGGGAAAAAAATTCAATACCCGAGAGGCAGTACAAAATGCCTTTGAAGAATTTGTTGCCTCCCGTCCAGCTGATTTCTTCAAGAAAGGCATCAATAAGCTACCAATGCGTTGGCAAAGATGCATTGATTGCATGGGTGATTATTTTGATTAATAGAAATAAAAAATATATAAAAAAATTACGCTTCATTTATTTCGTGAAAAACGGCAATTTCATAGGTAAAAGACCTAATAATACCATCGGATGTGAAGAAAATTTTGGGAAGTCATATATATATATTATAAATAATAATGGCCCCAACCTACTGCCATGTGGGACACCCTGTTTAACCTTCTTATATCGTAACTTATTTCTGTAAGAGATTTCAAGCATACGCTGTTTATTTGAGTGGCTTGCATTCTGTTCTCGAGATAAGATTTTAAGAGTTCCAAAGTTACTCCTCTAACTCCATATGCATTGAGTTTTTAATTAAAATATCATGATTTACGTAATCGAATGCTTTCGTGAGGTTAAAGCACATGTTGGTATTTTTTTGTCAACATTAGATGTTAAATTTTTGAAGAAATTGGACAAGGCCAAGTTAATCCCTTTGTTTTTTTTAAAGCCTACCTGTTCATCTGATAATAACGCATCCTTTTCAAAAAAATCATTCAGGGCATTGTAAATCATTCTTTCGAAATTTTTTGAGAAAACAGGAATCAAAGCCACGGGTCTATATGAAGCCATGCATTCTCGGTCTAATTTCTTATATATTGGTTTTATAATCGTACTTTTAATTTTTCTGGAAAAATACCGTATTCAATACAAAGATTAATAATGTAACTCAATACCGGTGAAATATAAATATCTACTTCTTTTATAATTTTTGTAGCAATGTCGTCATAACCAGTACTGTTTGAATTTTTGAGGTGCTTAATTATGGTCAAAATTTGATTGGATAATTTAATTCTTAAATAATGATTTTAAATTGCTGGATTATTATTATTTTTAATCTTGCAACTATGATTATCTTGTTCTTGATCAATAAAAAAATTATTGAATCAGTCTGCGATATCTAAAGGATCTGTCAATTTAACGCCGTCGTTTATTATTTGGTCAATAAATAAAATGAATAAACACCCTCAAATGGCACCCGTTCACAAGTTAACGCGGGATCCAGCCATTGCCCTCCTCAACCATTTTGACATATTTAACGTTTTATTCATTAACATCTGATAGCCGTCATATTTGGTGGCCGAAAAGATATTAGATAAATGCTACATAATTACTACCAAGCCCAGACAGCAGAAGCCTGCCCCATACGTCACAGACATTACTAGATGGTGTCTTAAATCTATAAATAGTGCTTGGACTCTCACATACATTGTGCTGTAATGAAAACTTGATTTGACAAATTTTTAAAAGATTGGAGACACCTGTTTTCAGAATATTTATAAAAGAAAGTCGTTATTCATTTGACCATTTGACGACCGAGTGGTGTAGTGGTAAGTAGCCCTGCCTCATACGCCGAAGGTCCCAGGTTCGAGTCCTGGCCGGGGCATTCGTTTGTGTAATGAACACAGATGTTTGTTCTCGGGTCATGGTTGTTTGTATTTATATATGTATGTTTATTCTGGGTTCCCCCCAGTTCGCTGTATGGCTATCCATAACACAAGCTCTGCTTACTTTGGGGCCATACAGTTGGTGTGTTTGTCTGGGGATTTTATTATTTTATTATTATTATTATTTACCTGAGATAAGTCTGAACTAAGTCTAAGTACACACATTCACATTTTTACGGTGATATGTATATATTTCAAAATAATTTTATTAACAATCAACATCAATGTGGCTCAATGCATACTCTTTGCATCGCTATTAGAATTATTACTATTATTGTTTTGGCTTCTGAAAATTTCATATTTTATTCCTACTTTTCTGAAAATCTCAAAAAAAAACACTGACAGATAATAGTAATTTAACCATATACAAATACATTAAGCTTTATTGTGCTCGAGAGCGTGCAAATATTTAGAACAGGAAACGTTTACGAAATATAGATACCAAATCCAAAATGACATAACGATAAATCCTTAAAATTAACACAGAACGTAGGTATACCTTCAGTTTTGAAGTACGGACAGAACTGATCTAGTTCATGTGAATAAATCTACAGACTGCTAAGCGTCTATTTTTCTTCCACATCCACACACACAGCTTAGAGCGGCAACTAAGATTTCTCTCAGATTGAAATACAGTCTTCACACTAGTCAAATCTCTAGATGATAATAAGTCCTCTGGGCCGGATGGTACATCTCCTATTTTTATATCCAAATGTGAAAAAAGACTCGCAGTTCTATTTACCTTAGTATTCCAAAGGTCAGTGAAGCTTGGACAAGTGCCACTAATTTGGAAAAGTGCCTTCATTAGTCCTATTTATAAAAATGGTCCAAAGAATTACAGGCCTATTACCTAACGAGGTATTTATTTAAAAGATATTCGAAAAAGTTATATTTTAACAAATGTACTCAACAGTACCAACACTAATGAACCCGTCATTAGGAGTAGATCAACATAGTCCAACCTCTGCGTATGTACTAGAGTTTAACCAAGCACGTGTCCAAACCGTCTAAGGTTAATGTCGTCTACACTGTCTACTCTAAATGTTTTGAATTTCCTGCTATTACGAAAACTTTAACAAGCATGAATAAGGTATAATCTACTCCAATGGTTCTCATCGTGCCTACGTACAAAATAGATGTTAAACTATGATACTAAATAGCTACTATTCCCGATCAATAAACATCTCATCGGAAGTACCCTAAGTACTCGAACCCTTGTTATTCAATATTTTCATCAACGATGTTCACGATTGTTGTAAAAATTCAAGGGTCGATTCACAAATGCTTTGTCCCGTAAATACTCTCTCAGACGGACAAGACTAACAGCTGGATCTTGAAAGATTTTAGACATATTGCAGTTTTAGTACGTTAGAACTGAATGTGTAAACCTACACCAATCATAATGTATTGAATTACTACTACTAGCTTGTTAAGTACCGAAATCGCTAGAATAGATTACATTTGAGACATAGGCGTCATAGTGAGTAGTCAAAAGGGCATCTTAGACTTCCTGATACGAGTCTGTTCTGACTTTAACAACGTATTATATTGATCTTTTATCAGGAGTCATCTTAAATATGCGTCTTTTATTGAAATCAATCAATATTCAGAAGCAGTTCATGAGATTCCTTTAATTCAAAACTTGTGACACAAACTATTTCGCTCGTTGTGAGAGGCATCACTTATTACCCCTCTACATCCACCGTAATGTTAACAGACATATTGAGACTGTTTAAAATTGTTGATAGTCTTCTCAATCTTCCGGAGCTTCTAATAAACTATGTATATGTGTCCATTCAAGATCCTAAAGATAACTTACTGTACTGCACGTATCACAGGCGAACAGTAACCACCGACAGTAGTCGTACCTCGAGAAACCTCTTTAACCAAATAAACCGTCACGTCGAGACCTTTTTTATACCACCATCTCCAGGTTTCGAGCAACGATTTCCAATTTATATTTTAATTACAAAACATTATTTTTTATTTGTTCTAAATTTGTTTTATTACTTGTTTGTGGAGCAGTGACGCGCTACTCAACCGACCAATCATATGCGTGATATACATCGCAATACCAACTTTACTTAAGCGCTTGTAAATAAGTTTCCGAGAGCGACTATTGGGCCGTAGTCCGCGGCCTGGTCACCACAATTACATCTGTGAGAACGAGAGGTTTAGCTCCCTAAAGTGGTGCCCCGAGCAGAGCACATTAGGAGCCTTCATCACCATCATCGTTATCATCACTCTTCACACCAGCAGTTAAAACTCCACGCCAGAGCCAGCTTCCAGAAGACAACACAGGCATAATGTGACCACCACCTTCCAGCGCCTTGCAATACTGGTCGCCACTCCTCATCCTTCACTTTCGACTTGGCACAGCTTCTGTACTTCCAGCCGGTCCTTAGCAGAGCACTTCTCTCCTAGTGAACACGCAGCGCTGCAACTTCGGCTGGTCAACAAGCAGAGCGCTTCTCTCTTGGCCGACGCAACCGTCAGCCACTACGCACCGACGCTACACCACCCGACGCACTGAGGAAGTCTGCACTGCGGCATCCTGGGGCAGCTTCCGAGTCACTGGAGGAACTTGTTCCGTACTCCACGGGATGCAAACCCACACCGAGGATCGTCGGACACTCACCACCTTAGCCCCGACACGCCATCAGCTGACACTGGCTAGCTTCACCTTACGCAAAGATTGAAGATGGACGCTACTTACGACCTTCGGTCTCGGAGGGGAGTGATGTAGCGGTGATGTGCTACTGAACCGACCAATCATAACGCGTAATCTACATCGCAATATCAATTATACTTAAGTGATCAGAATATTCATATATGAATTTCCGACAACCAATGTTGGGCCGTGGGCCGCGGCCTGCTCACCCTTTTCCATCCGTAGTAATGCGTGGTTAAGTTTCTTAAAGTTACTAAAGTAGTACTTACTTTTCTTTTATTCTTTGTTTAACAATTCGAAACTTACCTTGAAATTAAATGAAATATTTATTTCTCAACATTGACAATTACTTGTTCTTATTGATGTCAAATAAAACTTGACTCTACCACAAGTTCGAAAAAACCTTCGTGAAGAAGAACTGGCAAGAAACTTCGAGGGTATATTTTTTTCAAAATAAATTTACAGAGTCTCTTTATGTCTATACAAAGTTATTCTTATCTGCACTTTATCTTGCACCTTTAAACTATTAAGAAGCATATGAGTGAGAACTCCCAAATTAAACTTTTTTTTATTATGAAAATGTACATGCTGTAATTTTTCCTAAAATTGTATAATAGAATAAAACAAAATAACCTTGTTCCAAAAACAGACAGGCGAAGTGGTGAGGCGCGGAGCCAAGCCTTGTGAACAGACTTTCGGATCGATAATCGTTTATATCCTTCTCTGGCATCTTGCACTTCAAACACTTCTTAGGATTAATGTACCTACCAGATAATGACAACTGAACATTTCGCGGCAACACACAGCTTTGTTTACATACAATGAATAGTTTTCTTCATCTTCTTTATTTGTTATTTTAATGTGTATGTACATTACTAAAACGTTTTGAATAGAATATGAGCAACGAAATATTATAATTATTTAAACAGAGAATACGGTAAAATTGTATTAATTATGAGAATTTCCTAGGTTTTCGATGAATAAACATTAATAGAAGTATCTTTATTGAACACTAGCTTTTGCCCGCGTGTTCGCTCGCGTAAAATGAGAGGAGAGATAAAAGTGACTATTATAATATAAGAAGCAGCTAGCTCAGTATAATTATAATCGACAAGGCTCAAAATACACGCATACTAATTTAATGTATTATGTAAATTTAAAAGATAATGAAGTTGTAATTCTTAAAATGATTTTAAATGCGTTGTAAAACAAAAATGCATTCAGCATACATTAAACGTGCCCCAACAATCGGAAATCTAGTAAGTATTTTTATCTCGTCTAATGTCTTGTCATTGATATTTTTCTTGTTGTTGCGCGTATTTTTTTTCAATAAACGATGTCTGTCAAAACTGTCAATGTCATAACGAAAGCTGCGGCGTCATAAACGACCTTTAATTGGACGCGTTTCAAATCTTCATCAAAATAAAACTGTTCGGAAACGCTTCAATACTGCTTTGTGATATGTGCCTACACGTTACACGGTACTTGCTGTTAAGCTAACACATTAACAATGAGATTCATTTAGGTTATTATGTGATGCATGAAACTAATAATCTAAAAATGTTAAATTAAACTGTGGAACAGAAACATCGCTTACTCACATTAATAGAAACAGTTACCAATTTAATTTTAAATTTAACTGTTTATATTGTAAGTAAATAGATTTAACATTTTCTACAGTATCTATTTATATATTTAAATCTGCCTTAAAACCTTCCCCTAGTTTAAAATTTAAGAAACTGGGTATTATTTTAAATCTTATTTATGTAACCTCTTTTGTGTGTGAGAGCAAATAAAAACGTATAAAAAGAAATTATCACAAATTGTTTCACTTCTTGTAATAGTGTCCAAAGTTAATTGTGTTGTATGGACTGAATTTTCAATTACTCATTTTCAATTTACTATTTGTAGTGGCAAATAAGTTTATTAACCACTACTAATGGTTACATATATTTTTTAAATCTTATCACTTACCTACAAATAATATTCGAATAAGGTTACCATTTGTAACGATTGCCTTACCAGTTACCTTTAACCTTAAAGTAAAAAGGTTTTTTCTTCACTTATGTTTCTATTAAAAGCAAGAAAATTAAAAACAGTCCTCGAGATACTTTAATATAACAATCATAAGACAGTACATGAAGTAATCAGACTTCTTGACATCGTAGACATCGAAACGATCTTCACTTTGCAGAAAAAGACTATTCGTGGAAAATATACAACAGGAAATAGAGAATGTCTTTGAGATTTTCTATTTCCTGTTGAAACAATAGGATACAAAACATAGATTGAAACCTCTTTCCAGAAATTAGAATATATTTATGAAAATATTTTGTAAATTCACAATAATATTAATAAATTTAAAACTATGAAAGATAGTCATGACAATGATTATTACTTCGTGAGAACTAGGAACGACTGTAAGTCAGCGTTTCCATAATTTAGGCTGTCAAAATGGAGCAAATCGTTTATTAGAATGTCAACGCTTTGTTACAACAAAATGCCAAAATCAGTTCAATCCCGCCCCTTAATAAGTTCAAAAAAACTGAAGCTGAAAAACGGAAATACTAAGCCAAAAAGCTTACGAGAAGATGAAAGATTATTTGGATGACAAAATGGGATGCGATTGAAGTCCCTACAGGCTATTTCGTCTTGTAAAATATACGTACTATGTAAACAGCTTGGCTACGGCATTTCATTAACACTCACAATTAGCTGTCATGTGTGTGTTTCTTTCATGTCATCGTCAAATTCTTCTACCCCAAGCATTTTATAAAACAGTGCCGAGAGGTTTTTTTCCCGCGGGCTTTTCCTCTCAGTCTACTGATAATACCGTTAATAGGCCGAAGTTAAGTTATATTTTTGCAATCTCGAAGAAATCTTCAACAAGTGTAAAATTTTTAGCTTTAGTTGAATTTTGACGATTATGAGATTTTTTTTTATAATAGTGGATACTGAATTTTCTAAGACACGCTTTTATATTAATAAAAAGTTCTGAATTAAATGAAAATAATTATAGGTACTAACATTTTTGTATGATGACGATATGCCAATTGTCAGGATGCTTGGTATGGAGTAATATTTCGTTTTTCGAACATAATATCAGCGGATTTAGCTTAAGAAGCAAAATAGATTGACAGCAGTTTATGCGTAACAGCTGATTTCAATCAAAATTTTAAAAAGCGTATTTAATAAATTTTGAGAATTCGAATATAAAAGTAAAAATACAACTTCCCAAGTTTAAATTTCGCACCTAATTTTTTACCACGAGTATGAAACTATTTAGTGTCATACAAAAATGGAGCTGCGTCGAGAACATTTTCATGCAAGGATTTTTTCAACTACAAGCCCAACTTGAAACAGGTTTCATTCATCAGGATGACTCGTTTAATCGATTCCAATTAGCTTTAATAAACAAGGTGCCTTCTAAAAAAACTTTGTACCGCTGCTATAACGAGTTTAAGTGCGGTAAAATTTGAAGATTGAGGAAAGAAGTGGTCATCCTCTTACAAGTAAGAAATGTGATTCGACAAAACCGGCAAATCTCATACGAGGATCAGATTGACAGAGGACAATCTGCACATTGTATCGGGAAGTGTTCATGATATTCTATACAACAACCATCCGATAGGAGGATTGTTTTGCGCTGGGCACCCAACAACCTCACCGATTCTTAGAAGCGGCGCGCGTGGAATGGTGTCTTGATAATGATTGATAAATACAAAGCAAGTTCTTCCCTCCGTGTTTACGATATTATAAATTCAAATTCAAATTCAGACATTTATTTGACAAAACAACTACAACTCAGAAACATAAAAATTATATTTACAATTTACAAAAATATAACAATAAGAAAGGGAAAAATAGATAATAACAATTGATTAAATTTATTATGAACAGGTTTTTGCGCTGTAGTGCGTTTGCCAAATAGGACACATCTCAGCATAAGCTGCCAAAGGCAGATTTTCAGGTTTTCAGATGTGCCCTAAGTGACACGAGTACGCATACAAGGTATATTACTAGATACTAAGATATTAAATTAATTATAACAATAAATAGATCCAAAAGTTTAAGAAAAAATAAAATAAAATATATATTGTAATAATAATACTTCATAAATATTGGTTATAACACATAAATAGCATAGTTACATAAACATTGTATTGTATGTATAATAATTGTAGTAAAGTGAGTTTTGTAGAATTAGTTGATTTCGGCTCCTACAGGTATGTTGGAACAACTCGGACCCCACTCGGTATCGTTTTTTGATAGGACAAAAGACATTTTTTCAACGATGTTTTAAAAGTTTGTAACGAACCAAGTTTTCACAGTGAAGGCAGTATGTTGCTCCAACACTTCGATGCTGAATACTGAAAACTACCACAGAAAGCAGTACTGTGATACAACGGCATCCTTAAACGCCTGCTAAGAGAACGGCATTCTCTGGACTTAGAACGCCATTCTAATTTTTTAAAGTAACAATATGTCAATGTCGTGTTTCTTATGACAGGCGACGAATCTTGGATTGATCAATACGATCCAGAAACAAAGCGCCAGTCATCAGTTGGCAGCCTCAAAACGAACTAACGCCTACGAAAGTGAAACGATTAAGAAGCGCTGGAAAAATTTGGATCTGCAGCTTTTTTTCCTTTACGAGGTGTTTAGTGTCGATTCCCTTAAGAAACAGAAGTTTTTGCTGCTACGAGAAATACACCGCGCCCACGCACTCCGCGATCAAGACGAGGAACTTCCAAAACACCACACAGGTAAAACTTTTGGGAATTAACCTTATAGCCCTAATATGGCACCGTATGGTTTCTTCTTGTTTCTTAAAATTGAAAACCAGCTCGAGGGGATACATTTTTCATAGCCAGAAGATGCGCTCACTGCATTCGAGAAAGCCGTCGAGGAAGTACCTTTTGCAGACTGGAAAATGTGTTTTGGAAATTTGTTCAGACGCATGAAACTTTGTATAGACAGTTGTAGAGATTTCTTTTAAAAAAGACGTTATAAAAAGTATATTAACCTATACAATATTTTTCTTTCTCTGAACCTTCTGAGCTTACAACGTACAAGTTTTCTTTTTTTTATTTTCATGGCTACCGAAGCCACTTAGCATCAGGCAGATTGTGTGCTCATTTGGGGGCTATGAAGGAAGTAAAAAAAAGAAACGTCTCATAAATAGTAATTTCATAGACATTTATTTTAATTGTTCTTTTTAAAAAGACAAGAAACTACGCTGCACGGCCTGATCTGTCGTTAATATGTATTTTCTGTTGTTACAATGATATTATATTACAAATGATAAGAAGGCGATCAAGGTTAAAGTGTTAGCGTGACTTTACTATCAACAAACTAACTTCTCGAAAGTAAATGAAAAGCACCGTCTACGCTTTAAGTTTTCTATATTATGTATAAAAAACACTATTATTAAACACTAAACACTGCAGTCGCTTAAACACAGAAAAGAGAAAAGACTCGCTTCATATGGTGCGTTTTGTTTGCCGCTCACAGCGCTATCAGCGCTAAAAGTGCTCAAAACCGTTGCGATTCGTTTTAGCGCGTTAAAAGTGTTATTAGTGCTATTGCAATCGGAACGGTTAATAGCGCGCCTATATTCTGATTGTTCGTCGATTAAGTCTAAAGTTATAATTTCATTAAGATCTTTGACTCTGAATGAAGGAGGAGCCATTTTTTAACATTATTACAAAAGAAAATTAATAAGCAAGCTCTTACAATCTATAATCGAGTAATAAAAACATCAACAAAGTAACGTCTTGTGTCAGTTTTGACAGGCCGCTCAGAGCGACCATGCTCCGTAGCTTTGGTACTGTGAGCGGGAAGATGGCAGCGTTTATGACGTCATTGATAACGTATCGATATCGCTGTGAGCGCGCTCACGAGCAATCGGAACGGGTATATGAGCGCTGTGATCGCTATAATCGGCAAACGGAACGCAGCAATAGACTACTTCATAGAAATCCAGTTACATATACTTTTTTTGTTTAATTAATAAGAGAGGCAAAAGATTTACCCCATACAGCCTGGTCTGTCATAAATATATTTTTTTTAATTATGAATATGATATTTGGAATTATAAAGATGAAATTCAATAGTAAAGTGAAAGCGTGACGTAACTATCAACAAACGGACTTTTTGGAACCAAACAAAAACACGGTTTAACTCGTCCTTGCGTTTTCTATTTTATTCTATTTTATAAACATATATATGGGGTGCACAATATTATACACTACACTAAACACTTATTTAGGCACACAAAAAAGAAACGTCAACGAAGAGCACAACTTGCTTTGTTGATTCGCCGACAAAATTTAAACTTTAAGAAAAATTTAATGTTTATTAAATATTTGTCCAAAGGTTATGTTTCAGTTGCCATTTAAATGTTTGTGCTACATAGGTTCATTGTGTTGAACTGCTAAATATGCTTGCAGTATATGTTATATATGCAATGCATAAATGGCTTTAATAATGTTATATCAACTATTTTTATTTGTATGGTTTTAAGTGTAAGTAGATATTTTATTTATATTTGTTTTTAATACACAATGTAAAAAAACTTACTTTACTGTTTTTCTATACTGGCAATACTTGAGATACCGTTCAGTTGTATTTTTTTTAAGGTACAGAAGTATTTTGAAGTCTTATAATCTAAAAAATTTCTTTATACCCTCCACGTAGAAATGTAATTTATTTATAAATATAGTAACCAAAATTATACTGCCGTCCGCTAACTAAAACATCACTGAGGCACAAAGAAGCGATATTGAGATATGAATGACATTATACATAAAAAATAAATCTCTATCGATCTCTCTAGGTCTCGTATTTCTAACGTTATTCGTTCAGAAGATAGCCTAGGCAAAAACATCATTATCTGATGCAAAATGTCTTATTTGCACAGCTTAAACATCGTTCACCCACAATACTTAAGTAAAAAATCACTTACCGCCTTTAAGGATATATTTCAACATTGTTTTCCCAACTGCTACCTGACTAATACCACGTTACGCCTTTAATACTATACTATAAAATCTTTAAGATACTTTAATTTTTTTTTTAGATAAGATTTAATGCATTCTATTGCATTACTATCCTTAACTAAAATCCCATTATACACAATTACTACACTAAAAACACGTAAAAAGCACGCAACGGTATTATAGCTAAGGAATATGAAATTTTGTTATACGATGCACTTAACTTAAATATCACTTAAAGAGTTTAAATAAGAGTATAGTAAAAAGTAATTTACCAGACGTTCCTTAACAAAAACAACGGTGAGCCACAATACTACGCTAAAATATCACTACGCGAACCTCGCCCGCCGCCGCACAGCCATCCCACCGTAAATGATTTTCACCCAATTTAGCAAGCATCACCTAAATTATACACAAGCTAGAGAGTTGTATAATAAGCATAAAGCTATGCCTAAAATTGATAACTTAATTTATTTTTCTTCAGATTTTGAAAAAATCCTAATGCTGCCAAGATTAGACAGTTTTTAAAGTATTATTTTCGGCCAATGTTTAATTGCTTATAAAATCAAACCTTTGCTCCTCTTGGTAGAATGACGTCTAATCAAAAACCAATGGCCGCTTTGTTTCATGACGGAATAGCTGGACGAAAACAGGAGGAAATAATTAGTGTCCTTTTTATATTTTTAACGCAAAATCACGACGTCCAAAACATAAACATATGGTTCGATAATTGCACAGTGCAAAGTAAAAATTGGCTACTATATTCTTTATTACTTCATTTAGTTAACAGTGACGTAGTATCTGCAGTAGAGAGTTTACTTCGAACCTGGTCGTACGTTTTTGAGTGCGGATCAGGTTCACCCTCAGGTAGAGCTGGCTATGAAAAGAAAAGGTAGGCTTTATGACTTTACAGATTTTGTTAAGTCAGTGGCTTCAATTAATAGTTCCAAAGTAATAATTTTTTTTTTAAATTTTTGTTTTAATAATTCATAAAACTGGTAACAAACAAAATAGTGTTCGTTGCTTAATCATCACCTACTAGATGTAAATCCAACATGCATTAAAAAATATAATCAACTGGGCATTTTACATTTATTGAAAAGATATAAATATATATCTTCTAACTATAATGTACAATTTAATAATCTAAGATATTAAGCTATAGCATTCTTTTAGTGCTGCTTTGATTGAGGCTAAATAATCACAAAATATCAAATATCACAGTAATTTCTTGTGTTATTTGCGAAACATATCATTCTTTGAATTGGAGCATGTCTACCAGCGGTGGTCTTTAGTGGAGCCGACTCTAAAATCTTACGATTTGTCAAGCGGCTTCCCGGGCGTGGAACTCAGAAATATAGCTGCGCGAGCAATTCGTGAGTTCTGAATTAACTTTTTCAAAAATATTATGTCTAATGTTTTACTTCGCGTAACTAGCGGCATCACCCTGTAATAGTCGCATCTTTCTTTATAAGAGCACAACTTCCTACATTTACTATCCGAGTATGCTAAATGGAATAAGAACTTTTTTTTAATACGTTCGATTATTTATGTGCACTTGATAACTAGGATTCCACACCGGACAACAATATTCTAAGATGCTTTTTTTTTCTTTTTTTGGTTCCCCTCCACGGGAAGGGCAGGAGGATATAAAAAATGATCTGACGCATACTCCGCACGCGCGATCGGAGTTATGTGGGACTCGTCCCGACGCCTACCAGAACCATACCCACTACAAAACCCCCTGTCGGCTCGTGCATTTTTGCCACTCAGCCTTCACCTGAGCGACGGCCAATTGGAGAAAGAGGCCGCGCTAGCGGAGCCCTTAAGGGGTCACCCGCTGGGATTTACATAGCACTGAAGGTGCTCAAAATGAAAAGCAAATAATTAAAACATTAAAAATTGAAAAATAAAATTGCATTAATTCGGATTTAAGTTAGAATTAGAATTTACGTTAGAATTAGAATTTGCGGCCTGAAGGGCCTCGAGATCTAAAGTTAATTGCGTGGGTTCGCCAGTGTGCGCGTTTCTCGGTCTAGCGACTTTGAAGTTCGAATCTAACACAGGAGCAGTATATTAGACTGAATCTCGAACGAGATTATTGGGATGGGATTCGGCGCGTTTGAAGAACGATTCTGAGAGTGTTTTGAGGTGCTGTTGCACTGTAGGTAGTTCAAGATCTCTGTGCGTACGTTACGCACGTACCAAGGTGCGTTTGTGGCCCTGCGGCAGAAGAGATTTTGAACTACCTGCAGTTTATACAGGACGGAGGGTTTGGCGTGGGCAAAGCCTGGCGAAGCATATGACATGACGGGTCTAACGCAGACCTTATAAAGCGTACGTTTATTTCTAAAAGATATTTTACTTTTTCTTCCTATCATACTATATAGGCGGCTTAAGTAAAAACGCGCGAGTTTCGTTACTCTATCGACGTGTGGCTTGAAAGAAAGCGTCTGATCTAAGGTGACGCCTAAGTATTTAATACTGCGCTTCCAGAGGATGGGAATACCTAACATTCGAATGTGGGGATCGTTGTGGCGATTACGACGTTTGTGGTCGAATTGAATAGCAGAACTCTTTTCTGGGTTGACATCGATACGCCACTTTTGAAACCAAACACCGAGGGCGTTTACGGCCTTTTGGAGTCTGGTGATGTTACACGGGATCGCTTGACCTTTAGTGTAAAGGGCGGTATCATCTGCAAAGAGGGCGAGTTCGACGCCTTTCGGCGGGATGGGAATGTCATTAGTGTACACAGTGTACAGCAGAGGGGCGAGGACTAAGCCTTGCGGGACTCCAGCCTTAATGGGACGAGGCGTGGGGTAACAAGTATTCTTCTACCTTCTACATTCTTCTAAGTAAATCTTCTACCACAAAATTACTCATATCTTTATAGAAGAGGTTTTTTGTGACGGTTGACATGATGACTGCAAGTCGTTTGGCTGAAAATAATTCCATAGTAACCTTGTATAACTTGACTGGCAATGGAACGTATATTCGGAGTTTGAAGGCACTACAACTAATTACATAGTGTCAAAACAATTTCAGCTCTTCGTATCAAGGAGGTAACATTCCAAATAATTCAATGTTTTGAGAGAAAATAATTTACTGGGATTTACTAACCAAGTTTATTATTTATGGGCAGCTTTAACTCAAAAATAAGTTTGATTGTTGTTTTGGGTGAGAAACTTTAGGTTTATTATTTTAAATAACATTAATCATTGGATAATTTGTAATTTAATTATTGAAAACTCAAAACAAACAATGTTAATTCACTTATTAAAAAGTAATTACTAACTGTTTTTGTTTAAACTGTTATTTCAAAAATAGCTATACTTCCAAAAAAATTATCTTTTTTTTTTTAGTTTACGATAGGCACACGCTGCCTTACCGGAGTTGGTTATAACTTACTAAATAAAAATAGCGCACTGCAACCCATCCAGAGTTAACTTAAACTTTGATTTGGTCAAATATAAAATGTTTTATTTCCGTGGCTGCAAGCACAGCAAAATTTACAGTTGGTTGAGAACAAACAACAAGCTGAAGGTCACTCAGCGTGCTATGGAAAGAGCTATGCTCGGTGTTTCTCTGCGGGACAAAATCAGAAATGAAGTGATCCGGCAGAGAACCAGGGTCATCGACATAGCGCACCGGATTAGCAAACTGAAATGGCAGTGGGCTGGCCATATTAGCCGCAGAACCGATAACCGTTGGGGTAAACGAGTTCTTGAGTGGAGACCGCGTCTCGGCAAACGTAGTGTAGGACGTCCTCAGACACGGTGGAGTGATGATTTGCGCGGGATGGCTGGCAGGGGCTGGATGCGAGTAGCCGAGGATAGACCTCGATGGCGTGCAATTGGGGAGGCCTATGTCCAGCAGTGGACGAATATGGGCTGATGATGATGAGAACAAACTTTAATCGTACGGGTTGATAAGTTTTTTAGACCGAAATTTTGGCGGAAGTCACTTGATTTTCCGCGAGTGGTAGAGTTGCTCCCGGAGCCGTACAATAGTCGATTAGCAGAGCGCTATTCGTGAAGACCCTGCTGCCCGCCAATCAATCAAAGGTTGCCTCTGAATATTGCTATACAGTGCAACATGACTTGGGCCAGAAGATTTTTTTTTTCCAAAAAAATTTGGACAATTTTATATGAGGTACTTTTTACGCCGTTTTTATATATTCCATAATGTACATAATTTTTTTACAACAAAAATTCACTCCTTAGGGAATTTACTCACTGAAACCGGATCCAATATACCTAGTCAGTCACGTCAAGACGACTTGATACTATATTGAAACCCTCAGATCAGATTTAGTTAATTAGAAACATCATTGAAATATTCAGCAAGCATCAAAATTTTAATTATGTTAATAAATGTGTAACGTAAACCTGTATAATAAGGTCAAATTAATTGATGAAGCTTAGTTTCAAACGTTTACTTAAAGTTTCTAGGTACACGAGATTTGAGTAGGTTATGAAATATAAATCTTGTTTAAAAGGGATCGTGTTTAACGACACGTAAAATCGTAACTAGTTACGATTTTACGTGTCGTAATTCTGTATTAATATTTAAGGAACAAATTGACTTGTGGATAAAAGATGAACAAATCAGCAAATGAGTCAATTATATACAGTCCGACCAAGCTATCTGTGAACTGACAAGCTAGTATCGTTTAACTGTTGTCATTGTATGAAACTGTATTCAGCTGAAGTGCCTAGATACTTGTATTCAAAATTGCGTTGGTCCAGCTCCGTAAATCCGTATGTCACGAGAGCCTCTAAGTACCTATTGCAGACATATTAACACCAAACGTCTGCATTTAGGGGCAGTTTCCGCTATAGGGCTACCTCGTGTTGGAATAACCCTACCCCCACCTTTACGACGTCCTCTTTTAAAAAATACCTTTGTCAAGCATTTCAAGTTGCAATTATTTAAAAAACAGGAAGGACCTCCTTAGGGACCTTATAGCGGTATTCTGGAAAAATTTCTTAGTTTATTGTTTATGTATCTTTTTATTTTATTTTATTCATGTCGTATTTATTGCAAATTATGTTTAGTGTTTGTTTTATATATTTCATTTCGTATTTATCTGTGTATTCCCAGTTTATTGTTGTTTTTTTTTCTATGTAATTTGTTTCGTCATGGGTTTAAAATGAATATTTATGCTTTATTAAGAGTGTACAGTGGTGGCGCTACTTGGCCGCAACTGAAAATCGGCGCTTTGTAGCCTTTAGCTGCATAGCAAAGCTGAGTTGTTGTGCCTTTGTTTCGGCAGCACCGGCTTTTTAACTAGGTTAATTTTATGTTTTATATTTTTATTTCAATTTCTGTGTGCTACTGTAACAATGAAGAGATTTTTACTTTTTTTTTTTTACTTTTACTTTATTCTGATTTCATAAAACCTACAAAGACCAATGCTGGTAAATTATAAAAATGGCACGCCAAACTCAAGATGACGGCCGAGTTTGAAATAAAAATCCGTTTCACAACCAGAGTATTTATCATATTTTAATTTCAAAAACTGCATCATACCAAGAAATTTGTAAAATATAAATGTATAAGTTATACAATTTTGATGTTTTAAAACAGGAAAATTGTAAAAATCAAATTTTATACTAATGCATACTTGAAACAATCATTAACAACTGCGACACAGTTTGTACTTCTGTAGTTATCATCGTTGTATTTCGTTATTGTACTTCTGAGTTCTAAATAAAGATTGTTTTTAATAAATATCTGTCATTATGTTTCCATAGTGAGTTGTATAGTTGTTCATTCTAGGTAACAAGTTATTATACTAACTTTCTAATGCGATATTAAAAAGATAACTACTCCATGACGTCACCGTATAAATTTGTTCAAAAATGTATTTAAAATGAAATACCTCACACAGTTCAGAAATATTCAAGTTGTTTACCCAAAATACCTCATTCTTTCAGAAAAGTATATACCTCAAACTACTTTGTATACCGAATACCATACTTGAATAAAACAAAACACTAGTTGATACGTACGTTATTATAGGTTTGTACCTTCCTACATAATTGCTATTTTGCTCCTTATCCAATGGTGCTTAATTTACTCATATGTTGCCTAATCATACAAAAACGATTTTACTCGATATTCGATATAAACATTTTGAGTGGCTATGTAATCTACGTTTTATATAATACTAACAAGTCATTAGGTGTTCAAAAAACACAAGTCCAAACTACTCGTACATATCCTGGCCTTTTTTAGAATATAAGTACCTTAGTCTGAAATTTGGCCAATTTCGTTTATTCTTGTGCTTACGCTCAAGTCAATAAGGCGCAAATGGCTGTGCATTAGCGGGCGACAGGCGTACTTGGCTACAACTACGTCTGCTCGAGCGCCACTGCTGAAAGACAGTTTCCTACTATTTTATTTACACAAAAACCGATTTTAACCGTTTTAATGTTCGATACGTGAAAGACGTTAATATATTGGTGGTAAAGTTATTTCCAATTAAGATCTTAACGGCTGGGTCCATCAAATTAATATTTTCTTATTTTATTTATTTTATTTTTAGAAACCAAGAGTGTTACATCATGACTTACAAAATAAGTGTATTATAACTAGTATGACTAATTACAGGTTTCTCTTACATGTATTATATTTAAAAAAAATAATAATAAGCCAAGTGACGGCGAAGTGGGAAAAGAATCATATTTTAAAGTTATACACCGAGACTTGCGTTGAAAAAGGAAGGAGAAATAAGAAAAATATATATAAAATGTATGTATGCTTATAAATTTAAGAATGAAAACATATTCGAATAAAATATAAAATATATAAATAAAATGAAAACTACGATAATATTTTGGTCGCCTGTGACTTAATAGTGGCCTTACTACTGCAGAACAAGTCAATCTCCGAGAACATGTCGTTATATATTCGCGGTAATCGGGAAAATGGGGCGTTTTGGGCAAAATTCGTTTTCGTCAGAGGGATTTTGAAAAGTGGAGGAATGCGACACTGGGATCGCAAGCCAGGGACACTCAACATGACAGTATCCACCAGCACTGTGCAGTCCACATTGCTACGCACTATGTCAAACAGAAGCATCAAGTCTACTAATTTTCGCCTGTCTTCTAAAGATAGTAATTGATACTGCTGACAGCTCTCCCTGTATGTTAATGGCCCTGACTTGCGAAGACGATAGTTCAGGTGTTTTATGAATTTTGATTGAACTTTTTCTAACTGATACTTATGCGTGGAATACTGAGGACACCAAATCGGGCTTGCGTATTCGACAATGCTGCGGACGTAGGCATTGTATATTGTTTTTAAAGTATTGATACTTTTGAATGGTTGGCATGATCGAATGACGAAACCTAAGTTTTTGAACGCTTTATCCGCTATCATATCGATGTGATCCCTAAGAAGCATTTTATTATCAAAATGTACACTTAGGTCTCTAATTAAAGATGTTCTACGAATTGGATTATTATTAAAATTGTAAGTATAGGTTATCTGCTTAGTGCTTCGAGTAAAACTGATACATTCACATTTTTCTATATTAACAGTTATATTGTTTTTTTTTGTAATATTGTGATAATGCATCCAAGTCTGTTTGCATTTTCAGACAGTCTGAAACAGAGTTGATTTTCATAAATATTTTTTTATCATCTGCGTACATTAAGTGCCGAGCAAATTTGAAACAGGCATCAATGTCTGAGACGTATACATTATAAAATAGCGGTCCTAAATGAGATCCTTGTGGTAAACCTGTTGGTATACCTATAAAGTCTGACCTATATCCACCCAATACAACTGCTTGGGATCGATTGCTCATATATGATTTGATCCATTTGAGCAAGTCACCATGAATTCCCATTCCAGACAGTTTGTTGATGAGGATAACGTGATCCACACGGTTGAAAGCCTTTTCGAAATCCGTGTAGATCACGTCAACCTGCCCACCTTTTTCCATATTGGACAACACGTAGTTGGAGAAGCATGCCAAATTCGTGACTGTAGATCGACGCTTGAGGAAACCATGTTGTGAAATTGGTAGCTGCTTACCTAAGACACAGTATATTTGTTCGTAAACTAATTGTTCAAAAACTTTCCCTTTTGTGCTTAAAATTGAGATCCCACGAACGTTTTCAATTCTAGTTTTGGTGCCTTTTTTGTGTATTGGAACAATTAAGGCCTTTTTCCATATATCAGGGAAGATTCCATCTCTTAGGGAGATGTTAAATAGCATGGCTACTGGAGTGCTAAGGGTTGGTGCGCAGTTTCTCCAAAACAGAGGTGGGATGCCATCATGTCCAGCTCCCTTCGAAGGATCCAAAGTTTTGAGTTTCTGCTTGACTGCTTCATCAGAAACTGAATATTTGGAAATGGTATCAATAAGGTATGAGGGATGATTGGATTCTTCGTGGGGACCAGAAGAGATGGAAGGAGTACCAAAGACACTTTTGAAAAAGTCGTTGAAGGCATTACATATATCTTTGCCGTCCGTGTAATGTTTATCGCGGTATGATAGCATCTTTGGGTAATTACTGCTTCCTCGCATCGACTTTATGTACGACCACAGGGTTTTAGGGTTATCTCCAATAGATTTTTCAGCGAGTTTAGTGAAGTTCTGGAAACATTTGGCTTTTACCCGTTGTTGCCGTTTACGTAAGAGGGAGAATTTTTCATAGTCTAATTAGTTACCAAACTTTTTCCAGTTTTTGTGTGCTTTGGATTTCTCTTTAATTATTTTTACTAATGCTTGACTATACCAGAAGGGGTATTTACGGCCTGTCTGTTACTAAGGTTTCCATTAGAAAGAGTGCTGATCGGAGAATGGCAGTATACTTTAACGTTTTCTTTTTTAAATAAGAAAACTTTCACATTTTAAGCGCGTCATTGAATTATTATTATTTATTGTCTCTTGATTTTTTATATTTGTGTCGAAACAAACTCGAGCCTTGTACGTGAAGATAAAAATTACTATCATAATAAATTTTGATTTATCAACGTATAGGTATGTTGGTAGATAGAATTGTTGATAAATATAATCCTTAAAGTAGAAGTAAAGATTAGTCAACGAATAGGACGTCAAAAATTATTTGTGATTTTAATACATTTCATTGCATAAAATTCCATATGAAATTCAATTTATTCATTTATCTCACTGAATAACGAATAAGTAAAAAATGAATTCGTAATTTTTTTTATCTAAACGAAGTAAAGTCGAGAGTTAAAATTCCGAGCTGGTTTACATGCTCGAAGTGAAATTCAGTTTCCCAATATTTTCTTATGAAATTCGTGTTCAAAGAAAAGAAAAAATTTGGGATATTTTGTTACCTTAAAGTTTTCTCTTTCATAGTTATTTGTGGCCTTATTGGTAGTAATAATTTACAGGAAAAATAATTATGGAATTATTTTGTATCTGCACACGGCATACAAATTTATAACTCAAAGTTACATTTTTCATAAGAATATAAAAATGTAACTCTGCCTTTTAGCCTCAAAGCAAAAGAGTTCATCTAGTGCCAAATATTATAAGCGTCTTATTGTCGAAGTAAAATTTTGATAAATAAATTTAACTTAATAGTTCAATAAATACACAGTGGTTTTGAACACTTCATGAAGTTTATTATCCATTTAAAAAACTAACAAAATATTTTATAATAAGTTCTTGGAGAACCATGCACGCTATAAATTCGTCCATTGCATTCAACGTCACAAAAAAGTTTATCTACCACCCAGTGGCGTCATCACCTTTAGCATCGATAACGGCCTTTATTCTTCGTGGCATCATTGCTATCAATTCTTCACATTGTTGTTTAATTATTTACTCCCAGATAGACATAATTTTATTCTTGAGATAGCTTTCAGACTTTGCTGGATACTTGCGCAGCATTTTCTTCATTTTCCACTCAATCGGTCTCAATCGGTGACAAATCTGGACTACTTGACGGCCACTCCATTGTAGGGATCTGATTCTGGTTAAAAAAAGCCTTGGTTGTCCTCGCAGTCTGACAGGATGCACCATCTTATTGTAAGGTGTACGCATTACGATGTTTCAACGTTGGAATCGAGAGCACAAGACTTGTTTCCAGAATGTTTTGGTACTCTACTGAATAAACAGTTTCTAAAAAATGTGGATGACTCAGACCTTGTGTTGACATGCAGCCCCACATCGTTACCGATCCTGGAAACTTTACTTTTGTTTTGATACAATCGGTATAAAAAGCTTCATCTTTATTTCTGATAACTTTTTGCCATACATCACCAGTCACCTTAAATTTAGATTCATCAATCCATATTATTTGACACCACTGGTCTGCAGTCCGAATTCCAGCCTTTTCTTTTTTTTGGAGAGGCGTGAGTAAAGGTTTCTCTTTAGCAGTATAAAATATATAGCCCAATTTTACGACCCTCCTGCAGGTATGGACAGAGACATCTTTGTGAATTATCTCTCTCCACTTCAAGGTAAGATCTCCTGCGCGGGCACGACGATTCTTTGTAACTATTTTTATTAAAACTTGATTTTCAGCTTCGGTTGTGATTCGCGACCGATCAGGTTTCCAGGTCCAGGACCAGGACCAGGTTCAACATTCAACCGTGTAATTTTTCCTGTGATGTTGACTATGGTCTGATGTGGAACTGTCGATCTTGTTAGGAATAAGTAAGTCTTTGGCTATTTGGCAAGCAGATTGGCCATTATTGAAAAATGAAAATGCACTCTATTGCCAAACCAGTTACAATGAAAACAAACAAAAAAAATTTTACTAACGAACAAATAGAGAATGACAATATAGGCGGTCTTATCACTAAAAGAGTGATCTCATCCAGACAACCTTCAATTTCATAATTTGAAAATAGTGACTCGGAAGTACCGTACGATAGTGCATTTTGTATAAATATATTAACCAATATAGATACACAAATAAAAATATATATACATCCAGATACATATACATAAATACATAAATGAATACATAATACATACATAACATATTTAGATCTTTGTAATAAAATATATTCAAAAGTACCTATATCAATTTATTATCAAAAAGAGAGATAATAAATGAATAAGTAATAAATCTGTGAACGCCTGCTGATAAAAACGGGATGTGTGACTAGGAGTAGCCAGCAGAAAGTTACTGGCTGATCGCAAGATACGTTCATGGTGTTGATGCCGAAAACTAAATCGTTCTTTTAAATAGTGGGGCAGGATAGGGTTGAACAGTATTCCGGATAACAGATTAAGTATGTGAGCATTCTTATGGATACAAATAATTATTTTTCGTACTTCGTCGGCAATAGGTGTCCGGCGAGCCATTTTTTTGGAAAAAAATTGCATGCAATTATGGTTTTTATATGTTTGGAATTTACAGTGACGCATCATCTTGAAGATTATTTCTATTTCCAAATCGAATTTTACTCATTTTTAAATTAAAACAGGTAGAATTGAGACATGAACGATCTCATTTGCATAGATTAAGAACTAGACGTACTATTTTCAGTTAGTCGTAGCAAATTAAAGTGCCCATAAATACATATTTTGGTAAAATAAGGTTTTCTTTAAAAGCGCCTGTTTAACAACAATAAGATGGAGAATTTTACTCTATACTATTTTTTTTTTCAGAGGCCTGTTTTATGAAAATGTGGTTAATTTGAAAACAAGCAACCTTTGCAATATATGACTGGACGAACTCTTTTGCATTGGGGCTCGTATTTTATTTAGCTTCGAAATATCACTTGAAACCTAGTGCTGGTAGTTGGGTATTAGATAGTCACAAACGCGTTGTGTTGCGCCGTAAAAAAAAATTCTAGTTTTGAGTATAAGTAGGAGTAGTAGGTCGGAGCACGGGATTTCAAAAATGGCGTATCGATAGGATCCAGACAAGAGTTCTGCGATTCATTTCGACCACAAACGCCGTTGTCACCACGATGATCCCCACGTTCGAATGCTAGGTATTCACATCCCCTGGAAGCAAAGTGCTAAATACTTAGGCTTCACCTTAGACCCGAAGCTTTCTTTCTCGAAACTCGCCCGTCTCTACTTAGGCCGACTAAATAGTATGTTAGGTAGACAAAATAAAATGTCCTTTCGTAAGACCTGCGTTAGACCCGTCATGACTTATGCCTCACCAATCTTTGCCCACGCCAAACCCTCCCTCTTGCACAAACTGCAGGTGGTTCAAAATCTCTTCTGCTGCAGGGCCACAAACGCACCCTGGTACGTGAGTAACGCGGACCTGCATAGAGATTTTGAACTACTTACAGTACAACAGCACCTCAAAACACTCTCGGATGCGTTCTTCAAACGCTCCGAAACCCACCCCAATCCTCTAGTTCGAGATTCAGTCTTGTATACTACCTGTCCTTGATTCGAAGTTCAATGTCGCTACGCCTAAGAATGTGCAAGCTTACGTATTACGTATTACGTAAGCCCTTCATGCCGCAAATTCTAATCCTAATTTAAGTTCGAATTCATAAAATTTTTTATTTTTCATTTTGAGCACCATCAGTGCTATGTAATTCCCAGCGGGTGACCCCTTAAGGGCCCAGCTAGCGTGGCTTTTTTCTCCAATTGGTCGGCGCTCAGATGGAGGCTGTGAGGCAAAAAATTTGCACGAGTGATTCAGGGGGTTTTTAGTGGGTAGTGGCTCGGTAGGCTCGGAGCGAGTCCCACATAAGCTCGATCGCGTGCGGCGAGGTATGCATAACAGCATTCTTTAGGTCCTGCTGCCTTCTCCTAAAAGGGGAACAAAAAAAAGGGGCACTGGATTAATTCGATTGGAGTGTTTATTTTATTTATTGTTTTAGGTTTGCATTATATTTATTTCATTTAGGTTATATTTTTTTATTCATATTTTATGGATTTAATTATTTATATATGTATATTATACCTAATTTTATATGTATTAGAAGTAATTATTCGCACACAGAACACAATACACCCATACACAAAAAAATACTATCATTTATCACATGTTTCATATTTGTAGCCAATGTAATGTTTAATTATATATTAATATACCTACTGCAATGGTGAGTTATTCAAAATGGTTCTATAATTAAGTCAAAATAATTTATTTAACATCCATCGGACCCTCGTGTGATAATTTCCAACTTGTTAAGTATTTTAGAATTCCTACCTCTTTATTTATCTTAATATTTTTTATTTTTTTATTTTATGTTCATTCTTCGAGTTGTTAATAGGCATATGTTCAAGCAGTGAATGAACTCTCTTGAAATCAATTTCGTTGAAATGATCACCTGGTGCTACGACGAAGAGGAATCCCGGTGCACCAGACTCAGGGAGTAAGAATGACGCGTAAAATTACGTATTTCTCATCATTTACTAACACATTTTGGATTGGTGAATCCTAGAGAGAGAAAATCAAAAGATGAAAGGATGTCTCTCACATGATTAGGGCGAGGATTTGGGCCCTAGTCACACCCTACTTTATAAATTTTAACCCATCAAATCTTATATAACATGCCTTTATTACCTTATAATTCATAAGTTTCTTCCTGATCTCTCTTGGTAAAGAGGCTGTGCCTATGTGATTGCTAGTTACCTGAATCAAATAAATTAGGGGCTGGAGAGTGTATTCAGGAGGAGGTGGAACGAGAGGGAGATGTGTGAGCGTGACTGAACCAGAGATATGAGGGGGGGCTGGTCGTTACAATTTTCAACTGAAATTTTTAAATCAGAGTCCTAGTTTCACTTTGAAGCAACCACTATGAAAAGACAGCTAACACTATTAAAACTACTCTGATCTTAAAAACTTAAAATGAAACAGAAAAATATTATTCAGTTAGAGAAGAAATTGCCAAAATTCAAAAACGAAAATGATACTCTTAAAAAAGTCTTTATAGTCGTTTTAAAAATTGTACCTCGTTATATTAATATTTTTAGGAAAACTTTGAGGTGATTGCGGATAATTCAACATTTTCAGCAAAAAAACATAAATGATATCCGATACATAAAGACTGCTCGCCTCGGGCATGCGGGATGTAAGGAACGAGGCATGGCAGGACGTTCGAAAGACTCTCAAAAACATGCTCAAAGTTAAAAAAAAATCATATTTAACAGAAAAGTCACTAATATTCCTATCTCTAACAAAGAACAGAAGTATTAATAAAGAAAAATATTGTAATAAATATAGGTAGTATCTCCTAAAATATTGCTCATTCTCAAATAGCTTATGGCTTAAGTCATACCTACGCCGCAACACAGGTCAAGTTGGTGTACCGCTACTTCGCAACCTAATTTTGAACCCGGCAGATCGAGGTCAGTTTTTACTGAGGTCGCCTTAGAGGTGGATCCAAAAATAGTGTTATTAGATCCTCCTGATTGACAAGTACACGGTTAGGGGGAATTTCGCTGTTCAGCCATTTTCGAAAGATCGAATAAGAATTACGTAATTTTCGTGATGAGTTGCAAGGTTTGTGAGCGTTAAAAAAATCAAAAACTCAATAGTTTTTGTCATTTTATTACTCGTACGATTGAAAAACGTCCACTGCTGAATAAAAACCTTTTGCTCTTTATTTAACGCTTTAATGAAATACGTTCTCAGCAAACCTAACTTATAACCAAAAACAATGTAATAATATGCTTATAAGTTATGCCGTTTTCCTTATATTTATCCATACAATATACGTTATTTTATATAAAACCTTTCTCCGAGATACATTACAACAATATAGGAGAAGGATTGCTCCGTGTCGCTAACAGCTCCAAAACACTAAATTCGTTTCACGCACAGCACACAAAACAAAATATTACACAATAAAACTACCATACAGCTAATAATGTCTCTTGGAGAACCATACAATATCTAGCAAAAGATTAAATAACTCGGATTTATTACGTGCGTTGAATGTCTAACGGATAAATAGTGGCCGCCACGCGTGGAATACTAACTAGTTCTAGATCCTCAGACTTCAGCGAAGAGAAAAAATTAAATTAGTCAAAGCTGATGTAAGCAAGTTACTTTTCTTCGCATTCATACAAGGCTTATGTATTATTCATAATTTTATTTTTATTTTCATCTTGAGACTATAAACGTTTCATATTGAAAGCATAAAAATAATAAGAAAATGTAGCACTATTTCTTTTGTGCAGAGCTTATTTGCATTGTTTATATTATATTAGTACTTTCTATTTATGTTTTTGGAAACCTTTTTAATGGTTTTTATTTTATATTTTCCATTTTCCTGTATTTATGTTGTTTACTTTTTGACAAATCACGTCATCTCAATTTTTTATGACAGCAATGGAGGATGCCAGGCAAACTAAGCCTCTTACACACGGATTCCTGCAAAACTATTGTAAGAAAACATATTCGATTCCTGGCTGATAAGATTAAATTCAAAATTTCAAATTACGGTTCAAATGAAGGTGCTCAAAAAATGAAAAGTAAATATATAAAAAACATTAAAAATTGAAAAATAAAATTGCATTAATTCGGATTTACGTTAGAATTAGAATTTACGTTAGAATTAGAATTTGCGGCCTGAAGGGCCTCGAGATCTAAAGTTTATTGCGTGCGTTCGCTCGTGTGCGCGTTTCTCGGTCTAGCGATTTTGTATATCGAATCTAACACAGGAGCAGTATATGAGACTTAATCTCGAACAAGATGATTGGGATGGGATTAGGCGCGTTTGAAGAACGATTCTGAGAGTGTTTTGAGGTGCTGTTGCACTGTAGGTAGTTCAAGATCTCTGTGCAGGTCCGCGTTACGCACGTACCAAGGTGCGTTTGTGGCCCTGCGGCAGAAGAGATTTTGAACTACCTGCAGTTTATACAGGATGGAGGGTTTGGCGTGGGCAAAGACTGGCGAAGCATATGACATGGCGGGTCTAACGCAGACCTTATAAAGCGTACGTTTATTTCTAAAAGACATTTTACTTTTTCTTCCTATCATACTATATAGACGGCTTAAGTAAAAACGCGCGAGTTTCGTTACTCTATCGACGTGTGGCTTGAAAGAAAGCGTCTGATCTAAGGTGACGCCTAAGTATTTGATACTGCGCTTCCAGGGGATGGGAATACCTAACATACGAATGTGCTGATCGTTGTGGCGATTACGACGTTTGTGGTCGAATTGAATAGCAGAACTCTTTTCTGGGTTGACATCGATAAGCCATTTTTGAAACCAAACACCTAGGGCGTTTACGGCCTTTTGGAGTCTGGTGATGTTATACGGGATCGCTTGACTTTTAGTGTAAAGGGTGGTATCGTCTGCAAAGAGGGCTAGTTCGACGCCTTTCGGCGGGATGGGGATGTCATTAGTGTACACAGTGTACAGCAGAGGGGCGAGGACTGAGCCTTGCGGGACTCCAGCCTTTATGGGACGAGGCGCGGAGAGCGCGCCTTCATGTTTGAATCGAAAAGTACGGTCTTTAAGAAACGACGCTATTAATCTGACTAGGCGAGCCGGTAAGCCTATTTTATAGAGTTTAAAAACGAGACCACTGTGCCAGACTTTGTCGAAAGCCTTGGCTACGTCAAAGAGAACCGCGATTGTTTTTTTACGACGCTGAGAGAATCCCTCGAGTATGTACTCGACGATTCGATGGACTTGCTGAGGGCAGGAGTGCTTAGCGCGAAAGCCGAACTGGTGGGGAATGATGAGAGTTCCAGAGGAAGGCGATCCCGGCTATATAAGCCAATTGCTGACCTTAGAACAGCGAGTCTCGGTTTGCGTGCGTTCTCGAGAGCACGTCGATCGCAGACGCATTTTCCGCTCCTGCTTAGCCTCCGCGCTAATCGAGCACCCAAATTTCACTGGTTGTTACCGTAATAAGTTTCTAACGCCGTATTCACGGCGGATAGTGGGTTATTAACCGTACTTCGTGGAACGTGAGCTTCGTCGACGGGGATTCGTCGTTCCAGGTGCCTCGAGTCTTCGTGTTCGAGTAAGTTATCCGCGTCGTCCCCAACCACCCTACTGCGTGTAGGGTGGTTTTAGGAAGTTTGTCATCGTTGATAGGTTCATAGTATATATATTTATATATTGTTGTCCCTCCCCAACCCCTCCGCAATGGCTTCCCTAAGCCCCAAGGAGGTTCTGAATAAGCTGATCGCTGATTACGACGCCCAAGGCACTCATTGCCCCCCTCATATGATCCGCACTCTGCAATCCTTTTTCCCTCTAATCATGGCACTGATCACACCGGCCCCTCAGGCCACCTCCGTCCCTCAGACCGCTCTGGTCTTAGGCCCTCCCACGTCCCCTTCCTCCAGTGACATGGAGTGCGAAGTAGACGCCCCTCCACGCCGCAAGCGCGCACCGGCGACCGAGTCATCCTCGGACGCCACCCCAACTGGCCCTGAGTCTCCCTCTTTTACGCTTGTTAAGAAGCGCTCTAAGAAGCGCTCGAAACAAGCCCCGGCGCCCTCGACGCCCGTCCCTGCACCCCCTGCGGCGTCTTCAACGCCAGCTGCCCCGGTGCCTTCAACACCCGCTCCGGCCCCAACTTCTGTCAAGGCCAAGGTCCCACCACCCGTTTTCCTTCGGGAAAAGGGTAAATGGACTGAGGTTTCGACATTGTGCAATGAGCACAAGATCCACCCGAGCGGCCAACTCGGGTGAATCTATTAAAATCTTAGTCTCGTCGATAGACGACTTTCGGGCTTTAACAAAGCTCCTCACCGATAAGCAATATGCTTATCACACTTATGCTCTGTCAGAAGAGCGTAAGATCAGAGCGGTACTCAGGGGAGTCCCGTTCGAATTATCGAACGAGGCTATCCTGGAGGATCTGCACAAAATGCATAAAATGCACAGCAAGTACGGGCGGCGTCACCCTTTCGCTTTGGTGGTTCTCGCCAACGTCCCCAAGTGCAGGGAGATCCTGAAATGGGTTAGCACTATATGCGGCCTCTCTGGGATCTCGATCGAGGCGCCTCATCGCCGCGGTCATCCCGGCCAGTGCCATCGGTGCCAGTTGTACGGGCACGCGGCAGCCAACTGCCGCGCACCGCCCAGGTGCGTCAAGTGCCTGGTCCCTCACTTCACTAAGGAGTGCAATCGCACTCCTGAAACTCCCTCTCCTCCCGATTGCGTGCTTTGTGGCCAGTCCGGCCACACCGCCAATTACAGGGGCTGCCCTCGTGCACCCCGTTGTAGCGTTCCAATTCCAAGAGGGCGGCACCCAAACAGGCCCCGCCCCTTTCTCAGGGTAACTTTCCGCCGCTGTGTAGTCGGGAACCTCCGGCTGCAAAGCCTACACAGTCCAGGCCTGCTCCAGAAAACTGGAGGCTGCGCCCCGCATCGAATCCTATCCCGGCTCCTCGCCCATACAAACCCTTTCCTCAATCCTCCGTAGCAGACGATATGCGTATCGTCTGTGACGCTATGAAAAATATCGATGTTAGTGAAATCGCAGTTTTAGCCCGTAAACTTAGGGCTTCACGTTCACGGAGCATAGTTCCCTTCTCAATTCATTATAGGTTCATTTAAATGAATTGATCCCTAAGTCAAGCTTCGGCCGACCTCTGCGCAGCCCCGGCTTCGCCGGAGGCTGCCCAGAACGGCCACCAACTCATGTCCCTTTGAGCACCTTCAGTGCAACTTTCACTACAGACGGAAGACCCGCTAGCGGGCCTCCGCCAGCGCGCCCAACTTCCCGACGGGTGTCGCTTCCGATGAAGGCTAACGGTAAAATTTTACAACAGCCAACAGGTGGTTTTTAGTGGGTAGGTGCCATTCTGGTGAGTCCCACATAACCCCCCGCAGAAGACGGTATTTTCCTGCGGGCGGTATGCATGACACATCTTCCACCTCCCTCCCGCGAGGGTGCCTCGGCAGCAAAAAACAAAAAAAAACTTAAAACAGCAGTCTTTTGCAAGCCATCCTTCTGGTAACATCTCGAGACTTTTGCAAGCCATCCTACCGAATACACTGCCTGCTATGGAAGTATCTTACTCAAGACTCTACCTGCCTGCAGCAGACCATGCTGACCCTCCTTGCCGAAGGAACAACCTTGCTGATACTTGCGGAGGAGCCTGTTCCCGATGCTGTCCTATTTGACCCTGCGATACTCGATCCTGCTCCTGCTGCTGAACCTGAAGAGACCTCTCTACCACCTGCTCCTCAACATGGAAGCCTTCGCGGCTACCCCTACGACTAGTCATGTCTGTGATAGTTTTTTTAATTAAAAACTTTTATTACGTGACAAACTGAATGCATTGATTGTAGATACAAAGCAAAAAGAATTGTTGGTGGGAAGCAAAGAATCAAATGCAAATGGAGGCTTCAACTCATTATTGAATGGCTTTGCAATAAAAATATACAACTGGTAACAAAATCAGCAAATTTATTTGTGGTTGTAATCGCCCAGTTTTGTTCTAAACTCTGTTACTGTTAAGGCCCTAACTAGCAAACTTCTAAGTGTGTAGTTCAATCATTTGCCAATAGATGGCGCATGGTCGCAATTTATCGCGCAGCGAAGTTTTGTAATGTTTTACGTATATACTTTATTGTTTAATAAACGAAAAGCCTTGTCACGCAGAGTTTTATTTCTGTAACCTTAGGCGAGGGTTTTTGGGACATGTACAGTTACAGAAATAGCTTTTCATCGTGTAGCTTGACGTCACAAAATACTTCACAGTGTAGGAAACTATGTAAATAGCTGTTTTAATTTAATTACAATCTGTTTCAGACTCCGGTTCGATAAAGCGGTGAACAAAATGGACCCGCCACAAGTGTAAGTTATTCGACGATCGCGGCCAGTCCATCACGGTAATCCACGCATGTAGCCGCTTCGTCGGCAATTAATACGGAATGAACAACCACTACTGGGCCAAATTGCCCAGCGGCAACAAGATCATTATTTAACCCGCCGCCAGTCGGTTTATGTTTGACAAGCTCTACAATGTTAACGACTTAGTGGAATCACGCATCAAGGTGGAACCATTAATATAATTAATACGAAAGTTAATTAATTAGGAAGTTTTGGCTTTCGATTGTATTATTTATGTTGAAAATATGGTTAGGAATGTAAAGAGAGCAGGTACAACACTTGGAACAATAATGAGTAAATTCACAGACTGCTTCAAGATTGTCACCCAGAGTCAGTGAAAATAACAAAATTATCTAAAGATATAAAATCATAATATCCAGTATCACTTTGGACATTGTACTGCCGCTGTATACATTTCAGCAATAGCTGAGCAGTGCAGTAAGCTGAAAGTCTTATCTTGAACTTCAATACTCCGAACTGCTTTGTGTCTACAAAGCAAACAGACGACATAAAATATGCCTATTATATTTTTATTATTATAATATTATATTAGCACGGCAATTTCAGAATTTAAAGGCTTTAAGGCAGGTTTAATAAATATAATTGTTAATCAGATTCAAAATTGTTTTTATTGTATCAGAATAACTTTTCTTCCTTTTAGAGAGCCTACCACATTGGTATATGAGAGAGCACAGGTTCTCAGTGTCCGTAAATTGTTTATATATCAATGTGAATTATTATTAATAATTATTTATACAAAAACTCTGCTGCCTTTTTAGTAGAACGACAAATAATAAAAAGAAAGAATAAAATGGATAGGTACTTAATTCTTAAAACACATAGTGCTTTCGCCGGCAGACATTACTATTTCATTGCTCCATTTTTATATAATAAATTAAATAAATTTTGTCAAACAAAAAATTACACTAGCTACCAAATAAAAAGTAAAATATTACACTGGCTTAAAGGCTACGATTATGAAGCTACTGAGTCCTTGTTCAGTTATTGACCTACGTATAACTTCTATTTAAAAACTTATCGATACATTCGATTTAATTAGGCTATCCACACCCACACTTTCCATACATCATACACAACTACACACATGTATTCCGTAACACACCCACACATACACATCCGATAAACACACATACCTAGTTTCAACCTCATCTTTTAACTGAGTAGCGATAGTAGACACAGTATTGATTACAAATTTGATTATTTTGTTTTATTCTCCTGTGAATTTTTTTTTTCTTTCTATAAGTAATTGATTGTATCTCAACTCAAATAGTATTGTCAATGATAGGAAGGTACTGGCTTCTGTATCACAGGTTATCTCATTTCAGAAGCCAGGGCTATATTTATCTTTGTATTGGTGATTGTTACAATAAAGATTTTTTTTTATTATGAAATATCCGATCCGTGAAAAAATTTGGGTAATGGTTAAATTTTTGAGGGTGTTGGCGTTGGGGCCATAGGTTCCTGGGGTTTGGGTGTTCTTTGACTCTTCAGTGGAATCTCTAAACGATCGTTAAGTGAAACTCGTGACCCTAAGGCTGGAGCTTATTTTGCGAACGGATTATCGTTGGCGATCCAACGTGTGTGCCAGCTTTTTGGCCACTTTACCCTATTTACGAAGTATTTTAGAAAAGTCTCAAATAAGTTTTTAAGGTTAGATTGATTTATTCTTATTTGTAAGTGCACTCATTTTTAACTTTGTGAAACAATAAGTGATAAAAATTATTTCCTTAACAGTGTGAGGAAAAACCTATTTCTGTTATGGTATATTTTACACTGTAGATTTAACTGTTTATGTAAGATTTTATGGATATTTTGAATTAATAAAAAAAGTATAAAAAAATAATAAAAATATTTTTGTTTTTTTTTTATAAACTCTGACATTTTTGTTCCAGTACCATATATGCGATATAGTATCAACATTGTTTTACTCTTATAAAGGTGAACTTTGAAAAATTTAACGAATGGTTACTATCACTAATTCAATTCAGCGCTGTGAATGATTTTCCAACTGACGGGGATCTGAGCTAAGTCACAGTCAAAAGTTAGAATGGGTTTGAGCCTCACTTATATAATATGTGACCTTGAGATTTGAACAGATTTTTCAAGTATCACTTTCAGAAATATTTCTTGTTGCTCATAAATATAATGCAAATAGATCCATGCGGTTGGTGAGTGAACATCGTAACCCTAAGTTTGTCACTTACCCTGCACAGCGAATATTTATTTCTATGCGGCGTGGTAATTTAGGCTACTTGGCTGAAATTGGCTACGTTGCCGTCAGATTGTTGTTTAGCAAGATTTCATTGTTTGTAGTGTGTATTTTATATTTCTTATTACTTTAACTGTTTAATATATGTACCTGTCTGTATATGCTGGAATTGTACATATTTTACAAGTTTTAGTCTATGAAGCTGATTGCACATAACGTGTGCATAAATTTATTATAATAATATTTATTGCTGTCTGTACATTTCTAGTTAGATAAATTTAAGTGTAAGGATTATATAGAAATGAAAGCTAATTATGTCATATTATGATCTTTATGAAAAATCTTTTATATATAAAAAAAAACAAATCCCCAGACAAACACACCAACTTGTATGGCCTTGTGGATGACCATACAGCGAACTGGGGGGGAGCCCAGAATAAACATACCTATATAAATACAAACAACCATGACCCAAGAACAAACATCTGTGTTCATCACACAAATGAATGTCCCGGCCAGGATTCAAACCTGGGACCTTCGGTGTATGAGGCAAGGCTACTTACCACTTCACTACTCGGTCGTCATATCATAGTCATACCAATAGTTATTGATATTCAATGTTAACAATTATTATTCTCCAGCATTTCAGTAGCAGTGGATGTGTTAATATATCAGAGCTTTTAATTGTCAACTAGTAGAGCGGCCATGTAAAGTTTGCTCAACAACTCCATTACGGCTCGCAGAAACTCAACACGAAACGAGACCGCGTACACCGGTGGACAAATTACCGCAATCCATGCGAAAAATTACACGATTAGCTGAATAAATTACCCGAGCCGGGACGTGTCGTTGCCGGGCTGAGGCGTTGCCAGGGCGAGTCCTCGTCGGCATCGCTTGGCCCGCTCCAACCGCTAGCTCTCGCATTCTAAAGCTGGCATTGCACGGCGCGTGGCATTATGAGAGCACGCGGGCCATCCCACACTGACATATCGTCGGACTATAATTATCAAATATAGAAGTGCTGTCAAGTCTGTAGTGGTAAATCAAGTACGCCGCAAATAGGGGTCTTGAAAGATTAGGTGCGTGTTATCTTTCGCCTTGCATTTTGTAATAACAAAATGCCTTTGAAACGTAGGAATCACAAAGACGCATTACGTGGTCCTTTCCCGTTCACGTACAATCTCCAGAATCACGCACCGCGAAAAACCACCTTAATAGTTTACTGATACGCCATATAGTATACATAACAGGTTCATAAATATCGCAGCCCTAGAATTTACTGCAGATGGCGTGATCTGGGTGTTGCTGGCTGGAAATGGTATGACCTTAGTACACAACGTCTTGAAAAATATTAAGAGTTTTCTGTTTTATTCATATATAAATAAGTTTGACCCTCTGTTTACATGATATAAATGAAGGTGTAATAACCACAAAATAGCAAATTACTCTTTTGTAAAATCTACCTTATTTAATACAAAAAGAAATAGTATGTTTATGGACGTTCCTGTTCAACTATTATTTAGTTTATCTCTAAGATCAATACGCGTTATTATAGCAACTTATCACAAGCGTTAATGTACCAACAACAAAACAATGTCTCTATCGACATTGTCTGTTCACAAAACTGTATATTACTGGCATCCTTACAGCGACTTGTCTGAAGATCTAACAACCTGCCTTGTTTAGATTGTTATTCTGCACATTATGAGCAGAGCAGAACAGGATCTATTTAAAATTACAACATATCTTTTTTATTGTGTAATATACTATGCTAAATTGTTTGTTTTGTTCATTGCATTTACTCGTGGTTTTGTAGGTAACCCGTAAAACAATTGGCAGTCTTATCGCTGCAAAGTCATTTCTTCTAGACAACCAAGTTGTTTAGCTTATGAAGTGCTTGGACAAGGGATTATGGCTAAACAATACTTCAAAACCAAAACAAACATTATGTACTTTTTAGTGACTGAAACGCTAGAAATAAAACATAACATAGGTAATAATTTAGATGATATATACATAGTACATGATATGCTAAGGAGGTATAGGATCTTTTTACATATACATTTTATAACTATAAATACATACATACATACAAACGTTAGATAAGCAGTTAATCAATCTTCCTTTCTTTAGATAATGCCAGATAATGTTTTTTTTTTTTAATTTACTGACGGTAGACTTCGAAGATTATACATTGAATGGTAGTGCATTCAAAGACTCACAGCATGGACTTTAATTGATTTATTTAGAAAATCTGAGGAATGCAATGGTGATATGACCATATATGTGGACCGTAGATTACGTTAGTGTTGGATATGTCTTAAGTATGTGTGTAAATAATCAGGAACGTTAGGACTCAATAGCAATCGTTATGGCAAACAGAGGACATGAATATTCCGGTAAAAACAAATTGTGTCATCTGTGGGAAAAAAGGGAGACTGCGCAATCAATATTTTAGTGGAAATTGGTTAATGATTGTGTGGTCGTTTTAGAGAGTTGGTTGCAGCAAAAATCTTTTGGTTTACATCGTCTATCTCATATATCCAGGACAAATTGCTATCGAATAAGACACCCAGACTCCTAACATTATTGCTATACTGTATTGTAACTCCATTGAAGTTAATTTTCGAGCAAAATGTCCAGTTGATACGATTTTTACATTTACACACATTTTTTTTATGATAAAATTTTTGGACTGCCTATAATTATTTTTTGAGTTTTAGAGGCGATATTTGCTCTTTGTTAGAATTCTAGATTCTATCTCATACATGAAGATTGAGAGAAGAAGTGAAGACACCACGCCACCTTGTGCGACACCAGCTTTTATTAAAGTTGGGCAGATATTTCTGCCCAAGCAGAAAAGGCATCATTGAATGCTAAACGTTGTCTAAATACTTGCGGTACTAACCTAAATAGGTATATAAAAATAATCGAACAAACTTGATGGTTGATAATCTAAAGTAAACTGAAATCGTGCACGCCGATATTTATATGTTTTAGAGAGGTTATATTTTGGTGTCATCACACCCTGTAAAATTTAGTTTAATTGTCCCACCTGATCCGTCGACTGGCTTGACCGATGGTTTTATAACCACTCTACGAAATGAAACATGAAATCGTCTTGAACCTCATTGAATTCATCATGTCCTTGTTTACGCACGCCTCACTGCCCCAGAAAATAATAGCTATTAACATTCATGTAAAACAGAGCTCGCATGATTCTCTAATAATTACACTATGTACTAAATAACAGCAATAAAAGGCTTACATACATACAATACATACATACAATACATACATACAAGTTTATGTTTGTGTTGATTTTAGGATAAAATGTTGTTAGGTGATTATAAAATGTGGAATGGGTAAAGTAAATCTCAGTTTTTCGTTATCTGCGTGGGACAGAAAAGCAAATGGTCAGCGACGCGGGGGCTGGCTGTCGGGAACTACGCTCATCAATCAGCGACGAGCCGCCACGGCACCTGTGCCTCGGTTTGTTCCCAACATGACAGTAGTTGCAATCTACCTGCGGCCTGCCATTACACCCAACACTAATGCTGACAACTTGAGATTATCAATTGGATGAATATATACCTCAATCCCAGAACTTTGCCGACGATAAGAGATGAAAAATTATTCATTTAAAGTAACTAACTAGGGACAAATTGTTCTGGGCATTTGAGAATCAGAAAAATGTCCCGAATATTTTAAATTTTTAAAATATTACATAGGTAATTAAATTTTAACGTTAATTGCTTAAATTGTGTCATTAAATCGGAACGTAGTTTAAACGCGATTTGCTTTCTATGTATTTGTTTACACCTTATTTGAAGTTACTGTTGTGAAGGTAATTAATTTTTTGTTAGTTATGTATTGGATCCTGGTTGATTGAAGCAGAGTTTAAGAATATATTAAAAGTAACTTAAAGGTATCTAGAATGAAAACAAATAATCTTTCTAAGCGTTCACGAGTAAGCGAACAAATGCTGCTTCAAATTTAAAAAACGTTAACATTCGGAACTAATTTGGTTAAAAAACGTATTATTATTTATTTAAGTAGCTCTTAGCTATTTAAGCTAAAATATATACTAGATATACTAAAATTAGAACAAAAATAGAGAAAAATTATTCTTTTAAATTCTTATAAATTTGAAAGCTATGTTATTGAGAAGGATACAGGCTATGGTTTATCCCGGAAAGGGAAAACCTTCTCTTGTTAATTTTAAACTACTTTGTCGAAATTGTGTGGAGGTTGGGAGAAAATAAATATTATATTTTGTTACAAAATTTTCTAAACACATAATCCTACTGATATTATTAATGTAAAAGTGAGTTTGGATGATTGTAACGCAATCACGCATTATGGCTGAAAAACTAAGAATGATTTTTTAAAATATTAGGTCTTTACCTATGAAATTTCCGTTTTTCACGAAATAAATGAAGCGTAATTTTTTATATATTTTTTATTTCTATTAATCAAAATAATCACCCATGCAATCAATGCATCTTTGCAAACGCATTGGTAGCTTATTGATGCCTTTCTTGAAGAAATCAGCTGGACGGGAGGCAACAAATTCTTCAAAGGCATTTTGTACTGCCTCTCGGGTATTGAATTTTTTTCCCGCCAAGAAGTTATCCAAATTTGGAAAAAGTAGAAGTCTGTAGGCGCAAGATGTGGTGAGTACGGCGGATGACGGAGAACTTCCAACCCCAACTCTTGTAGCTTGGAGACCGTCTGCTGTGCAGTATGAGGTCGCGCGTTGTCGTGCAGGAGCAGTGGAGCCGAACGATTGACCAAAGCTGGTTGGAGACGTGCGAGCTTCTCCATCATTGTGTTCAGTTCTTCACAGTACACATCTGCAGTAATGCTTGTCCCGTTTGGCAAGAAGCTGTGATGAATGCTGTGAATTACACCCGCGTTAGACCACCAAACAGTGACCATCACTTTTCTAGGGGTAAGTTTTCGTTTAAGGCATTGTTTGGGTGCTGAACCAGGGTCCAACCAACTTGCTGAGCACTTACGATTGTCAAACAGGATCCATTTCTCGTCACAAGTAACAATGCGGTTCAGAATTCCTTCATTTGTATGCCTGCTGAGCAGGCAAGGCACGTCTCCACGCGTACTTCGCGCTGGTGGTCATTGAGTTCGTGGGGTACCCATTTGTCAAGCTTTTTTACCTTGCCAATTTGACGCAAATGGACCAATATTGTTTTGATGCTAACGTCGAAAGCTGCTGCTAATTCAGCCGTGGATTGAGTTTCATCAGCTTCCAGAATTGCCTTTAATTCGTCATTGTCGGCCAAAATTTTCGGACAACCACGGGGTTCATTTTTCAGGTCAAAATTTCCAGAACGGAAGCGGGTAAACCAATAACGGGTGGTGCGTTCGTTTGTAGTGTTCGCTCCGTAAACGTCGTTGATGTTGCGTGCCGCTTGTGCCGCTTTGCTGCCACGACGGTACTAATACTCCATAATTACTGGAATTTTTAACTTATCCATGATAACGAAAAATGTTCGAATGCGTTGAAAACAAAACACTAACTATTAAACAAATGACGATTTTAGAAAAAGAATTCCATGTTTGTCAAATAAAATTAATTTGAAATTAGAATGATCAGTCAAAAAAAAAATATTTTCATTTGAAATGGCCAGTACGGCAAAACGGCAGTTTCATAGGTAAAGACCTATTATCACCGAGTATATAACCTGGAATGACTGGAGGTTAACTGTTGTTTTGAAATTTCAACGGTTTATTCTTATTAATCATTTTTTATTGATCATTGTGCATTCATAATTATTTATTATTAGCTATTGTTGCTATGCTATTGTTAAATAATCATAATTTTTTTATATTATATTTTATGAATATTATAAATATAAAACTTTCATTTGGGTTCCGTAAATTATATATATGAAATTTTACTATGAAATACTGATTTCATTTTATTTTATTAAATTCACTTTTCTTTTGTATTTTTGACTTCAATGTCTATTCTGATTGACAAATTAATATTGCCGAATATGTTTACTTCTTCAGTAATATTCTTTAAATTTGTTTTTTGGAATCGTTTTATTCTTTTCTTGCGGTATATTTTTGGTATATAAGAATTTATGCTTGCTTTGTATTTAAAAACATTTATTTTCGTTAGTTTCTTTTATATAACGAGAAATACGGCTAGTTCGTGTCTTTAATTTACAATTTAAAGAATTTAGAGTAAAAAATTTAAAATTTCGACAACACCCTCAAAAATATACTCGCGACCAGCCTGGCGTTTCACTAAACGAAAAACAGTGGTGTCAAGCATCTTTGCCTATTCGGATGTAAGACGTGCTCAGTGAAATATCAAAAGTTCCCGTAAAAAGTAAAAAGATTTTTAGGTCAAAAGACATAAATATCAATCGCACATTTTTTTCATATGATGAAATATAATATTCTGAAGTGTGCACAGTTTTTTTTTTTTTTTTTTGAAGACATGATTTTCCAAAAAACGACAAAAGCGGTAGGTTATACATATTTTAATACATCTTCATCTACATCAAATTGAGTAAATGCATCTTGAATGCTTGGCTTTTGAAAAGTATTGTAGGTACAATACTTTACTTTCTGGTCTACAATACTTATAACACGTTTCAAAGCCAGTGAAAACAAACTCTCAACGCTCTTTTGTCAAATTATTTTGTGAAATAGTAGAAATAGTAAGTGTGCAAATTAACTTCGACATTAAAAAAACAACGAAATGGTTATAAAGTTAAAAACTAAGGTTTTACATCATAAAATTTCAAATATTCACCACAACTCGTAATCAAAAGTTATGGAAATTTATTCTCTAAAATAATACATTTTTAGGTGCAACAAATATATATTAATTATTATTTAGTGTATTTTTTTCCAGCCATCAGTGATAACGAAAAGATCACTAAGCAAATCGAACCTACGCTTCCCTTAGCCGTTCGCAATCGCATCAAAACTAAGAACGCGGCTCTCCGGAGAGCCAAACTCTATCCCACGCCTGCCTATAAATTAGCTGCGAATCAAATGCAACGTAAAGTTAGGTCTTGCCTCACGGAACTCCGAGACGCTCAGATGAACGCGTAATTAGCGTATTATAAAATGCCCCCAGGCCTTACGCGTAGACACCGCCTCTCACGTTTCACCTCTCACTCGTCCCGACAACACTACCACCTCCGAAGACGAACACTAACGACATTCCCGTACCACCGAAAGGCGGGACGGAAAAGTCGTTAGTGCCCTTTTTGCCGCCCTTTTTGCCGACGACATCGCCCTTAAGACCAAAGGCCTCAGTGGCCCGGGTCTCATCACCAGACTCCAAAAGACCGTAAACGCCCTCGGTGAATGGTTTCAAAAATGGCGTGTCGATGTGATCCTGTCGATTCACACAAGTCGATTCACCAGTGCCACATCGATTCTGTGTTCTGCGGTTTACTTCGACTGCAAACACCGTAGTATCGCCGACAATCTCCACGTTCGAATGTTTGGCATTCCCATCCCCTGGAAGCGCAGTACTAAATACTTAGGCATCACCTTAGCCCAGACGCTTTCTTTCAAACCACACGTCGGTAGAGTAACGAAACTCGCCCGTTTCTAATTAAGCCGCCTATATTGTATGTTAGGTAGACAAAGTAAAATGTATTTTAGAAAAAAACGTACGCTTTATAAGACCTGCGTCTAATTAACTGCAAGGGGAAGCGTCATTCCACCAGTTCTACTAGTTACCGTGGCAAGAAGTAATAGGTATTCAAATAATATCAGTGTCTTAACTTTCAAAATTGCACGTTGCTTTGACGGTGTTACGAACAATATCAATATATATATTGACGACCTTGGTACGTGTGTAACGCGGACCTGTACAGAGATCTTGAACAACATACAGTGCAACAGCACCTCAAAACATTCTCGAAAGCGTTCTTCAAACGCTCCGAAACCCACCCCTGTCATAGATTCGAAGTTTAAAGTCGCTAGACTGAGAAACGCACACACGAACGTAGCCACGCAACTGTCGCTAGATCTCGAAGCCCTTCAGGCCGCAAATTCTAACCCTAATTTAAGTTCGTTTTATTTTTCATTTTGAGCACCTTCAGTGCTATGAATTCACTTTCAGTGATATGTAATTCCTAGCGGGTGACCCCTTAAGGGCCCCGCTAGCGCGGCCTTTTTCTCCAATTGGTCGTCGCTCAGATGAAGGCTGTGAGGCAAAAAATTGCACGAGTCATTCAGGGGGCTTTTTAGTGGGTAGTGGCTCTGGTAGGCTTGGAGCGAGTCGCACATAACCTATGCGTCAGAGCATTTTTGATCCTCCTGCCCTCCCCGTGGAGGGGAACAAAAAATAAGTATTTTTTTCCTTTTAGCTTTTTATCTCTATTTAAATAACGTTAGGTTTCATTGTTTTCCGTACATTTAATTTCTCAAATTTCATAGAAAAATTTGATCCTTATGGTGCACCTAATTGATTGACGCTGTAAAGATCAGGATGTATTTTTTCGGATTTTAAATATCTTTGGTGCAGAAAATGCAGTTTTCCTTAATATTAACATTAAAAGATATTTCCTTTGAGGAAAAATTGCTATTTCGAGTTTTTAAATTCTCCCTGTAGGCGTCAGTACTAAATTCCACCCTATTTGTACTTAAAATTAACAAAGAGAATTTCACTACATGTTTTTTCAAAGCCTTGATTTAGAAATATCTTAACACAAGCTGATTTTGCTATTAAATCCATAAGTTTTGAAATCTCATAAGAAAATTGGTTGCGTACTCATTGTTAATGAAGATTATAAGATATTTACGGAAAATTAATAAGAATTTCAAGCTTTTAACAAAGTCAAAGAGCTTTTTATGTGTTTTGGATTATTATATTAACCTGCTGCTTAATAAAGTTTATTTTTCCATAATTATTCTCGATATTATATATTATATTTTTGACGGCCGAGTAGCGTAGTGGTCAGTAGCCCTGTCTTATACGCCGGAGGTCCCAGGTTCGAGTCCTGGCCGGGGCATTCATTTGTGTGATGAACACAGATGTTTGTTCTCGGGTCATGGTTGTTGATATTTATATATTTATGTTTATTCTGGGTTCCCCCCCAGTTCGCTGTATGGTCATCCATAACACAAGCTCTGCTTACTTTGGGGCCGTACAGTTGGTGTGTTTGTCTGGGGATTATTATTATTATTATTATTATATGAATAATACGCTACAATAACGCAAATGAACCTAAAACAACGTTATTAGTATATAATATACATACGAGTATATTGCTAGCCATTGGTACATAACAACCTGCCCATAGAGAGCATCAGTCAATATTCAGTATGTAACTGTTTTAGAAGGAACTTTTCATTGGTACATAACAACCTGCCCATAGAGAGCATCAGTCAATATTAAGTATGTAACTGTTTTAGAAGGAACTTTTCATTGGTACATAACAACCTGCCCATAGAGAGCATCAGTCAATATTAAGTATGTAACTGTTTTAGAAGGAACTTTTCATTGGTACATAACAACCTGCCCATAGAGAGCATCAGTCAATATTCAGTATGTAACTGTTTTAGAAGGAACTTTTCATTGGTACATAACAACCTGCCCATAGAGAGCATCAGTCAATATTCAGTATGTAACTGTTTTAGAAGGAACTTTTCATTGGTACATAACAACCTGCCCATAGAGAGCATCAGTCAATATTCAGTATGTAACTGTTTTAGAAGGAACTTTTCATTGGTACATAACAACCTGCCCATAGAGAGCATCAGTCAATATTCAGTATGTAACTGTTTTAGAAGGAACTTTTCATTGGTACATAACAACCTGCCCATAGAGAGCATCAGTCAATATTCAGTATGTAACTGTTTTAGAAGGAACTTTTCTTTGGTACATAACAACCTGCCCATAGAGAGCATCAGTCAATATTCAGTATGTAACTGTTTTAGAAGGAACTTTTCATTGGTACATAACAACCTGCCCATAGAGAGCATCAGTCAATATTCAGTATGTAACTGTTTTAGAAGGAACTTTTCATTGGTACATAACAACCTGCCCATAGAGAGCATCAGTCAATATTCAGTATGTAACTGTTTTAGAAGGAACTTTTCATTGGTACATAACAACCTGCCCATAGAGAGCATCAGACAATATTCAGTATGTAACTGTTTTAGAAGGAACTTTTCATTGGTACATAACAACCTGCCCATAGAGAGCATCAGTCAATATTCAGTATGTAACTGTTTTAGAAGGAACTTTTCATTGGTACATAACAACCTGCCCATAGAGAGCATCAGTCAATATTCAGTATGTAACTGTTTTAGAAGGAACTTTTCATTGGTACATAACAACCTGCCCATAGAGAGCATCAGTCAATATTCAGTATGTAACTGTTTTAGAAGGAACTTTTCATTGGTACATAACAACCTGCCCATAGAGAGCATCAGTCAATATTCAGTATGTAACTGTTTTAGAAGGAACTTTTCATTGGTACATAACAACCTGCCCATAGAGAGCATCAGTCAATATTCAGTATGTAACTGTTTTAGAAGGAACTTTTCTTTGGTACATAACAACCTGCCCATAGAGAGCATCAGTCAATATTCAGTATGTAACTGTTTTAGAAGGAACTTTTCATTGGTACATAACAACCTGCCCATAGAGAGCATCAGACAATATTCAGTATGTAACTGTTTTAGAAGGAACTTTTCATTGGTACATAACAACCTGCCCATAGAGAGCATCAGTCAATATTCAGTATGTAACTGTTTTAGAAGGAACTTTTCATTGGTACATAACAACCTGCCCATAGAGAGCATCAGTCAATATTCAGTATGTAACTGTTTTAGAAGGAACTTTTCATTGGTACATAACAACCTGCCCATAGAGAGCATCAGTCAATATTCAGTATGTAACTGTTTTAGAAGGAACTTTTCATTGGTACATAACAACCTGCCCATAGAGAGCATCAGTCAATATTCAGTATGTAACTGTTTTAGAAGGAACTTTTCTTTGGTACATAACAACCTGCCCATAGAGAGCATCAGTCAATATTCAGTATGTAACTGTTTTAGAAGGAACTTTTCATTGGTACATAACAACCTGCCCATAGAGAGCATCAGTCAATATTCAGTATGTAACTGTTTTAGAAGGAACTTTTCATTGGTACATAACAACCTGCCCATAGAGAGCATCAGTCAATATTCAGTATGTAACTGTTTTAGAAGGAACTTTTCATTGGTACATAACAACCTGCCCATAGAGAGCATCAGTCAATATTCAGTATGTAACTGTTTTAGAAGGAACTTTTCATTGGTACATAACAACCTGCCCATAGAGAGCATCAGTCAATATTCAGTATGTAACTGTTTTAGAAGGAACTTTTCATTGGTACATAACAACCTGCCCATAGAGAGCATCAGTCAATATTCAGTATGTAACTGTTTTAGAAGGAACTTTTCATTGGTACATAACAACCTGCCCATAGAGAGCATCAGTCAATATTCAGTATGTAACTGTTTTAGAAGGAACTTTTCATTGGTACATAACAACCTGCCCATAGAGAGCATCAGTCAATATTCAGTATGTAACTGTTTTAGAAGGAACTTTTCATTGGTACATAACAACCTGCCCATAGAGAGCATCAGTCAATATTCAGTATGTAACTGTTTTAGAAGGAACTTTTCAATGGTACATAACAACCTGCCCATAGAGAGCATCAGTCAATATTCAGTATGTAACTGTTTTAGAAGGAACTTTTCATTGGTACATAACAACCTGCCCATAGAGAGCATCAGTCAATATTCAGTATGTAACTGTTTTAGAAGGAACTTTTCATTGGTACATAACAACCTGCCCATAGAGAGCATCAGTCAATATTAAGTATGTAACTGTTTTAGAAGGAACTTTTCATTGGTACATAACAACCTGCCCATAGAGAGCATCAGTCAATATTCAGTATGTAACTGTTTTAGAAGGAACTTTTCATTGGTACATAACAACCTGCCCATAGAGAGCATCAGTCAATATTCAGTATGTAACTGTTTTAGAAGGAACTTTTCATTGGTACATAACAACCTGCCCATAGAGAGCATCAGTCAATATTCAGTATGTAACTGTTTTAGAAGGAACTTTTCATTGGTACATAACAACCTGCCCATAGAGAGCATCAGACAATATTCAGTATGTAACTGTTTTAGAAGGAACTTTTCATTGGTACATAAAATCCAGCATCTAAATTGATTTGTAGAGCAGTAAGCTGCAATTAGTTTCCGAAAAATGTTTAATTGCAGAGGAAGACATAAATATAAACTATATGTAGCTTCTCAACGACTTAATATATTTTCAAAACATGTTTATTGTATGGCTGTGCGTATCTATAAGAAAATACCAAATAATATTCAGAACTTGATATTTAGACTATTTAAAATAAATTTATTTAATTATTTATTAGATAAGAGTTACTACTCATTAAATGAATATTTATCATAATTTTAAGTCCTTAGCTTAAATAATTATTGTTATAAGCTTTTCATTGTTGATGTTGACATTTTAAATTTATAAATTGCGAGTTTGATTAAGGTCTGATTATATGACGTCGCAAAGGTTTGCACACCGTTTGACACGGTTAAATATGCTGTACTTAAATAATTATAACACGGGTGCCGTTTGAGGGTGTTCGTCGTTTGGATACTTGGGGGGAGGGAGACTTGCCGAGCTAACAGATGCAGAAAATAATAATTTTTGTATAGACATAAAGAGCCTCTGTAAATTTATTTTGAAAAAAAATATACGAAGTTTCTTGCCAGTTCTTCTTCACGAAGGTTTTTTTCGAACTGGTGGTAGAATCATGTTTTATTTGACGTCAATAAGAACAAGTAATTGTCAATGTTGAGAAATAAATATTTGAATTTGAATTTGAATTTGACCTATTGTATCGACCATATTTTGCAAATAAATTGATTTGATTTGATTTGAAAAGATATGAGAGACAAATGTCCAGCGAACACAGAAAAATATGAATTAATAATGCATAGGCATTAATGTAATAAAATTAACAGTTGAATAAATCCTTAACATATCGCTACAAGAGCTCAGGGGGTGTGAGATTCATTTTGTACGTGACCTCACGTTACAATAGAATGTCATAGAATATTCCCTCGCACACTTTGACTACGCCTATTTACGCGAAGGAGACGTGGCAAACACGTTCCCGTGACATGACAAAGTTAGAACATAAAACAACGGATGCTAGATGGAATTAGAACGGCAATCAAAAAGCTTTGAATTATGTTCCTTTGCTTGTATTTTCATGAAATGCGTATTTTGTTGTATTTTTGTAGGATAATTATAATTATTGTTGGATCTGAGGATGTAATTTCACCCAAGTACAGTTATAGAGTTTAGAAAAATAAAATGTGTTATTTAGATTTTTCTGCTTGCACCGTTGATCGTACGTACTTAAACATGTTAAAAATTAGATTTTTTTTTAAAGTTTAAAATCAAGTGGATAAAAAAGTTTGATCATTAACTGTTTTCAGTAAATAAAAGTTTATTTAAATTGAATTCCCCACAATATGTCCTCTAGTTTTGTTCACTAGTTAGTTTTTCATGCAGTTACAAAACCACAGTGTTATAAAGGCGTTTTTAAAGCTCATTAAACATAAATAGCAAAAGTAAAGCTGAACACATCAAATACTAGGCTGTATTTGTAGATAGGCAAGTATAAAGTAATTAATAAGCTCTAAATTTAGGCTAACTGTAAGAGAACGGCACGACGGCGCTTCTGAATGTGGCTACGAACAGAACGGCCGTTCAAGTTGTGCAATAAAATTGATGGGTTGAACTTCGCGCAGACGATATTATTGTCTCGAACGGGGTTACGCCGCCAAGCCATAAGATTCTAGCGTGATGTAAAACTAAGTACTGGGAAAAACCACTCCCATTTAGTTAAGAAACATACTCCAACATAAATAACATCAAACAATCAAATAAAACAAAATCGTATCTGTTTATTATTTATTTTTAATAATGTTTTCAATTAATCGATCTCATTTTCGGTTTATCCGAAAACTTTAACAGCGTTCTTAATGTTGGTTTCAAAAAGAACTGAGTGGAAAAAAGCTATATACTATTAATTCTTTTTGCTGGTTTACAAAATTAAGGTGCGGGCGTGACAAAGAAACATCAATGCCGTGCGCCGTGCCAGACCAGTTAACAGACCAGCATGTGACCTCCTTATAGATTCGGACATGCTTAAACATAGGCAAAGTCAGTTAAAACAGTCCAATGCCAGTAATCTCTCGCTTTGGATCCCACGCAGTCTCAAAAAACCGACCACGAGACAAACGCCCATTTGTCCAAAACATCCCACAACAACCATTGTCATTTTACTTCCACTCGAGAATGCCAGTTCTCACACGCCCCGACAGACAAGCGTTTTTTGCTGTCGGTAGTCTTTGTAGTTACAGTCCCAACCTGGTACCTTGCGACTTTTGCATGATATCAAAAATAAAAACCAATTACGCAGTCAAGGATTTTCATCACTGGAAGTGGCTGTCGTAGAGTATTAAAGCCATATTATGACACAAAAAAAAAATAAAAAAATATGTTTATTTCAGTAAATGTATGTTTCAGAAATCAGCACGCTGCAGTGGTACAAATTTTTCCGAATTGGTATATTTTTACGAAAAGTGAATTTACGCAAACGCATAATGAATAACAATTAGTTATTTTTTTCCTATAATAACAATGTTTTCCAGAAATGTTTAGTACTCCTACCGTGGGCCAGGGTCCACGCTACTTATTCCGTGGGCAGATTTTTAATACAACAATTTTTTACAGTAACTTCTTTAATTTTTTACCTTAGTTACGATTTTCAATATTGCAAGAAAATAAAAAAGATGTAGAACTCGAGCAAAACGACAAATCTTGTGACTTGCAACCTTTTATAATTTTCATCGAAACGAACACAGCCTTAGCATGAGGGACGTATAATCGTTTTATAATCCATCACAAAATTTTCAACTTTATGTCGCTCGCAATAAAAAGCCTAATTGTTTGTTTCCTAAAAGCTTTGTTTTCCATTTTATTCTATTGTATTACATGCCACAACTTTCACAAACTCGTATTTAAATTCAACAGTAATCACAGAAATGATATTTGTTGAAGCTTTGTACGTAAAGTTACATTTAATGTTACATTATTAAACTTATTTACTTGTTAAAGCAACGTGGTAGGAGAAAGCATGATACATCGTGTATCATACTTACAAAACCACAGTTTTTGTATCATGAATTTAAAAAATTAAATATTGGAACTATATATACAAGTATAATGGAACAAAATGACGAATAATCTTTCATAACGGTAACCGCGCACAGAATGCCACGCCACCCCACATCAAAACCGCACCGTTCCTCTACAGCACACTAACACACATTTTAACCGTTCCGGTGTAAAAACGAGGAGTTTTCCGACACAAAACAAGGCTGTCACTACTCCGAAACAAAGTGAACATATTTTCTGTAGCTGAGAGGTATTTTGTTTTTGTTGCAAATTCTATAATTGACTTTTGTGTTTCGCCGAGCTTTTTGAACAGAAAATTCGATCAAAGCAAAACCTAAAATTTTAAATTGGTAGTTTACAATTCACTGCGAAAAATGTAAAGGTAACTTTTACACAACATTCCTTTTTTTATTTTTACCGTATGGTTGATTTATGCAAACTGTAAGCTAGGTATAAATGCAGACACACCATCTTTTTGGCCTCAGAGTAAGCAAAACATGATTATAGCACGAACTGAGAGAACACAGAATAAATGTAGTTATATATATATATATATATATATATATATATATATATATCACAGCAAATTCTTGAAACAAACAGCCAGCATTAAAACCTTCTGATTTTAGAAGCTGGCCGTCGAAATTAACATTTCTTACATTGACGTCATCTTCATTTGTTTTAGTTCTGGACATATCGGATTAAAAAGTGGTAGGGTTGAGTTAAACTGCCGTTTAATAGTAGACAGGATGTTGGGATGGGCTGTCGTGCCGCCGCCGCACCGTCACCCCTCGAAAGGTCCTCGCCTAATGCGTGCTCCGTGTCAGCCGACAAGTGATGCACTCGACTCCCACCGGTCTATTCTGGAATGCTGTAACTATCATCACTATCTACTTCATTTTATAATTCGATCCGCTCACATTTACTTTCTATGGTCACAACATGTACCGTTATTTTTTATTACCTTTATAAAAGTAATGTAATTAAAAAATGTAAATTAAGTGTCAGTTATACTCGCATGAAACCCCTCTAAACGAGATTCAGATTTTATCTCTTCCGAAGATACCGTTTTAGCAATGTAATAGCGAATTAAAACTACGTACTTGAAGATGCGACGCCAAATCTGTGTACACATTTTTTTTGTTTGAAAATGTGCAGATGATATGAAAGTTGGACTGCGTTATGTAAAACGAAATTAAGATATTATGCTCCTAAGTGCTGGGGTCTAATATTTACGTTGTGAGTAAATTTGTTCTCCTAAAACGGATTATCTACAACTTTTATTATCTCATCTTCAAATTTAAAATCTTGCTTATAAAATATATAGTAATACTAAATATGGCGCTTATTTTTTTTACGTAACGGATGCATGCACAAGCTGAAGCAATCGTTGGTTGTCGCTTAATTAAACCCCGTATTAAAAAAACACTAGGAGTGATTTTTGAAAATAAAAATTGCTGAATACATAATTTATCACGCCTATAATACATTTGCATTGACAACTTCTTCTTTTTGACTTTTTCCTTTGATTCTTTGCTAGTTGTTACATAACGCAGACCGACTATGAGTCTATGAGTCTTATTTAAGTGCATGATTATTCAGTCGCATGAAATCAATAGGTCTTTTAAAGCAAAGACAAGTCTTGTGTAAATTTATCGAACTACACTCGAGGTTTCGGCTAACCTTTGGCTAACCAACACTAGACATTACATAGATCTTGACGCCCTAGGGAGATATGCGCTAAGCAGTGTTCGTTACGTTTATATTCTAGTACGAACCATATCCTAGACTAACCCGATGGCGGGTGTACAAAGACCAAGTGGAATCTATTTGCCTACTCCAACTGAATGAAGGAGCTCTCGGCTACGGCTGCATCGAGTCTCGAGAGAGACAATAGATCCAGGAGTGAAATCTCTCTCTATCTAGTGTGATCTGGCTACCAGTAGGATTTGGTTTGTTCAAACTATATGTATTTTTAAAGGCTGAGTTAAAACAAATTAACAAAAAGACATTCAACATTTGAGGTTACAATGGTCATAGTTAATTATCATTGGAGTTAAATGAGCCTTTAGCAAAGATTATTAGATCCTCAAAACTGCTGGCAAACATTACAATTTCCAGATGTTGCAGAACTACCTAGATTTAACCCTCAATGATAGTAACATAAGTAATAATGAAAATAGAGAATTTTGAAAACAGGATAACGTGTATTCCATACAGAGTACAATTTGCACTTTGTTACTCACACAAAGAGCTAAATAAATCTGCATAAAAATAAAATTACATTTTTCACTAGTGTATTTTTTATTCAAGATTTCTTCAAGATAAACTTCCTTTATGTGATTCGCCGTAAGGATATCCAATGCCCCCCAAATTGGAATGTGCCTTGTCGGAGCGGGGAGGGGCTCATTACATCGTTACAATCCAGCAACGAGTGAAGCCAAAACATTCACGTGGTTGGGGCGTGCTGCGTCTGTCCCGTATCAGGCAGCAGTCTGCTTCGACCCATAGTGGGCGGCAGGGTCCTTTTATATAATGCTTATATGCATTCCCCACGATGAATCTCTTACTGTTAACAAAGTGACCATGTTTAATTTTTGTCGTTTATAGATTTAATTAACATTATTTTCAGTCTCGGTTCATATCTTAAAGTAACTACATGGGTTGATATCTGAAATCAATTTCTATTTCTATATCTTAATGATTTTTTCAATATCTTTTATTTTTATGAATAAACTTTAGTTTGGTGACATTAAATATATATTTTTTAAAACACTTCTCTGACCCGCGCTGTAATAATTGTGTCAGAAGAGGGATGTTACCATTGTTCGTTGCGAAATTTTAAACATTTAAAAACAAAGACCGTAAAAACAAAGTGTTAAAATCTGAAACCATGACTCCGGGGTAGAAGTTGTACCTCAAAAAAATCTCAGGAAAACTCAGAACTTAACTAATTACTAGGAATTACCAGGAATTACAAGTTTACGGAAAGTGCTGAACATGATCGTGATTTTACTGTAAGTCATTCTATCATTTATGTTTGTTAAGTTTGTGTCTAATTAGTTTGGTAATTTCTTATTTATTTATTTATTATTTATTTATTTATTTATTTAACAATTTATGTACACACATTAGAAAATATGAAAATTTAATTTAATTTTTCAATATGGCGAAAACTGAGTTCCGTAAAAACGAATACTCAATACAAATTCTTTGCAATTTCGTAAATATATATATAATAAATAAATTTATATATATATATATATATATAAATAAATATATATATAATAAATATATATATCGTAATATTGATACGATACGATATATATCGTATCAAGTGCATTCAAAAACGTTTCCTTAGATTCCAACAATATAAATCTCGAACACATGATAAGGGTTACTATTCTCGCTATAAGAGACAACATTCTACCACTAATTAATTTCATTAATATAGCACGGTATACCTACCCGAGCTTACCTAGCTTACCTGAGCTTCTGGCTGGAGTTGGTATCTGTGCGCACAATAAATCATATCGTTATCCAAAGTTACTTCAAGAGTCTACTTTTCTCTCCCAGCCTACTTTTGATCTTTATTGTAGTAGTGTTACAAGTGTCAAGGCAGCCATGGCTAACCAATTCTTTGTCCAGTAGTAATTATGGATTACGAGATCTCTGCTTTGATGTGTTACTTTTTGTTATGGTCTTTTTTTGTTTTTATGTCAATTGTTATTGTCTTAGAACAATTGGCATATGGTATCTATAACTGTGTGTCTACGTTTAATTTTCTTATATGTATTTTTATCTATATGTGAAAATTTGTTAAAATCCTTAGTTTTTTGTTAATGTATATGTATGCAATAATTTATAGCTGTAAATGTTTCAAAAATTACAAAAAAAAATAAAAAAAAATAGGGGTGAATGTGAATTTTACATTCAATGTACAACATTTTTAAAAAATTGCAAAAATGCTTCCGAATTTGTTACAAAATCACAAAAGGATCTCTTATTAAAATTTATAATCCCAAAACTTGAAGGAAAAGCTCTAACTACCTTGTTCCAATAAAGTGTTCGACAACTTCGATAAGCTCAAAAACTTTGTAAGACTAGCTTGTGGTAAGAGAAAACATTATAACCACTTACTCTTAGATCTGCAGTCATGCAAGCAACAGTCCGGCGAATCAGTCTCAGCATTTGCCATAAGGGTAGAAAATGTTTAACTTCTTACAAAACCGAAATTCATAACTCAGAATCATATAAAAAGGGATCTACCAGGCCGTATCGCCATGACGGAAGATCAAGCTCTGCACACATTTACAATCAGGTTAATTCCACAAATTACCACCGCAGTCAGATGTCGAGATCCGAAAACGCTCAACTTAGCTATTAACATGACTATAGAGGAGGAAAAGATACAGATTATGCTAAATAGTAATTCATCTTATGTTACTCAATTATTTGCAGTCACAACGCTATTCTAAGAATCATTAACGTCACGTAATTTTAGTAATTATAATCAACCGCGAAATTCAATTTCACCAAATCAGTATAGAAATACTAACTTCGATGCCCGACCAGGAGGATCAAATTCTTATTCTAATTCTTAAGTTTGTAGTTATTGTAAGAACGTGAGTCATCATATATCTAACTGTAATACACGGTTGTATAATAACGAAAACAGAAAAGTTTAAGGCATGTTTCTTTTGGAGAAGAACATGACACTTTTCAAGGACGTGAACGACAAGATTTACACCTAGCAATAGGTTTCGCATCCGTGCCGGCAAAACCTATCAAAAAATATTGGCACACCCTCTAAATCTTATACAAATTTTTAAATTTATTTTATATAAAAAAGTTTTAATATTAATGCTTATAATAAATCGTGTACAAGTTCTAACTCTTATAATTTACAAAGTACTAATTCTTATACTTTGTGTTATAAAAATGTATAAAATCGTCATTCAAATTCTAATTTGTATGACTCTACTATTTCGTATCCTAGCAATTTAACAAATCGTTATTCTAGTTCTAATAATTTACAAATTTTTTTCTAAAACTTTTTGAAAACTCTAGTTTGTATGAATCTACTAATTCGTGTTTAAGTAATTTACAATATCGTTGTTTAAGTTACTTAAATAAATCTAATTCGTGTAACTACTAAGTCGTTAACTAATTCTAAAAATACTGTATCTAATGACATCTTACAAAATAAGTCCAGTTCTAGTTATATTCGAAAATGTGATGATATGTTAATAAGTGAACCACTGTGTCGTATTGAACATAAGTCACCTGAGACCATTAGTGAAAAATGTTTAATGGATTATACTATAACAGACGTACAGCTTTAGATAGCCAATCATCGAAATAGAAATCAAAACGTTACTAAGATACTTATACAAAACCGATAACTTATAATACAGGCGACTGTGTTTATTTACGCTGCCATCACAAACAAAACAAAGCATTGTCGCCCGTCTGGAAAGGTCCATTTGAATAAATTAACATCAACGGCAATCATACTGTAACATTATTAATAAATCGTAAACATGTAAGTCATCACTATGATGAAATAAAGCCAGCACCATCACAGTAAACTTTTATTTCTTTCCAGGTCAACCTGGAATACCAATGGAAAACATCAATGTTTACCGTACCATGTTATCAGTGCCAGTTCGGGACTAATATACGCGGAAGTCCAGGCTTATATTTTGATAAAACTTTAGATATAAAATTTACAAATAATAATTGGAATGTTATAACTTATTTAGAGGTATGTCATGTGCAACCTCATATTCATGATTTAGGATATTTCTTACAAAAACTGTTATCTTTCTGTAAATCTTTTTAAATCTCTAGAGTTCAAGTTGAATGCCTTAACTCATGCCGTTCTTTGCAAAACCAATATAATAATAAGTTTTCATCCATTTCTTATCTTAAACAGACATAAAAACCTAGTCGTGTTAAGCGTGGTGCGTTATTATTGGATAGCATTGGTCATGTACATATTATATTATTCTTATGTATAAGCCTATTACAAGTACACATATCATTGTTGTAAAAACTTAATTAGACAGTGATGACGCAATAAAATACTCAGGTGCAATCAACAAGTCAAACGAAAAACCCTTAATTTATCTCATGAAGGACAATATTCGTATCATAAAGTCTACTTTATCCAAACTTAATGACACTATGCCTAGAGTTCGTGAAAATCAAAATAATTAAATAGAATACCTCGGTATTATACAAAATGCCCCTTAAAAAATCTTAGTAATTCTATTGATAAACTTCAAATTCCAATAAGCTTAATTTTTTTAAGAACTTTTTGTAAATAATATTATTTTATTTAGTAAAATAAACATTTTGCATCTAACTGTACTAGGCCCGCATCAGTTATACAACGAATTGGATACACACATGAATTATTAACCCCAACACTAAGAATTACCCACTTCTTTATTTTTACAAATTATACATGAGCTTATCGATGTTTCGAAATTACATTGCTACTTCAATGACAATAAAGTAATATTTATAATACAAATACCTCTAGTTTTTACCCATGTTTATAATCTAAATCACGTTATACCATTCTCAAACTGCTAACAAGGTGGCAGATGGCAAACGGTTGCTTGTCGGGTGGGGGTCGGCGAAGGTCAGCTGGAGTGTCCGAGGACAGAGTTTTGGACATGGAATCCTAGTTCGGATAATCCGGAGAGGTCTAGTGAGACCGCGCGGCTCTGGCAGCGTAAACGCAGCCGATCTGCTACACGGGTCACGTCCGAAGAGGACACTGGTTTGCTCGCCGAGTAAGAGGCCCTATACAGGGCCCACCACTCATAGGGCCATAGTTCCACCCTGTTTCCTGCAGGCAAATATCGAACACTAGCGCCAGAACTCATGACCGGAGCTTGGCAGAGTGCTCGATGAGAACTGGGTCCGAGACAGTGATGGCTCCGTTGCAATCATCCGATGGGGCACAACAAAATCTCTTGGAAAAGGTAGCGAAGAGTCCGGGATACGTCGCTTTGTCATCTGTCATCATTGCCTCATAGGTAGTCGCTGAGTTCGAGATTTATCTCGAACTGGCGCCCTTATCAGGCATTGCCACCCTCGCGAAGGGCCTCTGGGTAGCCACTTCAATGCCTGGAATTCGGCTTGGGGTTCCATCAGAACGACTGTATTTGGCGAGGCACTGGAGGAGATTGCCCTCACTCAAGGGTTGGCCCTTCTCAACTGGGGATCGGTGAGCATGCGACCCTCGGATGAATCGATCGTAGATCTCACCCTCGCAAGTCCGGGACTAGGGAGTGCTGGTTATGGGGTTGTTGAGTGATCATCGATAAATTTGGTTCAATCTCGCAGCCGTGTCCCCGTCAGGTCCAGCCAGTCCCTTCCGGCCCCCGGTTGACGACGGCCCGAGGTGGCAATTGAAGCAACTCAACAGGGACCTTGCGAGGGAAGCTGCAATTGTGTAATCATGGGTGTCCGTGCCTGTGGGCCTCATGGTGGTGGAGGACGAGGTGAAATGGTTCCGGGCCGCGTTGTCGCAGGTCTGCGACGTGTCAATGCCGCCTCGAAACTGCGTGCAGCTTGTGTAGTAGCACGACGCCAGTACACCAATCACAGGCGGTGGCAAGGGAGGAAAATCTGATTGCACTCCTGCATGCTTCCTTCAAGGAGTCCTGGTAGCAATCGGCAGGGCTGAGCTTCTTGCAAGAAAAGAGTTGCTGGGAGTGATAAACCGCGACCATGGGGAAGGCCGTACAGGTTGGCGATGTGCAAACTTCGATGTCTTCCCGCAAATCCTTGGCAGAGTCGTTGTGGCCCTGTTTCCGGGGAATCATCCCAGCCCAGATGTGGTGCCGTTAGTGAACCTGGGAGAGCTGGGACTTGCGGTGTTGCAGTTTCAAGCCAAAAAAACCGCATTTTTTGAGACTTTTTGATGCTTGTCGAGCTCAAAGCCAGGTTCTATAGTGGTAGACGACAGGTCGTCGCGTTTTCCTCAGAAAGGAAGGCTGTCCGATAGTTTTGCTCGACGAGGACATCAAACTCTTTGAGAGAGTTGTGGCAGCCAGGATCGTTGAGCACCTAGAAGATGTCAGACCGGATCTGGCAGACTGCCAGTTTGGATTCCTCAGGGGTAGGTTTACCGTTGACGCGATTCAGTCGGTTAAGTTCTTGGCGCAGGACGCGATCGCCAGGGGTGAGGTCGTATTGGCAGTGTCGCTGGCCATAGCCACCGCATTTAACTCCCTCCCTTGGAGCTGTATCAGGGAGAGACTCCTTTACCACGGTGTTCCTCCGTACCTGCGCCAGGCCGTCGGAGACTACCGGGGACTCTGGGCGTGGGGTGTAGTACCCGCTCGAGACCGATGGTGTCGGCGGGAGATGTCGTGCAGCGCTCCTCAGGGGTCGGTGCTAGGCCAAATCCTTCGAAACATCGCAGATGATACACTGGTCATTGACCGAGATAAAAGCCAATAGGGATGCTTCTTCGCGCCCCACCGCTGACATTCGTGGTAGGTCGCATACGGCGCTTGGGTTTGCGGGTGGTACCCAAAAAGTTCAAGGCTGTGGTATTCCATGGCCCGCAGAACGCGCCACCCCGGGACACATCGACGTGATGCGTAGTCAATGCGCTTTCTGGGACTCGTCGTCCTGCATATTCGGTCGAACTTCAGCCCCCACTTTGAGTGCCTTGCGCCTCGGCTGCGAAAGGAGACTACGGCCTTGGGATGACTGATGCCGAATCTAGGTGGACCTTTGATATCGTCTCGGCGTTTCTACGTGGATATCGTTAGTTCAATGGCCCTGTATAGTACCCCTGTGGGCTCGCAACGCTCTGACTCGCTGCAATATCGCTCGCTTGACGCAAGTTCAGTGGGTGATGGCGATCAGGGTGGTATGGGGTTATCGAACGATCTCGGGTGAAGGAAGCATCCTGCATGATGGCGGGTACTATTCCTTAGGACCTGGAAACGGGAGCCCTCGCGTCGCTCTACGAGTGGCGCGTGGAGACGCTCCGGGCCAGTGGTCACCCGCCTGCACTACAGGGACTTTGGGTAGGCGATTCGGTTTCCTGACTTACCGTCTCACTCAGGTACTCTCGGGAAATAGTTGTTTCGGGAGGTACTTGTTTCGGATTCGGTCGGAAACCAACGCCAGGTGTCACCACTACGACCCAGCACTGCGAGGTGACACCAACAATCGCTGGTCGTCTGCGCCACTTCCCTCCCCCGCAGTCCCATTTCCAACTCCACCTCCAGTCCAGGGATTGGCATGGCGCGTGTGCTTCCTGTGCACCATCTCATGAGGGACGATTAGAGAGGAGACCCTCCCTCTCGGGACGTCGTAACCCCCAACCTATAAGAAAATCATGTAAATATACATTCATAGCATGACATATAGACATGGCATATACCATGCCAGAGTTAGCACCGGGTAACTGCTGTTTGTAAGCAGTTTAAGTTTCATAAATTACTTTTGTGCATAATAAAATAATTGTGTAATATTGATTATTTTTTAATAATCGTAAAATAAAACGAGTGGCTCTGGGCTATTGAAAAAGAAGCTTACTTTGTTTGATAATAAAACTTTATAGCATTCTTATAAAACTTTTGAAAAAATGTTCAGCTGAACCACTCAATGAGAAACAATACGAGTGAATTGGCGAACAAACCAACCGACGAATTCTCCAAAACAGACATGTATCGAGAAAATGTTGTAACAAACTCCATTCTTTCTTATCGAGGAATTTCTATCGAATATTTTCCACGTAAAAAATGGTTTTGGTTCCGGCAAAATAGGCGAATAACTATAAAAAAAATTGTTTGCCGAAGATTTCGCCGCTCTGTTTGTTGAGCGGAAGTGATTGCAGACAAAGAAATACTAAATTGATCTTCACGAATTACGAACAAAGCGTATTAAGCTTTGTCGAGCTGATCGAGCAGACCCATTGCTCAGGATACAATTTTTTTTAATATTATACCCGCCAAAATACTCGAAAAAATATGGGTATGTTTGCATAAATTCCCATAGTGTTGAAATTTGGTACATTTAACATGGACATTATACATTTAGGGACATTATTACTAATGAAATAAGTTCCCGTCGATCCGACATGTACTAAAAATATATTCAAGGTCAAATGTCAAAAATTATTAGATTTTTCAAGTTTCCCGATAAACTATTAGTTTTATCGTAAACATAGGATGTAGTTGTAGCTCATAAAATTGCCTACAAAATATTATAAAAAATTTTTTTTTGCTGAAAACCGGTATTCATCGGATATTGCGATTTTAAAAGTTGGAGAAGACTTATTAGGTAAACATGAATCTCGGCGATCTTAACATTTCAGGGTTGATTTGGGACATTTTGATAACTTTATCATTAACAAAGAAATCCTTCGCTCGCCCATAATGTCCAGTTATTTCAACATATGAAGATGTCCGAACGTTGACCTTAATTATTAATTTCCTATCTTTCTTTATTTTATCTTATCTTTATCTCTGTCCTATTAATTTCCTAGCTTTATCATGAAATATCCGTAAAGAAACATTCAAAACTCGTGGAACGTTTTGAAGGGTAGTAAATTTTATAAATTGTTTTTCTCGCAGGGTGCAAAAAATTGCTGTAGTAAGTTGAGAATTTTATTTTTAAAAGTGTTTAATAATTGAATAATATATTAATACAAATAAATAAAGTTTAATTCATTTCAATTTACTAAGATATTAGAGATATCAAGGAGGAGACAACTGATACGTTTTTTGTAGATATCCGAACTATAACAAGGAAAAGAACAATGTAGGGGCTTTTGAATATTATCAGTCTAAATGAAGGTCTTCCCAAAACGAACATGAATCATGTCAAATTCAATGATTGTACATTTACATTGAGACGGCCTGTTTGGTGTGGAGGTAAGTAGCCTTGGCTTCCATGGCAGAGGTCCCGGGTTCGAATATTGGTAGGGGCAGATATTTTAATAGATTTGCTTTCTAGTCATGGATGTGTCTGTACGTTTATTTAAAGTTTATTTCTAATATTTATATTTATTTTTTAAATATCGAAGTGTGTGTGTTTATATATTTCTTAAGTTTATTTATCCGTTATCTAGTATCCAAAACACAAGTTCTTAATGATACTTATTTTGGGTAATAATGAAGGTGATTGTTACAAATATTTACAGTAAATAAAAATTTTGCAATAAAACTTAGTAACAATAGCTGATACTGTGAACAAAGAATGCGCTCAGTGGCGCGGAAAAGTAAATACGTTTATCAACACAAAGACTTCTTCAACTTTTAAAATCACCATATCTCAGAAACGGCTGACAATTGTATGCAAAATAGTCGCATTGTATATAAAACTTTTCATTTTTTGGGAAACTTTCAAATGAAACAACTGCTCGTTTAGTCTATTTCGGTTACTTCCACAGCCTCATGACATATGGCATTCTGTTGTGGGGGAGTGCTGCCGACGTCGATACTATATTTGTTCTGCAGAAAAGGGCGGTTCGTGCAATCTATCAGCTCGGTCCAAGGGTGTCACTTAGAAGTAAATCTAAGAAAATAAATATTCTTACTTTCCATTCACAAAATATTTTAGAACATTTAATGTATGTAAAAAAGAACATAACCTTGTTCAAAAGAAAAAAAAGATCTGCACAATGTTAACACAAGAGGAAAAAATATGCTGGCGCTCATAATAGTAGGCTTCATAAAGTGACTAACTCATTCATGGGTCAATGTATACGCCTTTGTAATTTCCTGAGGATATCCAAGGTCTTCCTATTGACAAATTCAAAGAAACTATGAAGCAGAAGCATATTATGAACTATCCGATTATTTGGATGATAAAAGCCCTTGGGTATAATCCCCTCAATATCAGGATTGTACTATTATTTGTAACAAAGCATGTGTAATGTGCCTGTTTGCTCGTTGAGTTCTTCGTCCCGATGAATATCTAAAGCTACAGTGTAACTAAAGTACGTCTTCTTATGGTAGCGTCGGGTGATGGGTCGCTCACTTCCCTCTAATATGGTTGAGGAGGGCGATGGCTGGATCCCGCGTTAACTCGTGAAAGGGTGCCGTTTGAGGGTGTTCGTCGTTTGGATACTTGAGGGGAGGGAGACTTGCCGACCTAACAGATGCAGCTTAAAAATAATTTTGTATAGACATAAAGAGACTGTAAATTTATTTTAAAAAATATGCCCATGAAGTTTCTTGCCAGTTCTTCTTCACGAAGGTTTCTTCGAACTGGTGGTATAGTCATGACTTATATTTGACATCAATAAGAATAAGTAATTGTCAATGTTGAGAAATAAATATTTCATTTCATGTATGCTATGACATACATTGCCAAGTTCGTAATAAAAGACCCTCCATTTTATTTGTTTGTCATGGCATACATTGGATACTTGGGGGGAGGAGGACTTGCCGAGCTAACGGATACAGATAAGAATAACTTTGTATAGACATAAAGAGACTCTGTAAATTTATTTTGAAAAAAATATACCCGTGAAGAATCTTGCCAGTTCTTCTTCACGAAGGTTTTTTCGAACTGGTGGTAGAGTCACGTTTTATTTGACATCAATAAGAACAAGTAATTGTCAATGTTGAGAAAATAAATATTTCATTTCAACTTGAAAAAAAACTGACACATTTGACATTTTGACCTTGAGTAACTATTTTTACGCCATGATCGATAGGGATTGTAATAATGTCCCAAAGGCCTATACCAAAATTCTATGGTACCAAAATACTATGTATATGAAATGATATTTGTTTACATTCAGGTAAGGTACTTAACTTTTTTCATTTTTCACTGCGAAAAAATTGTACCTTTTTGACAGATTGTGTTGTTATTTGTTTTTTTGATATGAAAACCGATTTAATTCATCGAACAATCATAATGGTTGCATGAAAACTTAACAAATATCTGGTCATTTATTGGATAAAAACTTAGCTCTTTAACATATAGAAGTTCAGACCCAAATTATACGTTACGATATCTTCGATTGGATGTAAAAACTGTAAGCAGTTGTGACAGGGCCGTGCGAGGAGCAACTTGAATAGCCATTAAAACTTAGATTGCTGCGACCGCAGCGGTAGACCCAGCCGCCGCGGGGTCGAGACCCGGCCGGGACGTGATTTATGACCGACCGATCGAATTGTTTACTTTTGCTTCAATGTTAAACTTTCCAATATATTACTACGGTTGGTAAACATAATGTGACATCAAAGTAGTTTTGGGTTTAAAAAGCCGCGTTTAAACATCTAAATATGCCATAATTACGATATGGGAGCTTCATAAATTTTACATATTTGGATCACAAAACGGGAACCTAGTGTATTGTTCCGAAACGGAATACATGATTTGGATATAAAAATCCTTTAAATAAAGCGCCTTATTCGATGTAGAAGAAAGGAAGTAATTTGGAGGTGGGGAGGTGGGGGGGCGGCGCCTCGGCCAGCGTGCTACTCGGGCCACAAGACAGTCTTACTTTGTCTTTGAGGCTTTGGGTTCCTGAAACGTATTCCGCTTCAAATTTTATAATGAACTACACGCACTGCATTTTCGCGTTTTGTTTTAAAAAATAAAAACATATTCAAGGTTTATGTACTTAGATCTTAATTCAAGTAGACACGACACAGACGGCACGAAAAAATTACGACTAATTCATAGTATTTGTAAAAACGACCCGAGAATCAGATGAGCTAAATTATCTAAGAAAGAGTATTACAGGGGCATTTTTAATGGAGGTTACTAAGGTTACGTTTGATGGCATTAATAGACTATGTCACGTTTGATTGTTATTGTTTTTATCGTACGTTCAATAAATGTGTTTTAAAAGTTTTAGGATTTTTAACCGACTTCAAAAACGCTTTCGAAATTGACTGAAATTTTTAATGATTAATGTTCGGGCACCACTTGTTTCTTGCTGGCAACACTTTTTTTATTTCTTTTGCATTAATTACAGTATAGCTTCAAGTATTCAATTTATGGAATATGGGATTTTTTCCAATTAAACATGACATGTCTAAATTAAAACATGAAAACCGATCGTTATTTTTATACAAAAACAAACAATTTCACATCGAGTTTGTGATCGTTTAGTTTTAAAATCTTTAATATGTACAGTACTATCTCAAATTTCAGCAAGTTTTCAAGCTCTAACACTTTTCTTAAAGTATAAAATACACTTATTTAATAAAATATGAATATCAACGTTACAAAGAATCCTCAAAAAGATAAAAGCTATGCATCTGGTTAAGTAGACAGTTCTTTTGTATGGAAAATTATTATTTTTCTCTTGTTAATTAATTTATATTACCTAACTTTGTAATTTTACGTCAATATTTATACTTTTATAGAGTAACTTTCACACAAGAAAAGACAAATCGAAATAAAATAAAAATAAGAATCAAGAATATTAATTATCCTATAAGTTAATGCATAATACTAAAAATAGAGCGCTTGTTGTGTAAAGAATGCAATTGTTCTGTGACCGGGCAATTTGCACAACTTTTCGAATAAAAATTCTGGTCCCGTTTCGCGTAGTTTTCTCCTAGACAAGTTATAATCGAGTCGAGATACTCGAGTTCTTGTCGAATAGAGTTGCGAACAAGGAGTGTTACGCTACCGCAGCGTCGTGATGTCCTGATCGAGGCCCGGCCCGCGCCCGCAGACCGCCCCAACTTCCACCGACGCTGCCGAATTGCTACAATAAAAATAATACTTACGAAACTGGCACAGCAACTTGGATTCCTCGTCAGACAAATTCAAATTAATGGCTCCGTTGTTTTCATGTTATTAATGGAAAATTTTGCTGTTCACGAGAACTGCGATGTCATTTTAAAATCAAATGTTATAATTCTAACAGAGTAGAATAGAATAGAATATAAATACATTTATAGACAGATACAACACAAAACAATGAGCGTACATGAAATCAAAAAACCCAATTAACGTACAACACTGGTTAAAAATTCACAAAAAGGAAGACATAATATACACCGTTGAAATTTATAAGCAAATCATGCAAAATGCCAGTGTTGAGCCAGCCAAAAGGCTACGACTCATTATAATGTTGCGACTTGTATCGCAACGATGATATTCTGCCGCAGTCATAATCATATTAAGGTCGCATTTTGACATGTTCAATGAATACTCATCGTGGAAGTCCTTATAAAATTTTCGTCACCTTTGTCAACAACTGCAACAAACGCATTAAACTCGAAAGGTTACAATTTAATTGAGTGAAATATTTTAGTAAGGCGCACATTTCTTTAAGCAAACAAATTCTGAAAAAAGGTCTACATAAATAAATGGAAAGTGACGCTTAGAATTCATTCAATGTTATTAAATTAATCGCACGTAATATAGATTGATGAATTGATTACTTGAAAAACGTGAATGGAACAGTGGACTGACTGAAATTAAGATTTTAGATTGATTCCACAAATACATGAATACTTAAAAATCTAGTTTTGGCGTAGTTTATGTTTGCACAAAACTTGCTATATCTAGGTTTAGAGAAGAAAACGTTCCGCTCTAGTTTAAAGAAACTACTGTTTACTAAATTTCCATTTAAAAATATAAATATTTAAATTGTAACGAGTTATTGAAAACTGAAATATGAAATTCTTAGTGGAGATGAAGCCCGAGCAAGAACGAATAAGCTAAGTATATCAAGTGTTTTTAAGAATCAAAAATCCAGGATAATATTTACAAATAAATTACAAGAATAAAAACATACCTTTTTCTTTTTTGTGTACTTATTTAAAAGAAAAGCTTTGAGTATAAGTATACGATCAGTCCGCTCAAGTGGCTTATTAGATAATGACAGTCGAGCCATCCATTTTGATTTTTACCCCGAGTATGACGCGTGTTTAAATTCATACTATGTATCATTTGTTTTAAAACCTGGTCGCGATGACGCGTGATTCGTGGAGTTAATGCCATTTTACGTGCTCGATCGTCACGATACGTTTAAATATGTAGTCGTCATCACCGTCATGGAAGCCTTAATAACAGCGGCGCATGTCACTCTAACGATATCTGCCTATCAAATAGATGCTTTACATGACTGTTTATTTATCGTATTTAGGTCAGAAAATGGGGGATCTTAATAATATACGCGAATAATTTGCACGGAAAATTTTCAAGCTTATATGACATCTCGTTCGGAATATTGATATTCTTTATACTCGTATAGCATAATCGTGATTTTCTTTGGTATTTTAAGATAAGTGTCCGTTTCATAAATTGCACTCATGGTTTTGCGCGACGAGCTTAAGAAAAATGGATCGAGAGAGTAACGTTCCGTCGTTATTTAAAACTAATCTGTAGACAAACGGTAAAATTGCATTGTTTGCTACTCGAACTGTGATGTGTGATTTTGTATCAAAAGACTGTGTTTTTCTTTTAAGAATTGAATTGCATTGAAAAGTTAATTATTTTGTGGCTAATACTTTGATTACCTCAAAATCTATACATTACAGTGAATCGTTAAATTTGCCAAGTGAAGTGATTAGTAATGTCCAATAGTATTTTAATAATGAAGTTCGCTCGTGTCGCGCTAATCACCGGCTATCAACCAGCTGGAATTAATTATATGTTGCAAATCGCAATAATTATATGTCAAGATTTTGTTCCATTACACGACCTGACCATGATACCACAAGACAATAGGTGCCTCTTTTTTAATGTGTAAAATCAACTTAAACATTCGAAAAGTTTGCGAATTTTATGTTTTGCTTAACCATACAGCGGATTGGAAAAAGCTTTGCATTTTTTATTGCAACTTTAGACAATAAAATGTTCATGAGCTGAAAACATGCAGGATTCGAATATACAAGGTTTCCAAGGCCTCACATGTATGAGACCGGCCACTGCCGACAACGCCGCTGGACCCTCGATTTGTATTACAAATTCGGATTTTATTTCTTAAAAAGTAAACCAGGGAACGAGGGTTTTAAATAATGAGATAATATTAAAGTCGAGTATTAATGAGTTTTATTTACAGTTTCGTACTCTGCGGGAAAAATACTGAACAGACTTTGCTATTAACATTAAAATACAAGCAAATTAATTTAAAAATGAGGATCAAGTCACATTTTTCATAACGAATATCTGATACGAGATAAAATCATTTAGTTTTTGTCAAGAAATGAAATGATTTTACTAATAAACAAACTTTTAAAGTTTTTTATACAATCAACTAAACAGTGTAGGACCTTGCATCAGAAAGATAAAACATCCCCAAAATGTGCAGTACCTTGGCAGGGCGGTCTATGATTGTAGTTATTATTGAAATTGATTTGTAAGTGGGTTTGTAGCCCGGTAATAATTCCTAGCATAGAAACCGTCATGTGTTTCGTCTAGGTTTTAGCAGCGTTAACTAAAAAAACTTCCAATCTAGATAAACATGTTCATGCTTACTCTTGCAAGATATCAGTTTTAAATAATTTTATTAAGCGAGCTAAATGTATACAGCGCGGCTCCAGATCAAAAGCATCTAAATAAGATAATATTTTTAATTATTAAAGTTACAAAGCTAAAATATTTATTTGTTCATGAATCTAAGTACCAATAAACCACATTTACTACTGAAAAACTATTTTGAAAGATTTATGACGATTCAAGATAGGCACCATTCCTTTATTTTCTTACCTCTGTAATACAAAAGATTTCGCCATTTCGATTAACGTCAAAAAAATATTTATTTTGTAAGCATGCTTTGAAAACGAAACAGTAAACAATATTTAATAAACAAAGATCTGATCTTTAAAGCAAAAAGTACTAAGTGACGCGAAACTTCAGTTTTAATCAAAACAGCTATTGTTCAGTACAAAATCAAATGAAAACTATCCCCAGAAGAGAATATGCATAAGTACGTTAAATCGTTCAATATTCGTCAAGAGCTTTTCGACGGCTAAACAAAATAGAAATCGTTTAACTGTAGTGTATAAGGATTTCTTAAGCAGCTTCGGGATAAAAGGGTATTTAGACGTTACGTCATACAACAACATATTTAAGCGGCATGATTTATATTAAGTTGTCTGCTCGGGGTTTTTATAATCCTGATTAAACACTTATTTCATAACTCTAAGGTTCGTTAATCAAATTCTTACTAGCACTCTAGTTTCAGTGACCAATTTTATAAAACTAATTTAGAATAAGCAAGACTTAAGTAAAAAAATCAATAGCTAGTCAAGGGGTGATCGCATGGAAACTTTTATGAACCAGGGCTTATTGCACGCTGTACGTTCCCGATTTGATTTAGAGCACATAAAACAAGGGTAGTCAATATGTTTGCCACTGCATATTTTGGTCCAATAAACCAGTAATATAAGTCTTACGTTTTAGGGTTCCAGGAGAGCGCACAAAAACCGCGTCTCCCGGGCATGGCGGGCGGTGGGTGGTAAGGATGTGGTTCCTTACCCGTTTTTATTACATTCTACGCAGTCTCTTGGGATGAGACAACGTCATACCTACACATTTTATTTTTAGTTTCTGTTAGCAAGTTTTCGATTTATTATTCCTTTATATAATTAAAAGGTAATATTATTTATTTTTAATACTTTTCATAGTAATTTTATAAACACAACTGATGCATACATAAAAAGTCTCTTCAAGTCTCTGCACGGAGCTGAAGACACTGCCTACTGCAGCAAATTATAGAAAACAATGAGAATTACGTTCTTAACAAGAGGGCACAAATTTCCAACTGACGTAACCGATTTACATGTTGTCATAATCATACTATGGTACCCTCAATTTTGAAGACGACCAATAATACCAATCTCAGTACAACTTTCTTTCCAATGTACAATACTATTTCCACGGAATCCCCAAGGTCTTCGTAACGAAATACCTTAACTGTACTTTCTGAGATACTTATAAATATTCCCTGTGCCCAGAAAAAATATGACGTTTATTTAATTGTCCTTTAATTGGCCTTTGCGTCGTGAAATTCTAAAGAAAAGCTTTCTGTTTCTGTGTAGAGATTTATTACATTTATTAGCACGACTTTTTTTATGTCAAAGATACAGAGAGACAGATTTAGTAAAAAAAAGTCATGCTCAGTCGCCGGAAACGGTGCGCATCGCCCATCTGTCGAGAGACTCGCCGCACTTGCAAACCATCGCAGCTCTAACAGCTTTCTATTAAACAACTCAATTTGTGATAGAAGAGAAAATTGTTAAGCTTTTCATATAAAGAAGTGTAAGATAAATGCAGGTACTTTTAAGACCTTAAGGTTTGAGTCTTCAAAATAAGAACTTGCAATAATACCTTGAGGGCTGAAATTAAAAATCTATAGTCACCTAGACAGGTCTTTAGTAAAAAAAAAATTGATGATGTTGTAACCAACGTATACTAGCCTGATTGCAGTTATTAGCGCGAATCTGTGAAGCTTTGACCGAGGGTAGAAAAATAATAGGCAACTCATTTCAGTACATACTTTGTATTTATGTTTGCAAAATATGCCAGTAATATAATAAGAAAACAACGCATGTAGTACATAATTTAAATGAGATTCTAAATACCTTTTTACTGTTAGTTTCAAGGTGATGCCAGAGTTTAACCCCTTCATTGTTCTTTGGCAACAATCAACTATAAAATTTTATGGAATAGTGCTCACTTGTAATATCTCGCTGTCTGTTTTAGTCATTAAAAAAGCTCGAGCAAGAAAGAATAATGCACAAGTAGATATAACATTTTTGGATATTACTTTCAAAGAACCCTACACTTATTTAAAAATGCTTTTATCGATAGTCTTTCTTCACACTTAGTAGAGTAAATAATCTAATTCCGAGGGATACAATTTTAAGAATTTTAACAATGCTACAATCGACAGACAAAAGGATTTTTTTTAAAGAATATATATAATTTAAATTACTTATGTTTCAGTTTGTGCAATTTTACGGTGATTTGGTATGGTTTCATAAGGTGTTGGATTTATTGGTCCCATACAACGTAACTTTTTCGGCTTGACAAAGGATCAAACTAAAATAAAAAATACTAAGAGTTCTGTTGTAAATTCATACCAAAAGAATAGTTATTTATGATTTGTGATGGTCACTTATTAACTAAACAAATAATTTATTCTATTTAACAGTCATTTTACTTGTTGTCATATCAGTTTCAAATAGTAATCGAACAAATCACTGATACCACTGATAATGTTTGATGCTATTTCTGAGAAAACACCATCAAGAAAAAAACTTTGAAGCTATTACCGCAGTTTTTTCATTGCCTATTGTTCGACAACCGATGGAAAATACTTTGTAAAATGTATAATTTCGACACTGTTCAGGTGACTTGGGTTTGTATGGAGGTTTAACTCGAGCGCCATCTCGAAAAATGTATACGCTCCATAACTTTGCAAAGTATGGAGGTGATTACAATAGGTCGGTAGTTGATAGGATCTGCACGGGTTCCCTTTTTTGGTACTGGTGGCCACGTTAGCTAGCTTCCAGGATTTAGGGACCTTTCCGTATTCCAAAGAGAGTCGATACAGGCGCGTTAGTATGGGAGACAACTCGGCTGCGCAGTGTTGTAACACAACTGCCGGTATGCCATCGGGGCCGCTGCCCTTAATCACATCTAAATTCTGCAAGCATTTAAGAACCTCCTTTTGGCGAATATGAACGATACCCAGTTTGGGTCCGAACTGAAGTAACTGGGGTGGGACTTTACCTTGACTATTTAGACGTGAACAATCTGCAAAAAGATTAGCTAAAAGGTCTGTTTTCTCTTTTGCGGTGTAGGCCAGTGCTTCCTCAGAGGTGGCAGCGATGGGAGATAGAATTTTGACTCAACCGACTTGGCCAGAGACCAGAAAGCTTTGCTTCCTGAAGCATATGACGCTATCTTGTCACCAATGTGGCCAATGTGGTGAAAGTGAGCTTTTCTGATCGCCTTTTTGCAAGACTTGGCGGCAGCATTGTATCTTTTCTTCAGTTCATGCGATTCCACGGCTTTGCTTCTGTGAGCGCCAGCCCAGGCTTTGTACGCTTCTTGCTTAAGCTTTTCAGCTGGGAGGCAAGCAGCATTAAACCATGGGTGACCTTTGGTTTCAAGGGATGGGTCAGCACGATGGATCGGTTGACGTAAAACAAGTCTGCCGCCAAGGATAAGACGAGAAAGATTACCGCATCTCATCCCAGTCTGCTGACTTATATCGCCATACTCGCCTAGCACCTTTTGGGCGGGTGTTAGGCGGTGAGTACTGCGACACAGATTTCACCACGCAGTAGTCGGATGTCCCTAAAAGTGCAGTTACGGACCGTACTTGGGTCCGTTGTCAGGATCAGTTGTCAGTTTGTTCCAAGGAATATGTAGTATGGCCAGCAACATCGGGGATGCCCATGGGGTCGTGCACAAGCTGTGAGAGGCCTTGAGTCACGGAAAACTTAAAAGCCTCTCTTCCAGCGTGGCTAGTGTCCTGATACGGGTATAGCCATTGCCCGTGATGAGCGTTAAAAGGCCCCAGGAACACCAACTGCGCTGAGGGATAACGTTGCCGAACCTTATCTGCTGCATCGCTGAGATACTCCATGAGCCTCGTAATCTCCCGATCTCCGCTTTGTGACTGGTATATACTGGCGTAGACCAATTGGTCAAGGCCGGTATCAATGTGAACCCACATGACGGAAAGGCCCAGATCTTCCAAGTAACGGAGACGCTGACAACAGATCTCGTCACTGGCATACATTCACACCCCGGCGTTCGGGTGGAAAATACCCTGGGTATAAAGGTATGCCGAGTTTGACGGATTACATATCTGCGTCTCCGTTAGGAAGAGTAGGTGAGGCCTCTCTGTCTCAAGGTGGTGGTGGACAGCGTTGAGATTTGAGTGCATTCCTCTGATAACCGCTATAAAACCTTACTCTTCTTATGACTTTTCATAATTTGTTGTGTCAGTGAATAGGGAGGAGGACAGAAGTTGAGTGAAGCGCCACAAATGGAACCAAGCAACTCTGATAAACTACGCACCGAAGGGGAACTCGGTTGGAGACTGCGGGGACGCCCGAAACCCCCCCCCCCCCGGGGAGTGTCATCGGGTCCTCTCTACCCAGTCGCCAGCTTGCACGATGAAGCCTCCTGGGATTTTTCGCAAGGTGGCGGGCAGCCTTTCGCATGTGGCTAGCACACAACTTGGGTCCCCTACTACCTGCGTTCGGCCAGCGGTGCACTGTTGCTTCGGATCCCGCTACCCTCCAAAACCAGTTACCCGGCGAGCCAATAAACTACGAGCTGAAGACAGTTCTCTGACGCAGCACGATTACTCAGATCTACCTTCCTCAATGGCTACACTAAACATTATGCCGGAACGCCACCATGTCACTTGGCGGAGACAAGCCACGGCCGAAGCCTACACCAGAAGATACTGCTCATTAAGCACCACGCAGGGACCACGTTCAAGGCATCGAGGGCTAAACTTTGCGGACGCGAGCAGTTTAAATCCCCAAAATAGCTTTTTCACAAATATCCTTGACTCATTATCAATTACTCGATTATAAATCAAGATGTTTTCAGTTGTTATATCAATGGTAAATATTAATAATAACGGTTATAGACTAATAATTAAATGAAATGAAAAACTCCTTTTGAAATATTACGTAAATTGGATAAGCGATAAATTGGAAAAAGTTACAAGAGCATTAACCTCATAACTTGAAATAAACCTAAAACATTACCTACAAACGTACAACCTAAAAACCATCTTTTAATTTTATGTAATGTGCTGTCATATAGATTTAAAAATTCACGAAAATAAACGAAATTATGTTATATTGGAATTTAATACTCGTTCTATTTATTTAATGGAATTCCGTACCCGTAACACGTACAAAAGCTAGTCAAGCACCCCTTAAATTCTAAAATGTCTCCTTTAACGTAACGGGTGAGAAAATATATCTATCAAATATCAATTACCACTCTATTTTTGTTTGGATAATACACATTAGAGAAATTATTAACTTAATATAATATGATACAAAAAAATTTATTGAAACCTTTATTGTAAGAAATACGTGTAACAAATAATATAGGGCATTTTCACTAGAACTTCTATTAAAGATTTACCTTTGAAATCAAAAAAATTTTATTTTCGTCTTTCTGACATCAATACGGCTCAATTGTATAAAACAGTATCGTATCACGAACAATATCAAGAGTTGTCGCCTAGGGGCATCGATATAAACGTAGGTACGAGTAAATAAATGCAAAAATTATACAGCTCTAAGTTTTTCGTTTAGGAATATACAATACCAAGCATTAATTAAAACGTGGCAACATTGTTCAAATCGCTGGGGTGGGTAAAATGTAAAGATAAAAACAGAACTTTGGGTTGGTGTTAGGCACTGCGAGAGCTGGCTGCTGAGTGGTTAACTCAGGGCCACATCAGGTATCTGTTGTATCAAGCTGGTAAACCTGGCTAGCTCTGTACTTAAAATATGAGTAAATTACTTATGATAAATTACTTAATAACGGTCTATAAATGTTTCATCAAAATGTCGCTGTGTTTATGTAGAACTACTAACGACACAATAGTATTATGCTGATTGCAAGTACAATTTAAACTACTTGTATATGTGAACGAGATATCAAGTTTCAGGTGCCAATTTGTAACGGAGAGACC